>JAVJIX010000195.1:0-600000 GCA_036785185.1 Paratrypauchen microcephalus | reverse complement strand
TGTTCAAGTGAAACCTTCTGTATCATCCGTGGTTTCTTGAGTTGTGTTATGAGTATCAGAGACAGGGACCCAGACAGGACCCGAATCCTGACTGGAACTCACAGACCCATCTGCAAAGAGCACCTGCAAGATAAACAAAGATTACACTTAAACTTTACATTAAATAATAATGCTTTCTTTAATATTGCCATGTGGCCTTATATCTGTGTAATCCCTCAAACATCCAGGTAGGTTACACAGCAGTCCTTGGGTGTATACCCGTCTATACATGTTCTGATACAGCTCAAGATCATTTTAAAGCTATTCAGGAAACGTTAATTTCTGTCCTGTGAATGTGACTTTTTTAGTATAGATAGTCATAGTCATAGTTAGTCATAGTCATAGTTTGCGTTATTGTCGAAAACAATCATGTACATGTACACAGAGTGAATTCGAAATTTCGTTTCCCCACTAACCAGGCAGGACAGTGATAGAGTGGCTAGGGGAGGGGCCACTGCGGATGCACGCGCCGCCGACTGGGAGATGCAGAGTAGAATAGATGCAATACATAAAAGATGCAGACAATTTTACAACATGTAATGACAGAAAAAACAATTGGAGAGGTAAACATACGGTGATCTTTTTCTTTGGCAACAGAAGGAAGGGGGGTGGGGGTGGGGGGCAGATTGGAAATCAATAATTGATTGGAAACTGACGCAGAGGCAGACTTACTAAAATAGACAGGGGAGAGTGTTTTACATAAAAATGTCAGTGTGAGCCAAATGGAATGTGTTGTTTTCTTTTGTAGAGTGCTGTGTAGATAAGGCCCCAGCTGTGACCTTGGACGTGTTTGTGCAGAAGATGTAGTCCCGTTGAATCACAATTTCAGGAGAATTAATTACACCGGGAAATTTAGCATAATCAATACATTTTTAGAACCCAGGCGAACAGACAATTTGCCAGAACCCTGGTTTCTGCCAGTCACCCCAACTTCATGCCACCAAGCAGGTCTGCGCGACTCGCAATCCTCCCGCTGGCACGTATGATGAATGAACGCAGACTGAGCCGCTGTTCCACACAGTTCCACATCCATTATCCGAGATGTTATCCAGTGCCAGACAGATTTCCACAACTCAGGTGTTTCAGTTTGTGTTTCCCTTCAGATCTCGTCCTCCCTGATCCGCGACAGCCCCACTATCGTGTAAAATGACCTCCGGCGGCTCGGGGCTCTTTTATCCGCTCGGCTCCAATTAGTGATGGGTCAGAAAAACATCCTCCAGGCCAATCCAGATGTCCTGCCATCAAAATTCCAATAGTAATCATTTCGTGTCCTCCAGTAACAGCGGTGCCAGACGCACAAAACGTCGTGTATCTAGCAGCGAGTTCCCTTGGGACTGTCCGGCTCTCCAGACCGGCACTCCTCCGTGATAAAAATATGCCAATAGCGTTGTAGGACCAGCTCCAATTCATGATTTAGGATTTCGAAAATCTGTTCCAACAGGAGAAAAATGACGAAAAATGACGAGACGAGAGAAATAGACATCAGACAGAGCAAGATAAGGAGGAAGAAGAAAATGTGTCTGCTCTCCACGGCAGCTAGAACAGAGAACGGTACAGCACTTGCTCAGATTTGTATCTAGTTTTGATACTAGTTTTAGTATTGATTAGTGTATGATGTTCCATACTTTTGACAACTGTAGGCCAACTTGGATGTTTTCTGAATGGTAATCTAGTATCTGAACTAGTAGCATATTCCTTAGTATCGAAATCAAATTTAACATTTTAGTATCGTGACAATACTAATCCACAGTGCCATTACATGCAGAGCCCACACAGAAAAATAATATATTATAAAACACTAATGTTAGAATAATTATAAATGTGTTATCATTGCTTCATGTATTTTGATCAAATTAAATTGGAATATTATATCTCAATGTTATGGGATGTGGGGAAAGGGAGTCAGAAAATCCAGGAAGAGCGTTATCAGAGAAGGTACACTGTAACCTGCAGCTGTAAATGTCAAGGTTTTTGAAGTTTCTGGGAAAGAAGTCACATTGTTTTATCATGTGAAATTTGCATATTTGTGTACACCACTCTGTGAATTAATAAAAGATGCAAGAAGGAACAGCCCAGTGGAGAAGGCGACTGACCACTCTGCTCGGTGTCTGTCTCCCCTTGCAAGGAAAATGTAAATACTTGTTTTGCTGTGGTTCTTCTCTGAACTCGTCTGTGTTTTCAGAGAAGGTGATTTTTCTGACAACTAGCCAATACCACTGTATTTTGGTATAATATGTAACCAAAACAATAAGTTAGCCAAACCTAGGGATGGGTATCGAAAGGGTTTCATTCGATACTGATACCAATTCGATACTTTCAAAACGGTTCCGGTACCTAAACGGTACCGAAACCGGTACTTTAAAAAGAAAAAAACACACACGCACACAGGGAAACAAAATCAAAATCAAACAAAAACAAATATCATCCCTGGAAGGTGGTTTGTAGCGCTCATTTAGAGCCAATGCCATCTCTCTCCAGAATTCAAACCACATGAGCACATTTAGTAAGACGAGCAAATTTCCAGGGGACTGTCTTAACTCACAGACATATAATTATTTTCATACAAATAATGTTTCACCTGAACCATGGAGATTCTACCATGTTGAATGGTAGATTTGAATGGTAAATTTTGTTACTGCCCTGTGGATGGATTCCACCTTCTCCCTGGATAACTTGGCCCTCTTTGCCAAGGTGAAAGGTGTCACAGCAGCAGCTGAACCTAGAGAGCCCACATTTTAACCACATGTTCTTTGGAAAATATTTATTTTGCCATGGAGTATTGTTAAGAAATTTGTAATACAGTTCACACTGGCTGCCTTTATTTACCAACATGTCTTTCGGCAACGTTACGACACATTGAAAAAACTCCGGACTTTTTTTTTTTGACTGCTCGCTCAGCTACTGTTCTGTGGTCAGTCGCGTCATGGTTCCCACAGTAGCCTAACCATCAATGCTAGCCCGTTTCACATATAACCGGGCATGCAGTTTAACAGTTTAACATTTACTTGCACATCTAAATTGTCTGCCCAACAAACGCATTTCCACACAAACCATAAGACCGCAACTCTGTCGGTATTAAAATTACTCACAGTAAGAATAAACGCTGCTACTGTCGTCATCCAGTACCTCCACTCCTGTCTCAGAAGTTTTATCCATCTCGTCTGTTTTATCCGTGCCTGATGTGCTTTGCGTTGTTGACACGCGGAGACTTTGGAAGACGGTGCACGCTTCTGCTTTAAGATACACACCGTGTGTTGCCAGGTGCTTAAATAAATTCTACGTATTTCCGCCTTTGCACGCAAATATTTTCTGGCGCTTGTTGCACACAGACGAATCAGCATCTTAGCGAGTGAAATAGAGCATGATGATCCTGTCTGCCCTGTTGCTTGTCGTGTCCGTGCTACCGTTAATTGCACGCAAAGGGCGCATCTCCACAACAGATGGATTTATGAGGTAGGCCGAGTACCGAAACGAGGCACCGAAAAACACGTTACATTTCGGTCTGGTTACTACCGTTGATGTTTGCCCCGGTGCCATACCTATACCGAGTTTCGGTACCCAACCCTAGCCAAACCTTTACTTCCCCTTGCTTTACATTAGGATCTTTACCACCACTAGCTTTGATAATTCACATGTATTTGTACCTCAGTGGATCCATCTTTCATATTGCGGACTACAGCCCCTTGACTTGTGATCAGACGGGAAACTTCTTTAGACAACGCCAAATCGGGAATTGTTTTGCTCAAAGGGAAGCTCTGTCTGACCAGCATACCCACTTCTTCAGATGGTACACCTAGAACACACAGTCTACAGCTTTAGAAACGTAATAGAGTAGAAATATCTATCCTGGTATGACTTTGTGTCAAGGGCACTTTAAATTGACCAGTTGAAGCTCCGTGGGGCATAAGCCGACACTGACCTTGCGAATCCTCGTGTAGCATCTGCAGCAGGAGGCCATTGGAGAGAGATAGGCTGAGGCTGTTAAATTGGCAACTGGGGGCGACTAACCCAGTTTCAATTTCCTAAATGTACAAAAAACATGATTAGAATAAATTGTGAGTTATTTTTTGTCATTGCGTTATTGCAAAGTGGAGAGAGCAAGTTAATTTAATCAACAACAGTATAATGAATATAGGAGGGTGATGTTTAGAAGTATAGGAAACCCCAAGAAAAACACAAGATGTATGGATGTAGTTGAAGAGGACAAGAAGACAGAGGGTGTAAAAGAGCAGATACGAACTTAATTAAAGCAGTTGTTGTAAACTGGAATACACATTACAACATTACATACAACATTATAGTCTTTTTGTGTTATGTGCAAGACCTGAGCTATTGGCGGTTCAGTTGGACTTGATGTACTCTGAGGCTTGTTTTGTGAATCTGGTTGCATTTCCTTGAGGTCATGATTAACATTTTTATTAGCGGAAGTCTCAAGATGTTCTGATTCTTGAGTATTCTCTGAAAAATCACATATGAAACTTGGCAATGTTGTCTCTGGTGCAGCGTTCAAGGTTTTAAAATACAGTAATCCCTCGTTTATCGCGGGGGTTAGGTTCCAGAAATAACCCGCAATGAGTGAAATCCGCGAAGCAGGACAACTTTATATTTTACAATTATTATACATGTTTTAAGGCTGTAAACGCCTTAAAACACTGGAATTAACGTTTCGTCACATTTCTCTCTCGTTTAAACACTCAAACTTTCGTAGATTTTCAACAAAATGTATTAATAGTGAAGCGGAGGGCTCCGCCAGGAGCCCCACCGGACGCGCGAGGGGAGCGGCTCATCCAACAGCACTGCCATGTCCCGGGACGCGATGCACACCAACCCCTTGGAGAAGTGCGCGTGGTCAAATCCGTGACAGCACAGCACGACAAGCGCAAAACCGGGGCCGCGAGCACGAGATCGAACCGAGGCAGCCGGACCATGCCTCCCCCTCAGGACCGCGTCCTCGCAGCCTGAGCCACAAACCGAACACACACAAATGAACGCAAGAGCCGCACGAAACCAGCAAAGAGCCGCACGGGGTGATTTAATCCTGGTTTAGACCTGGTTTAGACCTGGTCTAGTCCCGGTTTAGTCCAGGTCTAGACCTGGTCCAGTCCTGGTTTAGTCCAGGTCCAGTCCTGGTTTAGTCCAGGACCAGTCCAGGTTTAGACCTGGTTTAGACCTGGTCTAGACCTGGTTTAGTTCTGGTCTAGACCTGGTTTAGTTCTGGTCTAGACCTGCTTTAGTTCTGGTCTAGACCTGCTTTAGTTCTGGTCTAGACCTGGTTTAGTCCACGTTTAGTCCTGGTCTAGTCCCGGTCCCCCCTTGCATCCCCCATCTATCAATCGGCAAAGGTCTACAGTCTCTTAGCCAATCAGGACGCAGAACACTATAAAAAAAAGTTACACTATAAAAAATTTTTAAAAATCCGTGAAACAGCGAGGCCGCGAACAGTGAACGAGGGACCACTGTATACTAGAATTTATATGGTGAACCTCTGTGTTGTCCCGTTGGACCATAGAAACTGTAAGAAAGGCGGATTCCACTGTTCAACACGGCGGTGAGAGAGCCCTGCTTCACTTTAACAGTTCCTGCAGACACTGACACAGAAAAGCAGACAGGCAGATGAGCTATTTCAGTACAACAAGGTCACCATAAAACAAAGACAAAATCAGTTTGGTGCTGAAGTGAATACTCAAGGCATTTACCTTTGTTTTCCTGATTGGGTGTAATGGGCTCGTTGGGTTGAGAATGCTGAGGGGTCAACTCTTCAACAATGTGGTTTATATGTGTGTAGAAACTATGGCCATCCTTTTTAACAGCAACTTTCATTAAACTGGAACCTGCAGGAAAAAGAACATGAGATGGCTATGACCTAAATGTATATACAGCTCTGGAAAAAAAAATATACACCACTGGATTTTTTTCTGTAATCAGCATCTCTACATGTATTACAGCCATTCCATTCCAGCGTCTGTTGAATTCCAACACAAACACAAAGCAAATTGCCATTTTGAGAGTTGTTGTTTAGCCAAGTAAATGTAAAATACTGTCACAAAATTGTAGCATGGTAATGTAAAATATAATAATATAAAAAAGGTTCTATATTATGCATAATTGACTCTTGTGAGCTTTAAGTCGTGTTATAATGTTGTTACCTCCTCAAAAACATACCTGGAGTTGCGTTTTATTTCATTCACACAAGTTTGAGTAACCCTTTATTATTTATTATTCAGACCCCCCAGGATTTCGCGGGCATTTTTTGTGATTGTTGCGGGCTAAAATGCCTGAATTTGCGGGAGCTTTTCCAAAAAGTTGCGATGAAAGTTGCGGTGCTTTTAGGGTTTTTGTTGCGATTTTGTTGCGAGAGGAAGTGAAAGTTGCGATAAATAGTCGCGATTTTTGCTTTTTGTAATTAAAATTGAGTAATATTTTGAATACTGAGTTATTACTGACAAAGAATAATACACAGATATGGTCCTAAAACAACCTTACCAATATCGAAAATAAATTTCTACTAGGAGGGGGAACTGTTTCAGTCTTTTGCTGTTATTTTTGTGGGCAAATGGTGCCGCAGACATGTTTCTTTGCCATGAGAAGCCGTGTCCCAGTTCCCAGAGTGCGCGGCTCGGAGCGTGGCCCGAAGGGCATGTGAGTCACACATTTCGACAGTACACCGGCGCGACGACTGCTGTCCCACTTCTTTTTTGTCCCATGCGGAGTTAACACGCGGTCCGAAGACCGCAGTCGTTAAGCGGTCCACGGACTGCAGTCGGGGCTGAGCAAGTGTGCACCGCCTTGACTGCAGTCTGAGCCCCCTTCGGGCCGCGCTCCGAGCTGTGCGCTCTGGGAACTGGGACACGGCCGCAGTTTTGTTTTGTCACACGGAAGTAAAGCAGAATGTTGCGGCTTCCAAACTCAAACCTTTTAGCCACCGAGAATATGAGGTTGGGTCCTATGGCTCGCAGATTTGTGACGCGCAAAGAGGAGGCTGTGGTGACAGATACGCTGAGATCCAGATATGCGTTTTGTGCATTTATTACAAAAAGAGCGCACACAGCTATGACAGCGCAGCTGGATGAAATGAAACTCATGAAAACCAGCAGGATGAACAGATTAACGTGAAAGATGAATGAATGGTTTGCGGGCTACACCCCAACCCTGACTCTCTCCTGTGTGTGACAGGTGAGCGCGCGCTTTTACACGCACACACTTCCGTACGTGCACACACCCACACTCACGTGACCCACCGCCTCTGCCGCACACACACAAACGCACCGTGCACCTCATCTCAGTTATGTCTCCTACACAGAAGGAAGTTGGTCGGCGTTCAATACGTCGCTGATGATTGGTCAAAATCAGTAAAAATTGCGGAAAGTTGCGGTGATTGGTCAAAATTGCAACACCGCCCTGAATTCGCGGGGATTGGCTGAAGTTGCGTTGAAGTTGCAAATCGCAACATCGCGAATTCCTGGAGGGTCTGATTATTAGTCTGTTTACACCTGCATTGCTCAAAATGCTCTTTTCCACCTTGTGATGTCATGTAGTGGTAGTTAAATTAACAGCGACCTTTTACCTTTCGTTTAGTAGAGATTGGTCATTCCTGAGCTGAAACCATCCAATGACATCACAAGGTGGAACAGAGTATTTTCTGTTTAAGAGTATAACTCAGCCTAAATATGCAGTATGTATGTGTTAAGCATGTGAGTGAAACAAAGCGCAACTTCAGATATGTTTCTGATGAGGAAACAACATTATAACATTAAACCAAGTCGATTTAAAAGAAAACTATAGTTATAACAAGGCAACATGGGTAAAAGTAGCCCTAACTACAGCAAAGAGAGTGATCCTTATGTACTGGACGACACCTGAGATCCCCACAAACACAGAACGCTCTACAACTCTATCTGAAACTGCCTCCCTTGTACATAAAATTAATGGAAAACTACAACTATTCAATGAGATTTGGGAGCAGATTGAATAACCCTAAATATTATATCTAGAAGTAACTAAAATATTGGCTGGCCGGGAGGGGATAATAGGGGCACACACACAAAAAACGGAAACAGGCACTGTTTTTTTGTAATAAATTTTGAATTGAATATTGGAAACAGAGCTCGAAATCTGTTGTTTTTTTTGTTTTTTTTTGTTTTGACACTAAAATGGAATAATGAAATGAAATGACTGTTTATCCATTTTATTGTTTTTCGTTGTTAGTTGAATTCGTTCAACTAACACATGGACCGATGTAATTGCATTTAACTTATTTCCACATTTTATTTATTTCCGTAAATCAGACACACAATGCACCTTTAAAGGTCCCATGACATGGTACTTCTTGATGCTTTTATATGGCTCCTTAATGGTTCCCTAATACTGTAAATGAATCCTTCTTCAAAATCAACACTCACTGCATGAGATATGACTCTGACAGTCTTCATGAGGCTAGATATGTGTCTAAAATGCTTTATTGTGGGTGTTGCTGCTTCAGTGCAAATGAGAAGGACAGAGAGATTGGCTAAGGAGCGGGGGGGGGGGCGGGTTTCCCCCCTAGCTCTGCACCGCTGTCTGCTCGCTTCCGTGTTTAACACAGGAAGACAGATGAGAGACTTTGCAATGAAAAAAAGCATATTTACACAGAAAATAAAATTAAACCACTGGTATTTCAGAGGTCCAGAGGGTCGGGTACGGGACTTGCGAGCCTAGAAACACTCGGACGTGCCTCCAGGCAAATAAAAAAACGCATTTCGCATTGCGTAGCGCATTCACAGTCCAAACTCTATGGGCGGGATATACAGGGACGCTGAGCGGAGACAGAGGGAGGGGCTGGAGCTGCATTTGCCGATCTGACGTCAAAAAGGTGCCTTGTCCGAACTCGCCCGTTTCAACACTGGTTTTGTGTAACGCAGAAAAGGATCGCAAATGCTCAGTTTTACTTTTAGCCATGGGGGGGGGGGGGGGGGCCTAAACAGGGTAGGGGAGCTCACATTAACGTTCAAAAACCTCAGAAAGTGAAAATTTCATGCCATGGGACCTTTAATGTCTCTGTATTGTTTCTTGAAATAAAAAAAACTAACTAGAAAACAAAAAAAAACATTAAAACAGATCAGAAAAGAGGGGCCCCTTTAAGTGATTTTCCACCATTGCCACTTTTCATACCTTCAACATAGCCGGCTCTCTCTACAGTGATGCGTCCTCCATCTGAGGGGTAAAGATGATGAACATTTCCTGAAACACGAATCAACTTTCCGTCCATGTCATAACCTATAAACTCCTGTAATTCACACAGTCATTTTGTGGTCACCAACAAAACAACACTGGTCATTGGCAATATAATAACACCATCTCACATTAAACTCCTCTTCTGTTTCCTTGGTTTCCTCCTCTTTGATGGAGTCGCTGAGTGTCTTGGCTGAACTGGCTGTGTCCACTCTGCCCTTCTTCGCACTTTCTTTAGCTTTATTTTGCTTCTTGTCCTGAGCAGGGGTCTCCTCCTTTGCCTGTTTGTCTTTCTTTGCCGTGTCTTTCTTGGCGTTTTTGGCTAACTCCTCTTCTTTTAGCCTCTCCTGTTCAAGCTTCCATGCCTGTGTTCACAATCACGCCGTGAATTAATATCACAAATTTAAACATAGATATATAATTTTGCGTGATACTGACTTTGAGGGATTCTTTTCTGATCACTGGCTCCTCCTCCTCCACATTATCAACTGGAGTTGGCTCTATATCCTCCACTAACAAAATAAGATATGTTTTGATTACTTGTCAAAATACCTAAAATGAGTAGTGTAAGTACCATAGACTGTATATTTATCCTAACACCGTCTATGGGTAAGTACCTTCTGGGGTTGCAATGGGAGATTTATTCATCATTGCCTCTCTCTTAGCCTCCTCCTCCTTCGTCCATTCAGAAATTCTATCTGCAACATTTTCTAGATAATTCCTTAAAAAAACAGCAACAACAACATAAAACCATAAATAATCAGATAATATGATATATTAGCTGAACAATAAAAGAAAGTGGTAGTCAAATTCTAACCTGAACTTGATGTTTGTGTGTAGAGCTACATCCCATGACTCCTTGTACTGGCGATTCTCGTTCATCGGATTGTGACAATAAATGTACAGAATATTTTTATTACTTCCCCGAAAAGTGTCTAAGCATTGATATTGCTCTAAGGCTTCTTGAAGAACCTACACAAAAATATTGATCAGTTACAGTGGTACCTCACCTTACGAATGACCCAACAAACGAAAATTTCGAGTTACGAAACGCCTTCACGGTAAATTTTGGTCTCTAGATACGAATGAAATTTCAAGTTACGAAACGCGAAATCTCAAAAATTCAAATAATGCGCGCTCAGCCACACACATTATACGCTTTTCTCAGACTGGATTTAAACTTTTCTCACATTTGTCTCTGTTTAAACACTCAAACTTTCATAGATTTTCAACAAAACATATCAATATTGAAGTGTGGGGGGAAGCGGGAGGGGGGAGAAGACTGCGCGGACACGTGTGTGCAGCATGACCTGGCGCGGGGCTGACAGCAGGTCTAGACCAAGATCTAAACCTGGACTAAACCTGGACTAAACCAGGACTAAACCAGGACTAAACCAGGACTAAACCAGGACTAGACCAGGACTAGACCAGGTGGATTAAAGCGCCGCGTGCGGGTCTATTTCCTGGTTTCTCACGAGTCACAGCTGAGGCGAGCAGCGAGGAGGAGACCGCAGGCAGTCTGAGCGCAGGTCTAGAGGAGGTCTAGAGGAGCCGCGGTGGTCTGGACTAAACCAGGACTAAACCTGGACTAAACCAGGAGGAGCCGCGCTCACATGCGCTCAGACCCTGCGGTCTCCTGCTCGCCTCAGCTGTGACTCGTGAGAAACCAGGAAATAGACCCGCACGCGGCGCTTTAATCCACCTGGTCTAGTCCAAGTTTAGTCCAGGTTTAGTCCTGGTCCAGTCCAGGTTTAGATCTTGGTCTAGTCCTGCTGTCAGCCCCGCGCCGGGTCATGCTGCACACACGTGTCCGCACAGTTTTCTCCCCCCTCCCGCTTCCCCCCACACTTCAATATTGATACGTTTTGTTGAAAATCTATGAAAGTTTGAGTGTTTAAACGAGAGACAAACGTGAGAAAAGTTTAAATCCAGTCTGAGAAACCAATCAGGACGCAGAACACATTGTTACACTATAAAAAAAAGTTACACTATAAAAAAAAAAAAAACTTGTATCGGGGCCTTGGAACGAATAAGGCTTTTTCCATTGAAATAGCTACTCAACTTACGAATTTTTCACGTTACGAAACCACTTCTGGAACGAATTAATTTCGTAAGGTGAGGTAGCACTGTATTTTCAATTGTTCCAACAAAAACATGAAGAACATTTGCGTTTGTTACCTGCGGAAATATGGCAGCGTTGTGGTGTTCGGTATAGTGCCAGTCAAATAACGATCTATGTCTGCAACTTTGAATATCTGATAGCTCCAAATGAATGGGGACATCTTTATTGACCTTAACAACAGCAACAAATAAGAACAAATCATAAATACAATATTAATTATGATATATTACAGATATCAACAAGCTAATACCTCTGCGTTAGTCAGATATTCAGTCACAAATGTTGGATCTAGAAGGAGACAAATGTAAAAATAACTAAAGTCACTGTATAATTACAAAACATTCATTTATTTATCTGCATTTTTTTTTCTATTCAGTAATTAGGAATTTTGAAGACCTTGGTTTTGCAACTGCCGGAGCTGTTGTTTAGCAAAAGACAGCGGGTCGTCCCAGGGAATTGCGTTTGTGGAGTCTTGTCTTGATTCTAATGAGTCCAGAGGTTGATTGGGTTTCAGCAGCATCCCCCTCTGGTCCAGATGAGTCAGGGGCATGCTCTCGAACACACTCTGGTCAAACAAGCGCTCCACATCGGGCCATGGGACTACATCTGTGTGGGGTTAAAGCATCAGACAAGATTATAAATGTGGAAATGTGACCCAGAGTCCAGAAAAAAATACAGAAATAAGTATTGCAAACCATTAGCACAGTAGTATTGTAGCTGCTGTTTGATGGCCATCCAGCAGGAGGCGTTCTTCTGCTGAGACACTGACTGGATCAGGTTAAACACTGGAGACAACCTCAGCATGTTCTCCTCCACCTCCATAGGATTAAACTCACACACGGTCTAAGGTGAAACATGATCGGTAATTAGATCTTAAGCAGTGTATGCATCTTTAAAAAGAAAAACAGAAGAATACTTTGCAGTTTCTCAAGCGTAGGGCCCTTTCATCATGATGTCTGAAAACCTGAGGATCCGTAGTTTTCTCGTCATTTGTCCCATACTGCTCCAAAAGTCTCTAAGAAAGAAAAAATACATACATTATGTGAGTGAGTACACTGGTCTACAAGCAAAATGCTTCCGGAACAAAAGTAGTGACATTTTTCTTGGTTTAGGTCACCAATAAAGAAAAAGTAAGTCAGAAGTGCTGATTGGCTATAGTTATAGTTATAGATATATTATTGGGTCAAAATTTATTCTATTTTATTCCGCTCCAAGTACCGAAGCAATTTTCTAATGTTGTGAACATGTTCAAACATATAGCAATAAAACCTTTCTGATTTTGAAAATAGGAAATTGATGCAAAATAAGGCAAAAACTGTAGTTTATCAGAAGGTACAGTGTGTCTACAAGCAACCAGTTCTATCTGAAAGCCTGTCTGCACATTCCAATACATTCATTTTAATGTCTAGAGTTTTAACATATATCAATATATATATTATTATATCATTACATATCTTGAATACATCAGCACAGTTATCAATTGATTTTCAGTTCATCTTATCAATATAAATGAGATTTAGCCACTTTTATCTCAGAAGCAGATTGAGTCCAAACATTTGTAGACCAGTAGTCTACTTAGAGCTGACGAAGCCTCTCGGATGAGCGGCGAAACGTTTTCAACCAAACAAACTTTGTCCAGTTGACAAATTGAACTTCTCCTGTTATCATGGATTCTACCTGGACGACTGAGGGACTTTTCACACCAGTAGTATTAATGCAGTATTTCTATTGTGTTTATAGCACCATCTGGTGGACATTTTTGTAAATGCACAGAGACCTAAATAAATCTATGATAATTGCATATTTTTGTAAATGAAATTCACACAAATAGAATTACTTATTTTGTGTTGACTTTTGAGTTGATGTTTTGTTAGTTGGTGAATTAAAAGATATAAAGAGGCAACCAGTACCAGTACTCTCTTTCTGCACACCCCTCCCCCTCTAGGTCATGTGGTGTCACGTGGCTCCCCTCCCACGCCACATACCCGCTCTGCTGCTCTGCTGCTTTGCTGCTCATATTATCTTGTGTTGAAATTGCTCTATTCACACCGCTGCTGTTAAAAATTTCCCGAAACGTGTTCACTTCATTACCTCGACCTCCAGGAAGTGAGATCTGAGCATGCACGGAAGACCCCATTGAGGAAAAAAGGGAATGTGCATTGGCCGGGAATCGAACCCGGGCCTCCCGCGTGGCAGGCGAGAATTCTACCACTGAACCACCAATGCTACACATTCTATGAATATGCATATATCACAGAATTCCTTGCTGGTGGAGCCCTTACCTTCCTGTCTTCTTCAGACACCATAGCAGTCAAACTGTTCAGCAAGCGGCTCTTCTCATTTTCTGTGTAAACTAGAGGAAGGAATTCGTCGAGCATGCAGCTGACCGACTGCTGGTCTAAGAACGGGCCTTTAGAATCTGTAGATTCACAGGGAGCAGGAACAGGGGGATCTGAAGTCAAAACAACCTAAAAGCACAAATCAAATCAATGAAAATTCTTTTAAATTAGTCTTATCCTATCACATTATAGACAGACCTGTTCAAGTATGCAGTGTAACACAAGGGGGACAGAGCAGGCTTCAGGAGGAACTGTGTCTAGTAGTTTGGTGTAGTGAGACATGTCCACATCAGTAGTGAGTGCCTTAGTTTCTAGACAAAGTAGACTGTAAATAACATTGGATATTATTGTGTTGAATTAGTTTTATATACAGATAATTATACCTTCTGTTGATAATTGGGGGGGAGGGGGGGACAGCACTGGCTAAAAAAGCAATATTTGAACTTTTAGTTAATAGAACGAAAAATACATACATTATCTGCGTTAATTGTAAAAGCATACGTCAACAGGCTGTGAGTCTGGTGCGGTCAGTTTGGGCACATGAGTAATTTTCATGTTGTCCAGATAGTGCTGGTGCTGCCTACGCCAGTCCAGAGTGTCATAGATGAGACATGCTACACCTTCAAAAATACTGCTTCCAAAGGTTAGCTGTGCAGAGAAACAAAACATATCAGAAATAAAACTATTACATATTCACACAAAGAACATTCTTTACCATAGCTTCTGGCTCTTCTGTGTCGACGGAGGGGAGACTGGCGCTGTAGTTGAGTTCAGCCACATCATGGAGCTTTGAGTGAGGAGGTCCACTGTTTAAATGAGAGCGCAGGCCAGACCAGAAGTGATCCAGCCTCTCGGTCTGAGCAGCAAGCCTCATCTTGCAATCTTCATCTTCTACAGAAAAGAAAAAGAAAACAATTTATAACTAATACTGATACTAGATTTTCCAGTGTCTTTATCAAACTATGAATCCACCTGTGTCATTTAAAGGTATGTTTTCAGTTTCCTTGTTGCGCTGCGTAGTCTGTAGCTCTTTTGTCTCTTGTGATAATTTAATAACGTTGGATATCTGTACGCCTATGGAATCAAGTGCCCTAAACAAATGTGGGTGGTAAAAACCCACTATCAGGATGTAGTGCTGGGGACCATCATCCGGCTCATCATCTTTAGTCAAACACAAACAGAAAAAGACATAATATAAATAAATTGTCAAGTATTGTTTTATGCATAGTAATCTGTGACTTTTTACCAATATAGTCAGGAGGGTCTATTTCATCCCTGCGTTTTAGCTTGGTCTTTTTCTCCAGTACAGGAGAAGGTGGCTTTCCCTTCTTGTCTTTACCTCCTCGCTCTTTGGCCTTTTCCTCTGCAAGTTTAGCCTTGAAGAAAAAATGTTATTTAAAATGTTCTTGTAATGTACATTAACAGTAAATCCTTGGTTTGGTTACAATTTCCCTTGTGGATCAATAACGTTTGTCTAAGTCTAAGTTGTGTACATGCCATTTCAGCTTGTCTTCTCTGCTGATCATTGCTTTTAATTTGCAGCAATTGAAATTTTACTAATTTTGCCAGAAGATCTACAGGAATCTCCTCCCCGGCGTCTAGTAGCACCTTTGCTGGTTCTGTAACCTGGCAACACAAACAGATCAAAGTAAAATAAATAATACAAAAACATGTATCAATGAAATTTTACCTCATAAAACTTGGGTACATCACGTTTCTTATCCTTGGGATTTCCAAATTCATGAATCTGTAATTTTATAATAACATGTTATCAACAACATCAAAATATAACAAAACAGGTTAAAAGAATGAAATGGGTACTGTTTAATTTTAAATTACGCATTAAAAAGACCAATAAATAAAAAAAATACAGGATTGATACGTGTAATGTCATACTGAGGAAAAAACATAATAAAACAGGTGATGACCCTCCAACAAAAATCTGTATAGTGAACTTTTAAAGTGTAAATATTGAGAACCTTTGCTTGGGTGTCGTCCCAGGTCAGGAGTGAGAAAAGTCTGCGCAGTGGTTTTCGCACAGCTCCAGAGAGCGCTCCGATCAATACTTCAGCCTGTGGGCAAGTCTCCACCACCAGAGACACACAGGCCTTCCATGAATCCTGGAATCAACACAATTATTTTTATTATTATTCGTTTTAACAAAGCATGCATGCCCACATAAGAACTAAACAAATACTTCAGTGCACAGATAACGCTTCAAAACAAGTGCAGTTTACTATTTTACCACAAGATGTCATTATTTTCAAATCTAGTGATGGTCAATTATTCATTTAGGAGATTCATTTCACAAATACTTAAGATATCCTCCTGAGACTCGGCCCATTCATTTGTGTCCTTTATAGTGGACATTGAGTTAACCAGTCTGTCTTTTAAGTGTTTTGAGAGAGACTCTAGTTTGTGGCTGCAATCTGATAAATAAATAAATAAATAAATGAGAAATTAAAAGCCTAAAACTTTTTGAGGCGACTGTAGAAGCTTGTCAGAGATGTTGCTCATAAAAAAAGTGTTTTGTTAGGTTGTTCACATGGATTGAACACTATTTCAGTTCATTATTATTATTATTATTATTATTATTATTATTATTATTATTATTATTAATAATAATAATAATAATAATAATAATAATAATAATAATAATAATAATTTAATTTTCTTCAGGTCCCAGGACGTTAAAATAACTACTACAGGTAGGCTACATAAATAGCACGTGTTTTCTACAATAACCAGCAAGATAAAATGATACAAAAAAAGTCCTTAAGACACGCAGAAATACTAATTATAATTCATCGATAAACTTAGTAATTATTAAGTGCGAAAATACAACATAATTAATCGAGAGAAAGCTGAACAAACCTCCTCAAAGAGTTCACTCGTCAGAGCAGCCTCCCAGTTCTTGTTTTCCGCATCTTTTTTAGCTGAGCTTTTTTTAGCTTTCGCTTTTGCTTTTGGCGCCATTCTTGTTCAACTTTTATAACGTTTTAATACAAAGAACAAGAGTGTTTTTAAAATGTTGTCTTAAAAACGGGGGCCTGGTTTGTTGTAAGCTAGCTAGTTCAATTGCACAGCGAGCGGTGCTGTGCTGCCATAGCAACGACAGGACACAAATGTTGAACCGTCCGGGCTACCGTAAACACATAATATTTTTTATTTACGATTTAATTTTTCTATACAATTCTGTAAGATCGACCATTTCTTGTACACCTAAAATAATAGTACTGGGCGCGCTGATATAAATAATAAAGTCATTTTTAGTTTCTCTTTTCTACTAGATGGCAGTTTTGCGTCCAGGCAAAGATCAAAGATCAAAGTTCAAAGTCAGCTTTATTGGCAATTCTGCCATATGTGTGTATGTGTCAACATACAGTGAATTTAAATTTCGTTTCTCTCTGGCCAGGTAGTGCAAAAAAGTGTACAAAATACAATATAAAGACAAAAGAAAACAAAAAACGGTCTAAGACAAAAATCTAAAATCTAAAGCAGTGCAACAGAATAAATAAATACCTATTTACAGATGTCCAAAAATGTGCAGTGTGCATCAAAAATGTGCAATGGAAGATACAACAGTGAGATGGTAATGAGCAATAGAATGTGCATTGAAAGTAAAGATAAAAATAAATGTGCAACAGTAGTAATCCCAGTGCAATAACAGTAGCAAACAACAGTACAACAGTAGTCAAATTCCAGTAGTAAACGTGCAACAGTGCAACAGTGCAACAGTAGTCCTTAGCAGCAGTTTTTTATGCTGAAGTAATAAAACAGTCATAACGATCTTGATGAGGCTGAAGACGGTCTTCGCCTCTCTCGCTCTGTCAAACAAAAAAACATCATCTACAGCTATTCTTTGAATAGGCCATCTGAGTAATCTAATTAAGTGGCTGTTCCACATTTTGCAATATCATCATTGACTTACTTGTTTGCTATTTAAATGAGCGTTTGCCCAGCGCATTCTGAATATACCAAAACAGACAGTGTGGCACCACAGCTGTCAGAGATGAAATCTACATCCAAAGGAAAGGGTCCCTCCAAGGTCAACATGAGTGACTATAGTAACACTGGTGCTGCATATAGCATAGCAACATCCTAAAATACCTCTTATTTTAGGGATTACACTGCTGCTGATAAACATGTGCGTGTGACTGGGATATTTCCTTACAAGAGTTTTTAAAAGTGTCCCAGTCAATAGTTATAACATGCTGAGCACAATGTTGGAATGTGTCTAGGCTATTTCTTGATACAGAGATAATAAAATGATGAGGACAGATTGATACTTGACATCACACTGAGCGTGCTCTGCATGTATCTCTGTGGTGGAACGTTCAACAGTTACCATGGAAACACTGTACACATTAAACTGTTGACTAACGCTTGCTATCTTGTGAGAGAGCACAAAATCACATCTCCTGTTGTTGTTCCAAATAAGTCACCCCTTTTTTGTCAGATTGTGTTAAATTAAAGCTCAGATTAAAGTCTAAGTTGAGCAAAAGGGCTCCAGACAAAGCAGAACCTAAAAATAGCATCACATCACTAAAGATTGGGTAATTATTTGTAGGTCTGGTAATCTGAAAACTGTACACATTTGAGGAGTGCCAGAAACTTATGTAATCTTCAATAAACAGGTCAAAATGTTTTTTAAATAATTTATAGTTTGGCAATTAAAAGTAGCTCAGTGTTCATGGAAAGATTGCCATGCATCTCCTCACCGTGTACCTCTGTGGTATGTGGTACCCCAATTTGTATTATATTACCACCATGTTATGAAAGATGAAATACAGTAAATAAGATTTCATTATTGAAGATTTACTCAGAAAGCATGTATTAAATTGTATATGATCACCCTTGTATGTTTTAGGGTGTTGTTGCTATATGGACGCCGCTATAGGGTTAAAAATAAGAAGAAGAAGAAGAAGAAGAAGAAGAAAAAATAACTGAACAGGTATTAAAAATATTCTTTCCTCTATCAGTTAATCTTCAGAATTAAGGTTATAGAGCAGGATAGTGAAAGTCTAATGTCATTTTCAATGTCTGTTTTATGAGTATTTTTCAGTGTGCAGCCTGTGTCCAAGATAAATTTCCTTTAGGACAAATAAGGTAATCTTGATTCTTAATTTTGAATGCAGAAAAAAATAAAACAAGTAATTGAATCTGTAAAAATCTCCAATTTGAAATGTGTTTACAACTTCCAACAAATAAGGAAGTTGAAGCTGTTTCTATCCAACCAAGTTCATCAGATTTCTTCATTCCCAGAGGGAGGATCATGCGTTTACCAGGAGAACAGCAATTGGAAGACACCCATACAGCCAACTCCGGTCAAATTGCAAGGATACTTGACATTAAAAAGTTGCCAAATCATAAAATATAGATCCACCAGCTACATATTTGAAATGCACTGTTGCTATGGGTGTTGGGACCACTCTTTGCAGTAAAGTCATGTTGACAGAGGGGTCTCATGTCTCAACAGTAGATTCATGAGCCTAGGCAAAATGGTGTCCAAGTCATGTCACTCTAACCCTTTGGTACTTTTCCATGGCACAGTACAGAATTACCTGCAATGACCTTTGAGAAAACGGATGCCGTCCTCTTGTGAGTGTTTTATTTTTATTTACTTATTTACAACAAGGACAGTGCACAGAAAACATTCACCTCAGAGAAAAGCTGCTCTGTGCCAGATTTAACTTCAAGATACAGTACTTTCCCTCTGCAGTTCTTGGCATAACATTTTAAATTCATCATTATCTTCTAAAAATACTCAAATGCATTGTCATCAATATCCTCTGAAATGTACACATGCCAAATTCATCAGTATTATTGTGCTCTAAAATACAATTAATTGACAACATTACCATCAACACAAATGTCATTAGTAAAACCTGCATCTAAGAAAATGTTGGATTTCTTAGATGCAATTTCCTGCATTCTAGTCCATTTTAGGGTGACTTGCTAGACATGGCAAATCCTAAATCCCATCTGATTCATAGCTTGCATTCTCAGTTGCATGGCCTGCACAAGACAATACTATTTATCGGAAAGAAACAACCCCCCTGGTGAAAGCAGCACATTCTGAAGGCAACAATCTGAGAAATTCCCCGTTAAAAATCTGCTTGTGGAACCGAAAGGAACTCATTTGCCTGACATTAAGTTAAGCCCTCCCCCATCACTGACATCTGTGGTGTGGTGTTTCAGGGCAGGGCCGAGTTAGAAGGTACTTTGTTAAAAAGGAAATGCTTTTATAACAAAAAGTCCATATAATCATTCAATAATTCAATAATACACAGGATATAATCACACACATACACGCACACACACACACACCTTAGTCCTGGTTCAGACCTGGTTTAGACCTGGTTTAGTCCTGGTTTAGACTTGGTTTAGACCTGGTTTAGACCTGGTTTAGACCTGGTTTAGTCCTGGTTTAGACCTGGTTTAGACCTGGTTTAGACCTTGTTTAGTCCTGGTTTAGACCTGGTTTTGACCTGGTTTAGACCTGGTTTAGACCCAGTTTAGTCCTGGTTTAGTCCTGGTTTAGTCCCGGTTTAGACCCGGTATAGTCTTGGTTTAGACCCGGTTTAGACCCGGTTTAGTCCTGGTTTAGTCCTGGTTTACACCCGGTTTAGTCCTGGTTTAGACCCGGTTTAGACTCGGTTTAGACCCGGTTTAGTCCTGGTTTAGTCCCGGTTTAGTCCTGCACACACACGATGACATAAGGCCCCTGCTGTCAGATAATCTGTCCTTTTGATGCAGAAATAATCTGATAATATGACTAACCCCATAAGAACGCGGTCACTCCCGATAGTTTGCATATCCACGTGTATGTGCGCGTCAGGTATATCCATGATCTTTAATAATACGGAGAAACGGACATATTCCAAACGTATCCCGTGTCCCAAGGCGAGAGTTCCTTCTTACATAGCATTAACGTAGCAAGTTAATGATCAAAGGAGAAGTTCAATTTGTCAACTGGACAAAGTTTGTTTGGTTGAAAACGTTTCGCCGCTCATCCGAGAGGCTTCGTCAGCTCTGGCCCTCATGCTGGTTCGACCCTGTTTATATCTAGCTGCAAGGGAGGAGCTAACTACCCTGAACAAAGCTCTGAACCTATCCCCGCTACTCTCTTTTGTTTTACGAATTCCTCTGGTGTCTTGTATTAGCATATCTAGAGAGACAAGGGCAAGAAACAAGACAACAGAGAATCCGAACCCAGGAGGAAAGGGGTAGCGATTCCGTACCTGTCCGGCGTTTCAGAAAAACTACAGAGGATTTTCAGACAATATGAGATTCCAGTTTATTTCAAACCCACAAACACTTTAAGACAAAAACTCGTCCACCCAAAGGACAAAACACAGAGCCACAAACAAAGCAATGTGGTCTACTCCATTCAGTGTAGTGAGGATTGCAGTGAGCGCTATATTGGGGAAACCAAGCAGCCACTTCACAAGAGGATGTACCAACACAGACGGGCGTGCCAGAGTGGACCGTCATCTGCCGTTCATCTTCACCTAGAAGCCGCGGGCCATTCATTTGAGGACAGTGAGGTTCAGATCTTAGCCAGGGAAAAGAACTGGTTTGAGAGGGGAGTTAAAGAGGCTATTTTTGTCAAAAAAGAGAATCCGTCATTAAACAGAAATGGGGGAGTTAGACACAACTTGTCTCCCATCTATAATTCGATTCTCAAACAAAGAATCATTAGGACAGACAAGCCATTGCAGAGGGGTGGAGAGGGTCGTTGTCTTGAATAGGGAATTGGACGCCAGAGAAATTTGAAATACAAAGAGACAGATTAGTTGATAGTTTCAGAGCTATTTCAGTGTAGTAAGCGCCACCTAGGGCTGATAGATATGTTAATACAAGACGCCAGAGGAATTCGTAAAACAAAAGAGAGTAGCGGGGATAGGTTCAGAGCTTTGTTCAGGGTAGTTAACTCCTCCCTTGCAGCTAGATATAAACAGGGTCGAACCAGCATGAGGGCCAGAGCTGACGAAGCCTCTCGGATGAGCGGCGAAACGTTTTCAACCAAACAAACTTTGTCCAGTTGACAAATTGAACTTCTCCTTTGATCATGGATTCTACCTGGACGACTGAGGGACTTTTCACGTAGCAAGTTAATGATTCTTCTTCTCTGGAAATGCCGCGTAAATATCACGCTGCTCGCTCACAGCTGATCAGCGAACAGGCGCAAACACAACAGCGCTAATCGGGAGCGCGATCGGTGGTGCTGCAACATGATTGGAACCTGGAGCGCAGTTTGGCCTATGATTGGCTCTTGGCACTGGCTATTTTTACTTCAAAACGGTGAATTTCACCAAAAGGTGAGGGATTTTCATGCCTGATTGATAAAATGCAACAAGGGATGGAAGAAGGGATGACCGTTTTAGAAGAGGGATGATTTGGACTATTTTTTCCGCCAGGTGCATCCCCCCATCCCCCCTCAAATCGAGTACTGCATCTACAGCTACACAACAGATCTACAGCTACACAACATACCTACAGCTGCACATCTACAGCTACATAACACATCTTCAGTACAATCAGTCAGAATGTTGAAATGTTTGAAGAAGCCTAATGCTGACACACCAGCTGTTCAGAATCCATTGTTTTAGCCCATGAGAGAAAGTGTGAGTTAGTGCAAGTTTTAAGATCAGCTGGAAGCATGTCTACTTTGAGCACTTGCTTAAAAAAGGATTTTTTAAAAAGGTCTTTCCTTGACCAACAGATTAAGCAATAAATGTGAGAACAAATCATGGCATGAAGAAAAGCTTTTGATGCCGGAGTGTTTAGGAAGTTTCGAATATGTCTGAAGTTTGCAATATTAAATTTCATAAATTTACATTGATGTTTAATTTGTTTATCAAAGCTGAATGCAAATACGGGCCTAAATATTTAACTTCTTGTACATTATTATTAATTTGTCCTTTAACAGTAAGTTGTGGACCTCAGAAGTACATTGTAACTGAATGCTGTTTACAGTGGAACAGCAGCAAAGGGAGCGACAGGACACCACAGCTTTGTCCCTTTACAATGAAATGAAACATCACATGACCCCACTGTATCTGTGTCAGTCTGCAGCCTGTGCATGAATGACTCAACTGTGTAACTAGTAAACAGCAGTCACCTCAGTAGTACAACTTGTGAGGTTACTACAAGTCATACTTGGAAATAGTAGGATTTCACACTGAGCTGTAAATGCATGTTTGGCTTATTTATTTATAAATCACCAGGAGACGTGTTCATTAATGATCGTGAGAAATGCCACATAAACTATAGAGCTCACATGCTCACCTTACTCTCAAAAGGTCTTGCCCTCTCTGCACACAGGTCTGTTGTGCTCAGTTAGTAATGCAAATTTGACACACTGTCAAATAAATCACTAAATACTGAAAAAGAGTAGATAGAAAGGCATTACATGAGGTTTCAGGAACTGACCGCAGCCCTTATACCATAAATCTAACATTTGCTACAATAATGTGTCCACGGTGAGGAGAAAAAGTACATTTCGTTCAAGTTAGGATTTAAATATTTTATTGTCTAATAGACAAAAACTCGTTTAAGGTCAAAAAGTTTGCAAAATTGAGAAGAGACAACACACAAACATAGATATCCAATCATAGTTTTGATAAAACCTTAAGTTTCAGGCAATCTGTTCTAATTGTCTAAAAGGTGCAGATGAAGTTATACAGGTGGCTATAAAACAGATAAAAGTTAGAAATGTACATGTAATCTCAGAGGTATGTTTCCATTCAAATTTAAGGCATTCATTCCTCATACAAAAACAGTTCTACATCCAGGGCTCAGGTGTCTCCTTAGCCCCAACATTGCTACATATGGCCCCAGTGACTGCTGTCCAATCAGCCAGCCAGTCAAACAGTGTACTTTAACGCTCATCTAAAACAAAGTGGCTAGTGTTTAAAGTGTACCCACTAAAAGCAAATCGCTCCCAAATAAATTCAAACGTGGCTCTACATTCATCTGCAAAATTTATCACTTCAAATTGTGTAATCTGAAGTCAATAACTGCACTTCACCAAACCCACAGATGTCAGGCCTATGCTCGCACAAAGCTCTGACATGTCCCAGGTGAACACATGAAGTATGGCCTGAGCAGCTCAGTGTTCAGTGAAAAAGCACGTACAAAAGCAGAGTAGAAAAGAAGACACGGGAGTGTCAGATTTGGGTGGAATAAGTGCACACAAAAATAAAGTCTTGTCCCCATAGTTCAGCATTCCTCGATGACGGTGCCAGCCGCAGAGGAGTACAGCTTCTTTTTGACCAGTCGGAATCCTGGACTCAGTTTGAGTGCGTGCCTAAACGAAGGGGCAAAGCATGTGCCCAAAAAGAGGAAGTCTCTGAGGCTGGGCCAGGCTGTGCTGTCCTGTTTAAACACAAGAGTCAACTCAAAGGTTGGCACCACAGAGGCGTCATACACAATGCGATCCAGCCGCTTCACGCCTTTGTCCAGCTCCAGGTGAACATAGAGCACACAGCCCCTCAGACCACAGGGCTCACATGAGGCCAGCCTCAGAACCTCCCGCGCAATTCTCCACGTCAGACGCTCTGGTACCAGCACAGATGAGCAGTGCAGTGCAGTCTTTTTAGAACGAGACAAACAACTCTCAAACATCTTAGCCAGCTGCTGACAGGCCCTGTCCTCAGTTACATCTGCCGTCCTCTCCGGCTCCACCAGGCATCGCTCCCAGAAGTCCAGCTCTGCACAAAGGACAATAACACAACTGTTAGACCTACTTACAGTGCCATGTAATGCCAAAACAACTCACAAGATTAATACAGAGGATGAAACATTATGGGACACAAGTTGCATTCCTTGTTATTGGAAGCAGTCATGTGTACTGGAAATAAAACATGTCATTTTACACCGATGGCCTGATGCTGTCCAGAGGTTAAAGTATGACTTCATCTACAGCCGCCCCGCCCCTCCCTCCTGCACCACACACATAAACAAGCGCACCTCAGGCTCCTGTCCCCGCTCCTCCTGCGCACAAACGCACCTTTCTCAATGCACGTCTGGTCATACCGCCGTTCCACCAGCTCAGAGATGCACTCGCCGCTCTTGGTCTTTAGAGTGCTTGTGGCGACCATGGTGGCAGTCTACTTCTTCTTTGCGAGGGAGTTGTTTTTTCTGCTTTTAACGAAGCTGCCTGTGAACAAAAGTAGAAGCGCTTGCGTCAACATCAAGCAAACTCTAAGCGGCATTCAGAAAGACGAGAGGACGTAAACAGCACGTAACCAAAACACAGTGGGTTAGTCATTAAGAAAATGACTTGCAAATCATGTTCACGCCCACATTTATGTCGCTAGGCTGAATTCACCTACCGTAAATATTAAATTTAGTAAATATTATTTAGTGCTTTAGCTTAGTCGGATTTCCATAAATAAACGTACACACGCGCGTTCCACTTCCACAAACACAGGCAAACAGCACGCGCTCCGGACGCTCCTCTGCGCGAGGCTTTTATACCCGCGCGCTCAGCTGACCGGAGGGTTGGACCAATCACAGCGCTCCTCCGCGGACCACGCTCATTGGCTGGGCCAGAGCTTTAAATTAAATAATTTACCAATTCCGTTCCAGAAAACGTGTGTTGCTACATGGATCGAGTAAATATGTGACCACAGTTTGCCCAGTAACCTTTGAAACTTGATTTGGAAAAAAAAATCTGGGAATGGGAAATAACGAAACCTTGCTAATTATGGAAAATAAAGAACACTTGCTAATTTGTCTAATATGTGAACATGCTGCTGCAGGAAATATTGCAGTATTATTGTCTGTATAGTGTTCCTCTGATTATAGGACATCCAGGGGCTTGCCAGTTGATCAGTGTTTGAATTTTATATTTTAGAACACTTGGACACACTTGGACTCTTGTCAGCAGATTTAGTTTAATCACGCACAAGGTACAAACAATATGTACAAAGAGATAACACACTAAGCAGAACTATTCTTGATGAATGGCCTGTTGTATTACATTATTGAGGTTGGTGAAACTTTTACATATCAGAAATCATTCATATAAACGGATACTATTGCTGGCAAATTGAATTACATAGATACATGTAAAGAAGTGCTAGTAATAGTAGCAAAAGTAGTAGTAGTAGTAGTAGTTGGGAAATGATAATTCAACTTCTACAATAACTTTTAAGAAATAAAAATATGAGTTGGCATATTGCTACTACTACAACCTTTTAATTACTACTACTATAGCAAATTGTGGATAGCCTGTCTAAGTGACTTGGCAGATAGGGTCTTGAAGACAGTTGTTCTTCCACTCACCCGAGGTCTCAACTCACAGTTTGCCCCACACAGTAACTGGATCTGCCCCTAAGTCTGAGTGGGGGTAACAGAATCCAGTGAACGAGAGTTTCTCCCGTCACGTGGGCCAAAGCAGACACTGTATCTTCATCATAGAGTTACATGCACTGGCTGCTTTCATATCTGGTAAAGAGATAAAATACTGATACAGTAGAAATGGATTCATGAGCATTGTTTTTGGTTTAAAAAATTTGGTTAAAAATAAAAATCATGTGTGGACTGATAACAAAATTTGAAACACAGCATAAAGCTACAGAGACATAGTGCGATAAACAATAATATTGAAACTACTTTATGCCACTGACACAATAACAATAATAAACCATTTTGAAATAGACAGTATCATTCAGTGGCATGAGGTGCAATAAATAAATAACACAATGTACCAATAACTAGACACAGAAGTCACTTATTTAAGCTTTTATTGCTCAAAAGTTATTGTATTTAAACACAAATACCCCAAACTTTTGCAAAAAAAAAAAAAAAAAAATTCTCTGGATACAGTAATTATTGTGACATGCCTAAGTCAAGCTATTACTTAGAGCAGTGTTTCCCAACCTTTTTTGTCTTGTGTACCCCCTGAGCCTTTTTGTCATACCTCGAGAACCCCCTGACTCATACGTGTTGATAATTCTCCAAAAGTAGAATGTGAAACAATGGATTATTAAATGAAAATCATTTTATTTTATCTCCTTAATTTGAAAATTTAATTCCCAGACATTTTCTCTCTTTTATTTAACTCAAATTTACTCAAATTAGAATTAAAAAATCTCCCCCTGCGCCTGGCAGTGACACTGCCGAGTACCCCCTCCAGTGTGCTCGCGTACCCCTAGGGGTACATGTACCCCTGGTTGGGAAACACTGACTTAGACTTAAACAAACTTTATTGATCCACAAGGGAAATTGTTTTAATCGTTCATACTCGAGCACCTGAGAGAGTGGCAGCTGAATATGGTCGCTCCTGCTTTTTTTCTAAACAACTACCTTTTAAGTTAATTACAGCTAGTTTCACTACTACAGAAACTATTCTTACCAACTAACATCAATATTGTACTTTTTTATGGTGCATGTTGTGGTCAAATGGAGAACCACACCCATAAGAAGAAACATGCAAACTTGGAAAGGTCTGAGTGACCTGGGAGTCAAACCAGGAATCCATCTGGCTGTGAGGTGAGAGCATTCACAGCCACAAGTGCTAAGCCCTTTCAGTCCAGCTGCTCTTACCATTGTAAAGGGGGGGCAGATGTCAAAATGACAAAATGACAAAAACTGAGCATTTAAGAAGGAGAAGAAGAAGAAGAAGACATGCTTTATTTATCCCTGTAGGGAAATTATTCCTCTGCATTTGACCCATCCTTCAGGAGCAGTGGGAAGCTCATCTTTCAGGCACCCGGGGACCCATCTCCATGATCTTATTGCTCGGCTTGGTGAGGACCTAAGCTGGACAGTGAACACTGCCTCACTGGCAAAGAAGGTTCAGAAGCGCCTCTATTTCCTCTGCAAACTGAGGAGAGCTGGAGCCCCCCCACCCATCATGACCACCTTCTACCGAGGCACCATTGAGAGTGTTCTGACCAGCTGCATCACTGTGTGGTACAGGAACTGCACTGAACACAACCTGTATTCCATAAAAAGACATCACTCTAGACACTTTAAAAACTGCTGCTAAGGACTACTGTTGCTCATTTACTACTGGAATTTTACTACTGATGTATTTATTTACGACTCGGCTTCTGTGTGGAGGAGTTTTAGGAAAATTACGAACTACAAACCTAAAACTCCACACTCCACCGATGATCTGCCCCTAGCCAACAGTCTAAACGACTTCTACTGTTGGTTTGATGAGCCATCAAGCAGCTCTCACACCTCCAACCGTCCCAACAATAGAGACTACCTGGACACTTATCCCCCCACCGCCCCCGCTTCCCCCTCACCAGAGCCATCTCCACCCCTTCACATTCATGAGACAGATGTGAAGAAGCAGTTCAAAAGGATGAATGGAAAACTCCAAACTGATTGCAAACTGATTGGGGTCGTAACGGCTGCATGTGCACAGGGATTGGTTTGGATTGGGATTGGTTTGCCCCATCCCCCAGGAACCCCTGGCCTAGGCCGATAGCAAACCACTTGGAGTCGTCATGTGAACGATTTTGGATTGGATTAGCATCCAATCCAAATTGGATGCTAAGAATTTCAGGAATGTCAGGAATGTCACCCGGAAGCTGTAGGAGTGGTAGGGGGTGCCTACGGCGTCATAAGTAGCGCTTGTTGTTGCCGGACTTTCAGACAAAAACATGGCTGTGAAGAAAGCTACAAGCTCGCACTACTGGACCGAGGCAGGGTTTGCTCGGACCCCGGAGCAAATCAAAATCAAGTGGAAAAATGCCAGGGCGGCGTGTGCCATGGCAAGAAAGAACAACGGGAGAGCGGTCAAGACCGTTCAACTTGCCCGCATTACGACAGCGTTCTTCACGGCACCAAGTCCCATCTTCCACCATTTCGGGACTACGGACATAACGTAGAATCGAAACGTGTTGTTTGCTCAAAGCCCGATAAAGGAATAAGAGTATGCGGTAACTTTCGTCTTTTTCTGGGATTATTCAATGTTCCTGTTGTTACCAGCACCTGGAAGCTGTGCATGGAGTTTTGAACTTTTGAAATAACGCACAGGGCACTTTTACAAACATTTTGTGTTACCTATTGTGACCTCATAGTATCAGAAGAGAGTGTATTTTTTTTAAACTGTTGTATAACTTAAATATTAAAAACATAAATATTAAAATCAGTGTGGAAATTTACTTAAAAGTTGTTCACTCAGACAGGACAAAACAGAGAGTGGAAGAGACAACAGAATTTAAGCTAAGCATTACAAAGACATACAACATGAAAGTGTGGTTGTGTAATTTTCCCCAGACCTTACATAAATGAACGATAAACCCATAGCTACAAATTTAATGCCTTTATTTGTGGCACAAAAGATGCACGCAACAAAAAACAGCAAGACAGAACATGATTAAAACATGTGCGGTATAGCTCCCAGTCCTCGTAATTTTCGTTGTCCTCGATTGCTTGTAATATCAAACGCCGACAACACAGTTCGTGTCGTATTAAAGAAACCAAAAATGCTGGTTTGTCATTCATACGAACAACCTAACTCTGCAGAATGCACAACAAGTACGGCACTGCCGCTATGTCAAACTCCTCGAAAAGCCATCGCAGTATACTGCCAGATAGCTGTGTTGTGTTGTGTTTTTATTGAGTAGCCATCACCCGGAAGTAGTTGGACTACAGCGCCACATAGCGTTGCGGAGCGTGCCAGGTCGCTGACCTGAATCTGATTGCGCGACATGCATGTGCACTCGGATTGGACGACAGACCACCCGCCGAGCAAGTGTGAAAAAACCAACCCAATCCTGATCCAATCCTACCATGTGCACGCAGTCAATGCCCGGAAAGCGTCTGGCCCAGACAGTGTCTCTCCTGCCACCCTGAGACACTGCGCCAACGAGCTGGCCCCGGTGTTTACGGGCATCTTCAACTCTTCACTGCAGGCTCGTCATGTGCCTGCCTGCTTCAAAACCTCCACCATTGTTCCTGTCCCCAAGAAGCCAAGGATCACTGGACTTAGGCCCTGTCCCCACGACAACGTTTTTTGTTGGAAACGGGAAAGTTTGTGTTCGTTTGGGCCTGTCGTCCACACGGCGCCGGCGTTTTTGGGGGGTGAGAACGGTGTTTTTCAAAAACGGGTTCCAGAGTGGAGAAGTCGGAGAACGCCGGGAGTCGTGTTGCCGTGTGGGCAGCGAAAAACGCGACTGTTGGGAAAATGATGACGTCACGCTGCCGTATTCATCACGTGACCGGTGACCAGAAGGTAACCCTGCGCCTTCCGCAGGTAACGACCAGATAACAACAACCATGGCGGACAATGGACTTGAGTATATTTTACAGACATTTGGAAGTTTATTTGCACTGCTGCAGCAAACCCTGTTTATCTGCAATGCAGTGCGACAACAGCGGAGATACATGCACAATTACCTACGTCGGATTCTTTTCACCCCGCTGCCGCGGCCGAGAACAACAAGAAGGGCCACCTGAAGAAGGTTTTGGGTGAGACCTGGGAGAACGAGTAGCTGGTGGGACAATTTCGTCAATGGCGTTGTCATGGAGGATGAATGGAGAGCGAATTTCCGGATGTCCAGAGCTTCTCTTGTGGCCCTGAGTGAAGAACTGCATCCTCATATTGAAGGCCAAACGACGAATATGAGAGCACCAGTCGAAACATTGAAGAAGGTCGCCATTACGCTCTATTACTTGAGCGACGAGGGAGGGCTGCGCAAAACAGCAAACGCATTCGGACTGTCGCGACAGACTGTCTCCGTCATCGTTAGACAGACCAGCCTTCCGCTGGTAACGACCAGATAACAACAACCATGGCGGACAATGGAGTTGAGTTTGTTATGCGGACATTTCCAAGTTTATTTATACTATGCAGTGCAACCCCAGCGGAGACGCATGCACAATTACACACGTTGTGGCCTGGCAGTACGCACGACACACGAGTGTTTGCCAATTCAAAGCTAAACACGTATTTTAAAACTGGAAAGATCCCATCGCTGAAAAGGCAGATAGTGGACAATGAGGAGCCCATACCAATATGAGTGTGTTGTGTGCTGTAAATAAAGAAAAAGAGCAACCATTTCTTGTCTTTTTATTGAATGAAAATTTACCTTTTACAAACAGGCACATGCAGTATCACACACAAAAATATATAGCTGCCTGTTGGTGATGGTCCCCGGTTGTATATTCTCGCCGAAAAGCCAACATAATGTCAGAGTATGTTTAACATTCCCGTAGTTCCAAGGTTAACGAGAGTTCTACTTGTTAATGTCTATCTAATAAAATGATAGCAAGTAATACAAACTATCAATTTATAGGCAAAAACTCTGCTCAGCTCAAACCTTCCTTCTGTGGCATCTATATCTATGTTAGGGACCATTTCAACATTTTCCACATTACCGGCGTGAGTCCCTGCTACATTGGTAGAGCAGGGGGACAAAATAATTTCGCATTGGTTGACGGTCCCTAACACACACGTGTTTGCTTGTTTACGAAAGAGAAAGGACTATATGCGCATGTGCTCTTTGTAGTCTTGCGTTTCCGGTGGCTCTGGCTCTTTCCGGTTTACAGCGCCACTTATCGGTGTGACATATGTACTACATCGTTTTCACTCAGCGCTCCGTGCTCATCTTGACCCGAATGTTTTCTGATCCAACATGTGTGTAGACGAGACTTTTTTTCACCCCGGGTAACAAAAAAAAAACAGGAACGTTGTCATGGGGACAGGGCCTTAATGACTACAGACCTGTGGCTCTGACACCTGTGGTCATGAAGTAATTTGAACGCCTGGTTCTGCCCCACCTCAAGACCCTCACGGACCCCCTCCTAGACCCCCTGCAGTTCGCCTACAGAGCCAACAGATCTGTAGACGATGCCATCAACATGGTTCTACACTTCACCCTGCAGCATCTGGACTCCCCGGGAACCTACGCCAGGATCCTATTTGTGGACTTCAGCTCTGCCTTCAACACCATCCGCCCAGACCTCCTCCAAGGCAAGCTTTCCCAGATGAACGTGCCTGATCCTCTCTGCAGGTGCATCACTGACTTTCTGATGGACAGGAAGCAGCACGTGAGGCTGGGGAAGAATGTCTCGGACTCCCGGACCATCAGCACCGGCTCTTCCCAAGGCTGTGTTCTTTCTCCTCTGCTCTTCTCCCTGTACACCAACTGCTGCACCTCCTCCCACCAGTCTGTCAAGCTCATCAAGTTTGCAGATGACACCACGGTCATTGGACTCATCTCGGACGGGCATGAGTCTGCCTACAGGACGGAGGTTGACCGTCTGGCGTCCTGGTGCAGCCAGAACAACCTGGTGCTGAATGCCCAAAAGACAGTGGAGATCATTGTGGACTTTAGGAAGCACACAGCCCCACCCCCCCCCCACCATCCAGACCGACACCCCCATCACCACTGTGGACTCATTCCGCTTCCTGGGGACCACCATCACCCAGGACCTCAAATGGGAGCCCACCATCACCTCCGTCATAAAGAAGGCCCAGCAGAGGATGTACTTCCTGAGGCAGCTGAAGAGATTCAACCTGCCAGCACGGACAATGGTGCAGTTCTACACTGCCATCATCGAGTCCATCCTCACCTCCTCCATCACCGTGTGGTATGCTGGAGCCACCACCAGGGACAAACAGAGACTGCAGCGTGTTGTGCGCTCTGCTGAGAAGGTGATTGGTTGCAGCCTTCCATCTCTGCAGGACCTGTACACCTCCAGGACACGGACACGTGCAGGTCGGATTGCATCCGATCCTTCTCACCCTGGTCATGGACTTTTTGACCTGAACCATTCGGACCAGAACCTCCCGCCATAAAAACAGCTTCTTCCTCTCTGCTGTCGGACTTTTGAACAATAATAACACTAGGACTCTTCCCACCCACCCGCTCTGTGTCAGTCACAGGACCCCCTCTGTGTCAGTCACATGACCCCTGTGCTGGTTTTTCTTTTTGCACCTGACCATTACCTGCACCTGCACTTATATTCTTGTATTCTTGTAAATTTGTAAATTTAAATTTTCTGCTATTTTATTTTATTCTATTTTATTCCGCTCCAAGTACCGAAGCAATTTCCTAATGTTGTGAACATGTTCAAACATATGGCAATAAAACCTTTCTGATTCTGATTCTGATTTATTTATCCATTTATTTTTATCTTTACTTTCAATGCACATTCTATTGCACATTACATTCTCACTGCTGCATCTTCCATTGCACATTTTTGATGCACACTGCACATTTTGGACATCTGTAAATAGGTATTTATTTATTCTGTTGCACTGCTTTCAGATTTTAGATTTAGATTTTTTGTCTTAGATAGTTTTGTCTTTATATTGTACTTTCCCCACTGTGGGACTAATAAAGGCATAGCTTTCTTTCTTTCTTTCTTTCTTTCTTTCTTTCTTTCTTTGTACACTGTCTTTCTTGCACTACTTGGCCAGAGAGAAACAAAATTTCGATTCACTGTATGTTGAACACAGAATTGACAATAAAGCTGACTTTGAACTTTGATCTTTGATCTTTGGGTCCACCTATACCAGTAGTTTATGTAATGTATGAAAGGGGGACAGGGAATTTCCCTGCTGTGGATGAAACTGATCAGAGAATTCCAGTCCAAATGCATGTTTTGTTGATCCAAAAGATCAGACTTTCAAGAACATACAAAGCAAGAAACTAGCGGAGATAGAAACATCCAATGCTTAAAACAATGTCAACCAAATCCAAGGATTTGGTGGTGATCCAGCAGCAGCCCTTTCCTGGAGACAACAGACAAACTGCAGGATCTGCTTGGGATGAGCCAGAGGAGGAAAACTCACTTTGTTATCCTTTAGGTTGTTCTTTGATTCTTTCAGTTTTTAAGTTCTTCTATTCCCCCTTTCTCTGAGAATTTTAAAATCCAGGGAATATTTTTTAGGATCTGGCAAAAAAAATCAGAGAATTCTAATGATGTGTAATGGGGGTTTTCCCACGCAATATTTTAACCAGTTTCTGGGACTACTATTAATATTGACAATGTAACCACCGGACCAAGCTTTATAACAGAGACACTAAGGACCATACTCATCCGGCACAAGGACTCTTCCGTCTGCTACCCTCTGGTAGACGATACAGGAGCCTGCCAGCACGCACAAAAAGACTGTTCAGTGAATGTGGGCGAGTGGATACAGTTGAAGTCCCTGAGAGTGTCTTGGAGCAGCCGGAGCCTCATGCACCCCTCCACCACTTCCACACTCTTCAGCTGCAGGTCGTTCACAGGGCGTCGGCCAATCGCAGAAGCTCCTGGGTTGCTGTAGAGATGGCCTGTCCGGGAAGGTCATTCCTGATAGTGATGGAGACATAGCGCAACATGTAACTTTGATCACTGGGTAGTCGTTTGCCGGCACGGTGGCTGAGTGGCTAGCACTCACGCTTCACAGCAAGAAGGTTCCGAGTTCGTTCCCCGGGTCTGTGTGCGTTCTGTGTGGAGTTTGCCTGCATGGTCCGGGTTCGATCCTCGGGTCGCCCGGGCCTTTCTTCTGTGTGGAGTTTGCATGTTCTCCCCGTGTCTGTGTGGGTTTCCTCCGGGCACTCCGGTTTCCCCCATCAACCCAAAACATGCTCCAGGTAAAATCCTCCAGCTTAGGTCCTGACCAAACCGAGCAATAAGATCATGGAGATGGTCCCCGGGCGCCTGAAAGATGAGCTGCCCACTGCTCCTGAAGGATGGGTCAAATGCAGAGAAATAATTTCCCTACAGGGATAATTTAAAATAAGTTATAACAATAACCAATTCAAAACCTCACTGTTCTGTTGAGGCCACAAGTCCTCAAAATGGTGTCCATAACTGGAAAAGGTCATGTAATTTCATCAAGTCCTGATTTTAACTATGTAATATAAAAGAAATTGGACACACAATAGAAATGACATCTCAACACATGCCATCTGGTGTTATGATGAAAAAACAAAGCAGGTTTTGTTATTGCATCTAACGAAGCAACAAGTGCAATGAATGTACAATCGCGAAAAACAACTATCCGACAGTGAAATGTCTGTCACTATTTTATTTTCAATCTTCAAAGCTGTTCTACTTTAAGGCGCCTATATTGCACTATTTTCAGATCTATGTTATAATGTTGTTTCCGCATCACAAACATACCTGTAGTTTTATTTTGTTTCATACATGTTTAACACAGTGCATATTTACGCTCACAGAAATCACTCTGTTCCACCTTGTGATGCCATGTCGTAATACAGGAAACGCTCCACTGAACTTTTAAACTCCCTAACCTTCACTTGAATCAACTGGAACAGAGCATTTTGAGATGTAGACAGACTAATAATAACTCTGAAATCACTCTGTAGGTTATATTCATGTGTGTTGCTGGCTGATGATGTGCCTGTGTCTTATACTGTGAATAGGGTAAATATTGGGACAACAGATGGAAAAAAACTACCTTCCTGGCCAATTCTGGGATATTTAGAGAAATGTTCGTTAATATGCACTGTCCCTGAAATAAATAATAAAATCTTGTTTCACCTGAATCGTGGCTGCTGGCATTTGTTGTAGTTGTCAATGATTCTGTCAGGGATTACTTTGAGAGTTTTCACGGTGATCGCAGCTTCAGCTTCAGCTTCTGCACCGTGTGACTACAGGGACCTGAGGAAACATGGGTATAGGTGAGGGATGAACTTTGCTTTAAGTATTTGTAAAATGTAGTGTGAATATATAAAAAAAACATTACAGACACAGTAGAGACCTCCTGGGACCCGAAGAAAAAAGTGTATCTAAATTATTATTATTATAATTTAAATTTTCTATTTGGAGGTAAATGAACACCTTAGCATTTACATTTTGTTCATTTGATTTTTATTTATATTTTTGTAACATGTCCTCTGTAATGGACTGTAATAGTGTTAAATCCACGTCAAGTTAACCTAACCTAAACCTAAGAAAAACATTTTTTCGGTCGGTTTTACAGTTGCCTCAAAAAGTTTTTTAGACTCCTTTTTAATTAATTAATTAATTTATTTATTTATTAATTAATTAATTTATTAATTTATTATGTTTTATTTTAATTTTTATGTATTATTATTATGTATTATTATTGTATTATTATTATTGGTAGCCCCCATGACAGAAGATACATCAAGGGCTGTTGTGACGTGAGCCGTCCTCCTGTGGACCCACCACCTGGGGAAGGATTCATGGGGGGCTGGTGCATTGTGTTCTGGGCAGCAGAACACTGCTTGGACTGCTGCCCCCGCGACCCAGAAAATCGAAAAGCGGAAGAAAATTAATGATGAATGAATGAATGTATTATTTATTTATTTACTTATTTATGTATTTTATTTATATATTTTTGACTTTTATGCATCATTATTATTATTATTATTATTATTATTATTATTATTATTATTATTATTATTATTATTATTATTATTATTATTATTAATTTATTTTATTATTATTCTTTTTTTTTTATCATAGTGCAGCCACAAACTAGTCCATCTCAAAACTTAAAAGATGTCCACTATAAAGGACACAAATACTCATTCCCTTCCATTATCATTGCAACATAATGTGAAAGTGCATCAACCTGAACAAAGAATCTACATAAATTAACTAAATATGTCAAATGAGCATTTTACACAACCTAAACTTGACTGCAGCACCCCAAAGTAAATATTTGATAGCATGTTAGCCTGTGTGACCTGATCTACGGGCCTATAGAGAGTAAATATAGCAGATGGTTTATGGTGTAGTATAATCAGGTCCTGACCCACATATGTGATTTTCTCTCCTTCTCTCTACTTCACTTTATAAGACAGATACAGCCTTTAAACCCAGTAGCACATTTTACACTTCTAATAAAAAACTTTACAAGCAATAGTACATGTCAAGGGCAAATTCACACACTGACACTATCTTAATCAGTGGAAAAATATATGTATTTTTTAAGATATTACTACACTCGGAATATGAAGATAATCAGCTCTATACTGGAGCTGTGAATCCAAATGTTCAAATTCTGATGTGTGTATTTAAAATCGTGAATTATAAACTTAAGGGCTTTTTCATCAAGATAAGACGATCCTGCAGTAAAAGCACGTAGTTTGAAATCTAGACTTTGGAGGAGTTGTATGGGGATATTTGTATGTTATAGTTCTGAGCTTGAAAGGATTCATCTGTTTGTTTGTTTTTTTAATTTAAACCTTTATTTAACCAGGGAAATCCCATTGAGATTAAAAACCTCTTTTTCAAGGGAGCCCTGACCTAGAGGCAGCAAAAAGACAATTAAAACACAATTAAAATGACATATAAATTAGTTAAAATTACATATAAATTTGTTAAAACAGGTACAATTTATGGAGGCTGTCACAAGACTGTTGCACGAGTCTTGTCTATTTCAATTAAGCTCATTACTAAAAGCCTCATTTATTAAAAAAAAAAATCAAAACAAGTATCTCTATCTCACCCAGCCCTATTCTGTATCTATAATAAATGAAATATTTGTTTAAAAATGACTTGGTGTTGAGTTTAATTTAAAATCTTCACCATTGCCAGAGACTCCGAGTCTGCAGCTGTCACAGATTTCAAAGTTGTTAATTTCTGTTGGCAGTGCTAAAGATTTTTCACATACATGCTAAAATAAGTCGCTAGGTTTTGACATTTTGATTAAATGGTTATGCAACAACTTTTAAAACTACTATAACAACAACTACTACTAAAATACTACCTGTGCTACAACTGCAAATACTAAAACTTCCTGCAACAGATACTATAACTATTGGTACTGACAAAACAGTGTATTTTAATTACGCTTTATTGGCAACAATACAGTTTTCAGAATGATGAAAATAGGACTGTTTATGGTTGCCATAGCAATTAACAATCTATAACAAAATATTATACTGTTAGAAAGGTTAAATGGCCGCAAAATGTCACATATAAGAAGCCCATGAATAACTACTCTGCTACTACTACTACTACTGCTACTACTAATACTGCTACTGCTACTACCACTACGGCCACTACAAAAGCAACTACTACAACTACTACTACAGCTACTACTACTACAGCTACTACTACTCTACTACTACTACGGCCACTACAACAGCTACTACTACTACTACTACTACTACTACTACTACTACTACTACTGCTGCTCCTGCTACCACTACTGCTACTACAACAGCAACTACTACAACTACTACTACAGCTACTACTACTCTACTACTACTACAGCTACTACTACAGCTACTACTACTACTACTGCTACTACTGCTGCTGCTACTACCACTACTGCTACTACAACAGCAACTACTACAACTACTACTACAGCTACTACTACTCTACTACTACTACAGCTACTACTACAGCTACTACTACTACTACTGCTACTACTGCTGCTGCTGCTACTACCACTACTGCTACTACAACAGCAACTACTACAACTACTACTACAGCTACTACTACTACTTTACTACTACTACGGCCACTACTACAGCAACTACTACAGCTACTACTACTACTACTACTACTACTACTACTGCTGCTGCTGCTGCTGCTGCTACCACTACTGCTACTAGAGCTGTTACTGCTACTACTACTAGAGCAACAACAACTACTATTACAGCTACTACAACTACTACTATAGCTAATACTACTACAGCTACTACTACTGCTGCTACTATTTCTACTGCTACTACTACTACTGCTACTAGAGCTACTACTACAGCTACTACTACTCTACTACTACTGCTGCTCTGCTACCTCTACTGCTACTACAACTATTACTACTACCACTACTGTTACTACAACAGCAACTACTACTACTACAACTACTACGGCCACTACAACAGCAATTACTACAGCTACTACTACTACTACAGCTACTACTACTACTACTACTACTACTACTACGGCCACTACAACAGCAATTACTACAGCTACTACTACAGCTACTACTACTACTACTACTACTGCTGCTGCTACCACTACTGCTACTACAGCTGTTACTGCTGCTACTACTACAGCTAATACTACTACAGCTACTACTACTGCTACTAGATCTACTACTACAGCTACTACTACTCTACTACTACTGCTGCTCTGCTACCTCTACTGCTACTACAACTAATACTACTACTACAGCTACTAGATCTACTACTACAGCTACTACTACTCTACTACTACTGCTGCTCTGCTACTTCTACTGCTACTACAACTAATACTACTACTACTACAGCTACTACTACTATCTACTGCTGCTGCTGCTACTACTACTACTCTACTACTACTACTACTATTGCTGCTCTGCTGCTGCTACTACTACTACTACCACTACTGCTACTACAACTATTACTGCTACTACTACTACTACTACAACAGCTAATACTCCTCCTACTACTACTACTACTATTACTACTACTACTACTGCTGCTGCTGCTACTATAACTAGCCTCCTTCTTGAAGTTAACCATTTGACCTTTGAATAGTTTTATCAAGTCAATTTCATTCTGCTTGTGAACTCACTTGTGGTGCCAAGTGTCCCGCCCGGCAGCAGATAAACACGGTGTGGTTCATGTTACGGGCCGTGGCTCTTTATACGATCCTCTGTTGTGCTCGGCTGGGACGTCCGGTATGTGGATGGCACCAGGATCAGAGCTAGTCCTGCGCCCATACATCTGTCGGGATCCTTCTCCTGCCGACGAGCACCTTTTCACCACACGAGAGGGGGAGAGGGAACGAGAGCGATGGAAAGAGATAGAAAGAGAGAGAGGGGCAAAGGAGGGTAGATGCATGTGCAGGGGTATTGGCTTTCAGGGCAGGTCTGCGGATGCCACACATGAGAAACGTGCAGGAGAGATATAGGAAGAGTAATATATCCACAGCCCACCCCTTTCCAGGATTTCGGAGTTATGCAGTGACTAAATTAAAATCTGATGAATCACACGTCTGTTATCATAGTAAATGTATAATTTAAATGTCAAGTTTGTGCACTGATATCCTCCTGAGACCCGACACATTATTTTGTGTCTTTTATAGTGGACATTGAGTTAACCAGTCTATCTTTTAAGTGTTTACAGATACACTCTAGATTGTGGCTGCACTAAAATACACAAATAAATACATAAATAAACCAGATCTAAACTACGACTAAACCAGAACTAAACCAGGTCCAAACTAGGACTAAACCAGGACTAAATTAGGAATAAACCGAGACAAAACAGGGCTAAACCAGGAGAAAATCAGGACTAAACCAGGTCTAAGTCAGGTCTAAACTAGGACTAAACCAGGTCTGAACCAAATTTGAGTCAGGTTTAAACCACGTCTAAACCAGGACTAAACCAGATCTAAACTAGATCTAAACCAGATTTAAACCATGACCAAAAGAGGTCTAAATCAGGTCTAAACCAGGTCTAAACCAGGTCTAAACCAGGTCTAAACCAGATCTAAACTATGACTAAAAGAGGTCTAAACCAGGTCTAAACCAGATCTAAACCAGATCTAAACCAGGTCTAAATCAGGTCTAAATCAGGTCTAAACCAGATCTAAACCAGATCTAAACCAGATCTAAACCAGGTCTAAACCAGGTCTAAACCAGATCAATACATAAATAATGATATAATAAATACATAAGAAATTAAAAGGGAGTCTAAAAACTTTTTGAGGCGACTGTAGAAGCTTGTCAGAGATGTTGGTCATCAAAAAAAAAATTTCGTTCGGTTGTTAACGTCACGTGGATTTAACACTATTACAGTCCATTACAGAGGACACGTTACAACATTATGAATAAAAATAAAATTAACAAAATGTAAATGCTAAGGTGTTCATTTACCTCCAAATAGAAAATCACAAAAAAAATAAATAAATTGAAATACACTTTTTTCTTCGGGTCCCAGGAGGATATATTGATTTATGGTTATAGGCATCGATACTAGAGGTGTGCAAAAATATGAAAATATCAATACATTGTGATACCAGATTTGGTGATACAGTATCGTTATCGTGGGCTGCTGTATTTTTTTTGGTTCTTTTATCAATTTGTTTTGTTACTGCACTACAATTTTCTTGCTTATTCAGTGGAAGGAAACTTTTCATCAAAATTTTAGTGTTTTGATGAAAAACGTCAATGTATTTCATATTAACTTAGCAAAGGTGGTGCTAAAATGCAATATATCACAGAGTATCATTGCAGTACATCAATTATTGCACGTATTGTGATAATATTTCATTGCGAGCCATGTATTGAGTATTGTATTGAATCGTGAGGGACCCTGTGATTCTCAGCCCTAATCTATAAAAAGGCTACAGTTTTTCAATTGTATGCAAGTGGATATATGTTAAGTGGAGGCTCTATAATCTTTTAATAATACAATAGTTGATCACTTAAAGGTGCACTGTGTATCCATGGAGATGTTCTTATTTCCCTGCATGTTCCATTTAACTTGTTCATCTTTTATTATAGCATTTATTCAATTACAGGCATTTTATTGCTCAAAATATGATTGTGACGTCAATTTATATTTATATGTACAGTATATTTGACTTTGTATTCCGCCCAGTGTACCCATGAACCATAGAACTTGAAAACCCAATACAACTAAGGACATTCTGGGTACTTTTTTGTCAATATTTGATATGCCAGTCAAATCAACCCATATAAGCCGTCTGGTACACGCTTTTTAGGGCACATTTTATTACACCAAATTGGCTCTGGTGAGATTTTAGCCATGTTATAATGTTGTTACGTCATCAAAAACATACCTGAAGCTGTGTAACATTCACATATCCTTATGCTAAACCCTTTATTATTATTGATGCCAGGGCTGAAATTATCCAAATGATTCTAGTGAAGGTGTATGGAGACAAAACCAAACAAAATAAACCTGTGAAGCACTTCTTGTATTTCCACATGACATCACAAGGTGTTTTCAGTGTGAGAGAAGAACTCATCCTATATAAGCAGGGTTTGTCTGCTGAACATGTGTCCTTTAATTGTTCTTTTAATAGGGGCATCTAGTCACCACAGGAATCTCCTATCCAACATTTTTACTGTATATGCAGCTCTAGAAATGTTGAGTGTTTAATAAGGAGTGCACAAGTAAATATTTTTACACCAAATATTTATCAGCTGCTGTATGCCTGATATGTCAAGAGACTGTAGTGGTTTTTAAAGAATATCAGGCGTCACTTTGCCACAAAACAGTCAACGAAAGAACAAAAGAACCTGAAGGAGAACAGAACTTTCAGTGCTTTAAAATAGTAACTGTTAGTCAAAAAAGCTGTATTTTATGTGTTTGTGTGCTTTTGTTCATTTTTAATTGAAATAAAGCACATGTTTTCTACATATCCCATGTTATTTTTTGTTCTTATGAGGTGGATTACCAAAATACTAAATCCACCTGCTCCTGGTCCGGCCCTTCTGTCAAATTTTAGAACCCTTTGTGGCCCACGAGTCAAAAAGTTTGCCCACCCCTGGTTTAGAGCATTTATTTGCAGAAAATGACAAATGGTCAGAATAACAAAAAAGATACATGTTTTCAAACCTCAATCAATGCAAAGAAACAAGATCAAATTCATTTTAAAGATCCCATGACATGGTACTTCTTGATGCTTTTATATGGCTCCTTAATGGTTCCCTAATACTGTAAATGAATCCTTCTTCAAAATCAACACTCACTGCATGAGAAACAGAGATAAGATGAGAAAGAGTAATTTTTCTCCCTCAGAACAGGTCATAATGGGTGTTGTTGCTTGAATGCAAATGAGGAGAAAAGAGCTGGCCAATAGTAGAGGGTGGGGGCGTGGCCAAACTCTCCGCTCAGAGCTGTCAGCTGTGCCCTCTGATCCATTTCCTTGTTTTTGCACGGGGGGAGAGATTTGAAGCCTTCCATTGAAAAATAAACACATTTCCACAGAAAATAAAATTAAACCACTGCTGTTCAAAGGTCCAGAGGCTCAGATAAAGGACTTCCAAGCCTAGAAACACTCGGACGTGCCTCCAGGCAAATAAAAAAACGCATTTCGCATTGCCTCTCTCTGCAAACTCTCTGGGCGTGATTTACAGAGACGCCCAGTACAGACAGACGGGGGTGGAACTGCATTTGCATTTCTTTTTTCGATCTGACGTCAATAAGGTGCCTTGTTCAAACTCGCCCGTTTGAGCTCCGATTTTTTGTAACGCAGAAAAGGATCGCAAATGCTCAGTTTAGACATTTCACAACTTTTAACCATGGTGTGTGTGGGGGGGGGGGGGGGGGCTAAACAGGGTAGGGGAGCTCACATTAACGTTCAAAAACCTCAGAAAGTGAAAATTTCATGCCATGGGACCTTTAAGACAACATAAAACTAATGTTTACCCTTAAGAAATCAATATTTGGTGCAATAACCCTTATTTTTAATCACAGCTTTCATGCGTCTTGGCATGCTCTCCACAAGTCTTTCACATTGTTCTTGGGTGACTTTATTCCACTCCTGGTGCAAGAACTGAACTAGCTCAGCTTGTGCAGCAGTTTGTGTTGGAATTCAACAGACGCTGGAATGGAATGGCTGTAATACATGTAGAGATGCTGATTTCAGAAAAAAATGTAGTGGTCTCTTATTTTTTTCCAGAGCTGTAGATCAGAATATTGTGTAAGAGGGGCCCTTTAAGTTTTTATACTTTTAATAGGGACATCTAGTCACCACAGGTACCTCCTATCCAATATTTTTCCTGTATATAACTGCTCAGGGTTGGCAGTAGCAGCAGTGTAAAGTCTGTGGAATCAAAGACGTGCAGGGCGCAGTGCCAATGCCCCGGTCTCATTTTTCACTAACTTCCAAAACAACTCCACCAGCGCCACTTCACTGGACTTTATAGAGAAAATAGTTCAGTGGCATTGTGTGAGAGCTGTGTTGTGGATATTGATTACTAGGTCAGAGCACACAGCCAATATCTCACTGCACTGTAAAGTCACTGCTGTAATAAACACGGACCTGTGCAAGAAGCGTGCACAGGTCAAGTCAAAGGACGAAGAGACTCTCTCCACAGGGTCATTTATCTACATTCATCGTATATATCAGGGTTATTTTTGTATATTATATTGTATATTTTTGTAGCTTTGGAAAAACTGATTATAAACAGCAGAGGGACACACTACACTGCCCTCTAGTGGAAGATGTGGATAGAACATCAACAGCAGAGAGTGGAAAAATAATGAAATACACATACAGCTCTGGAAAAAAATAAGACACCACTGCATTTTATTTTATTTTTTTCTGAAATCAGCATCTCTACATGTATTACAGCCATTCCATTCCAGCGTCTGTTGAATTCCAACACAAACACAAAGCTGAGCTACTTCAGTTCTCGCACCAGGAGTGGAATAAAGTCACCCAAGAACAATGTGAAAGACTTGTGACTTGTGGAGAGCATGCCAAGACGCATGAAAGCTGTGATTAAAAATAAGGGTTATTGCACCAAATATTAGTTTCTGAACTCTTCTTAAGTGTAAACATTAGTATTATGTTGTTTTAAAATGAATTTGATCTTGTTTCTTTGCATTGTTTGAGGTCAGAAAACATGTATCTTTTTTGTTATTTTGACCATTTGTCATTTTCTGCAAATAAATGCTCTAAATGATCCATCCATCCATCCATTTTCTTCCTCTTATCCGGGGCCGGGTCGCGGGGGCAACAGTCTAAGCAGGGACTCCCAGACTTCCTTCACCCCGGACACTTCCTCCAGCTCCTCCAGGGGGACCCCAAGGCGTTCCCAGGCCAGCCGGGTCCTGGGTCTTCCCCGGGACCTCCTCCCGGTGGTACATGCCCGGAACACCTCCCGAGGGAGGCAACCAGGAGGCATCCGGAACAGATGCCCGAGCCACCTCAGCTGGCTCCTCTCCACGTGGAGAAGCAGCGGCTCTACTCCGAGCCCCTCCCGTGTGACTGAGCTCCTCACCCTATCTCTAAGGGTGCGCCCAGCCACTCTGCGGAGCGGTCGAAATTAGTTTCCTCCGCAGAGTGCTCTAAATGATAATATTTTTATTTGGAATTTGGGGGAAATGTTGTCAGTAGTTTATAGACTCAAACAAAAATGTTCCTTTTGCCCAAACACATACCTATAAGTACTAAAATCAGTAAAAATGATCATTTTGGAGTGGTCTCTAATTTTTTTTTCCAGAGCTGTAGTAGTGAGAAGTGGGGTAAAATAAAATAATTTTTAAAAAAAATCTCAGGATTGTTTTGCAATTTATTTAGTTGTTCTTTGTTGGTGGGTTTTAAAATGAAATGTGTTAACAGTATCTAATAAGGTTAACAGTATCTAATTTGTAGGCCTCTAAACTCTCTTGACTTTCCAATGAGGTTGCCTATAAAAATAGATAATAAAAGGTAAGTATAATTGAACCCAAAAACACAAACGGACACTACATTTAAAAACGTGACAGTGATTTATTACAGACGAGGTGAGGCTGTACAAAGAGCTCGATTTTGTCAGACATTTTCAGTGCCAGGAGAGATTTTTCAATTAATTTGTTTTTCAGTTATCAATAGTTTTGTCAAATATTTTCAAAGTTTTATTATTTAAAATAGATAAAGTTTAAAAAAAAGACAGTATTTGAGACTCCTACATGTGCTGAGTGAGTGGACAGTCACAGGGGTGGGTCACTGGCTCCCAACAGTGGTTTTATCTGGCTGCAGCTGTAACAAACAAACAAGAGAAAGCGCTCATGAGTTTAATCATTCATTATAATCAATTCAGTAAGTTCAGGATGATCAGGCCTGGACTGGTAATCGGGCACACCGGGCATTTTCCCGGTGGGCCGACAGTCCTAGGGGCCGATGCCCTTCTTTTTTTTTCTTTTTTTTTTACTTAGAGACCGGCCCACAATTTAGGACTGAACCAGGACTAAACCAGGACTAATCAGGTGTAAATCAGGACTAAATCAGGTCTGAACCAGGACTAAACCAGGACTAAATCAGGATTGAACCAGGACTAAACCAGGACTAATCAGGTCTAAATCAGGACTAAATCAGGTCTGAACCAGGACTAAATCAGGATTGAACCAGGACTAAACCAGGACTAATTACATCTAAATCAGGACTAAATCAGGTCTGAACCAGGACTAAACCAGGACTAAATCAGGACTGAACCAGGACTAAATCAGGACTGAACCAGGACTAAACCAGGACTAATCAGGTCTAAATCAGGACTAAATCAGGTCTGAACCAGGACTAAATCAGGTCTGAACCAGGACTAAACCAGGACTAAATCAGGACTGAACCAGGACTAAACCAGGACTAAATCAGGACTGAACCAGGACTAAACCAGGACTAATTACATCTAAATCAGGACTAAATCAGGTCTGAACCAGGACTAAACCAGGACTAAATCAGGACTGAACCAGGACTAAACCAGGACTAATCAGGTCTGAACCAGGACTAAATCAGGATTGAACCAGGACTAAACCAGGACTAATCAGGTCTAAATCAGGACTAAATCAGGTCTGAACCAGGACTAAATCAGGTCTGAACCAGGACTAAACCAGGACTAAATCAGGACTGAACCAGGACTAAACCAGGACTAAATCAGGACTGAACCAGGACTAAACCAGGACTAATTACATCTAAATCAGGACTAAATCAGGTCTGAACCAGGACTAAACCAGGACTAAATCAGGACTGAACCAGGACTAAACCAGGACTAATCAGGTCTGAACCAGGACTAAATCAGGATTGAACCAGGACTAAACCAGGACTAATTACATCTAAATCAGGACTAAATCAGGTCTGAACCAGGACTAAACCAGGACTAAATCAGGACTGAACCAGGACTAAACCAGGACTAATCAGGTCTAAATCAGGACTAAATCAGGTCTGAACCAGGACTAAATCAGGTCTGAACCAGGACTAAATCAGGACTAATTATGAGGGGCCGGTCTAAGCCAAAAATGCCAGGGCCATTTTTTTGTCCCAGTCCAGACCTGAGGATGATTATTACAACAGGAACTATGTCAAAGTGTATAAGATCACATGTTTCGGTCCATGGAACTGTTATTTCTTTGGTTATGTTCCATAGTATGACGATAAACTTAATCCATCTTGTTTTTATTCATTTACAGGTGTTTTAATGCTAAATATATATCTTTAAAAACATTCTCCCAACATTCTCTGTTACTGGGTTCGCTTTCTCATGGATCTGACCTGAAAATAGACTTAGTGGAGTCAGTCACCCGCTTCTCTTCATGGAAAAGCAGAGCGATAAGCAAAGAAAAGCAATAACATCTCCATGAATCTGAAGTGAAATTGCGCACCATTAAAGAACCTGTAAAGAAGTGTTTGCTTTTTAAATCTCCTTGCCAAGAAAACCTTTTTTTTTTTTCACATTTATCTAAAATTGACCATAAAAGTAGAATGACTTCCTATGACCGAGGCTAAAGACAAAACAACCCATGTCTTTCCCAGCAGGTAGCTCATTCAAATCGTAAATGCCCCCCCAAAATAAATAAATAAAACTCTCCATACGTTTTGACAACATAAACCTTTGTCTTCCGCACTGAAATTCCTCCAGCGTGATGCCATTTCCTTTTAAGCTTGACCGTACAGAGGAAGAAAGGCCATCCTCTTGTATTTATGTCTATGACGTGAACGAGTGCATTGTGTAGAAACCATATATTCAGGTATATGACACATTTTCAACTACTTCATTATACTAAACTACTGTACTATGGACCTGAATGACATTTACTGGTCTTACAATACCAAGGGTTCACAATAATTCGTGTTTATATTAGGAAGTCCTATCTCCCACACAGGCCGGCTGGTCCGAGGGCAGGCTCCACTCAATCACAGGAAACACCTTCAGATACACAGCAGCAGCACAATGAGATATTAAAAGCCCGCTCACTCCTCTGGACGTGTCCTGAATGCCCCGAATGGCAAAACAGGAGTTATTTGGCAGGAAAAAACAGAAACCAGTGATTCAGTAGCTCCATTTAAAAGTAATTGAAAGGTTAGTTAACTGAACTACCAACGTAACAGCTACCAGCAAAGTGAATTTTTGTTGCATCTGCGGGTGTGGGCAAGGAACTTCTGGAACGTCTGGTGAAGGGTTCGTCACCTGCTTGTCTGAAATGTTAGTGCTTTGTCTAGAATATTCCACAGTAGAGATTAAACCTCACTATCTCAAGGGAGACAACTACAGCTCTGGAAAAAAATAAGAGACCGCTGCATTTTTTTTTTTTCCTGAAATCAGCATCTCTACATGTATTACAGCCATTCCATTCCAGCGTCTGTTGAATTCCAACACAAACACAAAGCTGAGCTACTTCAGTTCTTGCACCAGGAGTGGAATAAAGTCACCCAAGAACAATGTGAAAGACTTGTGGAGAGCATGCCAAGACGCATGAAAGCTGTGGTTAAAAATAAGGGTTATTGCACCAAATATTGATTTGAAGTGATTGAAATGTAAACATTAGTATTATGTTGTTTTAAAATGAATTTGATCTTGTTTCTTTGCATTGTTTGAGGTCTGAAAACATGTATTTTTTTGTTAGTTTGACCATTTGTCATTTTCTACAAATAAATGCTCTAAACAATAATATTTTTATTTGGAATTTGGGGGAAATGTTGTCAGTAGTTTATAGACTCAAACAAAAATGTTCCTTTTGCCCAAACACATACCTATAAGTACTAAAATCAGAAAAACTGATCATTTTGCAGTGGTCTGGTTCCAGAGCTGTATAAGCTACATTAAAGTTCAGATCTGTGGAGAGGCGCCCCTATTTACAGAAAGAATTATTGTATTTTTAAGCAACAGAAACACCCGTAATGAATAAAGATAGGTGATAGATATACTCAACAAAAATATAAATGCAACACTTTTGTTTTTGCTCCCATTTTTCATGAGATGGACCCAAAGATCCAAAATTCACTCCAGATACACAACACTACCATTTCTCTCAAATATTGTTCACAAATCTGTCCAAATGTGTGACAGCGAGCACCTCTGCCCCGCCGAAACAATCCACCCCACCTCACAGGTGCGCCACATCAAGATGCCGATCTGACATCATGACCAGTGCACAGGTGCGCCCCAGACTGCCCACAATAAAAGGCCACCCTGAAATGTGCATTTTGTTTGCTTTATTGGGGGTCTGGGAACTCAGAACCAGTCAGTATCTGGTGTGACCACCATTTGCCTCATACAGTGCAACACATCTTCTTCACATAGAGTTTATCAGATTGTCAATTGTGGCCTGTGGAATGTTGGTCCACTCCTCTTCAAAGGCTGTGCGAAGTTGCTGGATATTAGTGGGAGCTGGTACACGCTGTCGTATACGTCGGTCAAGCACATCCCAAACATGCTCAATGGGTGACATGTCCGGTGAGTATGCTGGCCATGCAAGAACTGGGACATTCTCAGCTTCCAAGAATTGTGTACAGATCCTTGCAACATGGGGCCGTGCATTATCTTTCTGAAACATGAGGTGATGTTCATGGATGTATGGCACAACAATGGGCCTCAAGATCTCCTCACGGTATCTCTGTTCAAAATGCCATCAATAAAATGCACCTGTGTTCTTCGTCCATAACAGCCTTTGAAGAGGAGTGGACCAACATTCCACAGGCCACAATTGACAATCTGATAAACTCTATGTGAAGAAGATGTGTTGCACTGTATGAGGCAAATGGTGGTCACACCAGATACTGACTGGTTCTGAGTTCCCAGACCCCCAATAAAGCAAAAAAAATGCACATTTCAGGGTGGCCTTTTATTGTGGGCAGTCTGGGGCGCACCTGTGCACTGGTCATGATGTCGGATCGGCATCTTGATGTGGCGCACCTGTGAGGTGGGGTGGATTGTCTCGGCGGGGCAGAGGTGCTCGCTGTCACACATTTGGACAGATTTGTGAACAATGTTTGAGAGAAATGGTAGTGTTGTGTATCTGGAGTGAATTTTGGATCTTTGGGTCCATCTCAGGAAAAATGGGAGCAAAAACAAAAGTGTTGCGTTTATATTTTTGTTGAGTGTAGATGTGTTTAATGTCACACCATGGAACATTCTAGGCAAAGAAAAACATCTCAATGGAGACAAGCGAGTGATGGAAAAGTTGTGCAATGCATCTTTAATCAATCTAAAGCTAATAATGAAACTACATACTCATTTGAGCAAGTATCGATAGTAAAAAAGTCACATTCACAGGACAGAAATAAATCTTTCCCAAAGCTTTAAAATGATCTTGTTTTCTACTTTTTTTGTTTGTTATGTAAATTTTATTTTAATTGTTCTCACGGGGAGTAATTTACTTGACTATTGGTACAACATAAGTATATATGGACGAGATGTATGGCTAGCGATAAAATTAAAATAATTTCTTATAATGTTAACGGGCTGTTAAATCCAATTAAGCGCTCCAAAATTCTTTCTAAAATGAAAAGAGAGAGGGCACATGTGGTATACTTACAGGAAACACACCTAAATGATAAGGAACATGGAAAACTAAAGAGAATGGGTTTTAATGACTTATTTTTTTCATCATATAAATCAGGACATAGAAGAGGAGTAGCAATACTCATTTCTAAACAGGTTAATTTTGAAAAAATGTCTGAAATAAAAGATAATGAGGGTAGGTATGTCCTAGTTAAGGGAAAAATAGAGGGAAACATAGTAACCCTTCTGAATATATATGCACCTCCAGGAAGTGACATCTCTTTCTTCCAAAAAATAACTGAACTCATGATCACACAAACAGAGGGCCTACTGATTTGTGGGGGAGACTTTAACATACATTTACAACCAAAACTTGACTGCTCTAGTGGGAAAATGGAAGAAACAAAAACTGTTAAAAAAGTTAACACACTTTTTAAAGAGGTGGGGCTTACTGACATTTGGAGAGAAATGTTCCCGGAGAAAAGGAATTATACCTACTACTCTGCCCCTCACTCTCTGTACACAAGGATAGATTATTTTATAATATTTGGAAAAGATAAGGATAAAATTCACACTTGTGAAATTGGGACAATAGATTTGAGTGACCATGCACCCCTATATTTAACAGTTGACCTTGATCTGAGACCCAGAAATACTACATGGAAACTAAATTCTGACCTACTGAACGACCCTATATTTAAACAAGACATTAGAAGAGAAATAAACATTTTCTTAGAATTAAATGACAACAAAGAAGTATCACCCCCAATATTGTGGGATGCCATGAAAGCTGTCTTAAGAGGGAAAATCATAGCAATAGCCTCACATAAGAAAAAAAAAAAGGGGGGAAGCACTCAAAAGACTCCAACAAAAACTAAAGGATTTAGAATTAAAACATAAAATGGATTCAGATAGGAATACACTGCAGGAAATGGATAAAGTTAGAAATGAAATCAGAAACATAACTACACAAGACGTCAAAAGAAACCTTATGTATCTAAAACAGAGATATTATGAAAGTGGCTCAAAATCAATGAAACTACTAGCATGGAAGCTTAAGAAAAAAATAGCTGAAAATACAGTTCATAAAATACATGACCCAATAACAAAAGAGCCTAAAAACAATCTAAGTGAAATTCATGAAGCTTTCGAGACATTTTACAAAGGCTTATATGCCAGAGTCCCAGGGGGAACCATAGCTCAGACTGACACCTTCCTGGACTCATTGCAATTACCCACTCTGACTGAAGAACAGAACCATGTGCTGACAGCTGAAATAACAGAAAGTGAACTATTAGCCACGATCAGTAAACTAAAAATGGGCAAATCTCCAGGTTCTGATGGCTACACAGCAGAATGGTACAAAGAGTTTAAAAACGAATTGGTTCCTATTCTACTTCCCACACTAAATTGGACCCTGGAAAAAGCACAAATACCTCCTAGTTGGAAGGAGGCAATTATAACAGCCATTCCAAAAGAAGGCAAGGATAAAACAGAATGCGCATCATTTAGACCTATATCTGTCTTAAACATAGATTATAAGATGTTTACTTCCATAATGGCCAAACGTTGTGAGGAACTTATGATTAACTTGATCCATAATGACCAGACAGGCTTCATACATCAGCGCCAAACACAGGATAACATAAGACGGACACTACATATTATTAACCACATAATGAAAACCAAAACAGAAGCAATAGTAGTGAGTATTGACGCGGAGAAAGCATTTGACTCTGTCAATTGGGTTTTCCTTTATAGAGTCTTACATAAATTCGGTTTCCACGACAAAATTATTAAAACTATACAAACTTTATATTATAACTCCACAGCAAGGGTCAAGGTCAATGGTCAGTTATCAAATAATTTTATATTGGAACGTGGAACAAGACAGGGATGTGCATGGTCACCACTATTGTTTGCACTCTTTCTAGAACCACTTGCCCAATATATCAGACAAAATACAGAAATAAAGGGAATACATCTCACAGAAAGAGAACATAAACTAGCCTGCTATGCTGACGACGTGATAACATTCCTCAGCAACCCAACACACTCTCTGCCCCAGCTAATGCTGGCACTTGAGAAATATGGGGAATTGTCAGGATATAAGGTTAATGTAAGTAAAACCCAAGTATTAACATATTATTATGACCCACCAAACGAAATAAAGACAAACTACTCATGGTCATGGCAAACAAAATCTTTTAAATACCTGGGCATCACTATCCCAAAGGATCTTTCAAAACTCTCAGAATACAATTACCTACCTTTAGATAAAAAGATTAAAGAAGATATCGCAAGGTGGAATCTCACTCCTCTACTTAGTCTTAACTCAAGGATACAATCTATTAAAATGAACATATTACCAAGATTGCTATACCTATTCCAGACTCTACCTGTAGAAATACCCCAAAGCCAATTTAATGAATGGGATAAAATGTTGTCCAGGTATTTATGGCAAGGGAAGAAACCAAGGGTACGTCTCAAAACACTACAATTAACGAAAGAAAAGGGAGGTTGGGGTCTACCTTCCCTCAAAGAATATTATCTTGCTGCTCAGATGAGAATTATATTATGTTGGTGCAATCCATCATACCAGGCACAATGGAAAGACATTGAAGAAAGACTGTTTCCCATTCCTGTACAAGCAGTTATAGCGGACTCAAAATTGCAACAATATACAAACAACACAGATAATCCATGGGTTAAATTTATCTTGAAAGTGTGGAAAAATATTCTTAAAAAATATAAACTGGAAGGAGATCTTCTTCCCCTCAAATGGTGCTCGTATGATTCTGATTTCACACCAAACACAACGGACACTAGATTTAAAATGTGGAGAGTTAATGGAATAACAGCTCTATGTAATATTATGAAGGGAAATACACTGTTTAGTTTTGAGTTGCTTCAGAAAAAATATCTATTGCATAAACAAGACTTTTTCAGATATTTACAACTGCGGCATTATGTTAATACAAAGATTAAAAATGTAACAGAATCTAACCACAATTTCTTAGAACTGTTTAGAAGAGCATATAACTCGGAATTCAATAAAGGTATTATATCAGTTATATATAACTGCTTACTAGAATTTAATACCCACTCCACAATATATATTAAAGCAAAATGGGAAAGGGAATCAGAGATTAAAATATCTAATGAAGAATGGACAAAATTATGGCAATTTCAATGGAAATGCACCAGTTCAATGAACTGGCGTGAATTTAATTGGAAAAACTTCATTAGATATTTTATCACACCAGTACAACAATCTAAACCCAGTGACTCTACCCCTGTCTGTTGGAGACAATGTGGTCATCAACGCGCAAACCATTACCACATTTTCTGGGACTGCCCCAATATTAAAGATTTCTGGTCGGAAATTCATAATGCCTTAAAGGACATTTTCCAAGAGGACTTACCATTGGACTTTAAGACCCTGTACCTGGGATATGCCCCTCAAGACTGGCTGAAAATGGACAAAGATCTCATGAACATTCTGTTGGTGGCCAGCAAAAAGACTATTACGAAGAAATGGATACAACCAGAGCGCCCAACAATGAATACGTGGAGAGATATAGTGTTTGACATTTATAAGATGGAACAACTTACAGCCCATATCAATCATAAAATGGAGATCTTCACTAACCAGTGGACAAAATGGCGCAGTTATATCACAGCCAAATGGCCAAATTGTTCTATGTATCTGTACTAAATGTATAATATATGTGTATCTGAAAATTACTCCCCTGTCAGTATTGTATATATTTTCTTGTTGATAATATTAATTTATCTTTTTTACTAATTTATTTAATTTATTTTTTATTTTATTTTTTTTTCTCTCTTTTTTCTTTTTCTTTCTATTTTGAAAAAAGAATAAAATATAAATAAAAAAAAAAAAAAAAAAAAAAAGATCTTGAGCAAATATAAAAGCACAAAGACGAGTATACGCTCATGGACCACTGTGGGATATACCTGGACGACTGAAGGATCACACAGATATAAGACCACATGGGAATATAAAAGAAAGTACGATGATTTAATGTTGAAAATGTTGGAGTGCTGGAATACAGGACTAATATACTACCACAGGAAATTCAGGAAGGAGCCAATAATACACACCCTGGCCAAAAAAAAAAGGACATCATCTAGTTTTAAAGCTCCTGTGTGAAATATTTCAACCAAAAATACAGACAAAAAATGAAAACACTGACTTCCTGATGTGAGTTTTTATAGATATTACTGGTCTGCCTGGAATGTTCCACAGTATCTCCATGAATTGCAGGATGCGTACCACCAAATGTTACACAGTGAAGGTTTAACGACAAAAATAGTCACGTTTTCTGAATTAATAAGACTGAATGACATGGCGATTCCCTAGATTTTGCGATAATTTGCGCGGAAATGTGCTACGGGTTGGCATGGTAACAAAGGTGAGGCCGTTACCGTTCTCCTCTGCTCCTGACGACTTCACCCCCAGCAGCATGACGCCATCTTTGGTGCTCTCAGGACGACTCTGGAAGGAAGCGCTGCGGAGAGACAAAAGATCCGTGAATTTACCTGATAGAATCTTTCAAAAAAAATGCTCCTGTACTGGAAAGTCACACTCACTTCTCAGTACCAGTGTCGATTGTGTCTGTAGAATAGAAAGATTTTTTAAAAAGTACAAATTAGAGGAAAAAACAGATATTACACCATTGTCAAGACTACAAATTCTACACTCAGGACTTGACTTGCTGATGGTCTGTTATAAACTGTTATAAACTGTTATAAATCTGATGTGCATTCAGACTAGCAAGAGTTTGGATTGAATGTTGTTACATCATTAAAGATCCCATGACATGGTACTTCTTGATGCTTTTATATGGCTCCTTAATGGTTCCCTAATACTGTAAATGAATCCTTCTTCAAAATCAACACTCAGTGCATGAGAAACAGAGATAAGATGAGAAAGAGTAATTTTTTTCTCTCTGAACACTCCATAATGGGCGTTGTTGCTTGAATGCAAATGAGGAAAAAAGAGCTGGCCTATAGTAGAGGGTGAGGGCGTGGCCAAACGCTCCGCTCTAGCTCTCAGCTGATCCATTTCCGTGTTTTTGCATGGGGGGAGAGATTTGAAGCGTTCCATTGAAAAGTAAACACATTTCCACATAAAATAAAATTAAACCACTGCTGTTCAAAGGTCCAGAGGCTCAGATAAAGGACTTCCGAGCCTAGAAACACTCGGACGTGCCTCCAGGCAAATAAAAAAACGCATTTCGCATTGCCTAGCGCATTCGCAGTCCAAACTCTCTGGGCGTGATTTACAGAGACGCTGAGTACAGACAGACGGGCGTGGAACTGCATTTGCATTTCTTTTTTCGATCTGACGTCAATAAGGTGCCTTGTTCAAAATCGCCCGTTTGAGCTCCGATTTTTTGTAACGCAGAAAAGGATCGCAAATGCTCAGTTTAGACATTTTGCAACTTTTAACCATTTTTAACAGGGTAGGGAGCTCACATTAACGTTCAAAAACCTCAGAAAGTGAAAATTTCATGCCATGGGACCTTTAAAAACATACCTAGAGTTGTGTTTTGTTTCATTCACATGTCTGAGTAATCCTTTTTTATTATTCTGTATACAGCTCCAAAGCTCAAAATGCTCTTTTCCATCTTGTGATGTCACAAAGCAGTAGTTTTCAAGTTAACAGCTCCTTTTACCTTTAGTTCAGTAGAGATTGGCAATTCCCGAGCTGAAAGCAACCAAATTATTCTAGTAAAGGTGTATGGAGTTTAAAAACACAGTATTACCACATAAATACTCTCTTCCACCTTGTGATGTTAAGAAAAGAACTGTAAATATGAAGAGTTTGTGCGTTAAACATGTGTGAATGAAACAAAACACAACTCGAGGTGTGTTTGTGATGACGAAACAACATTATTAAACTGGAAAACAAACCAAGTGCGTGTGAATGAATTCAGCTAAACTCTTCACGCTCTCACCTGTACTCGTCAAAAGCCCAGAGGAGCTGGTTGTGTTTTTGTACCTGCGTGATCAGCGACTTTCTTGCACTTGAAGCGGAGCACGATGATGACGACAGCAGCGGCCACAAGAGTAGGCAACAGGATCCACCACAGTCTGTTATCTGTGCCATCACAAAAACATTCATTAATAACATTAGTTGCTTTAGAAATGAGATGCTTCCTGAGAGTGTAAAGTGAGAGTCTCTAAAATGTACAAAAAAGACATGACTGTAGCGCAATATAATAAAGGGATAGTGCGTTTTTTTAATGTTAATCTGTATGGGTTTCCTACTAAAAGTTACGTGTGTTGACACCGGCTTACCTCTGACAGTCTCAGCTGATCCCGGTTCAGCTCGCTTTCTGGAGCCCAAGTAAGTAGGTCCGGTAACTTCCGTGGAACATGAAATAAAGCTTGTTTTTCTTCTCAAAACAAAACATTTGTTAGAAAGGTGATATATTTGCGTCCCAAACAGTTGTCCACGAAACATCCAGCAGCGTATTTCGCATTCGCGTATTGTCTCTCTCCACTCGTATCACTACGCTCATGTTAACTCTATCAGCCTGTTCACCTTCAGCGGATGTCTACGCCGAAGTTTACAAGTGAACAGGCTGATAGAGTTAACATGGGCGTAGTGATACGAGTGGAGAGAGACAATACGTAAATGCAAAATACGCTGCTGGATGTTTCGTGGACAACTGTTTTGGACGTAAATATATCACCTTTCGGACAAATGTTTTGTTTTGAGAAGAAAAACAAGCTTTATTTCATGTTCCAGGGAAGTTACCGGACCTACTTACCTGGGCTTGAGAAAGCGAGCCGAACCGGGATCAGCTGAGTCTGTCAGAGGTAAGCCGGTGTCAACACACGGAACTTTTAGAAGGAAACCCATACAGACTAACATTAAAAAAAAACACACACACACTATCCCTTTAAAAATAGGATTATGTCTGGAAGGGCATCTGATGAAAAGACAATAATTTAAAATACTTAAACCACCACATTCATACATAGGTAGGGTAGGGGTCTTGCCCACTGACACAACAGCACATTCTGCTGGTCATATAAAATGTAAATAATTTTTGATGATTTAAATAATTAAAGTTCCCATGACATGGTACGTCTTGATGCTTTTATATGGCTCCTTAATGGTTCCCTAATACTGTAAATGAATCATTCTTCAAAATCAACACTCAGTGCATGAGAAACAGAGATAAGATGAGAAAGAGTAATTTTTCTCCCTCAGAACAGGTCATAATGGGCGTTGTTGCTTGAATGCAAATGAGGAGGAAAAAGCTGGCCAATAGTAGAGGGTGGGGGTGTGGCCAAACTCTCCGCTCAGAGCTGTAGCTCTCAGCTGATCCATTTCCTTGTTTTTGCACGGGGGGAGAGATTTGAAGCGTTCCATTGAAAAATAAACACATTTCCACATAAAATAAAATTAAACCACTGCTGTTCAAAGGTCCAGAGGCTCAGATAAAGGACTTCCGAGCCTAGAAACACTCGGACGTGCCTCCAGGCAAATAAAAAAATGCATTTCGCATTGCCTAGCGCATTCGCAGTCCAAACTCTCTGGGCGTGACGGGGGTGGAACTGCATTTGCATTTCTTTTTTTCGATCTGACGTCAATAAATTGCCTTGTTCAAACTCGCCCGTTTGAGCTCCGATTTTTTGTAACGCAGAAAAGGATCGCAAATGCTCAGTTTAGACATTTCACAACTTTTAACCATGGGGGGGCTAAACAGGGTAGGGGAGCTCACATTAACGTTCAAAACCTCAGAAAGTGAAAATTTCATGCCATGGGGCCTTTAATGACACGTTAATTTTCCATCCCAAAGCACGGTTTTAATAAGGAAGACTGGACATAGTTGTAGGAAAATTACCTTTAGCAGGACGAGGAGGAGCAATAGCTGAAAGATAAAACATGATTTCATATTTTGCAATAATCCAAAAGGCAGTGCGGGACTAAACAGTACAAGTGCAAGTGCAAAAATCAAACAAAATTACAATCAGTCAGTAGTTGGGCGTGGAGTATTTGTGTTTGGATCTATGTACAGTGCAACAAATGTGAGCAAGGTTGTCAGAAAAATGATCATTAAAGAGGGGGTACTTTACATGCAACAATAATTTGACTTTGTTAATTAAAGAATGCAGCCAAAATCAGCACATCGTATCCAGTGTTAGTGTTCAGTCTACTCACTTGGCGGGAGTACTTTAACTTGCGGTTCTGAAGTCACTACAAAAAAACACTTGGACTTAGCTGGAAAATAAAGCAATAATTTCAAGTTTTGCGATAATTCAAAAGGCAGTGGGTGACTATACAAAGTAGTTTTAGTAGTACGGTTAGTTATTCCTAATCCTTTGGAAATGGCAGTACTTATGAAATGAATATGTTTGTCTTACTTTTTTTAACTTCAGCTGTTGTCAGTTTTGTCATTTTCTCAGTTACTACAAAAAAAAGAAAGAAAAAGAAAAGAAAAAAACACCACATGATAATCTACCGAACAAGGAATTCATATATTTATTCATTTTCAGGATTCTTACCAGTTCTGTTACTAGCTGTTTTCAGAGTTGGGGTCGCAGGACGTTGTGTAGGAGTGAACTTTGCTAAAACATACAAACTTGATTAACATGTTCGTATGTTGTATGTTCATTTTTATCTTTCAGAAATCATCTCACTTGTTTGAGCTTTGGCTGTAGATGTTGAAGGTAGAGGTCTAGTCGTAGGTAGAGGGGCTGTGGACGAATCTACTCTTCCTTTTTAAAAACAGTAGAAAAACGTGAGCAAATGTGTAAGAAAATAAGCAACATAAAGAGGGGGTATTTTACTTGTTTACGTGTTGTATATTTATGGAGAATTATCATGTAGATCTGTGGGCTGAGCATTTGACGGAACCCTACAGCTAACTACAAGGATGGGTCGAATAGAGCCCGGGAGAGATCGCTAAATTACTCAACCATACAGCTCTGGAAAAATCAGTTTTTCTGATTTTACTACTTATAGGTATGTGTTTGAGCAAAAGGAACATTTTTGTTTGAGTCTATATAAACTACTGACAACATTTCCCCCAAATTCCAAATAAAAATATTGTCGTTTAGAGCATTTATTTGCAGAAAATGACAAATGGTCAAAATAACAAAAAAGATACATGTTTTCAGACCTCAAACAATGCAAAGAAACAAGATCAAATTCATTTGAAAACAACATCATACTAATGTTTACACTTAAGAAGACACATTGTTCTTGGGTGACTTTATTCCACTCCTGGTGCAAGAACTGAAGTAGCTCAGCTTTGTGTTTGTGTTGGAATTAAAAAAAAAAATCCTGTGGTCTCCTATATTTTTCCAGAGCTGTACATGTATGACATCTAAAGCATCTTTAAGCATGTTTTTGGTGAGGGAACAATGTTATAAAGTGGTACAAAGAACACATTATTGTCCATTGTAAACCACAGTATTGAGGCTTAATCGTAGGAATGGTTAATTTGATTTCCTTTTGCAGCTCAATACAGGATTACTCAATCGTGTGCGGATAAAGTGAAAGACAAATACAAATCTGAGTATGCTAATGACGAGGGAACACTTATAGCATGATTAACAGTTCATAAAAAGTCAATTTTACATAATATGTCCCCTTTAATTGTACTGTAACTGTGCTGACCCCTTGTGGAGAGTAAGGTGAATTCTGCTAGTAGATCGGACGACCTTGACCAGGTTGTTTTTATAGAAAATGGTTTACCAGGGTTTTCCATAATATTCATAAACTCAACATATAGCATTACCTTTGACATAATAAGATGAAGTTGGTCAATTACCACTTTAATAACAATAGTACAGATGATTATTATTAGACACTCCTCTCATGTCTGACCTTGTCTATACTTTAAACTGACATAACTTTTAAAGATGCAAAATTTAGCATTTAATTAAAGAATGCAGCCAAAATCAACACAACTTATCCAGTGTTAGTGTTCAATACACTCACTTTCTGGGGGTGTTGTCGCTGACACTTGTGTAGTCACTGCAAAAAAACAAAACTACAGTCAGTCAGAGCAGCTGGACTTTTGTGTTTGGATGTATGTAGACTCTTGATGCTTAAAAACAGTGCAACAAATGTGAGAAGGATTATAAGAGGTATCATTAAAGATATTTTACTAGAAACCATTATTTTACTCATTTAATTAAAAAAGGCAGTCAAAATCCATCATCCATCCATCCATCCATTTTCTTCCGCTTATCTGGGGCCGGGTCGCTGGGGCAACAGTCTAAACAGGGACTCCCAGACTTCCTTCACCCCGGACACTTCCTCCAGCTCCTCTGGGGGGACCCCAAGGCGTTTCCAGGCCAACCGGGAGACATGGTCCCTCCAGCGTGTCCTGGGTCTTCCCCGGGGCCTCCTCCCGGTGGGACATGCCCGGAACACCTCCCGAGGGAGGCGTCCAGGAGGCATCCGGAACAGATGCCCGAGCCACCTCAACTGGCTCCTCTCGACGTGGAGGAGCAGCGGCTCTACTCCGAGCCCCTCCCATGTGACTGAGCGAGAAATGGAGAGTCCAGCCCCCCTCAAGGAGATGGGTTCCAGCGCCCAAGCTGTGAGTGGAGGTGAGGCTGCCTATATCTAGTTGGTGCAGTTAAAATCAGTACATCTTATCCAGTGTTTGTGTTCAACACTCACTTGGTGGGGGTTGTGTCCCTGGTCTCCCTGGTGCTTTTGAAAAAACAAACGAAAACACAGTCAGAGTAGTTGGTCTTTTGTGTTTGGATGTATGTCGACTGCTGGTGCTTGAAAACAGTGCAACAAATGTGAGAAGGATTATAAGAGGTATCATTAAAGAGAGGGGGCATTTTACTAGAAACAATTCTTTTACTCATTTAAATATCAAAGGCAGTCAAAATCAGTCAGTCAGAGTAAGACGTATCATTAAAGATATTTTACTAGAAACCATTACTTTACTCATTTAATTAAAAAAGGCAGTCAAAATCAGTACATCTTATCCAGTGTTAGTGTTCAGTACACTCACTTGGTGGGGGTTGTGTCGCTGGCGCTGTATTCGCTGCAAAAGAACATACAGTCAGTCAGAGTAGTTGGACTTGTAGGATTCGTGTTTGGATGTATGTAGACTGTTGGTGCTTGAAAACAGTGCAACAAATGTGAGAGGTATCATTAAAGATATTTTACTAGAAACCATTATTTTACTTATTTAATTAAAGAAGGCAGTCAAAATCAACACATCTTATCCAGTGTTCAATTCACACTCACTTGGTAGGGGTGGTATAGCTGACGTTTCTGAAGATACTGCAAAAAAACAAACAAACAAACAAACAAACAAATAAACAATGCAGTCAGTAAATGTTAATGTAGTTCAATGTGTGCACATCTCACTGTTATGTATGTGCACTGGATAATTTGCATCATTACAAAAAACAGAATTAAGCATTTGCGACATCAGATTTTATTATTTTTATTGCTCCAAAACACCTTGAAAAACATACATTCTTACTCTGGTACTGTGGGTTGCATCTCCACAGATATGACATGTAAGTTGACCTGGCGGCACCACCTGCTTTTGTCCATGGAGATAGATAATGCCATACTGTGGAACATTCCAGACTATGCAATAACCTCTCCATGGAGACAAGCAAGTGGGGTACCTACTGTTAGTTACATATTGCATCTATAATATTGATTTGAATGTTTTTGAGGACCTTTCCCCATTCAAAGATAGAACATTTAGTTTGGAATTGATTAAAGGTCCCGTATTACGCACAATTGACTCTGAGCTTTAAGTCATGTTAGAAAGTTGTTAACTCCTCAGAAACATCTCTGGAGTTGTGTTTTGTTTCATTCACACATGTTTGACTAATCCTTTGTTGGTAGTCTGTCCCCATCTCCAAACTCAAAATGCTCTGTTCCACCTTGTGATGTCATGTAGTGGTAGTTTTCAAGTTAACGGCTACATTTTATCTTTCGCTCAGTAGAGATGCGCAATTCCAGAGCTGAAATGATCCAAATAATTCTAGTGATGTAGAATCATTAGTTATTTTGATGTAGAATTGTTATTTTGAATTATTATTATTATTATTATTAGTAGTAGTAGTAGTAGTAGTAGTAGTAGTAGTAGTAGTAGTAGTAGTAGTAGTAGTAGTATTAATTGTTATTATTGAAATATTATTTGGAATTATTTGTTATTTTGATGTAGAATTGTTATTTTGAATTATTATTATTATTATTATTATTATTATTATTATTATTATTATTATTTTTATTATTATTATTGTTTCAATTATTATTTTTAATTATTATTTAGAATTTGTTATTTTGATGTAGAATTATTTGATCCAAATTATTCTAGTGATGTAGAATTATTTGTTATTTTGATGTAGGATTGTTATTTTGAATTATTATTATTATTATTAGTAGTAGTAGTAGCAGTAGTAGTAGTAGTAGTAGTAGTAGTAGTAGTAGTATTAATTGTTATTATTGAAATATTATTTGAATTATTATTTGGAATTATTTGTTATTTTGATGTAGAATTGTTATTTTGAATTATTATTATTATTATTATTATTATTATTATTATTATTATTATTATTATTATTATTGTTTTAATTATTATTTTTAATTATTATTTAGAATTTGTTATTTTGATGTAGAATTATTTGATCCAAATAATTCTAGTGATGTAGAATTATTCTAGTGATATAGAATTATTTTATTACAAATATTTCTAGTATGGAGTTTAAAAACACAATAGAGTACTTCGTGAACGTGTGAATGAAGCGAAACACAACTCCAGGTTTGTTTGTGATGATGAAACATTATAACATAGATTAGTAAACAGCGTCATATGAGCCCTTTAACCTGCCTCTACAGTGTTTTTAGTCATAACTCTGCTGTCTTATGTCTTACTTGCAGCATGATAAAGATCTATTTGGAACATTCTTCTTTGGCACCTCTTAAAAGACAAAGGCGTGTGATAGGTCCGGTGACGGAGGCAGAGGTGGAGGAGAAAAGATAAAGTGTGGAGCTGGTTTCCTCCAAGGCAGACAGAAGCTGCTTCCTGTCCTCTCACTATTGTTGTCTGACCAGAGCACTGATGTTTCCTGTCTTCACTGTTTTAACACACGTTTTCACACTGTTAGCATCATGTCCATTCACTTCTTAAGTAAGTCTTAGTGTATTAGAGACGCTAACTGTGCTAAGACATAAAGGCCAGGCTGTTATAAAGGCAATTCTGTTTATAAACACTGTATGGCATTAAACTTCTCTATCTCATTTGAGAAAAGCAGGTGACACCATTCTGTTCTTCAAGGTATTCTTTCACCCGCTGCGACAAAACCTTACAAAAACGAGCGGCTCTGGAGCTGTATCCTGTCTCCCTGATTTGAGTCAGATGCGACAGGCAAATGAACCAGAAAGAAAGAAGCATGGTCAGTTTGTGTCCAAATAAACATGGAGACTTACACATAAAAAAGAGGAAAAATAATGCAGAGGACTGAGAATCAAGATAAGATAAGATGAGATAAGATAAGACTTTATTGATCTCACATAAGAGAAATTCACTTACGCCACATTAGCTCCAGGCAGTTTAGTGCGAGAGAAAGTTTGAACAGAAAGTGCATGCAGACAAATAGTAATAATAATAAAATAGATAAATAAGAGAATATAGAAAATACTGCACATTTGGACTATACAGTGGAGTTATACAGTCTGATGGCGGTGGGGATGAAGGATCTGCGGTAGCGCTCCTTCTTGCACTGGGGGTGCCTCAGTCGGCTGCTGAAGGAGCTGCTCAGCTCCTCTACAGTCCAGTGCAGAGGGTGAGAGGTGTCGTCCCTCCTCTCAGCCACAGAGTCCAGAGGACAGCTCAGGACAGTCAAAGGATGAAACTGTTGCTTATCTCAAGTTAAGTTATGTTTTGTTCTGAATTCTGACAGGGGTGGGATTCAATAAGTTTTCTTCTTCCCACTCCTTTTTGAGCAAAAACAAAAAAACAAATGTAAAAATGTATTTGACTGTATATTGGTTACATTTTCATGGGTTATTTATTTCCTTGTGTTGACCTGCTCGAAATGAATAAATAAATGAATGAATGAAATGAGAATTTTCGAGAGGAAACGGAGCTGTGGTTAGGACAGAGGTTTTTTATCCTCTATGGTCCGGCTCCTGACGCTTCTAGATTCAAACATAATGTAGAAGAGACTGGCTGGTCAGGCAAAGTAAAAAATAAAAAATAAAATAAATAAATACATTATAAATGATGGAACTTTCCTGGCTGAGCAAGAAGATCTCCCTAGGATAAGCAGGTGACGGACCCCTCACCTTACAGAGCACCTTTAAAGCATAATTTGCTTTGATTAAAAAAAATAAAATAAAAAATCTAATTGTACAGCAAAGGTGAATTGTTCAGAATGTACCACAATTAAGGTCCATCCATCAGATCATAGTAAACTGCTATAAATGAAATTATGTTAAATTGGAAAAAATAATAGTAGCAGGAATATATTTTGGGCATTAGCAGTTAGGGGGCGCTCTCTCGTCCAATCCACCATCTGACGTCTCAGTTTAAAGTTTCACTCAACAGGAAAACAAACAAAATCCACCCTTGTTTCTTTATGTGCAGCCAAATGACACAGACATTTTGGGAATATGACTTTAAAATAGAAATAGACTGTTCTGGTAAGTTTGCATTGTGTTTTGTTGTACCTATTTGAATGGTGCTATTTTTGAAGATACAATTAAGAGTACACGCCCTCACACATACACTACAGTATTTACTTACTTCTTAAGGGGAAGACAAAAACTCTAATCATCAAGAAATGATCTGTTTTGTCATTTGTATACATATATATTTTTAATGTTTCTTAAATTACAATTTAACAAAGAAAAATGACTCTTGGTCTTACTCTGAAAGTGCGACATCAGTGAGTAAAGAAGGGCATCTGATAATAAATAGTGTTTTTCAATCCACAATGAGGATAAATAGCGCATCAATGAGCTTAATTGATGGAAAATAATTTAATGTCAAAATGCAAATTCATTTCCCGGTACATGATAATAAAAAGTCCCATGTTACTGTATTTAAAGCACTTTGCAAATCCCGTAAAGACGTTTTTTCCCACCAGTTACTAGACAGAGGACATCTTATCTCATTCAGGATGAACGGAAGTGTACTGATGATTGCCCTGCCCTGAGGTTAGACTCAAAAGTGTCTAAGTGTTTTGAACTAATCTCTGATCTTTATCTTTGCAAAAACCAAAACCAAACCAAATTCTACTAGTATACATTACAAGAAGCCTCAGAAGAACTATAGGACACTTCAGAATCCTGTAAGGAATGAATTACACTGACAGCTTCTCATTTACATCTTACATATCTAAAACATTTCCACTAAGTATGAATGGTGCTCTTACCTGGTTTGAACACATGAACAGACGCTAGCAAAAGCAGGACAGCCCCCCGTACAGTCTTGGTGGTCATTTTGAAGCTAAAAATCTTCTTTCTCCGACTTCAACCCAAACAAGTAACCAGTGCGAAAATTGTCCAGACTTGGGCACTGCTGCTGCAATGACCGTGGCTTATTTTGGCACTTCCTTCAGATAAAGAGCGGAGGAAATACACCGGCTTCCCTCCCTGACGTAAAGAGGGAGGGAGACCAGTACAAGGCGCTGGAAATCTCAGGAATCTTAAGTATAAGCATAGGCATCCAGATTTATTGTGCATTTTTATTCCTATTTCGGAAGGTATGACGAACTTTAAACAGTAGTAGTTAGATTTTTTTAAACTTATGAGGTTGTCTCTCAAATATTCCTACATAAAGTACATCATAAGTACTCTTTATATACACAAGCTATACATGATAATAGCGTGATTTTCTTGGGTAGCAACAGCAAAAACACAGCACGAACTTGGTAAGAACTTTAAATAATTATAATTAAATATATTTCAGTAATTCATACTGACCAGAATGTCAAAAGGAGAAGTTATCAATGGTCCCAGCATTGATCCCTGTGGTACACCTATTCTGTTGTATTAACAAATTGATGCCAGTTCACTTCGACTTCAATGACAGGCGTAATCTTTCTATCATCTTCATCTTCTCTTTTGTTTCCCAACAAATTATTATCTCTCCCTGGAAATTCCTGCTTCAACCGACTTCAGTTCAGCCTCATTTCTCTGTATTCCAGTCTTTGTCCACTCCCACACCCACAAAAAGATCCCTTGTGTGAAATCCGTTCCACTGTATTTGTGATAATTTATTGTGTCTACTGTCATTGAGTGTATTTGCATTTTTCTACTCTGTTATCTCGAAGATGGCGGCACGCTCGGACGCAGCGGCTGCTCCCTGTGCCGTTACTTTTTCTGCTTGACCAGTGAGAAACGCAATCATGAATCACTGTATGTCGTGTACATATGGCAGAATTGACAATAAAGCTAACTCTGAACTCTCTGAACTCTGAAATGGTGTGTAATATTTTTTTTCTCAAATTCATAGCTTTTGTTCTTTAGCATTTAAAATACAGCGGTCCCAAAATAGAACCTTGCGGCACACCTAAATTATTACATGTCAAAAAAAAAAAAGTGAGTGCAAACAATGTTCAGCAGGGCATCTGGTGATATAAAATCTGAACATTACACGGGCGTGCGGTTTGCTATGGTGACCCCTAGTGGAAAAAGCAAAAAGGAAAAACTTACTCTTACACTGAATGAGCACTTAGGTTTATTACTAGAAATTCTTTCTCAGACATACAGCATACCACACCTAGCCTGAATGTAGCCTCCCCGTATGATGTCAAATATAAATAAACCAGGACACAACGTTTTATGCATGAAAACAGGAAATATGAGAATCGAATGTCCACACAAGACGTTTCTGATTTGTTCCAGTCATATTCACAAAAAACAAAAATGAATCTGATTGTTTTGTAACTGGCCGCAGCCTTGTTGGAGAACACTGGCACTAATCCAACAGAGAAGGGAAAATACCCACCAAGGAATGTCACTATTTACACACCCACGAAAGAGGATGATAACCTTATGCAACTGACCCCACATTATTAAGACTTTAGATCAGATGTATTTAAGGTGTGCCATCTATAATTTTATTGTCTTTGGCAAATTTACCTTATTTTTCCTAGAGCTGCCACTGCCCAAAGCCCTCCAAAAACAGGATGTCATCATGTACTTCCTTTCAATTGGCAAGAATGGAGTGGTAGAGAGGCCAATTTGATAAAACGGTACTAATTGAAATACCACGGAAGTTTAGTTACCCGTTTCCAGTACTGTGAAGTGATACTAATCTGAGATATAAGTAAAAGTTCACGTAAACGTGAGGTACCAACAAAAATAATTGTGATAGTCATAAGGGTTGCAAAACTACAATATAAGTATTGTAGAAAATAAAAATGACTACGATGGAGGAGTTCGAAGATGTATTGTGTTTTCTGTTTGTGCAACCACTCTGCCTTGAGTTATAGGGGGGTCTGGAGAGAAAAGGTCATGAGAGGGCATGAGAAGAGACTGATAAGGAATCTACATCTACATTCCTCTTCAGCTTGCCTCCAGAAGGGGGAAGACCAGTCAAGCCACACCTCTCCTCTTTGTTCTAAAACACATATTATAAATGTTAGAATTGTAGGGAAATGCACTATTCTTTGTCTGTACCACCTAGGGACAGATAGGAATCGGGCGCTTCTAATTAGACTCCTCTGTCAGGGCTAATAAAAGTATCATCTTTATATTCTAAGCTTTCGGTCGTCTGTTCATCACCATAACGAATCTGGGAAGGCATAGGATACTGGTTTTAGGACAACTAAGGTAAACACTGGTATCAAACGAGTAACGAATGGAATTAAAGTATCCTCTATGCCAACAATTTGGGGGCTCGTCCGGGATGGTGATTTGACGACCTCGCGTTGTTATATCGTTTAGGACAAAAGAGGAGTCCAACTTCACGGAAAATGAGAGTCTGAGACAGTCCTACGAGGGCCCTCTAACTACTAAAAAAGGTAAGGAGAAACCTTTTTTAATATAAATTCTCCTATTGGATAATCAAATTTGGGCTGTCTGTTACTCTTATTGTACGGCTGTTGTTATTAGTGTGCACGAGCGTTAGAGCATAATATTAGATAGGATCGGTCTGGGACCGGAACAAAAAAATCCAGTGTGAAGAGAGAAGAGAGAATTTTTCCGGGAGGTCAGAATTCCCCGAAGAGACCGGTACGTCTATAAAAGTCGAAAAAGAGAATTCTCACAAGAGACCGGTACGTCTATAAAAGTCGAAAAAGAGAGACCGGTACGTCTATAAAAGTCGAAAAAGAGAGACCGGTACGTCTATAAAAGTCGAAAAAGAGAGACCGGTACGTCTATAAAAGTCGAAAAAGAGAGACCGGTACGTCTATAAAAGTCGAAAAAGAATTCTGAAGAGACCGGTACGTCTATAAAAGTCGAAAAAATAACGGCCGAGAAATAGAAGGGTTGGAGTCCCTGGGTTAAAAGTCCCTAGAGTCCCCATTCGACCTTATACGTCATCAAAAATGACAGACAAATGTAAGGGAATCATCCCAAAATTTAATGTGGCAAAGGATGATTTTCCTAAAATGAGCTCAGAGAATCTATTGATCCAATTGGAAGAAGATTTGTTGAAAATAATTGACAAAAAAGATCATAATAAATTCAAAAGTCGACTAAACAAAGCTGTGATAAACATTCAACAGTATACCAAATGGTTAGCCCCTATGCAGGGTAAACAATTATCGTGGTCGCAATGCGCATCCATTTGTGAGGCTATGGGAGAATGTGAAGAGAGGTGTGTGAGACTGTTAGAGTCTAACACCTCTCAATCCAGCTTCCTAACTTGCCGTTCATTCAGAAAAGAATTAAAGAAAAGGCAGAAATATTTGGCAATGTATCATATGATGATTATGGCCTCACGCGCCCGGGCGGAGAAGGAGGAGGAGGTACTTTCAAGTGGAATCTACCCCTCATTGACTCCCTCAGCCCCTGTGTCCCCACCACCATATGTGACTTCACCGAGTGTAATAATGGCCCCTATCCTGGACTTTAGTGGACACCTGGAGTACACTAAGACACATGAGGATAGTAAAGAACAGAAGTCGTCCCCACCGTCACAGAATGACAGTGACGTAGAGGAAAAGTCTAACGAAGCTCCTTGGGACGACATTGATCAGGGCTTAGCGTCGAGCGCGGTCACCCACACCCCCCTTGGATTAGTAAGGAAGACCCCCGTCGTGTCGTCTCATACCCCGGTGCTCACCCCACCTCTATCCAGTGTGTGGAGCAAGCAGAAGGAGGAGTTAGCGGAGCGGTCAAATTGTCTGGACAGGCTGAGACAATCAGATAGGAGAGACAGACAGAAAGAATGGTTGAAGGCAAAACTTGAGGAGTACGAGAAAGATTCTGATAAAATGAGAGATTCAGATGAGGAACAAAAGGAGGAAAGAGAGAAGGAGGCGGCAGCTCACGCTAGAATGAAAAAGTTATTGAAGGAAAATAAAGACAAACCCACACACATGTATGACTCGGAGTTCCAAGGGTGCGTAGGCAATTTTCCGTTAATTCAACCGGGTCCTGGACAAGTGCAGGTGTATAAACCTTATCAATTTACAGACATCACTATTCTGGCAGAACAATTACCACCATTGGCTCAAGGAGGTAGAACATGGCTCCGAAAAATTCTGTCTCTGTCCGCGGGAACCCCACTCTGTCTCGGTGATTTCCGTGCTATATGCACTAAGGCGTGTACCCCCGCCACATGTGAACAGATCGAGCGCGCATCTGGCGCATTTGGTTTTCCACATGAAACACCACTGGCCCACTGTTACGGGCTCATCTTTGATGTTGTGAGACGCCTCTTTCCGGAGACGTGTCTTACTTTTCCTACTTTTCCTACATACACAGTAGACCAGGATCCATCACAGTTTTTAGAGAAATGTGTGCAATTATGGGTGGATCGCACAGGCGCCCACCCCACTAGAAGAGATACAGTCGCAGGCAATGTTCCGAACCAATTTGAAGGAGGCCTTACCTGGCCCCGTTAAAGACCTGCTAAATGATGATCCTGAGTACATGACACGCACAGAACAGGCTTTTTCACCACACATAGTGTTCAGGCTGTCTCGCTACCGCGATGCCCAAGTCTCAGAAAAGTCTAAAGCGGAAATAGCAGCTGCAGCTCTCGCAAAATTACAATTGGCAGATTTACAGGATAAACGTAAAGCTTCTAAACCGTTGGGTCAACATTTTCAGGCTGCATTTGCCCCAAGAGAACCCCCACAAGCTCAATCTGTGTTTAGAGGTGCCAGCGCGTCCCTTCGTGGACGAGGGAGAGGCCGCGCCTCCATGGCACAGGCCCAGAGTGGCCGCTATCTGAACCCGTCTTACAGCGGGTGCTATATCTGTGGCTCTACTGAACACTGGGCCAAAGCTTGCCCACATGCTGAGCACACTCAACAGGGTTCTGGACACCCACAGGGGAGAGGCACTCCGTTTAATGCCCGAGGTCGTGGGCGCGGCCGGGCTCCCTGGAGATTTGCTCCTCAGTCCCAGGGTAACTATCCCTCCCTGTCGTGTGACGAAGGTCACCGCTGGGATGGATGGGGTGAACAATGTGAATAGGGGTGCCCAGCAGGCATGGCCGCTGCTCTACATTCAGGGGCTGATCCGCGGCTGTTGGTGACGGTGAGTGACAGACAGCTGGCTATGTTGGTGGACACGGGAGCTTCGCGTTCTTCTGTCACTGACCATTTTCCACTGTCTACACAAACTGTTTCCTTGGTTGGCTTGGCTGGGAAGATATTGTCCCTGCCCCTTACTGATTTATTACCTGTTTCTATTGCTGGTCAACGCCTGTATCACTCATTTGTGTATTCTCCGCAGACACCCGTGTCGCTCCTGGGACGGGATCTGCTTATGAAAACAGGCGCTTCCATTTTGTGTTCACCAGAAGGGGTCACTGTTACATTTCCATCGGGTGCCTCCCACGTGTGTCTCCAGGTTCCTTCTCCTACGTGCAAATGGCTCCTCCCACAGATTGACCTGACTGATAGGCCACAGACTGCTATCATTTATTGGTGTGAGCTCCTGGATCAGGAGCCCACAGGAGGGGGGATAAATATAGCATCAATTTATGCTAATTGGACACCATTTTTACAATCTAAATTTGCATTTGCAGCTCTATCTGACCCACTTCATAGCACCCTATTTTATGATAGGGACCATGATGAAATGTATAGAGAAAATTTTGAAACATTTGAGGGCACAGAAGCACAGTTGAGTTCTCGATTTTTGTATTTTTCTAAAATAGGGGTGGCAGCAGATTGCATACTGCCTCAAAATTTACTCTTATTATTCAAAGGAGACGACTCTGTTCCCCACATTTCACTGGGCTTAAATGTCGCACACGAGGCCAGACAGCTTGGACCAATGGTGCGGAAGGCACAACAAATGACTGACTGGACACACACAGACACACCAGACGTTGACTGGTCATCCTCTTCTGACATTTGGCGTATTAAAATATACGCGACTGACTCAAGCACTTTGGCGCGGGAAGAAATCCAGCGCCACCACGGACGTGAACATTCTGATCATGAAGATGCGGAGACTATGTTAGACTCTCTTCCGGAGGAGCTTTGGTCTGCTCATCCTCATGATGTAGGACTCTGCAACATCCCACCCATTTCCATTGACATGAAACCAGGCTCACACGTTTTTAAACGTCAATATCCACTCACTCGAGAACAGAATGAGGGACTGCTGGAGACACTGAATGGTCTCTGGGAGGCCGGTGTAATTGAAAGATGTAGGAGTGATTGGAACACTCCTCTCCTACCTGTCAAAAAGGCCGACGGAGTAAATTACCGTATGGCACACGATTTGAGAGAGGTGAATGACGTCACCGACACACCATTGCAATCTGTTCCGGACCCACATCGCATGCTGTCTACACTCTCTCCAAATTTAAAATGGTTCACAGTGATTGATTTGGCTAATGCTTTCTATTGCGTGCCTCTGGCAAAAAGAGTGTAGACACTATTTCGCGTTCACGTACCGAGGACACAGGATGCAGTACACAAGAATGCCACAAGGGCATCAAAATTCACCAGGCATTTTCAATCAGATTTTGAAAACTATTCTGTCTTCTTTAGAGCTGCCGCCAGAGGTCGTGCTTTCTCAATACGTTGATGATATTCTTCTAGGAGCGCCATCTGCTGACACGTGTTTGAGAGGGACAGAACAAGTGTTAAGAAAACTGCATGAGGCAGGTTTGAAAGTGTCTAGAAAGAAACTGCAGTGTTGTAGACCAGTGGTCACGTTTTTAGGACGCCTCATTGACGGAGGCAACATTCAGGTGTCTGGGGAACACCGACAATCCATTTTGAAGGCCCCACGCCCAGTAGCGGTAAAGGACATGTTGTCCTTCCTAGGGCTGTGTGGGTACAGCCGAGCATACGTGCCCGGCTACACAGATTTGACGCTCCCTCTGAGAGCATTGGTGAAGGCTCAAGGAGTGAGGAATTCCTCCGCTCGTTTGGAATGGACGGAGGAGGCAGAAACCGCCTTTGCATCCTGCAAAAGCTCCCTGGCCTCCGCGGCTGCTTTGGCCACACCTGACTATGACCAACCTTTTTACTTGGATGTTTCTAATTCACAACTGACCATGAATGCTGTTTTATTTCAGAAAGGAGCACGCGGCCGGAAAGTCCTGACATATCTCAGCGCTACCATCCCTCTTGCGGATGCAAAGCACCCTCAATGTGTGGTTCATGCGACTGCTGTGGCCCAGGCAATCCAAAAGACAGCTCATATAGTACTAGGACACCCACTCACTGTTAATACATCTCATTCAGTTCTCGCACTGGTCAAATCCCAGGAGTTTACCATGTCCTCACTCCGCCAAACACGTCTTTTGAACATTTTACAGCAACCTAACGTATCTATTGTTTCAGGAGAAGTCAACATGGCAGACAGTGTTCCCACATCTGGCTCTCCACACTGCTGTATCCCTGTTGTGGCCGCAGCCAATCAGGCTCGTCCTGGCTTGCTGGAGACGCCACTGAGCTGGGGTATGGTTCTTTTTACAGACGGTTGTTGTTGGCGTACGCCTGAAGGCTCACTGAAGGGGGATGGGCGGTAGTCCAGTGTGATACGGTCGACCCCCTCACCTTCGTCACGGTGGCCTCAGGTACTGTCACAGACCATCCCTCCGCTCAACGCTGCGAGTTACTGGCTCTTTGCGCAGCACTAGAATATTCTCTGAATCGATCAGTGACTATTTATTCTGACTCCGCCTACGCCGTCAACGCATGTCATACTGACATGGCGATGTGGCGCAGAGGCAATTTTCTCACTGCCAAAGGAACTCCAATTGCCCACAAAGATGTGATAGAGAGGCTGTCAGATGCCCTATCACTCCCACACAGTGCACTGGCCATTGTAAAGTGCCCTGGACACATGAAAGGTAACACTTTGGTTCCAGGAGGTAATCGAGCGGCTGATCAAGCAGCTAAGGTGGCTACAGATTATCCCATTTTTGCCACCTCTGCTATGTTGGTGACCTCCAATACTTTAGTAGACTTGTTGCCCCCACTCACTGACAAGTTCATTTTGGAATCTCAAAAGATGGCCTCTCCTGAGGAGCGGCAGGCGTGGTTAGATAACGGCGCTGACCGCTACTCAGATGGTCTCTACAGGGGTCCTAATGGTCTCTGCTGTCTACCTACCCCACTTTTTCCATCAGTTTTAGGTGAGGCCCATGGCCTCACCCACGTGAGTAAAGATAAAATGCTCAAATCTATTTCTTCCCTGTGGTGGCACCCATTTCTGAAATCGCTCGTTACTCAGCATGTTTCATCCTGTGACACATGCACTAAATTCAATGTGCGCCCTGCTCTGAATGCACCACACGCACCACAACTTAAAGGCACATACCCAGGTGAAGTGCTCCAAATAGACTACACAGACATGATTACCCCTGTTCGCGGTAAACGTTATCTATTGGTTCTAGTGGACACATTTTCTGGCTGGCCTGAAGCTTTCCCGTGTGCTAGTGAAACTGCGGACATGGTCATTAAAGCATTGACATTCACGTGGATACCAAATCATGGTTTTCTAGGATTCTTCACACGGACCAGGGTACTCATTTCACTGCGAAACATTTAAAACAAGTAGAATCCATGATGGGTCTTAAACATTCCTATGGATGTGTTTATCATCCTTCATCTCAGGGCCAAGTGGAACGCATGAACCGAACACTGAAGTCTATTTTGGCTAAAATGTGTGCCTCATCCAATCTCTCTTGGTTGGATGCTCTTCCTGCTGCTCTGCTACAAGCACGTGCATCTGTTTCTCGCTCTACAGGTTTCTCTCCGTTTGAGCTGCTATATGGACGACGGATGCCGGGTCCTGGATCACCATCTGGCCCCGTCGTCTCCAGTGGCCCTCTCCAGTATAAACCCTACTGGTCCTCACTCTCACGCCTTGTTTCCAGTTTGTCTGCGCAGGTTAAATCCAACAGAGAGGTGATTCCTGACAAAGCCACTGCTGAATTTCCTGACCTCCCCGATAGAGTTCTTCTCAAAGTTCATTCCAGGAAGTGGTCTGATCCCCGTTGGACGGGACCGTTCAACGTGGTTGCTCGCACGGATCGTGCTGTTCAACTCCAAGGTCGCGGAAACCAGTGGTATCACCTACGTCACCTAGCACCTGCGCCATGACTCCTCAGAGCGTGACGTCCGTCCCGGGATCGGGCCGGACGGAAGAGGAGGAGAGTAACTATGATACATACACGCACAATTACATCGGTGCATAACGCCTGGCTTATCTGGGCAATACATGCATGTTTGTTTATATTTTTAATTATTTTACTTTTCAAGGCATGGTATTTAGTCCTCTCACTCACTCAAGTTCCTGCCACGCCAGTTCCTCCGGTGGACCCCATTGTATACGCGATTCCCACCGACTGTAATCACCGAGCAAAGCGCAGCACCTACACTAGCCAGTTGCCTACGGATAATATGTGGTGGAGATTGATGAATTTCACTAAAACTCAAATGAATATTACCACTAGGTGTTATATATGTTCTCTCATACCACATGCGCACGATCATACACCACTATGGGGGGTTAGACCCGCCTCTATAAATAGAACGGTGTGTGCACTAATGAGTTATCAAGGGCACGAGGATTCTTGGTGTCCAGATCCATATTTTAGGAATAGATCAAATTGGCGGGACCCGTCCACTTTCCACTTGAAAACTAACAGAACTAATCTGGAAGGAATTGCAGTAGGACGACAGTCACAGGAAGGAGAATTGGGTTTTTTTCAGGAATGTTCGAATAGGACTACATTCCTGGGACATTCGAGAGTGAAAATAAAAATGGTTATATCTGAATTAGAAAATCCAACCAAACCAAATCAGACCTATTCGGCTTATCCATGGGGCAGTAACACTCATAAATATATGGGATCTAATTGGTATCACATGAACGTCACAGCCTTTTTAAAATACATGAACTATACGGGAACTCTGCCTAGCCGGACTACCACACTCTGGTCTCTGCCAGGGAAAAGAGGATGTCCGGCTCCCTTAAGATATGTGTGGGTTTGTGGTAAGAAAGTCTACCTGTATTTACCTGAAGGTTGGTGTGGAACGTGTTATTTGGCTAATTTGGCCCCAGCTGCCTACATAGTTAATTTCACTTATCCCCATCCCCGAGGTTACCGACACATTCGGTCCTGGGAACCCCCACTCGGTCGCAGGTTTTTGGGCAGACACGCACCCCACTCATAAGTGACTTACGAGGAATTACTATGACTTTATTTCCGTGGTACGGGTGGCATATTTGGGACATAGAATGAATGAGGTATGGTGGACACTAGAAAATATAACCTCTGTGTTAGATCAGATTACCACGCAATTAAAAGAAGACCCTGAAAGAGAAAAGCAATGAGGGCTATGCTGACTACGCATCAACTGGCGCTTGATTATTTGTTTGCTGCAGACGGGGGCTCTGCGCCAAGATGGGAATAGATCACTGTTGTACGTACATACCTGACAGTTCTCACAATTGGACTGATATCCATGACCAAGTCGCAATACTAACAGGGATGCTTAAAGAAGCTCACGACCCGGACTGGGGCAATTTCAATATTGGCACTTGGTTCACCTCTGGCGCCTGGTGGCAGGTTCTTCTCAAAATAGTCACACCCCTTCTGACCATTGCACTGGTATGCTGCCTGCTCTGTGTCTGTGTTTTGCCTTGTTTGCAGGGTATGGTGGGAAAAATGATAAATGGAATGATCTCTCCACCCGGGGGTGCATACATGGCCCTCAAGACCACTACCATGGAAGAGTCTGAAACGGTGACCTGGGTGTCTCCCCGGAGGGAGAGGGAAATCCTAAATGTCACAGACTTTGAAGAGCATGTGGTTTTGAGTGAGTAGAGCGTCAGAAGGGGAGACCAAGGGTGAAAGGTTACTCTTTTATGATTTTAGTTTTGTATCTGTAACTAATGAGAGGACATGCCTATTTAGCAATATTATGTTTAGTTTTTATATTTACATATATATGGTTTACTTTTTAAGGTTTTATATTTTTTCTGACTTATATTTTTACATTTAGTTTAGAGATTTTATGTCGGCCATTTTAGGTGACCGACAGAAGGGGAATTGTAGAAAATAAAAATGACTACGATGGAGGAGTTCGAAGATGTATTGTGTTTTCTGTTTGTGCAACCACTCTGCCTTGAGTTATAGGGGGGTCTGGAGAGAAAAGGTCATGAGAGGGCATGAGAAGAGACTGATAAGGAATCTACATCTACATTCCTCTTCAGCTTGCCTCCAGAAGGGGGAAGACCAGTCAAGCCACACCTCTCCTCTTTGTTCTAAAACACATATTATAAATGTTAGAATTGTAGGGAAATGCACTATTCTTTGTCTGTACCACCTAGGGACAGATAGGAATCGGGCGCTTCTAATTAGACTCCTCTGTCAGGGCTAATAAAAGTATCATCTTTATATTCTAAGCTTTCGGTCGTCTGTTCATCACCATAACGAATCTGGGAAGGCATAGGATACTGGTTTTAGGACAACTAAGGTAAACACTGGTATCAAACGAGTAACGAATGGAATTAAAGTATCCTCTATGCCAACAGTATACATTTCATTTCAGCAAAGAACTTTGGTCAAATAAGCTAGTACTGTTAATCATGTTTGCTGAGATATCACTGGTCTACAAGCAAAATGCTTCCGGAATAAAAGTAGTGACATTTTTCTTGGTTTAGGTCACTAATAAAGAAAAACTAAGTCAGAAGTGCTGATTGGCTATAGTTTCAAAGATATAGTATTGGGTCAAAATAGGAAATGTATGCAAAATAAGGTAAAAACGGTAGTTTATCAGAAGGTACAGTGTCTCTACAAGCAACCAGTTCTATCTGAAAGCCTGTCTGCACATTCCAATACATTCATTTTAATATGTCTAGAGTTTTAACTTATATCAATATATAAAAATATATATATTTTTAAATTATATTATATTATTATATCATTACATATCTTGTATATATTAGCTACCCAGCACAGTTATCAATTGATTTTCAGTTCATCAATATATCAATATAAATAAGAAAACTTTTACCTCAGAAGCAGATCAAGTCCAAAAATTTGTAGACAAGTGTAATTTACTGTTCTTCTGTATTTTGTGGATATTCATGCTGAAACCAACTTTTGTTTTTCAAAGCAGAAAAGCATAGATCTTAGGGTCATATTTGTGTTCACATATTCCAACTCAAACTTGGCGAACTTGTAGTCCTTTAATCAAAGTTTCTCAGGTCACTGGGAAGGAAACACCTTCACTTGTTAACTTGCCAGAGACTCACTTCCTAAAAACACTTTGAGACATTTTGAGATTGTTACAAAGTATGTACTAGTTATTTTACTAAAATATACTAAGTACTAAACATATTCAGGTATAAATTTGACACCTTTTGTTTTTTATTGGTCACAACTTCCTCCTGATAGGTTTGTAAACCTTTCTGAAGTCCTCCAAATTTCTACCACAGCACTTCATATTTAACTGACTCCCTGACTCCCCTTTAATCTCAATCTATTTTTTTATGGTTAAATAAAGGTGTTAAAAGTGTGTCCCTTTTCCTGTATGGTAGTAATAATCCCCGTGAACCAAGAAAGTCCAGTCCCTATTTGTAGAGTTATATGCAGAAGATTTTATTGGACACGTTGCATATTCATGATGTAGTCTGTGGCACACATACACATAACAGGAGAGGTGCATCTCAAGTTCATGCACATTTTTATTGAACAGTTATATAAAATACTTTTCATAGTTGCAAGTGCATGCCTCATCTGCCAACAGTTTCTGAAGTTAAATTACAAAAAGCAAGGCTTCATGTTTGTGTAGTGAATTACTTGGGCACTTAAGCAGTTCTTAAAAAAGATCTAAGTTTTTTTTTTTCTTGTTTAAAGTACGGAGCAGTATCAAACCTGTAACTGATATACAAAGCAGATTTCTAAATAATAAAGGACAATTCTGTGGCACAATTTTACAAAACAGAACATAAAATTGGTTGTATTTTTAAAACCTGGTATATGGACACAGCTAACAGCTAATCATGCATTGTGAGTTCCACATGTAATCACACAACCTCACAAGAATTGTCAAACATGCGTATTTGGACTGTGCACCGACAAGCGCCTGTTAAAAATACAATTCCCTCATCCATCTTTAGATAATTAAATGCTTCAATTACAAAAAGAAGGCATAGAGCGTCATGGTGGTGGTTGTTTAAAGTACGCAGGATACAGTTCCAGTATAGGTTCACTAAAGCGCAGTTCAAAACAGGCCTCCACAGCCAAATGTTTTCAGATGTTCTATTTCTGTCCTTTGATTTTTATAAAACATGCATAGGCAGACACTTTATTATTATTGTATTATTTTTACACAATATAGGTTCTCTATTTTTACTTTGTTCGCAATACTTAAAAAGAGAGAAATTAACACTCAGTTCCAGCAAGCCACAATAAATCTACCCCCCTCCCTTTTCGAAAAGAGACAAAAATAAACATATTTGCAAATGATAGATAGGTAAATGTAAATTCCAGTTAAGAAACTCAAGAAAATAGGTATTCATTACCGAGTTTAGCCATTATACAGAAAAATCAGGTCAAAGCACACACCAAAAGAACCTGAGGTAAGCAAGAATATGTACAAAACCATAAAACGATTCATCGTTTGGCATTTCGACAACATTGCAACATTCTTTTTAAGACTGCCTAATTCATTTCAGAGCTATTTTATAAGAGTAGCAAAAAAAGTTATCAATAAATAGTCCTTATTTAGTTTGTACACCCTTATGTTAAAAACATGATCTCATGTGTCCTCTTAGTGCTGTATTTTGTAAACGTACAATAGTTAGTAAGAACAACTTTCCTTCTTGTAAATGGGTCTTTGAATGAGCGTTAACACGATACTCTCTGTCTCTGTCTGACATACTGTGAGTGGGTCCGCCCTAAGGCCTGACCACATCCAATCAACCGGCGATAACTTATAGATGGACTAAACTAAGATCGAAGGCATATCCAGGGCAGCAGGGGCGCCCCCTGGAGGCGGGGTGGCTCACTGGATGCTGCTGCCGCTCGTGCTGCCTTTGGGCTCGGTGCCGTTGGTCTCTGAAGACAGGGCCTTGTTGAGGGAGTTGAGGCTTGCGTCTGATGGCAGGGCATCCCGGCGTGGGGGCATCCGCTCATTGATCCGGTCCAAACCTTTGGCCTCCTCGAAGCTGGAGATCTTGTGTTGTGGAGAGAAGCCCTTGATGGCTGTTGACACGTGAGAGACAGAGAGGAGACGCATGTTCAAATGATCAGCCGAACTTTGGCTTGTGATTAACAATGAGGCAAGTAGCAGTTCAATAAGGTCTGAATAGACTTTTATCATCATAGCTGGATAAACAATATTCACCACATTCTTACCTTTTTTGTAAGTATTCATTAATTTACAATTATTTACTGTATTCACAAATGTGATTAAACAGTTTATTCTAAATACCTGCTACAAAAGCACAGTTACTGCACTCCTTGTACTTTTTATACAAAACTTGAACAATAATCAATTGAATCCAAACTCAGTTGTTTAGACAAAGCATTATCAGAACGTATCATCGAAAACACACTGTAAAACATGAAACTACTTTATATATTAACACCGTTACTAATACTACTACTAGTACTACTACTACTACGATGACACACAAAGACTGCTAAGCCTAAAGGAGCGACTACACAGGGGTCGACTCCCCTCTACTGATTACGATGGGCCCAGGCCTCGGGGTGTGCAGGTTTGCAGAGTACCATGTGGAAGATACCATTTTGAGCATCTTTCAGTTTTGATTATGATCATATTTTAAAGTAAAGGCATGTGGCAAAGCCCCTGCAGACCCCATAGGCTCGTGGGCGGAGTACATCACAGATTACTGAACCATAAGAGGAAGAGGAGGATGAAGAGTCAGAGACACTAAAGACAGAGGGGACACCAGAGAAGCCCACCAAGACATTCACTTCCACAGAGGACTGGACTGAACCCACGGACACACACTACACCGGTGCTAACACTGTGATGTCTGCTGGAGCATGCAGCAAAGAGCAGGGGCTGATGGGTAATCTGAGCCAGTCTATTGTACGGGACTGGACTGTTTGCTGATCCATACATGTGCAGTGTAGTGATTTGTATGGAGCTAGAGTTCGATTTGAGGGTGAATTGGGTGGGTTGCTGCATTGCACGGTCAGACACAGGTTATTAGCAGCTCACAGGAACACGACACAGCAGGTCCACATGGAGAAGCAGCGTCCTCTATGGGGCTGGAGAGGAAGTACTGGACACTTCATGTAAATAGCAGCTGCCACACCACTATTTAGCTCGCAGTTGAGCTTGTTCTTGCGCTACCAGCAATGGACGTCAAATCTTTTTTAGGAAACTGTAATGAATTTGTTTCGCTACCAATTAAAGGGCTACAGTACAGGTTCAAATACTGCAACAACAATGCACAACTGCTTCAGTCATTTCAAAGGGGAAATACGACTGTTGGTTTCATAGCAAGAGTTGTGCTCGAGTGAGAGCCGAGCAAGAGGCACATCTTCTGTGTATCGTAGAAACAGAACAGGGTTTTCTCAAGCATGTAAAGTATGAAAAGTATGCAGTATGGGGCCATTAAAAGTATATTATTCATCTACAAAGTTAGCATTTCTATTAATGCACCAATAAATTACAGAAATCTAAATTGAAAGTATAATAAAGGGCCATTATTACATCACAAACGCACCTGGAGTTGTGTTTTGTTTCATTCACACACGTTTAACAAACAAATCCAAACAAATATGGTGAGTTCTTTCCTCAAACAGAAAACACACTGTTCCAAACTTGTGGTTGTCATGTGGTAATACAGGAAGTGCTCCACTGCGTTTTTAAACTCCATACACCTTCACTCGAATCATATGGATGATTTCAGGTCCGGAATTGCCAATCATTACTGAACAAAAGGTCAAAGGTAACTGGAAACTACCGCTTCATGACATCACATGGTGGAACAAAGCATTTTGAGCTATATTATTATACCCCAAACCATTTTGGAATTTTGGGCTTTATTAATATAGCCTTATAATAAAGGATTACTCAAACATGTGTGACTGAAACAAAACACAACTCCAGGTATGTTTTTGATGAGGTAACGTCATTCTTACGTGAGTTTTAGCCTAATACAGGACCTTGGAGCATTATGTTGATATGGACAATTGTTGCACCCTTCAAAGTATGATCCATATTAGATACCACTTTATCATAAATACACCTTAATTAGCCATAATAAAGCACAAAGAAAAACTTTATAGAGAAGAATTCATAATGAACAAATAGTTTAAGAATGACTCAGGCGTAAGTATATTTAACATTCTAACCCTGACTCCAGACACTACCCCTTTAAGTTAATCATTCTATTACGGTACTTATTCTATAAGTTCATTTATGACTTAAGTCTTTGTCCGTGCTTTATTAAGTCTGTAACTAATGTAGATATTATAAAGTGCTACCAATAATTATGTTATTTATATATACAAAAAGAAAAACATATCCTGCATTTTGACATTGAGTTTAATATACAACAATGTAAATTACAATATAAATCCACCTAAAATCAGCAGATGAAGCAGTGCCTTGTGCGTGCCCTCACTCAAACACAACATGACTGCTGGGTCAAAGGTGCGCTATGAAATCCTTCCCCTTTAAAACAGATGTGAGCAAAGGTTCCCCCTGGACGTACTTACTGATACTCTGTTCAAAACTAAAGCCACGTTTTCAGTCGCCCCCAAACACACTCTACTCAAGCACCAGCGAGATGGATGGAAAGAACCCAGTGGAGCGCCCCCTGTCTATTGCTATGGGAAGCAACAGAAGAGGGTGGCCAGACCCATTTACCTTTTTCAGCCTCAATAGCTTCAATAGTAGCTGAAGGAGAAGAAGAGGGGGTTGCAAAACGAATGAGAGAGAGTGAGCACGTGTTTCATTTTGTCCCAATGAGCAGCAAAAGACAGCCAATGCCCACAACAACAAGTCAACAGGATATGTCCACACGGGTATGACAAGGTGGGTTAGTGGACAGGAGACAAGGAGACAAGGAAACGTGGAGACAAGGAGAGGGGAAGTGATGAGATCTATGTTGGACATGTGTTTGCCTGCAGCTGTGAATGTGGAAGAAGAGTCAATATGGCGGACAGAGAAACAGGGAGACGGAGCTACACAAAAAGACAGGAAGTACAGCCACAGAATTGATGAATAAATCCGTTTTATCAAGAAATATTTAGGGAAATGAATGAAGTGAATAGGTTATTGAATTTATTGTGTCCAAAATGTTTAGATTTGAATGGGGGAAGAGATGAAGTAAAGCATATTTATAGTTAGCATAAAAACACTGTTATATAATTGACTCCTAGATATGAAGTGATCGTATGATTATTTGATAGAAGTAACTTTGGCTCAAGCAGTCTGAAAAGGTCGAGAGACTTTTCAAAAGTTTACGTAACATGACAGACTTTTTGAGTTACGATGGGATTGAGATAGAAATGTGTAAAGAAATAAGATAAAATGGAGGAATCTTTTAATCTAAATATGACCTCAGTTGAGAATCACACATCAGGATATTTGCTTTTTTTGTCCACAAATTTATAAATGAAAGGTTGGAGATTCCAATTCTTCCTTGCATTGTCTCGTCAAATATCAGTTTGCAAGTGTGAAATTCAACATGGGAGAGTAAACTAAGCTCTTCATCGGAAAACAAAAACACAACATCGAAATACTTGCACAACTGGGTTATACCTGCAGTTTCTGGGAGAGAGGAGAAAGAAAAACATACAACATTTGAGATAAACACGACAGGAATGGCAAATCGGAGTGAAGCCTGTTAGAAGGGACCAGCGCATGAAGAATTATGCTTATTTTGGCGAATATCTGAAGAGAATGTATACAGTAAAAATAACCTAATATTAACACCAAACTCTGATAAAACATTATTGTAACATGAGCTTTGCTGCCTAATAAGGGAAAAGTGTCTGCCTTTATGATCTGATTATCGTCGAGGATCCGTGTTATTACGGCGACGGTCTTACCATTTTCTAACTTTTCCTTTCCTCCGGACAGCACTCCGCTCGGTAACATGCCCGTGGGGGTCAGGCCCTTCAGAGTCAGCACACTCTCACTCTCCTCTCTGCAAAAAAACCCACAAATTATTAACTATCAAAAATATGCATTTTATACAATACAACAGATATTCAGTTTACTCCTAGTCATCCAATGCAAACATAACAAAATCTGGCAAAATGTAGTTTTTTTGTATCACAATCACTACATTTGAAGCTTTATTAGGTTCCAAAATCTGCGCAAAACACTTTTACTTTTTAAACAGGTACTTTGATACTTTTACTTAAAGGCAAATTAACGTTTTTTTACAATCCGAGCCTTCTTTCGGCAATAAAACAAGTAGTTTTACTCACCCATAGCATTTTTCTGTCAATTGGAGCAGTATCGCAGAACTTCTGTTGAGCCGTTCTGTTCTACTAATGATCCCGTATCCGTTAACATGGTGCTCGTATCATATGCTCGGGGCATTACTTTGCGGTGTCCAAATAACACAAACTTTAGCACTTTTCAAATCATAGAAGCCCGATGTCTTAATGTAAGATTTCGTCTGAAGCAAAAGTGGCCTGTAATCCGAGATTTAGCCATAGTTTCGAGTAGATGAGGACGCCAGTGCGCATGCGCGGACTGCTCCCGGGACCCAAACATGAAACGCAAAGCTGAAAACTATGGATAAATCTCGGATTACAGGCCACTTTTGCTTCAAACGAAATCTTTCATTAAGACATCGGGCTTCTATGATTTGAAAAGTGCTAAAGTTTGTGTTATTTGGAGACCGCAAAGTAATGCCCCGAATACAAATGCTAACGGATACGCTACAACATAACTTTCTTCAAACAGCTCCAAATGACACGAACGTGATATGGGTGAGTCAAACGACTTGTTTTATTACCGAAAGAAGGCTCAGATTGTAAAATAACGTTACTTTTCCTTTAAGTAGACTGCTCATGTGACACCTTTATTTGAGTAATTTTATTTGCTATGTTATCTACACTTTTACATAAACTTTACAAAATTAAGACTTCTTCCATCACTGGTGTCAAGTGATACAATTTTAGATTCATCTTCATTATATTTTTCACAATCTAAACAACATCAGTTAACAAAAGGTCAAAACAATTAGCAAAATAAATACATACAACTCCTTATTTATTATTAAAACTATTGTTTAACAGCTTCTTTGTGACCTTGTTGTTGTAACCTTGCAAGTCTTGGGGAAGTTTTAATCTGCTGTTAATCAAGCGTGTACTACTTTATTTTTTTAATTGTCAAATGTAAAGTGTGTTATGAGAAAGTTAATCATTATAATTATATGAACACCATTCCTGTCTTTATACTTAAATATATACAGTTTTAAAAATAACAGTTTATATAATGCTACAGCTCATTGTGAATTCATTTGTATTCTGGTAACATTTAAGCATAAATAAATTGTATGAGTTTAGATTGTACTTCATCAGGTAAATAGTTAGAACTTACTGAAGTAGCAAATGCAGTTCTGGGGAAACTCTAGAAAACAAACCCCACACTGGTTTGGGTCAGGACATCCTGTGTGTGCATACCTGAGCACAGAGAATACCCTGGCCATCTTCCCAATGGCGCGGATCTTGTTGCGGATGACCTCCTTTCGGGCTGAAGCCGTGGCACCTGGAGGGGTCAAAGTTCAAGGTTCAGCAACGTTAAACAAACTCACAGACTCATAAATAGCCGGTGGTGTGGGGGAAGTGTTGGACTTAAATCTATACAGGGATTCCTCAACAAAAGATGGTCAACTGAAACATTCTGCAAAGATTGTTTCTATTTGATTATATTTTATTACATGCTTCTCTTTATCTTATTTATCTGTTTTAATTTTTTGTATACTCTTGGCATCCAGGGTGGGCATATGACAATAAAAGCTTTGAATCTTGAATCTCAACTTCTTGCAAGACACATTATAATATATTTTGGTTATTGTAGTTTCAATTATCTCCATGGAGATGTTATTGATTTGTCTGAAACAGTATGGCTATTTAACTCATCAATCTTATAGACAAGCAGGTTACGCCAGGTCAGGTCAGTGGAGAGGTGACCCGGCTCGTAGTAAGAATACAGGTGTTTCAAGGTAGTTTTTGAGCTATGATAAGACCTGCACTTAAATGAATTCAAGACAGACTAGTTTAATATTGCATTGTGCATAGTGCAGTGATAATCATATCATAATCCATCAGATATTTGCTAAAATGTGCCTTTAATGTCTTGGCCGAGATTCCAAGTTTGACACAAAAACAAAACGGAGCCTTTTTCAGACAATTACACTCCTGTCACCTTGATTTTTAGTGACGTTTTTTGGCTGTTTCATATTATTGACATTAAACGATATCCTAAAAAAACTACAATTTTGATATTATTATGTAGACCAGCTGTTTCTCAGATACCGTTTCACACGTCACTGCAATAAATCAGAGCATTCCTCGCACTCATGCTGTCTGTTATGACACGGGCATGTTAACTTTTAGTAATGCATCTCTTATCATGGCCCATACATGAGCACACACCATCTCACTCTTCCTGTGTTGAGATCTGGTCGGGGTTTTCCCTCAGAGTGAAAAGCTGGTGTGCAGTTTACATATCATTATTTTTTTTTTTTTTAGAAAGACAGAGTAAAGACCCCTAGAGATGTTACATGGAAAATGAGTGGAGTATGAAGAAGGGGATGAGATTGAGGTAATGGAAAGACAGAAGTTAGAAGCTGTAACAGTAAAACAGTAACAGTGCAATTTTTAAAGGTGCATTGTGTAACTTTTCTGGTAGAGGGTCCGTCAAATTCTTTTCTCCATGGAGATGTTATTGCTTTGTCTGGGATGTTTCACAGTGTGGTATTAAACCTTTCCATCTTCATCGAGATAAAACTAGACCAAGCTACAGGTCAGATCTGTGGAGAGACAACCCCACTCAGTGGGGTTGTTTATTATTTCAGTTTATTATTTCTTCTAAACAAATAAATTGTCTGATATTGTACATTTTGGCACTTGTATTCCATCACTGTTTTCTCAATGAAAATAATGCAGTTTATTATTATTATTATTATTATTATTATTATTATTATTATTATTATTATTATTATTATTATTATTATTATTATTATTATTATTATTATTATTATTATTATTATTGTTATTGTTTTATTTTATATATTTTTTATTTTAATTTTTTTCTGCCACAACAATTGCGATTTTGACCCCACAACCGGGGTCCAGCTCAACTGGTCCGGTGAAAAATTCGAGAAATATAATAATAAAATATATTATTATTATTATTATTATTATTATTATTATTATTATTATTATTATTATTATTATTATTATTATTATTATTAACTATAATATTTATTCTGGGCAAGTAAGCAATTTACATTCTTTTACATATACATATGAAAAAAGTGAATCATAACAGAAATAACAACAAAAAACATTTGCCCAAAAAGGAGCGGGACAAATAGGGGCAGTTTAATGCAAATGTCGTGCCAAATTTGTACTTAATTTCTTACATTTAAATTTTTCAATTCATACTTTGTGCTTTTTTGCTTTTCACTACTATATAAGAGTGTGTACAAAAATTACATCAATGGACAGTATATAAGAAAGAGCATATAAGCCCAGTTCAATATGAGAATTATTTTGTATTTTTTATTCAACTGTTCTTTTCCAGGCGATTATCAGAAAACACTACATTACACTACACTGCAAGCTACATTTTAGTTAACGCTACTAATCCTAAAACAAGTATTGAGAGCTGTAATAATAATAATGTCTTTTGTCTGTTCAAATACTTTTATGCATTATTAAATAAATCCAAACTCATTTCTCATGCTCAGACCAACTATAATGTTCACTCCTCCACAAAAACATATTGAAATATTAAGAGTAGCTCAACAGTGAAAGCCAATACAGATGTTAGCTTTAAACAGTCGTATTAGTTTGAATGCGAGGCAAAGGAGCAGGCATTTTCACATGTTCTACTTTATCTAGTCTGTTCTAGTAGTGCATGCCGCTAATCCACTACTGTTTGTACCTTTTTTAGGGGCATATATTAGCTGTCCTTCTCATGAAAACAGCCCCAGAAGAAGAAGAAGAGAGAGAGAGGATAGAGAGATCAGTGATGGCTGCAGAATGACAAGAAGAGGCAACAAAGAAGCACTGCACGAGGGAAAAGGAAAATTAAAAACACAAACAATGGCTTGAACTTAAAAGTCTGTAAAATATAGAAAAAAAGAGAAGTTAGATGAGGCAGAACCAAAGTACGGTAGTGATCGTATGGACAGGTACAGTGAGGAGACATGAGCAAAGAAACAAAGCAGAGTGAATGACAGCTTAAAAAAGAGGAAAATAATAAGCAGAGAAATACAGTGGTGGAAAGTAACTGAAATATGTTTATTTGGTACTATTAGAGTACAGCATTTTACGTCTAGCATCATGTCATCACTGTAATAGCAGTAGTGGGGTCGTAGTTGAGCAAGTACTAGTATTAGTGGACATTTATTTACCTTGTTAAGCCAGTTTATAGTTGTACCATTAAACAGTCAAAAAAAGACATTTAGTAAAATTTGTTAAATTCCAGGCACTAATACTGGTCAAATAAATCAGTTGGGTTTTTTTTGTGTGTAAATGGCATGGAAGACAGCGTTCAATTCCTAGTTCACTGCTTATAACATTAGCATACTATTATGAAAGTGAGAGGAGATTATACATGTATAGTATTTTTAGATATTACAACTATACATTAAAGATCCCATGACATGGTACTTCTTGATGCTTTTATATGGCTCCTTAATGGTTCCCTAATACTGTAAATGAATCCTTCTTCAAAATCAACACTCAGTGCATGAGAAACAGAGATAAGATGAGAAAGAGTCATAAATATCTCTCTCAAACACTTTATTCTGGGCGTTGTTGCTTGAATGCAAATGAGGAGAAAAGAGCTGGCCTATAGTAGAGGGTGGGGGCGTGGCCAAACTGTCCGCTCTCGCTCACAGCTGATCCATTTCCGTATTTTTGCACGGGGGGGAGAGATTTGAAGCGTTCCATTGAAAAATAAACACATTTCCACATAAAATAAAATTAAACCACTGCTGTTCAAAGGTCCAGAGGCTCAGATAAAGGACTTCCGAGCCTAGAAACACTCGGACGTGCCTCCAGGCAAATAAAAAAACGCATTTCGCATTGCCTAGCGCATTCGCAGTCCAAACTCTCTGGGCGTGATTTACAGAGACGCTGAGTACAGACAGACGGGGGTGGAACTGCATTTGCATTTCTTTTTTTGATCTGACGTCAATAAGGTGCCTTGTTCAAAATCGCCCGTTTGAGCTCCGATTTTTTGTAACGCAGAAAAGGATCGCAAATGCTCAGTTTAGACATTTCGCAACTTTTAACCATGGGGGGAAGGGCCCTAAACAGGGTAGGGGAGCTCACATTAACGTTCAAAAACCTCAGAAAGTGAAAATTTCATGCCATGGGACCTTTAATAACAATTACTGCAGTGCAACTTACCAAATGTAAAATTGTGATTCCAAGTATCACTAAATTCAAGAACAAAAACTACCTTAAAATGAATTGTACGCTCAAATATGTACGCTACTCAAAAAAGTAAAACAATTTTTCTAATCTACAGTAGCTTTTAAAATTTGACTGTAAACATTATATCAGTAGTATATAAGTAGTAATGTAAATGTAATCGTTTGAAATAATTTCATGTAGTAATAGTGGTAGTAGTTGTAGTAGCAGTAGTAGTAGTAGTACAGTTAGAAAAAGTAGAGATAACCGCAGTCATAGGTGCAATATTAGTAATAGTAATAAACATAGGCTGCAACTTGTAATAAAAGTTGTAGTAGTAGTAATGAACAGAAATTGTAGCAGAAATGTAGATCATACAGGCAAGCAAAGAGCTGAATGTACAATCAGAGGTATTGATAGTAGTAGTATGATATTTGGTTTTACATGTACGATTATTTAAACTCCATATTTACATGTATTCAACAATATTTCCTCGTCTTTAATATCCACCACTGTAAAGAAGCTGCAAACTGAAAAGGTCAAGAGCTCAGTTGGAGAGAAAGAGAGAGGAGAGTGATTATGAACTAATGTGACCGCTGCTGTTGATTTTCCGGGGATTGTCATCTTTTAGTGTTTGTTTAAAGAGACTCCGCCCCTCTGCGCTGTTTACAGAGCACGCCGTGTGCACAAAGAAGAGGAGAGGATGAAGTCACTTCCTGTTTAGCAGTTAAGGGTGAGGTCGTCAGAGGAAGCTGTGTTAGAACTGGGATTATTATGTAATAAAATATGTGTCTTAAATTGATGAAAAATATTAAGCTGGCATTAATTAAGCTAATTTGAGTCCAAAAGAATAAAACATAGAATAGATAAATACTGTAGGAGAGAAAGTGATGTTTTGCATTTGGTAAAGGGCAACATCTGCTGGATAAGAAAGGTACTACTTCTAAAAGTGAGTCTTACCATCCAGCTCCTCATCAGTCGTGAGTTCATCGTTGGAACAGATGCTCAAAACGTTCACGAGCATTTCAGTCACTAGGCAACACAAAACAAAAGATAAGAATGAATCTACGGCCATGACAAAAATAGCGTGCACTTTTAACATTGAGCTAAAATGCCAGAATGATTTATTTGTTAGAACAAAATCTCTTGAATAAAGATAGAAATTATGATCAAAAGACATTCAAAACACTGAAATATTAACAATAACACTATCATTACGTGCAAAAGGCAATTTCCTTAAAGCGCTTTGTCACCTTGATCACACACAAACAAAATTGCTATCCGTGAATTTCACAAAGATGACAAGTTTAGACGGTTGCTGTAGGAAATATATCTTTGAATGTTGAAAAGTCTTCAAACTGTCACCCATAACAGGAATGAAATCATGCTCAATATTGCAAGTTGAAAATGTTACACAATACTGATCGTTTTTTTCTCATTAGTGACTGCATAATAAATAGTTTGAAAAGTTAAGAATAAAATCAGTACTTTCTCAGATACTGGACCGTATACTTCCTGCAGTCAATTCCAACAGTTCATTTATTCACCTTTTGGTCAAATGAATCATTTATCTCATCACAGTATATCAGGATAAAGGTTTAAGTGCTTTGCTGGGGATACGTGTCTTTAGGCTGTAGCATTTCCATTATCGATTAGTGTCGGTGAGAGCTCATTCGTATTCCACAGTAAAATCATTGGCGTATGGAGTTTACCCTTTTCTCCGACAAACGGCAGGGACCAGGTGAAGACGTCCATGAAGTTGGGGAGCCAGTACGGATGAGGCGAGCAATTGAACTGTCGGATGTTCATGACGTTATTCTCGTACTTGAGCACCGCCGCTGTGGGAAATAAGATACTGCATTACTATAGTACTTATGTAAAGCTATAGTACAAGTTAGGGTTGTCAAAAGTATCAAAAATCAGTCAAAATTGATACTAAAACTTAAAACAGATACATTTGAGCAGGTTTCAGTACTAAAAAAGTCACATTCACAGGACAGAAATGAAAAGGGATGTAACAATAACCGAAATATCGTGATATCGTATCGTCAGAGGTTTCACAATAACATCGTGGACCATCACAATACAGTGGTCCCTCGCTCTATCGCGGTTCACTTTTCGCGGCGTTGCTGTTTCGCGGAATTTTTTTAATTAAATTTTTTTTAAATAGTGTATCAACATTGTGTTCTGCGGGATGCAGCAGGGCGCACCGCGCTCATTTAACGGCACTGCCACGTCTTGGGACGCGCAGGTTCTGAACTGTAGTGAGAATGCTTCCGTGCGCTCTCAGGACTGGTTCCGCCGCCTGGACTCCAGGTTCCACCAGTTCGTTCAGTGGAAACGGACCGTGTTTCTTCTCGGGTCCACGGCCTTGGTCTCGTACTCACAGCCCCAGGTGAGGCGCACGGATTTGACCACTATGAGCAGGTGCACGTGTCCGCGCATACACTTCTCCGGGTGGTCAATGCGGGAAGCGGCAGTGTTTCCGCAGAACGAACTGGTAGAATCACACGGTGTTTGAATGAGAAGACCAGACCGGGACTAGACCGGGACTAGACCGGGACTAGACCGGGACTAGACCGGGACTAGACCAGGACTAAACCAGGTCTAAACCAGGTCTAAACCAGGTCTAGACCAGGTCTAGACCAGGTCTAGACCAGGTCTAGACCAGGTCTAGACCAGGTCTAGACCAGGTCTTTGCCTTGTTTTGTGACCACTGGTGCATGTGTCTCCCCCCCCATGCTTTACTATTAATACATTTTGTTGAAAATCTACAAAGGTTTGAGTGTTTAAACAAGAGAGAAATGTGAGAAAATGTTAATACCAGTCTGAGAAAAATGTATAATGTGTGTGGCGAGGCGTGAGTCTTAAAACATGTATAATAATTGTAAAATATAAAGTTGTCCTACTTCGCGGATTTCACTTATTATGGGTTATTTCTGGAACCTAACCCCCGCGATAAACGAGGGACCACTGTATACCAAATTACAAATCACTTCACTTAAATGAACAGTTATGGTGCAGCAATAGCTAAAAAAACAGAGGGAACAACATAGTCCATGGTCCTTTGTTCCGTTTCAGTTCAGATAACATGAAGAAATAACTCTTATAAGCAGTTTTAAATACTGTACTGAAAGATTTGGATATCATTACATCCCTAGAAATGAACCTTTTCTAAATAGCTTTAGAATGACCTTGAGCTGTATATAAGCGCACATATATACCACATAGACTTGTATACATCCATGGACCACTATGGAACCTATCTGGATGATTGAGGGATCAGAATCAGTATTGAGTGTTGCATTTATTTCTTGGCAACTATAATTTGTTTTGAATTGAATGCTTGAATATTGAACGAATAGAAAAGTATTGCCCCCAGGGAAATTTGTCTGACAGCAAAAAATTGGAAGAAATCACATAGAAATTGTGCAAAAATCGTCCACTTTAGATCATTTCGCTGTTAACTGTCAGACAATATGACAGAAACAATAATTCACTTTTAAAATGATAATTACTACAACTGGTATTGCCTAACTCCTTTTACTGTCACTACCATTACTGAAACAAATAATACTCCACAGTCAGATAATACTCCACACTCACAAAGTATATTTGCTACTGCTCCTATACCAAGCCAATACTGTAAATTATAGCTAATCCAAAGCTTTTAAAAAGGCACTAGTCCAGCTATTAGATTCTGATACTTCAATTACTACTACTACAACTAATAATAATAATATTTGTTATACAGCTCTGGAAAAAAATAAGACCACAGCATTTTTTTCTGAAATCAGCATCTCTACATGTATTACAGCCATTCCATTCCAGCGTCTGTTGAATTCCAACACAAACACAAAGCTGAGCTACTTCAGTTCTTGCACCAGAAGTGGAATAAAGTCACCCAAGAACACTGTGAAAGACTTGTGGAGAACATGCCAAGACGCATGAAAGCTGTGATTAAAAATAAGGGTTGTTGCACCAAATATTGATTTCTGAACTCTTCTTAAGTGTAAACATTAGTATTATGTTGTTTTAAAATGAATCTGATCTTGTTTCTTTGCATTGTTTGAGGTCTGAAAACATGTATCTTTTTTGTTATTTTGACCATTTGTCATTTTCTGCAAATAAATGCTCTAAATGATAATATTTTTATTTGGAATTTGGGGGAAATGTTGTCAGTAGTTTATTGACTCAAACAAAAATATTCCTTTTGCCCAAACACATACCTATAAGTCAGTGTTGTATAGTAACGAAGTAATAATACTTCACTACTGTACTTAAGTACATTTTGGGAGACTTTGTACTTTACTTGAGTTTTTAAAAAAATGATTACTTTTACTTTTACTTCACTACATTTCCGAATTTAATTGCATACTTTTACTCCCATACATTTTCAATGTGCCGTTTAGTTACTCGTTACAAAAAAAACCCTCTACTGATGCAAGGAAGTCAGGACGTGCCTGGGCTTGTTCGCTACTTGCGCATGACAATCAGCCTACACCTGTTGGTTTCATGCAGCTAGTTTAATCAATCAACATCCCTGATGGAAGAGGAGACAGCATCCACGTCGGCTACAAATGAAGGGGGACCTGACGATGAGCATCCCTGGCCGTACTTAAACACAATGTTCTCTTACGCTGATATGAAGGATTCGTCCTATCGAATGAAGTGCCTCTTGTGCCTTCCAAAATACGTGGAAATCCTATCTTACAGAAACTCCCCGTCCAACCTCAAGAAACACATCGAGGTAAGTTCGATTAATGAAATTGTTAGCGTCTGTATTCCAATTTCAGTAACCATAGCATTGACATTCTAGACACCGTTGTGAACCCTTGAGAACATGTAGAAATGAACTTTGTCTGACATTGTTTCAGTTACACAAAGCGTATTTGACGATGTTGGAGCTAACAGGTTACCTAGCTTTTTTGGCTCAAGGGAAGGCATAGCTGTAGGCGAAGTGTAACGAATGAGAAAGGCGTTTCATGGATATCACCAAACCCAATATCTTTGACAGTGCTCCATATGACACAAAACTACCATGGGTGAGCCGAACATGGTGTTTTACAGTAGAATTAAGGGCCCAATTGCAAAAAACCCTCTTCCTCCAAAAACACTCCTTCAATGGTGTTTATTATTATTTTCAGCACTGTTATTTAAAAAAAACAAAGGTTTGGGGTGGAGCGAACATTAAAAAATATTAAATTTTTGCTTGATACTTTTACTTGTACTTTTAATTACATTACTTGAGTACATTTATTTTTACATTACTTGTCATACTTAAGTACAAGAAGTTCCAGATACTTTAAGACTTTTACTCAAGTAACATTTCAGTCAGTGACTTCGACTTTTACCAAAGTCATTTTTGGGAGGGGTACCTATACTTTTACTTGAGTTTGATTTTCCACTACTTTATACAACACTGCTATAAGTACTGAAATTTAAAAAAAGGATAATTTTGTAGTGGTCTCTTAATACTAATGATAGAAAGTTTTACACTTACAGTACTACTAAAAATATATGTCATAATGTTGTTTCCTCATGAAAAACATACCTGGAGTTGTGTTTTGCTTCACACATTTAACACGCAAACTCTGGATATTTAGGCGGAGTTCCTCTCTCAAACAGAAAACACTGTGTTCCACCTTGTCATGTGGCGAAACAGGAAGTACTCCACTGTGTTTTTACTCCATACACCTTCACGTGAATCATATAATTTCAGTCGTAGAATTGCCAGTCTCTACTAAACCTAGATGTTAACTTGAAAACTACCACTTCATAGTTCCTAGGATGAAATCAGATTAAATATAAAAATAATGGCTCTGAAAGGTGCAATTTCCTGAGTTACAAATGAACCAGCAAATGTTCTCACACCTCATCATTTGATCATGCATAAATCAACACTTTCAATATATTTCCCATCAGTCTCAAATCCATTTTTAATAATTATAATTTCGCTGATGCCTCGCTCCACAGCCCGCCTACACCTTGTTCTGCCCTGTATTTTCAAACACACTCAAATATAAAAGGGCCAGGCCACCGTGTTTCGCCTGAAGGCCAAAACAACACAAAAAAAAGCGACAATAGACTTCCTATTTTCATTAAAGTGCAGTATTATTAACCAGCTTATTGAACCAGGGCCTGAGGGAGCGTGCCCTTCAAAACAGTAGATCTGTGTTTTTATGCTATGAAAAAATTAACATGGAGCATATTCTGAGCAGAGCATATTAAAGGCTCCCAGTTGGTTCAGCTGTTTACCTGTGTTTGTTAATATTAATAGGCTTAGTGTTTTTTGTTTAGTGTTTTTAATTGGGCAAAACAAAGATAGTACTCTCAAATGGGTCTGTGAAGAAAAAGCAATGCCGGATCACAAAGATACATGTTTAACACACAAATCCTGCATATTTAGGCTGTGTTCTTCTTTCAAACAGAAAACACTTTGTTCCACGTTGTGATGTCATGTGGTAATACAGGAAGTGCGCCACCGTGTTTTTAAATGCCATGCACCTTCAACAGAATCATTTGGATAATTGTCAGTCTCTACAGAAAAAAAGGCAACACTAACTTAAAAACTACAGCTAAAAACTGCAGACTAATAATAAACGATTACTCAAAAATGTGTGAAAGAAACAAAACACAACTTCAGATATGTCTCTGCATTAAGATAACCTTCTAATATCACTGGTCTACAAACTTTTGGACTCAATCTGCTTCCAAGATAAAAGTGGCTAAATCTCATTTATATTGATAAGATGAACTGAAAATAAATTGATAACTGTGCTGGTTAGCTAATGTATTCAAGATATTTAATGATATTGTTTTACATCAAAATCTGTTTATACAATAGATTTAGGCATTTTTGCTTAAAAATAATATTTATATTTTGAAAATACAGGGGGTCCTCGGGTTACGACGTAGATCCGTTCTTAAGATGCGTCGTAACCCGAATTTCGTCGTAAACCGGATTTTGCCTTTGATCTTCCAACCAAAGCACCAATAACCTTTCCATCTCAATAATTAGACCACTACGCTGCTTGGTTATCACTGCCGCTTTCATAGGAGCAGATCAGAGCCCACATCAGGTACTTCCGCCCACATTGGGCACGCACACGAGGCCGTCTTCTTCTCCCTACAACCACAACAGAGCGTATTCTTCCGCCGTGCGCCGCGCGCCGTTCGCGTTTGTTTACATCTCTTACCACGCTAAACCGCGTAAGACGGAATGACGCGTAATATATACATATTTTTTTTAATGGGGGCGCGTTCGTAACAACGAAACGTCGTAAACCGAGACCGTCGTAACCCGAGGACCCCCTGTATTTAACTTGCACTTCTTTATCTGTCAAGAGATAAACAAAAAATATCTTAAAGACATCAGGTGCACACAATTTTGAAGCATTTCTCTTATGTGAAATAAAAAATATTTGATGTTAAAACTCTAGACATATTAAAATGAATGTATTAGAATGTGCAGACAGGCTTTCAGATAGAACTGGTTGCTTGTAGACACACTGTACCTTCTGATAAACTACCGTTTTTGCCTTATTTTGCATAAATGTCCTATTTTGACCCAATACTATATCTTGGAAACTCTAGCCAATCAGCACTTCTGACTTACTTTTTCTTTATTAGTGACCTAAACCAAGAAAAATGCCACTACTTTTTTGCTTGAAGACCAGTGTATTATAGAACCTAAGTATGGCATTTAAGACTGCAGAAAATCTATATTCATATATCAATATTATACTGTATCTTGATTAAAACTAAACAAAACAAAAAAACAGTTGATTTTTTTCCACACAGAAAGCTGTTGTTTCAAGCCTTAGTCATTTGGCTGACTGTCAAAAACAAACTCCCAAGTCATTTTCGGAAAAGGCCTGCGATCCACTTTAGGGTTCCAACTCCCCCACTAAGAAGCACTGGCTGAAACTACAGCGTTAGCAGGTTCAACACATATTATTCAGATATTTTTTAAATCAATTACCAACAATGAATTATGTTCTATATTATAGCCAAGTATTTGACTCTATCTAAAGCAATATTGAAATGTAAAGTTTGCATTAAACTGCTACTCTAAACATTTGAACAAAATTAAGAAATAGAGCAAGTTTAAAGTAAATTGTCGCATTTTTATATAGCATTTTTCCACCTTCGAGGCGCTGAAACGTCACATTCATACACCAGTGTACACAGACACTGGGGGCAAGGGGGTTAAATGTCTTGCCCAAGGACACAACAACAACTCCCTACAACTGTATATAGCTGGGATTGTACATCTTATTTGATATTGTATTTTATAGTTTATTACTACTTTTCTATTTAATTTTGATTTGTACATATACATTTATTATCATTATTTTTACTTGTATAATTATGTCTCATCTGACACCGGTCCATTGCTCTTTCATTGCTATTCCATTTATTTATTTATTTTTTACCCTCTGTTATACATTATATTTGATGAGTGAGCTACTGTACCCACAACAATTTCCCTTGTGGATCAACAAAGTTTGTCTAAGTCTAAGTCTAACAGCATTCATCTGTGGGAGCTGGAATAGCACCACCAACCTGTGAGCCAGTGGTTCTGAAAGCTCAACCAATGACGTTTATATCAAAAGTGGGATTTGAAGCACCAACATTTAGATCAGTGCTCAAACACTCTTGGAACTGAGCTACTGTTGCCCCTAAAGAATACTAAAATACTGTATGTATTGCTCATTCTGTAGCCAGCACGATAGTCCATCAATTCAACAAAATTGATGGACGCCAACAAAAAGAGCTGCAGTTTATAGAGAATTAAAAAAAAGAAAAAAGAAATAAATCAATTGTTGGTTTTCCTGGTGTTTAGAACATTTCCTCCAAGTATTGATTACGCCCACAGACTCTGTCATTTACAGGATTGAACACATGAATAACATCGGCCAAAAGCATGGCTCAGCATTGGGGCCGCTGCACTTTTCATTAGTTACCAACAAAACATCAATTACTCAAAGAGGAGGGAGGCTACGGGCACCAGGCAACTGTTGGGATAGCAATAAACACTGTAAAACGAATACAGCCATTAGGAATTTCAACAGGCAATTAGAAATACAAGGGGGGTTATGAGACCAATGGAAAGGGCAGCTCTATATTATGGCCTCAGTCTCAGTATACATAAACTTAGTAACTACTTAATAGCCTAACCAGCTCTTTACCTTATTTAAGCAGTTAACTTTATACATGCTTTATTAACCTGTATTCAAAGGGCTCATATTACATTATTTTTTGATCTATGTTATATTGTTGCTTCCTCATCAAGAAATATACCAGAGTTGTGTTTTGTTTCATGCACATACAGCTCTGGAAAAAATAAGAGACCACTACAAAATGATCAGTTTTTCTGATTTTACTACTCATAGGTATGTGTTTGGGCAGAAGGAACATTTTTGTTTGAGTCTATAAACTAAATTCCAAATAAAAATATTATCGTTTAGAGCATTTATTTGCAGAAAATGACAAATGGTCAAAATAACAAAAAAGATACATGTTTTCAGACCTCAAACAAGGCAAAGAAACAAGATCAAATTCATTTTAAAACAACATAATACTAATGTTTACACTTAAGAAGAGTTCAGAAATCAACATTTGGTGCAGTAACCCTTATTTTTAATCACAGCTTTCATGCGTCTTGGCATGCTTGGGTGACTTTATTCCACTCCTGGTGCAAGAACTGAAGTAGCTCAGCTTTGTGTTTGTGTTGGAATTCACCAGACGCTGGAATGGAATGGCTGTAATACATGTAGAGATGCTGATTTCAGAAAAAAATGCAGTGATCTCTTATTTTTTTCCAGAGCTGTATGTTGAACACACCAACACTGCATATTTAGGCTGGGTTCTTCTCTGAAACTGGAACACTCCACCTTTTGATGTCATGTGGTAACACAGGAAGTGCTCCACTGTGTTTTTAGACTCCATACACCTCTACTGAACTAAAGAAAAAAGATGTTAACTTGAAAACTACCACTCTAACAACACCAGATGGAACAGAGCATTTCGAGCTTTGGAGATGTAGACAGACTAATCATGCGGGATCACTCAGCCATGTGTGAACCAAAACACAATTCCAGGTATGTTTTTGATGAGGTCACATTATAACATGGCTTAAATCTCACGCAAGTAAATTTTGTGTAATATAGGACCTTTAAGGTGTAGTTATAATAAAGTGGTGCCTGCATTTTTATTTGTAACCCACACGGCTACATACAGAACAGCATATAATAAATATAATGGAGAAAAATGTGGTATGAAAGATGCGGAATTTAAGAATGATGATTATTACTCTATTAGGTCATTAGAAAAAAATATATGATTAAAACATAAGTGGATTTAAAGGGACAGTGTGTAAGATTTGTACCCATTAATTACTGAAATTGAAGATAACCATTCAAAAATGCATTGTTTTCCAAGCCTTTTCACTTCCATCATGAAATCAAAGTATTCTTTTGGACTTAGATATAGTCACATAAAAGGGGGATCTTCCCCATGCAGAGGCAGCCATTTTGAATACGAGAGCCGCAGAAGGACATTTGGGCTCCGCCTTCGCCTTCGGCAAGGCTCGTGATTTTGGGTAAACAACACAAGCATGCTGCCGGATCAGACTCGTAATGGATCTAACACGTGTTTTGGACCAAATTGTTTTACTGGATTTTATTCGCTGGATCCTTATGGACAAATTGAGAGCAAGTTTATGGTGAAATACAGAGTTTGACCTGTGGAAAGCATTCTAAGGTAAGCTAACCTCGTTTTGTGCTTTTCCGTATAAAAGCCCCATGTGCTCGGGGAGTGATTGTTTTGCAGGGAAATGAATTGCATAGTCAAAAAGAGGAGACTGTAAGGTTTCATTTGATGTGTAGAGTGTCATGGTACATGATCGGGAATGTGTGTTTCATGAGAGAGAGAGAAAAAAAAAAAAAACGGGACCGTGCGGGTCCCTCGAGGTCTGCCGTAGCTAAAACAGAAAGTGCAATAGCACCATCCACCTATGCGCCACGAATCCTACACACTGGGGCTTTAATAAATACTGCTGACATATACCATAGTTGTCTTGGCTTCTCAACAGATTTAAATGCCCCCATGCAAGTTATAAATGTGCCATCACAAATATTGATTTTTAGTTAAACAAATGATTCAAGCACATATCTTTGCAAAGTTCAGCTCTGTCAGTTTTGATCAGTTACCACTGATGCTTGTTCCTTTCATGTGTAATTGAAACAAATAGTCCCAACGTACACAATTGCATCATCCTCCGTCTTCTCTTGGACGCAAAATGAAAGCTGCCCTTCATCATAAATACATGTTGGCTGCGCTCTATAGTAACAGGAATCCAAAACACTGACCACAACATGCCAGATCTGACCTCCACCATGATAAAAACAACGCGAGTGCTATGCGAATATATTTAGATGCGGGGAGAGGCTATCCTGAACATGTCGCTAGCCCAAGCAGGGTGGCCAAAATGCGGGGGTAGAAAATGGACACCGATGGTTATAGGCGGGGTCACCACCAGGGGGGACTTTCCTGGGTTGTGAATAGCAAGTCATGAAAACTGGCATCCCAAACAGCTCTGAACCTTGGAACACAATGCAAATCAGGTCAGAGAACTTCTTGCTGCGTAGGGCTAGACTCAGCATGTGTCCATATAATTGATGTGGGACGTGCTAAAGCTAATGCCAATGCTAACGTAAAGTGTAGAAGCCTATTAAAACCTACTGGACCTATGGACCTATTAAAATACCATTTTAAATTCACTAAAGCAGAATACAATGCCAAAAGATATACGGGGTTTGAACTCCAACTATTATTATTATTTTTATTATAATCCTTTATTTATCCCTGTAGGGAAATTATCCTGTGCATGTCACCCCTCCTTTCGGAGCAGTGGGCAGCTCATGAAGGCGCCCGGGGACCCATCTCTCTGATCTTATTGCTAGGCTTGTTCAGGACCTCAGCTGGAGGATTTTTTTTTACCTATGGAGCAAGTTTTTGGATTGAATGGGGGGAAACCAGAGTGCCCGGAGGAAACCCTGGAGCTATCGACTGGGGAAAAAAAAAAAAAAATCTTTGTGTTTTAATGATATTTTATAAATATTTTTTTGCTAAATATTGCTTTTTGAGTAATACTTTTATTTTTTTTATGATTTTCTCTTTTTTATTTTGTTATTTTTGTTATTGTAAGACCATATATTATATAAAGAAGTGGACTAAGTGAGTGTGACGTCCAGGCAAAGGAAGCTCACGAGGCTAGCCCACGAGCCAGCTCCATATTAGGATTAGGAATTTATTTACGGATAAAACATGAAATAAAAACATCAGGATCATATAGAGGGGGTAAAGTCAACTGGAGACGATGGAGCTGGAATCGCACCATGAACATTTCCTGTTTGGAACGGTTAGCGGGTTAGCAGTATCCATTTATATACAGTCTATGTTTAAGGTACATAAAAATATTGAAACATTTCTACATAAAAACCAGGTATAAAAGCATGCATTCATCGCATCACATTAGAGGCAAAAACAATATTACTGTTAGTGCAATACATTTTGTTCGTATTTCTAGAAAGACGCACTAATATCAATATCACCTCTTTAGAAGTGCGCTGTGATCTGTGTGCAGTGGGCGTTTGTGAGTGCGCGTTGGCGTGTACAGAACGGGCCAGTGTGGGCAGCCGTTGCATAAACATCACAGAGTTCATAAACAAGCCCCGGGCACTTGAGAGAACGCAGCTGAGGAGAGGGAGGAGAGGGAGGAGAGTGGGAGAGACGGAGAAGGAGAGAGGGAGAGAAGAGGAGACAGAGAAAGAGAGAGGGAGAGAGGTAGGAGAGGGAGGAGTGGAGGAGAAGGTCAGGTCCCCATTGTAAAACCAGGATTCCCTTTAAAGGAACACCCAACCACCACACAGTGTGTCCTCAACAAAACACATGTGGGCTGAAGAAGAAGAATACTAAAACTGCTACTGCCACTGCTGCTAAGCAAAACACATTTGCAGGATGGGAATATATTTGCATCCTGCTTGTATCCATGGAGGTGTTATTGCTTTACCGCCAATGTTTTATTTTCTCGACTATCTTAGCGAGTCAATGGGTTCTTCTGATCCTAAGCATTTCATTGCATTGCTGACCTTGTATTGATCCTGCATATGACAAATAAACAATCTTGAATCTTGAATGTTCCACAGTATGACAGCAAAAACATTTAGCTCCATGGAGACAAGCAGCTGTGCATCAGGCCCAAGATGTTTTTTTTTTTTGGTAAATTTTCTTAGCAATAAAAACACATGTAGAGAGGGACATTCCAGACATCTCATGGTGGCGAGCCCCAACTAGAAAAGTTGTTGTGCACCTTTAACTACTAATACTACTACTTTTATTTATACTCCAACTATTACTTTTAACTGCTACTGGGATCGCTGCTTTGAAAAGAACTACAAGCAAAACAAAACACTTCCATAGACATCATTGCTATAAACATCAACTTATTTTTCAAATGAGATTCCTACACCCAATACTGCTACTTAAACAGCCATCATTGTTAGTATTGCTGCTGAAACTAAATATACTGTTTGAATTGATCAACTTTCCTCAGCATATGCTTCAAAAATATCTAATAATTGCCTCTCATTGACTAATAAATAGCAATAGCAACATGCTGTACCAAATTCCATGTTTCGCTCTTTAACTCCACTTTGAATGTCCACCACTAGGGGTCTCTGGCGCTCTGACGCTGGCAGCGCAGGGCTAGCTGAGGCCACCACATCCTGCTGGCATGGTAACACAGATCTGAGGAGGCCTACGCCCATCTCATGCGTTATTCATGAGGGAGTGCCTAGAGATGGTTTCCTCTCTATATCTCCCTCTCCCTCCTTTCCCCCCCCTCAGTCCCCCTCTCCCCCTCTCTCTCTCGCTGTCTGTGTACGATCAGGGGGAGATTCCCAGTGTCCTGTGTTAAGAGCTGACTGCATATCTGTCCTCAAGGTCTCATGCATCAGGTTCCACTGGGTTAGTATTCCACACCACACACTTGTGCAGGCCCCGCTACATTTAGTCCCCTGCTTCTGTTTCATACGGGACATGGATTGAATATAGAAGGGAGAGTACAGTCCAGATCTGGGATTCAAATCTATTTCTTTAACAGTAATTATATTATATTTATACATACAAAACAGAAAAGTAATCGGAAAATAATTGCTGTTGGAATGAAAAAACAAATGAGTATGTCTTCTTCTTAATTAGAAACCAGAATAGAATATACGCCTTTGAAGGATTTTCATTGGCAGATGGCGTGATTACATAAGAAAGATGCATCTAGATGTCATCAAAACATTAGATTCTATTGAGGGAGCGCTCTGAAGTTGATTTCCTCTTGTTTATTGCCCATTTAATAAGGACAGGATTTTCTTGACCTTTAGAAAGAAATGACTGTGTAAGCCATTTCGAATTTGTCTTTTTTGCTTTGTCGCATAAAAAAAAAAAAAAAAAAAAAAAAAAAAAAAAAAGCAAAAAAGACAAATTTGAAATGGCTTACACAGTCATTTCTTTCTAAAGGTCAAGAAAATCCTGTCCTTATTAAATGGGCAATAAACATTTTTTTTTTTTTTTTTTTTTTTTTGCTTTGTCGCACCCCTCCTTGAGCCGCCACCTTAACGTGGTGGAGGGGGTTGAGTGCCCGAATGATCCCGGGAGCTATGTTGTCGGGGGCTTTATGCCCCTGGTAGGGTCACCCAAGGCAAACAGGTCCTGGGGGACGGGTCAGACCAAGAGCGGTTCAGAAGCCCTTATGATGAGTATTCAATCGAGGTCAGTTACGTCGCCCGGATCGAGGCGTCACCGGGGCCCCACCCTGGAGCCAGGCCTGGGGTGGGAGCTCGCGAACGAGCGCCTGGTGGCCGGGCCTTTCCCCATGGGGCCCGGCCGGGCTCCCAGCCCGAAGGAGCGACGTGGGGCCGTCCTCCCGTGGACCCACCACCCGCAGGAGGATCCATAAGGGCCGGGTGCAGAGAGATCTGGGCGGCAGCCGAAGGCAGGGGCCTCGGCGACCAGATCTCCGGACATGGAGACTAGCTCTGGGGACATGGAATGTCACCTCGCTGGGGGAAGGAGCCTGAGCTCGTGCGGGAGGTTGAGCGCTATCGACTAGATATAGTCGGCCTCACCTCCACGCACAGCCTGGGCTCTGGAACCCAACTCCTTGAAGGGGGCTGGACTCTCCATTTCTCTGGCGTTGCCCGCGGGGAACGGCGGCGGGCCGGTGTGGGCCTACTCATTGCCCCACGGCTCAGCCGCTGTGTGTTGGAGTTCACCCCGGTGAACGAGAGGGTCGCGTCCCTGCGCCTTCGGGTCAGGGACAGGTCTCTTACTGTTGTGTCGGCCTACGGGCCGAACAGCAGTGCGGAGTACCCGGCCTTCTTGGAGTGCCTGGGAGGGGTACTGGACAGTGCACCGACCGGGGACTCCGTTGTTCTCCTGGGGGACTTCAACGCCCACGTGGGCAGCGACAGTGACACCTGGAGAGGGGTGATTGGGAGGAACGGCCTCCCTGATCTGAACCCGAGTGGTGTTCTGTTATTGGACTTCTGTGCTAGCCACAGTTTGTCCATAACGAACACCATGTTCGAGCACAAGGGTGTCCATCAGTGCACGTGGCACCAGGACACCCTAGGACGGAGGTCGATGATCGACTTTGTTGTCGTGTCATCTGACCTCCGGCCGCGTGTCTTGGACACTCGGGTGAAGAGAGGGGCAGAGCTGTCAACCGATCACCACCTGGTGGTGAGTTGGGTCTGCTGGCAGGGGAGGAAGCCGGAAAGACCTGGCAGGCCCAAGCGCGTAGTGAAGGTCTGTTGGGAACGTCTGGCAGAGCCCTCTGTCAGGGGCACCTTCAACTCGCACCTCCGGGAGAGCTTCTCCCAGATTCCGGGGGAGGCTGGGGACATAGAGTCCGAATGGGCTCTGTTCTCGGCCTCTATTGTCGATGCGGCCGCCCGTAGCTGTGGTCGTAAGGCCTGTGGTGCCTGTCGCGGCGGCAATCCCCGAACCCGGTGGTGGACACCGGAAGTAAGGGATGCCGTCAGGCTGAAGAAGGAGTCCTATCGGGCCTTGTTGGCTCGTGGGACTCCGGAGGCAGCCGACGGGTACCGGCGGGCCAAGCGTGCTGCAGCCCGGGCGGTGGCAGAGGCAAAAACTCGGAGTTGGGAGGAGTTCGGAGAGGCCATGGAGGAGGACTATCGGACGGCCTCAAAGAAATTCTGGCAAACCGTCCGGCGCCTCAGGAGGGGGAAGCAGTGCTCCACAAACACTGTTTACAGTGTGGGTGGGGAGCTGTTGACCTCGACTGGGGATGTTATAGGACGGTGGAAGGACTACTTTGAGGATCTCCTCAATCCCGCCATCACGTCTTCCGAGGAGGAAGCAGAGGCTGGGGACTCGGGGGGCGGACTCACTCATCACCCTGGCTGAAGTCACTGAGGTGGTTAGAAAGCTCCTCGGTGGCAAGGCTCCGGGGGTGGATGAGATCCGCCCTGAGTATCTCAAGTCTCTGGATGTTGTAGGGCTGTCTTGGCTGACACGTCTCTGCAACATCGCGTGGCGGTCGGGGACAGTACCTCTGGAATGGCAGACCGGGGTGGTGGTCCCTCTGTTTAAGAAGGGGGACCGGAGGGTGTGTTCCAACTATCGGGGAATCACACTCCTCAGCCTTCCCGGTAAGGTCTATTCCAGGGTGCTGGAGAGGAGAATTCGGCCGATAGTCGAACCTCGGATTCAGGAGGAGCAGTGTGGTTTTCGTCCCGGCCGGGGAACACTGGACCAGCTCTATACTCTCCATCGGGTGCTCGAGGGTGCATGGGAGTTTGCCCAACCAGTCCACATGTGCTTTGTGGATCTGGAGAAGACGATCGACCGTGTCCCTCGTGGGGTCCCTGTGGAGGGGTGCTCTGGGAGTACGGAGTTCGGGGCCCTTTGTTAAGGGCTGTTCGATCCCCTGTATGACCGGAGCAGGAGCTGTGTTCGCATTGCCGGTAGTAAGTCGGACCTGTTTCCGGTGCATGTTGGACTCCGCCAGGGCTGCCCTTTGTCACCGGTTCTGTTCATTATATTTATGGACAGAATTTCTAGGCGCAGTCAGGGGCCGGAGGGGATCCGGGTTGGGAACCACAGGATCTCATCTCTGCTGTTTGCGGATGATGTTGTCCTGATGGCTTCATCAAACCGGGACCTCCAATGTGCACTGGGGCGGTTCGCAGCCGAGTGTGAAGCGGCTGGGATGAAGATCAGCTCCTCCAAATCCGAGGCCATGGTTCTCGACCGGAAAAAGGTGGTTTGCCCTCTCTGGGTGGGTGGAGAGTCCTTGCCTCAAGTGGAGGAGTTCAAGTATCTCGGGGTCTTGTTCACGAGTGAGGGGAGGATGGAGCGTGAGATTGACAGGCGGATTGGTGCAGCGTCGGCAGTGATGCGGTCGTTGTACCGGACCGTTGTGGTGAAGAGGGAGCTGAGCCAAAAGGCGAAGCTCTCAATTTACCGGTCAATCTACGTTCCTACCCTCACCTATGGCCATGAGCTTTGGGTAATGACCGAAAGGACGAGATCGCGGATACAAGCGGCCGAAATGAGTTTCCTCCGCAGAATGGCTGGGCGCACCCTTAGAGATAGGGTGAGGAGCTTGGTCACACGGGAGGAGCTCGGAGTAGAGCCGCTGCTTCTCCACGTGGAGAGGAGCCAGCTGAGGTGGCTCGGGCATCTGTTCCGGATGCCTCCTGGACGCCTCCCTCGGGAGGTGTTCCGGGCATGTCCCACCGGGAGGAGGCCCCGGGGAAGACCCAGGACACGCTGGAGGGACTATGTGTCCCGGCTGGCCTGGGAACGCCTTGGGGTCCCCCCGGAGGAGCTGGAGGAAGTGTCCGGGGTGAAGGAAGTCTGGAGGTCCCTGCTTAGACTGTTGCCCCCGCGACCCGGCCCCGGATAAGCGGAAGAAAATGGATGGATGGATGGATGGATGGATGCTTTGTCGCATAATCATATCACAGTTGTTTTTTGTTTTGTTTTGTTTTGTTAAAGGTGCACTATGTATCTTTTTCATTGGAGGGTCTGCCACATGCTTGGAGATGTTATTGCTTGACTCGAACGTTCCACAGCATGGCATTTAACTTGAATATCTTGCATTTATTCAATTACAGGTATTATCTCCATGAAGAAAAGCGTTTGGCGGACCCTCAGCTAGAAACGTTACACGATAAATTGGTATAAAATTCCTCTTTGTTGTCTGATTTTATTGAGCTCTTTAATGGAGGCCAATAGCTCATTGTGCCTGCCTCTTGTTTACAGGGAACCCCAGTGCTGGCCCGTATGAGAGCAGATGGGTGGGCATCTGCAGTCCTGGGACACTTCTCTCCTTGGCACCACACACTTGATGAGAGGAGGGGGAAGAGGAGACGAGGGGAAAGAGGAGAGGAGGGAGGAAAGGAGAGGAGGTGGGAGAGTATGGGAAAGGAGGGGGGCATCTTCATCTCCTTTTCGGTTTTATCCCAGTGACAAGGCCAGCAGCCAATCAGACCACTCTCCTCTGCCCCTGCTCTTCAACGGGACACTCCACAACCAATCAAGGTGAAGCACAGGGCGGAGCAGAGTAGTGTCATGTTGTAATCATTGTAACATTATGACTAAAGATGTACAAGAAGTGATATTGTAAAATGCTTTGTCTTTGGGCAGGATTTGCTCAAAAATACAGACCATGATCCTTTGCTACGTTACCGCATGAGCAACATTATATTCTCCTTGAAAAGTTGACTCGCGTGAGCTTTAAGTCATGTTATAATGTTGTTGCGTTTTTTTTTGTTTCATTCACACATTTAAGTAATCTTTATGATTAGCCTGTCTACATCTCCAAAGCTTAAAATAATCTTTTCCACCTTGTGATGTCATATAGTGGTAGTTTTCAAGTTAACAGCTACCCTTCCAGGGCAGAAATGGTCCAAATGATTCCAGTGAATGTGTATGGAGTTTAAAACACAGTGGAGCTCTTCCTGTATTACGACATGACATCACCAGGTAGAATAGAGTGTTTTCAGTTTTGTGCTGGGTTTGCGTGTTAAACATGCGTCAATGAAACAAAACACAACTCCAGGTTTGTTTTTGATGAGGAAACAACATTATAATATAGATCAGAAAATAGCGCAATATAATTTAAAGCTACAATGTGTAACTTTTCCTGTGCAGTGTCTGCTATCTGCTTGTCTGGAGATTATGGCTTTGCCTGGAATGTACCACAGTTTGGCATTAAACTTGCGTTTCTCCACAGAGACAAGCAGCTGATGCCACTACTAGGCCAAGTTACAGAACAGATCTATGGACAGGCAACCCTTCGAATTGAATAAAAATGCATGTTTTGCAAGGTATGTTTTAGCAATAAAAATACACGTCCAGAAAGAATGGTGAGGTAGAGTTTTGAGAAGTCATAATGTTATACTTGATAAGCGCAGTTATTACAAAGCACGCGAGCTGTGTCAGGTTACATAAAGGTGTCAATCTACTATCGCTGAATTAAGTTAGACCAAAAGACTGCAACATCTAAAGCGTCTGTACCAGTTAGCCTTTATGCTAACCCTCTACGATAAGTATTAGGACGCAATGGTTGGCTTTTGTACACTCGCCAATAATGATGCAGCAGAAAACATTCCACTAATACAAAACTATAAGCAATCTCCAAAGACCTCAGCTATTAACTCTCCTCTCTCTTCTCCTCATATAGCATAAAATAAAAGTATAAAACAATGAATATGTTTTTTTAAAAGATAAAGTGTTCTAAAGGGGTTCTTTTTCTAGCAACCTGCATTAGTCATTTGTTAGATAATTTACTTATAACACTTGTTTTGTCTTAATTTTTGCTAGAAGTGTCCACTAATGATTGATGTAGTCTGAAAATGACTTACTGTGGCAAGCAACCGCATGAAGAAAAACATTAAAATTTCGCAAAAATCTGCACCGCATGAATAAAAAATTCACTGGCCTCTAATCTGGGTAATTACTATAAGTATTTCACAAACATTGCACGTGCCATTTTATAGATCGTAAACCGTAGTCATCATCACAGATATTTTATTGCTCAAAATAAGCTTGAAAAACATCCATTCTCACTACGAGCAGGGTCGCCTTTCCACAGATTTGACCCATAACTGGCCTGGTGGCACCAATTTCTTGTCTCCATGTAGACGGATAGTTGGATACAATTAATGTCATACTTTGGAACATTACATAATGCACTTTAAATCTCAAATGTGTACTTTATAATCAAATGAAAGACAAATTCCCATTTTTTAAATATTATTTCAGAGGCCTCATCTAATTAGTATAACACAAAGATTGCAAGTACCATATTATTGTGTGAAAGAGTCAACCTTAGTCATCATCTTTGCAAAAAACTTCTCTGTATTCTCTAAATACATTTAGTTAAACCGCATTTGTTACATGAGAAGAATTTATAAAATGTCAAAATTGCTAAGTCACTGCTGTTTGTTTATTGCATTCATTCATTTTACTGCCTCTTTTCTGCCTCCTCTATTTTCCTTTTCCATCTCAAACAATAGATATTTAGGGCTAAGCCTGACAGCACATCAGGCTTAGCTGTAATTGATAGCTAAAAGTTTGCCTGATGTCTAGTCGAAATAACTTCCAAGTATAGACGCTTTTCTTGCATGCTTTTTATGTTTAATCTGGCCAACTTCCTGAACTGGATTGATGGATGAAGCTGATGCCCCCGCCCTCCCCCTTTTGAAGATTTATGTGACCAGTGGATCGGCTATCAATCACTGGGCATGCTCAGTACGCGCCGGGCCCAGGCAAAAAGAGCAATTCATTACACAGACTTCAGACCCCACCCACATGACTTATTAGCATGGTATTAATTGGACTAGTTAGCGGCTTGCATTTATTTTAGTTGATCAAGCAAAATATACAAACAAAAATCAAGTAATGATGATAAATTCGACTTCAAATAGAGGTTATGAGCAAGGGATATCTGTCAGAGTACAAAGAATTACGCTATAAATGCTAAATAGAAAACTAAACTAAACTAGAGGCACACAAAATGCTTGGTGAGGCCAAAATTGCTATTTGAATGGCTGCAATTTCTTGCATAAATGGCAAAATATTAGAAAAAAAAAGTGTGATCTCTGTAGATCTGTACATAAATGCTCTGAATTGTGATTCTTAGTTCATATTTTTGTCTTTTTGTCAGTTCACCCGAAAATAATCTAAACTAAACTAAACTTTGAACAGAATTCTTTTATTACAACATAAATTACAAATCTAATCGCATTCAACTTCCAAAATTTTACAGGGGAATTTGGATCAACATTTCATTACCTGCTTCTGAAAATTCCTACTTCACTGTAATTGGTTGAATCCACCTAGAATATCCATCTTTGAGAGCTATAATAAAAAGGAGATGGCAATTTCACCAAAACAGCATTATAAGCACAGGGATTACCATATTTCACAGTCTAAGCTAGGCTCAATAGAAATGGCATCGGACTTGACATTTCATTTTTTCCATCATAAATCCAATGCAACCAAAAAATCTAATAACTTTCACAACATGAAGAACAGAAACCTGGCGTCGATTAAAGCACTCTGGTAAACAGCATTTTCACACCTCGACTTGCTCAAACATTTGGGTTGGATTTTCAAATGTCATAATCAGAAGTTGCTAAATCTCTGAAATGAAAAGTGACAATGAGACGACATGTAGCTGGAGGGGTGCCTCTCAGCTGTAGGTGAGTGTGATTCTCAAGTCATATCCTGTCACTTGAAAAACAGATTTGGAGGAAAATGTGTTTTGAAGCAGACAGTGACTGATGGGGCTGAGGGACCACGCTCTGCTCGAGGTAAAAGATAAAACATAGTACTTTTAATGGGGTTTGAAGACTCATATCTTTATTATTAAAAGTAGTTTAAAGGTGCACTTTGGAACTTTTCTGGTGGAGGATCCCCCATTTGCTGCTTGCTTTCCTGGAGATGATATTGTTTGGCCTAGGATGTTGCATAATATGGAATTAAACATATCCTTTTCCGCAGAGACAAGCAGGTGACACCACCAGGCCGAGTTACAGGTCTGGGGCCTCATTTATAAAGGGCAAAGTGCGAAAGAAAGCTTTATAAACGAACTATGGAGAGACAAGCTCCCTCACAGTAAGAATGCATGTTTTTTTAAATAACTGTAATTGAATAAATGCACGACGGAAAAGATTAAAGACATACTGTGGAATATTTCAGTTAAAGCAATAACATATCAGTGGAGATAGGCACTTGACAGACCCCCAGATACATACTGCACTTAAGTTGGCACAAAATAATAAAAAGCATATTAGTTGATGGAGCATAAGACAAAGTTCAAGATTTAACTATTTAATTTCAAATGTGAACTGTATACGAGTGTTTCTTTTATTTTTTTTAAATCTTCATTGTATTATTCATTACTCACTTTTATTTTTTTGCTTTCAAATCAGGTGCAACTATTTATACATACAGCTCTGGGAAAAAATTAACCTGGGAAATCCCAGGCTGCTTTCGTTCATTCCGATCTGAAAGACAGCCTGGCGACTATGGCAAGCGAGCTCTCCCGATTCTGGGAGGCAATCAGAGAGCGGGGAGGCGTGGAAAGACGGTGACGCGTACTACGAGACAAACGGAAGCTTGTAGTTTGAACTGACAACTGACATGATTGGCTATGGGCTACGTATACGCCAAATGAAAGACATTCGTAACGCCCAATAAACGGCCGTTGGCGATCATAAACCACACCTCCGCTACGAGATATTTCGAAGGTGGCTTCCAGACCATATCTCACTTGTGATATGGTCAGGTGTAAACCAGGCAAGGAAAAAATAAGAAACCACTGCAAAATTAGTTAATCAGTTTTTCTGATTTTACTACTCATAGGTATGTGTTTGGGCAAAAGGAACATTTTTGTTTGAGTCTATAAACTACTGACAACATTTCCTCAAAATTCCAAACAAAAATATTATCTTTTAGAGCATTTATTTGCAGAAAATGACAAATGGTCAAAATAACAAAAAGATACATGTTTTCAGAGCTCAAACAATGCAAAGAAACAAGATCAAATTTATTTTAAAACAACATAATACTAATGTTTACACTTAAGAAGAGTTCAGAAATCAATATTTGGTGCAGTAACCCTTATTTTTAATCACAGCTTTCATGCGTCTTGACATGCTCTCCACAAATCTTTCACTTTGTTCTTGGGTGACTTTATTCCACTCCTGGTGCAAGAACTGAAGTAGCTCAGCTTTGTGTTTGTGTTGGAATACAACAGACGCTGGAACGGAATGGCTGTAATACATGTAGAGATGCTGATTTCAGAACAAATTGCAGTGGTCTCTTATTTTTTTTTTCCAGAGCTGTATGTTGCTGAACTCTCTGTAAATAGTATCTAAACTTACAATGCATGCTATTATTAATCGTTAATTAGCCCAATATTGTATACCGTTTTCCTTCGCGTTATTAAAATGTTAATCACAATTAAAACTTTAATACCGTCAGAAACTTACACACTTCAAATGAAAAACCAAACAGGAAAACTTGTAGTCCAACTCCTCTGATGCCCATTTCTCTCTATAGCACAAGCAGCAGTTACGCCATACACCGTAGTATTTCATCAGAAGACAATTACAAACAGCTCGGCCCAGTTCCATCCCTCACCCTTCTGTATCAGGCGCATTTCCGAAGTCCTGCCCCACCACTAAAGCTGATCTACGCTATGCTGCTGTGGAAACTGCTGACTCACAGGCATAAAGACAACAGTGTAGTGAGTGCAATGGGCAAAGAGGTAGTACAGAGATGCTGCATATTATCTTGTTGCTTAAACGGGCCATGTTATGCTGTTATGTTATGTTTCCTCATCATAAAAACATGTTTAGAGGTTTGTTTTGTTTCATTTACACACATTCAACACACAAATCCTGCATATTTAGACCGAGCTCCTTCTCTAGAATCATTTGGATAATTTCATCCCTGGAATTGCCAATCGCTACTGAACAAAAGGTAAAACTTCATGACATCACAGACTCTATGATGTCTGTGTCTCTGTCTGTGACACAGAGCATTTTGGTCTTTGGGGATGCAGACAGACTAATAAGCCAGGATTGCTCAAACATGTGTGAATGAAACAAAGCACAACTCCAGGTATGTTTTTGATGAGGTAACAACATTTTAACATTGCTTCAAGCTCATAAGAACCCATTTTGCGTAATATAAATGCTTTAATGCTCTCTCCCTTCACATCAGAAACTCGGATTCAAGAAACACCTTCAAAAACAGTTCAAAACTCACCCTTTCCACATAATCTAAACTCCCACAAATGACTCCTTCCTCACTACATGTTTTGTCAGAGTCTGAGTTACAGTGAAAAGCACTACACAAAACTGAATTTATTATTATTATTAAAAAATTGTAGTTTCAATAGTCGTTTTGTGCATTTACTTCAATTTCATTTCCCATACACAGTCAATTTCATGACAAAGATCACCAAAAGAATAATCACATAACCCAATAATTAGATCTGATTATTGGAGTGTGTTTATATGCCCATCGGATCATCAAAAAAATGTCTGGGTTTTTAGAGTAACTTGTATTTGGAAGAGAAATATTCATTTGAAAATAACTCTTTCCACCTAACGCTCCTTTATTTTCCTTTTCAGTGCCTATCACAACTGTTAACATGACAATAATCAGATAATTCTGATAATGATAAGATTTGCATGTAAACAAAGTCACTCATGCTGCAAATATTGGTTTCAAACAAGAACAAACATTTAAAAATCAGAATCTCTCATGTCTGAGTAATTTTTTCAGATTTTTGTGCATGTGCACGGATATAATTTGACATTTTTAAATGTCGTCTGCCTTATAATTAGGCTACTATACTAATATATTACTCTGTTTTCTGATCTATGTTATAGTGTCGTTTCCTCATCAAAAACACACCCGGAGTTTTGTTTTGTTTCATTCACATGTTTAACACACAAATACTGCATAGTTAGGCTGTCAAACGGGAAAAAAAAACCTTATAATGTCTTGTGGTAATACAGGAAGTGCTTCACTGTGTTTTTAAACTCCAAACACCTTCAGTCATTTGGATACTTTCAGTTCTGGAATTGTCAATCTCTAATGAATAAAAGGTAAACGGTAGCTGTTAACTTCAAATCTACCGCTTCATGATATTGCAACGTATTTTGAGCTTTGGAGATGTAGACAGACTAATAATAAAAGGTGATTCAAATGTGTTCATGTTTCATGTGTTCATGAAACAACTCCAGGTATGTTTTTGAGGAGTTAACAACATTCTAACATGGTGTAAAGCTCACAAGAGTCAACTGTGTAATATACGGTAGAACCTTTAACACAAGTAAAGTCTGGTACTTGGTGCTGTTGAACGATTGCCTCTTTTACTTTTGTCCAAGTAATAGTATTTAGAAGTGGCACAAGCAGCAGCCCATTGAACCTATTTTCAACTACTTTAGCACTACTTAAGGTTTTTAGATGCCTCACTTTCTCCGTGTGGTCAGAGAGTGTCTCTGTGGCCAACTCCAGTGACGCGCTAAGGATTTATTCTCAACTATAATCCACTAAAAAAAATCAATGTTTATCTCTCTGAAGAATGACTTTCTTCAGCACATGTACTGACCACCTGTAAGAGACAGAAATAACACAAGACAAGGCTCCAATGTAGAGATATATACCGATACAGATATATTGGGCCATTATTTGGACTTTTTAGCATATCAGCTTAAATCCCCAGCACAGGCCGATATTTTGTTGTGTGGTTTTGCTGCCTAAAAAATACACACACAGCTTTATTTGCACACTTTAATACCAATATATATCTCCACAAATTGAGACTACACAACATTCTCAAAAGTTTGTGGTAAAAATAACATATTGGGAGGGCTTATCCGCCATTGGTTTCTCTGGATTCTAAACAATCTTAACAGCATCAGCCATAAAAAAAACCACATATATTGGTGGATATTTACTCCTATGCTACTTTTACTTTGCCTAAACTAAGAACTAATGCACTGAAGATCACTTTTATATACAGAGCCATTTCTCACTGGAATACACTGCCTCAAGAAATTATGCTGATACACAAACATTTTGCTTTTAAAAAACATCTCAAGAAATCAATGTTAACCAAGCACTGTGATTAAGGTATGCATATGTGTGTTCTGTCTGTTTTCCATATGATAGAAGAATCAATGTGGCATGCTTTTATTATGAATGTCTTAGTTGGGATCCTTAAAGGTGCACAACTTTTCTCCATGGAGATGTTATTGCTTTGCCTGCAATGTTCCATGGTATGACATTAAACATCTAGCATTTATTCATTATAGGCGTTTTTATTGCTCAAAAATAGAGTAATTTCTTTTGTGAATATTCTAGACAAAGCAATAACATTTCCATGGAGACAGGGAGATGGCGGAACCTCCTCTAAAAATGTTACACAGTGCACCTTTAAACATAGAAAGAAATGTGAACTTTCCAAGGCAGAAACGGTGGTGATGTGTATGTATTCATCTTACCTTTGTTGTTGTAGACATCTAGGTAGTTGGGTGCAGAGAATATGGTGATAAGCGAAGGAAAGCCAGTGGTCTGACTCTTTCTGTACATGCGATATCTGTTCAAAGAAAAACATACAGACAAGTTAGAACTAAAATATCATGTTTTTGTATCCCACATGGAACTTCAAGGGCTCATATTACGCCATTTTCTTTGTTATATTGTATATATGTTGTTTTCCTTCTAAAACATAACTGAAGTTGTGTTTTGTTTCATTTAGTACATGGTTTGAGTAATCCTTTATTATTGCTCTGTGTACATCTCAAAAGCTCAAAATTCTCTGCTCCACCTTGTGATGTCATATAGTGGGAGTTTCCAAGTTAACAGCTACCTTTTACCTTTCGTTTAATAGTTTGACAATTCCAGGGCATTTCAAGTGAAGTTGTATGGAGTATAATTATGCCTTTTCAGTCTTTTGGTATTTTTGCAACTTTTTTAGATTTTATTATAACCATTTATATTATTTCTCTTTGTTATTATAATATATTGTGATATGTGAGCTACTGTGTCCAACTTACAAATCAGTCAAGTTTGTCTAAGTCAGGGGTCAGCAACCTGCGGTTCCGGAGCCGCATGCAGCTCTTTGATCCCTCTGATGCGGCTCAGTACAGTGGTCTCTCGTTTATCGCGGTGGTTACATTCTAAAAATAACCCGCAATAGGCGAAATCCGTGAAGTAGTCAGCTTCTACAATTTTACAATTATTCGACATGTTTTAAGGCTGTAAACGCCTCACCACACACATTCTACACGTTTCTCAGATTGGCATTAACATTTTCTCACATTTCTCTCTTGTTTAAACACTCAAACTTTTGTAGATTTTCAACAAAAAAGCCCAGTATTATAGAACGAAACCAAAAATCCAAACCTGCTTTCAGGCCCTAAACATATTGCATGTATTTCATAGTTCCTCTGACCGAGCTTCTTCGTCCTGGCGCCGCTCCGCTGTCGTGGGTTTTGTCGGGGAGAAAATTTGCAAACATACAGCACTTCAGAGTCACACTGTGAACGATCGAACATTTATATAAATCTGGCAAACTGAACACATTCTGTACTGTACAGGAGACACGGCACGGAGGAGAATGACAAATCGGCAAAGGTCCCTGAGCCAATCAGGATATAGAAATGCACGTTGATACACTATAAAAAAAAATTTGAATAAAAAAATCTGCGAGGCTGCGAAAAGTGAACCACGATATAGTGAGGGACCACTGCATTTAATTAAAATTTATTTTATTTTAGTTTGTTCATTTTCAAAATGTAATTCTAGGCACAAAGGCAAAAAAAAAAAACAACAACAAAAAATGTTATATGCAGTGTTATTTCATTTTAAATTTCAAAAGGGTTTTGTGGCTCCCAGTGTTTTCTTTACTGTGTGAAACGGGTCCAAATGGCTCTTTGAGTGGTTGCCGGCCCCTGGTCTAAGTCTAAGTTTACGTCCTTAATTAGCACACGAGATCACAAGGTGGAACATTGTTTTCTGTTTGAGAGAAGAACTCAGCCTAAATATGCGGGATATGTGTGTTAAACATGTGTGAATGAAACAAAACGCAACTCCGGGTATCTTTTTGATGAAGAAACATTATAACATAGATCAGAAAATAACATCAGCTTATTATAGCTACATCTGAAACATAACAAACAGCTACTGCTAATTTACAAGAAGTGAAACACCCCTGATGCTAGCCCCTTAGCACAGTGACCGACAACTCCCTGGTTACAACACAATACCTAGGGATGACATGCCCCCACTAAACCCACCGGGATATGATTAGTGTTAGCGATTAGCTTTATTTTCACAACCTGTACATGCACGTGGGAACAGTCATCTGGCCCCTGGTGGGTGAATCCTTGTGTTTTGGTGGTGCCTGCTCTGAGGTAGTCCCCATAACTCACTGTCTTGTTTATTATGGGCGATAGCATGGGGCTGTGTGTCACCAAAATGGATGACCGCACACAAGGGACAACCAGCAAGATTTATGTGTGTACCTAGGCTTTCAGAAAGTTTCACAAGATAAATAAAAATGGCACTGCAGGGGCTGGAAGATGAATTGGAAAAGAACTGAAATGGGGATTTTTGGAAAGTCAAAAAAAGCCAATCATTATATTGTCTCATTATTGAGGTAATAATGAACAATGTACTAAAGTTAAATATTATACAGATACATTATATATTATTAGGTTATTATTATTATATTTGTTAAGAGTTTATTTAACATTTTGAACTAACTTTTCTGGTGGAGTGTCAGTCAAATGCTTTTCTCCATGGAGATGTTATTGCTGAATGTTTCATAGTATGGTATTACACTTTTATCGTCATGGAGACCAAACCAGGCTAAATCACAGGTCAGATCTGTGGAAAAGTAACCACGTTCACAGTCAGAATGTCTGTTTTTCTATCTATTTTTGAGCTATAAAACCACCTGAAATTTAATAAATGTAAGGTAGAGAGCGGTTTAATGTCATACTGTGGAACATTTCAGACAGAGCCATGACATATCCATAGAAAAAAGCAGGTGTCAGACCCCCAACCAGTTACATAGTGCACCTTTAATAATTCTTCCTTATATTTTTTTAATAAATGGGGATTTCTGTATAGTTAGAAAAATCAAATCTAAAAGGTTGCCATTATAGAGGTAATATAATGAACACAATATCACTAACCTTGTAATTAAGATCTCAATAAAAACTCTGAAATGCATGCGATTCCTATTAAACTGTAATAATATATATATTTTTTTGGTTTAACATATGCTTGATTCTTCATTTTTATTGCAATCAAATCAAATAGATTGCAACTGGATATATTTCTAAAAGCTCTCAGTTCATAAGTGATGTGATTAAATGTTGTTGAAAGACGTCATGGGACGGTGGCTCCGTCGGGGGTGAGGAGAAGGTTCCCATGTGACTGCCCTGTGGGAGTAGGGTGGTAAACAACATTGTATTGTGTTCTCCCACCAACTCAACCTGAGCTTACAAGAGATAAGCCTGCCTCTCCCACCCAATTGCATAAGCTAAGCCATACATTACAAGCACTGATATACATAAACTGTAATTCAACTGTGAGGCAATGGCAATTCCAACCCAGTGGAATTTTTTTTTAATATCTTGTGGTTGAAGTTTATTCTTAATGTCAACATCATTTTATGTCTTGGTATAACACGACTTTTCCTCAAAGTTCAAATTGGAGCATGGCTAGCGGGGAAGCTTTTTATTTGATACCTTTGCTTTGAATCACCCGGCCGTGTGACAGACAGGGTAATGGGAGAGAGAGAGAGAGGAAAAAATAAAATATAAAAATGCCAAAATGTCACCATACTCACCCTGCATCCTGTGCTTCATGAGCCCGGATGATAGATAATAAGTTATTGTGTTGTAGAAAGTCACAGACCGCGGGGTAGCTGTGGAAATAACAGAAAAGCATTAAGTTTAGACACACATCAAGAGAAATTGCAGTCAGATCATGAAGGCCAATCAATAGAAATAAGTAAATAAGTCGTGCGAGAATCGATTTTGCCCAGAAAAAAGAAGGGAAGAGAAAGAGTAGATAGGTAAAGCTCACTCAAGGTTAAAAAAGAAAATGCGTCATAAAAAAGGCACTCTGGGGCTGGAGTCCTGTGTAAAATGACAATAATGGCAGAATCACTTTGAAAACACTGGATTGTAGCTGCAAAGCATGGTTATAGTTTTGAATCAATCTCACAGAAATGATTTAGAGTTGAATATAGCTTTGAAAAGAGAAGGAAAAGTCTGACACAGAACAAAGTACAAGAAGTAAAAGATTGTTTTTTGGTGTTTGAAATTATACTTCTACTCAATAAAGTGTATTTTTAGAGCAGTAAAAATTAGGTTGTGGTCACAAAAACTTTGTACTTTTACGTTGTCTTGTATTCAAAATACAAATAAAATAAGTAGTAGTTGTGGTAGAAAAGTACAAGTAGTAGTAGTGGTAGAAATGGTATAGGCATGGTATAGTAATATACTAGTAACATTCTTTCAAATGATGAGTTAATTTATAGTTTTGAGCACTGTATCTGAGTTTACTTCCATTCACAGGCCAAACCAACCACCAATAAAACAACATCAGTGTTTCACAATTTTCCATTCCATAACCTTCATTTTGTTCTGGCGTTTACTGGAAAACTTTCAACAAAATCGGCCAAACTCTGAAGTCAACGATCCTTTCACAAACACTAAAGTACCAAACTCAAATGTGCAGTTGGAATAGCCAAAGTGAAAAACATAATTAAATCTAAAGTGGATTCATATGGAGCTGTGCAATAGACTTGAATGACAATGAGAGAATGAATGGCAGAGATTGTTGGACTGGATAAGAAATGTTCAGAGAATGAGGAAAGAATTCAAAATATTGAAAGCTGTATTTTTTATTTACAAATCAGTAAAAAGCAACAGCCCAGGCAAAGAAATAACATTACAAATCCCCATGGTCGACAAAAGGATGGGGGACGTCCAACAGTAAAGTTACATAGTGCAGCTTTAACAGATAAAAAAAGGGTTAAAATATAATCTTCTGTGTGTATCTTTAGGTCGTAGAAGTAGCAGTGTTAATGCAGACACAGTAGCCCTTTAAAAGAAACCTTTAGTTGGCTGCCTGCAGCAGATGCAGCCATGAACCATATGGAGCGTTTCACTCAGCAAAATGCATTTTGGTCGGAGTTTTTTTTTTTTTTTTTTGGTAGTTTTGACTTTGGAGGCATTCACCATCTGCTCAGCTGCCGGATACAGATGTGAATGAATCCAGAGAAGAACATGAACAAAAAACAACTTTATTTAGTGTGTGGAATCCCTCAGCTGTCCAGGTAGAATCCATGGCAAAAAGGAGAAATTCAGTTTGTCAACTGGACAAAGTTTATTTGGTCTAAAATGTTTCGCAGCTCATCCAAGCTGCTTCTTCAGTTCTGGTGGGGGTGCTGGTGGACACTGCTTATAACCGTTTCTGAAAAACTACAGAGGATTTTCAGACAACATGAAATCCCAGTCTATTTCAAACCGACAAACACTTTAAGACAAAAACTGGTCCACCCAAAAGACAAGACTGAGCCACAAACAAAGCAATGTGGTCTACTTCATTCAGTGTAGTGAAGACTGCAGTGAGCGCTACACTGGAGAAACAAAACAGCCACTTCACAAGAGGATGTACCAACACAGATGGGCAAGCCAGAGTGGACCGTCATCTGCCGTACATCTCCACCTAGAAGCCACGGGCCACTCCTTTGAGGACAGTGAGGTACAGATCTTAGCCAGAGAAAAGAACTGGTTTGAAAGGAGAGTTAAAAAGGCTATTTTTGTCAAAAAAGAGAATCCTCTTTCTGAGGTGTCGGACATCATTTGTCTCCCATCTATAACTCTATCCTCAAACCTAAATCAAAACAAACAAAGTAAACAATAGGGTTAGCCAGGTCAGGTCCAGAGATGTGAAAACACCCATTATGGCCCTGAATGGCTCTGCTTACAAGACCCCACACTCCACTCCCACTGCATATTCAATAGGCCCACCTAACAGAAACTGAAAACAAATAGATGTGATAGTTTCATAGTAATTTCATTGTAACCAGTTTAAGCAGTGTCCACCAGCACTCTGACCAGAACTGAAGACGCAGCTTGGATGAGCAGTGAAACGTATTTGACCAAATAAACTCCTTTTTGCCTACTTTATTTAGTGTTTTTCTACATCAGTACCATTTGGCAGATATATTCTCTTTTAGAGACAACAGTGCCTCACTGTGTCTGCTCCCGGTCCATTTTCAGTGTTGGATCTTTTTTTTTTTTTTTTTTTTAAATAAACAACACTAACACATTCATTCAAGGGAAAGGTTTGCGATTATCTCTGGGGTCTGGACAAAACAGACTCCAATGGAAAGAATCCTGAGTGCCACACCACCTCCACCAGCACCACCAGACGGTGCGTGCCGTGCGGGCTGAGCACTTCTTTTAAGCTGAATTATTCAGGATACTTTCGACCACTGCACCACTGTGTACAGAGCCTGGGGTAAGCCTTGTACACAGGAAACTGCCATCACGTATCACGCCTACTCAATCTCCCCTAAACCAGCACAACATGCTTTCCCCTCAATGACCTGTGTGCTAGCATGTTGTAAACCATGAAGCTCCTCTGTGTTTTTAAAATCAATTAAAAGATTCCAGAGATTCCCATTTTGACCATGTCCACATGCCCCCACAGTGCAAATTTAGCTTTTCCACAATGGCCTTTTTTAAATTTCATACAAACCAAACTTCCAAACTCAAGTCTTTGAGGCATTTCCAAGACACACAATATTTCAGGGTTTCCTACAGAAAATGCCAAGGTACCAGCCTTAATAAAATGTAGGTTGTTTAAGCAATTAGAGTTGACATTACTATTAAGGTAAAAATAAACACGATCCTTTTGCATGTTGAAAATATTTAGTCTTGTTAATTTGTTTTCCAGCAGACCAAGCCCATTGTGATAATCTGAAAACGGCACCATTTCACGCTCGAGTTGAGTTTGTTAAAGTGTTATGAGCACGACTACAGTGTCAGAAGGAAATAATTGGTCTCTGCAAGACACAAGCAACCAACAGACAGAGTTTAAAGGGAGAGGTCTTGAGCAATGGCCCTGGTTTAAACTGTCATAAAACATCTGTGCTGGTGTGATGCCAATTAGCCACTGTGTCCTGGACAGATGAAGTGGACAACAGAGAGAAAAAAGGCTCCAAAGGAATTCTAACCAACTAGAAGAGGTTAACTGGGGCAGTACAAGTATGTGGTTGTGCACTTAGAAGTGTATTACTGTAAATGAAAAGAGCAGTTAAAGAAAAAATACTGTAAATTAATTCAGTATAGGGCTGGACGAGATGGGAAAAATATCCAAATGTGATATTTCTGACAAGCATTGAAACTGCAATTAGATTTGTGGTTTATTTTATGTTAATACAGATCTAATGCACAGGGTGAGAATAAGACAGGATATTTTGTTTGTGGAGAAAATTCTGTCTTAGCGATTTGCTTCCAGTTGCTAATTCAGCAACACTAAAATTTATGACATACAGTATGACGTTGTGCTATATTTAACTTGCAATGATATGTTGCGCCATCCTTTCATTTTCCATTTCATTCTAAAACAAAATAATGTAAATTTTTTTACAGTTGAGACTCAATTTTGCCAAGTAAATTAGAAAGTAAATAAGATGGTAATATTTTAATTAGGCATGGGACAATATTAAAATCTGAGGTCACAATTATCATGGCCAATTACCCTTTTTATCAAAATATACAACCTTATTGATTATTGTCCCATCCATACATCCATTATATAGTTTATTGACTTGACAGATATCACGCATCATGAAATTTAGCAGTGGCTTTGTTGGTAAAGTGTTCCCCCAGATTCAAACCCCAAAACCTCAAGAACCTCACATCTCAAGTCTACATACTCACTTCATTCATTTAATTTAGGCAAATATTTGGACAATACTCAGACTTGACAATAAACCCACCAATGGAAACAAAACAACATGAGGCATCTCTTTTATTCTAGTGAGCTTCATCTGGAGCCCGGGGACCAAATGCTTACAGCGCAGTCTAATGAACACAGGGAGCTGTGAAGGCATTTACAAAGCACGCCTCCTCGCGGTAATGTGCCACTTTATTACATTTTGTGACAGAGGAGGCTGCAGGCATTGAACATTTCTTCTCGTTGACTCACTCAGCTCAATTCGAGAGAATATGGGTTACATAAATACTGGGCCCGGTCTTCATACGTTTAAGTACAAAGTGTTCAGACTACAAAGCTCTCCCACTCAGCAGCAACCCATCACACAGAGACAAAGAACTGAATAAAGCAGTACACCTATCATACCTACCAAATGTATCTGCTTCATAAAATATCTTAGAAGTATTGTGTCCACAAATACACATGACTTGTCTAAAAAGTTTGCCTGACCAACCAGTCTTTCCTATATTCTGATTGAGTCCATAAATGTCTGGAATTGGACCACAGAGTGAAAAAACCTTCATCCTAACTTAGTATGATCCAACCACAGCCGCTAATTTGTATCCAGTGGTTCTCAAATGAAGACGACATCTCCTCTTGAAAATTCTTGTATCATTCAGAACAAAATATGTAGCTTCTTTTACCTGAGATAAACTACAGTTTAGTGCTTCGACTGTTGATTTCAGAATTGCAGAAATCCAGAATTCTGTGCTGTTTCAAAGTCCTCTATGTTTTATTATTTTTCCTTTTTTACTCCTAAACAGTCATGTTGTTTTTTACTGGAATGGAGCATGAGTCTTTCTGATTGGTTAATCCGCTTGTCAATCACGCTCTCTGGAATCAAGGAGACAGGATATGTTAAAGACCCACACGTCTTTGTCAATTTGTAAGAGCTTGTGGTTCTGGTTCAAAATATGTAACTTCTTTTACCTGAAATAAAGTTCATTTTTTTTTCCTTTTTGACTGTAAGTTCCCATGTTTGTTTTGACCCAAATGTATTTCTTTGATTGGTTAATCTGCCTGTAAATCACACCCTCTGGAATCGGGGAGACAGGGTACGGTTCCAGATCCAGTTTTGTCAAAGCTTGTGTTTCTGGATTCTTTTACCCGAGATAAATAAGAGTTTTCTCTGACTGGTTAATCCACCTGTAAATCACACCTATCAAAAAATATATATTTAAATTGAGGGCAAGCACTTTTCCAGGCATGAATCTTACCCTGTTTTGTAAGCTTGATACTCAGAGTTTGGAAAGTGTTGATTGAAGAGACAGATCTGCGGTGATGTTGTAAGTGGGTGAGTTTTAAGTGTGGTTAGGGCAAAAAGCCTAATTAGCAACACTTGTTAGCAACATGCTGTCATGCTAGGTCCAAACATTCTACACAAAAATTTCAACTTTTTTTTTTTTTTTTTTTTTTACATAGTCATCGATAATAATGAAAGATTTGGGCGCTGTATATAACAATATGCTATTCGCTCAGTTCACGCGCACGCACACAAATATTCATACAAGTGAACAGACTAGAAGGTGAAGTGTCTTGCCCAAGGACACAACAGCCGTATGGAATGCCTGTAGCAGAGATAGAACCTCTACAAAAAAGATGTTATTTTGTTTTTACTGGATAAAAACGAAATAAATACTGATTAAAAGGTTCTGACCTGTAGAAGTAGGAGCATCCCCGGACTGTGTTGTGTGTGAAATGCTCTTGGCTCTTTTCGTTTCCGAAGTCCTCGAGGGGGTCGGACCACAGCAGGTCGCACATGGGCCCATAAGCTGGAGGCTCTTTGAATCTGTCTAACTGTGGAGACATGAAAACACAACTGTCAAACCAGGAGGGTACAACTACTAAAAATAACATTTGTTCTTTAACTACTAGGGTTGCCACAATACTAAAAATGTAAATTTCAATACTAAGAAATAGACTCAATACTCAATTATAGCAAAAAAGACAATACAATTTAGACAATGGGAAGTGATTTTTTTTCTTGGCCGTATACTGGTCTTATACTACTTCTGTTACAGCTCAAAATTATTTAAAGCTATTCAAATAATATCTAGTTTCGATACTAGTTTTTGTATAGATTAGTTTCAGATTTTTGATACTTTTGACAACCCTATTACCAACCATTATTACTATCAATTATAATTATAAATACAAAGTAATTATTGCCAACCTTATTACAAACCACAAGTGTTACCAACATTTATTATTAGAACCTAGCTTATAGATGAATATTAGACAATTTCCCTTGTGGATCAATACAGTTTGTCTAAGTCTAAGTCTAGTATATGACTACAGGGGGTCCTCGGGTTACGACGGTCTCGGTTTACGACGTTTCGTGGTTACGAACGCGCCCCCATTAAAAAAAAATATATATATATATTACGCGTCATTCCGTCTTACGCGGTTTAGCGTGGTAAGAGATGTAAACAAACGCGAACGGCGTGCGGCGCACGGCGGAAGAATACGCTCTGTTGTGGTTGTAGGGCGGAGAAGACGGCCTCGTGTGCCTGCCCAATGTGGGCGGAAGTACCTGATGTGGGCTCTGATCTGCTCCTATGAAAGCGGCAGTGATAACCAAGCAGCGTAGTGGTCTAATTATTGAAATGGAAAGGTTATTGGTGCTTTGGTTGGAAGATCAAAGGCAAAATCCGACTTACGACGAAATTCGGGTTACGACGCGTCTTAAGAACGGATCAATGTCGTAACCCGAGGACCCCCTGTATATCATTACCTTGGCCAATGCCAGCACCGATATTTCAAAATCCAGAGCAGCCGTAAAACGACTACACTCTATTCTGCATGATAAAAGTATAATAAGGCATGCACAAGCCTGTGTTATTACTGACCTAAAATGGATCAGCGTAATCCCATTTTGTGCATTGCCCTCTAAAATGAAGCTTTACATCTTTCCTTCAAGCAGGTGGCCAGCCCAAAGAAAATATCAGCCTATTCTGGAGATTTAAAGGTGCATTATGTAACTTATCTGGGTGGAGGGTGCGTCAAATGCTTCTCTCTGTGTAGATGTCATTGTTCCTCACTATGACATTGAACAGCTCTACCTAACATTTATTAAATTAAGTGAACTCTAAAATACCTAGAAAAACAGGCATTCTGACTGTGAGCGGGGTGGCCTCTCCATAGATCTGACCTGTAACTTGGTCTGGATTGGCCTACATGCAGACAGAAATATTTAATACCATACTGTGAAATATTCCAGACAAAGCAATGGAGAAAAGCATTTGATTCACCCTCCAGCAGAAAAGTTACACAATACACCTTTAAGGGCAATATCTTATACACTAAAATATTGGCACAATATCGTCCAACTGATATATCTGTCCATATATAATTATTACCAACTATTTCTAAACTATTATGACTTCTCATTAATTTTTGTTAACTAAATAACTTATTATACAAACACCTCAATTTTCTTTTTTATTCAAGTTGGAATATGATCAAAATGTGGCCAAATGAGGTGTCAAAAAATGTGTTCATTGTCAAAGTATTAAAAAAAATCTATTACACCTTTTTTTCAGAGTAAAACGGTTGTGCATGCTGCCAACTTGAGCTGCATCTCAAACAAAAGCTAATGAAGTACAGGATGGCCAGTGTGATGGACGCTTCAATAGATCAAATTCTATTATGCATGGACTCTGATTGCAACCACAAAATCCAATTGGAATTATTGAATTAGTCCGAAAGCGGAATCCCACCCTTCCATGTTTTTAATCAGATCCAAAGAACAGACCGGGGATAGGACAGAGGATGTGGCCAAGTTCCACATGATCTGCAATATGAACTGTCACTGTGGTAAAGTTCATGAATAGTTCTGATCCCCGTGTATAAAAACTAGCATTAACTTCTTAAAGGTGCACTAGGTAACTTTTCTGGTGGGGGATCTGGCATCTGCTTGTGTCCGTGGAGATCTCTGACTGCTTTATTGTATGGCATTAAACATACTGTGCATTTTATAGGTCTTTTTATAGCTAAAAAATACCCTGAAAAATAGGCATTCTTACTCTTACTGTGAACAGGTTTGTTTCTCCACAGATCAGAATGACTTCAGCCCTGGTGGTGTCAGCTGTTTATTTCCTTGGAGATAGATAAATGTAATGCCTTGCTGTGAAACATCCCATTCAAAATAATAACATCTTTATAGAGACAAGCAGATGGTGTACCTTCCAGCAGAACAGTAGCACTGGGCACTTTCTTCCACTTCACTTTTATAGTCATTTGTTTTAGAAGCGGTCATTTCAAATAGCCAATGGGCAGCTACAGTTAAAACCCAGATTTGCGCTTGTTTTATGACATTTTCAAGAAAAATGGCTCACATACTTTCCTGATGTCGTCGAGATTTGTGATTTCTGGAGACAGGCCCCCGTGTACACAGAGGAACTGCTGGTTCATAAGTGCAGCCAGGGGAAGGCAGTCGAAGGCATCCATACATGCGTCATACACTTGCTCCGAATACTTAATTCTACCTGTCATGTGGGAATGAGATGGAGAAAGACATGGGGAATAGAGAGAGAGAAAGATGGAGGGGGAGGAGAGGACCGGGTCTTTCGTTAGTGCCAAGTTAAACAACTGCAGTCTCATATACTGGGCTAATGTGCCTCTACAGGATGAGAAGAGGTCAGAAAATATCCCAAATGTGTTTAACCAGAACGATTTCACGCGCTTTGACTTCCACCCTTTCTCAAACTAAACAAAAGAGCCGTACTGGGTGGGGTAGACGCAAGTAAGTACTCAGGTCACAGTATAGGATGAACAGAACAGTATTTTGTGATAAGATTAAGTATTATTTAAAAGACTTCCACAGCAAATTTTGTCTCCTCAAAAAAATCCATATTTAAATTCAGTATTTTTTCCAGTCAGTCAAATCTATAACTCAAGTAAAACTCAAGCTGGGAGTTAAGGGTACTCATTTACTAAGTACTATTTTAAACAGTCTGTATCTTGTAATTCAAATGATCGAGCATGATCTTTATTTTAAGCAAATATCTTTAGGTATCAGGGTAAATTAAAGCAACGGTAAAATAACATCAGTAAACGTAAAGACTCGGAAATATCACAGACTCCATTTGTGTGAAAAAGACACAGGGAGAGGACACAAAGCAAAATGGATACTTACATTCTTGCTTAAATGTGAAATACTCTGTTAAATGTCTACATTCATGATTCCCACGCAGCAAAAACAGTGTTTTGGGGTAAAGGATCTTTAAGGCCCACAAGTACAGCACACACTGCAACACAAAATAGACAAGGATTTAAGGAAACTCGTCAAGGAACATTAAAAGACATAAAATAAAGTCAGTAATGTATTAAGTTTATACTCCATTTAAAAAGAGATTCAAATTCTCATTTTATATAGCAACAAAGGTAATTCATTAAATAAATAAAAGACCTTTTGTAACTTTTCTAGTAGAGCTTCTGCCATTTTCTCCGTAAAGAATTAAAACTGTTGTATTTATTCAGTATTCAATGTGTCCAAATAATTTCCCTTGTGGAAATAAAGTTTGTCTAAGTCCAAGTCCAGGTCTAATAAATTCAAGAGCTTTATATTACTCAGAAATTTTTACAGGGTCACCCTCCATTGATCTGACTTGTTTGCGTGTCTCCTGGGTGACTGAAGTTGAAAACCATACTGTGAAACAATAACATCTCAATGAAAATAAGCAGGTGTCAGATGCTCCACTAGAAAAGTTACAAAGTGAACTTTTAAAGGAGATCATAGAGTCTGTCTTGTTTTGGTAAAGTTTTCATTAAGACATTTTCAAACGAGATTAAAATGCAAAATCACGAACAAATCCAATGAATATGAATGTAGTTAAATTTGCAGAAATATTTTGGTGATATTATTTGCAATCCTTCTTCTAGCTTTTGTAGCTTGTGGACATGATTTAATAGCCATTCTCCTTTTAAATACTTAATTAACTAAAGTATCATATTTCCACACATAAATGATCAGTAAAATTCGCTGCAGCCTAGATTCCAGGCGAATTCTTATGCTAATATTAAAACACACTTTCTGCATAACCCCAGGCTACTGTGTGACATTTTCTAAGCAATATTTTGAGTTATTACAAAAGCCCATTACCTCTCCAATAGTTTTCTACCTGATTTAATCTAAGCTCAGAGAAATAATCTATTAATAAACACTGTTTTGGCACATGTCACAGTGGATCAGGCTCAAAAGACACAAAACCAAAATGGACTTACTTCAATACTGAAATACCCTCTGTCTACGTAGTCCCCGAGGAAAAGGTAGCGCGTAGATGCTGGCGATCCTCCCACTTCAAACAGCTTCATCAAGTCAAAGAACTGCCCATGGATGTCTCCGCACACTGGGAAATAAGACAAGTATGTCAGCTCAATATAAGCTATTTTTGCACATTAATAAAGAGGTTTCAACGCAAAGAAGACGTAAAGTAAAGACACTTCACACAGCTGGTTTGGTTTGTTTCGATTTGTTTTGTACTTTTTCCAACACATGCAGACCATTTTAGTCCAGGTTAAAATCAGACCCTGTAGTAAGCGATAATGTAATAACAGCCAATAAAGTAATGAGTGAGCTAATAACGTTATTACTGCCTTATCAATAATGTAATACTTTATTACATTATTGGCTGGGAATTACATTATTCGATTGATAAGAAGGAAAATACCATAATGTAATAACTGCAGCCAATGATGTAATATTTCAAAATTATTGCAATTTAATTATTTGCTTGTGAGTTTGTGTGCATAGGTGGGTGTTGGATATGGATATGGATATAGATAGTATAGTTGATGGTTTAAATCCTGGTTCGGTCCTGGTTTAAATTTTGGTTTAGTCTTGGTCCAGTCCTGATTTATTTGTTCTAACTTTCTTTGCATTTGTTCAAACTTTCTTTGCACTAAACTGCCTGGAGCTAATGTGGCAAGTGAATTTCTCCTGTGTGAGATCAATAAAGTTTTATCTTATTTAAATAAATGTCATGTTTAGTTCTGTCAGTTTTGTTAAAAGAGGCAGTATTACACTACTATGGGGTATTAATTGCCAACGCATATTGAGATCACCATGTTACCTTTTATTCTTCTGAAACTGCCATACTCGCTGAATATTTATGAACATGTTTCATTTGTTTCAATTTCGTTTTCGAAGCTCTGAGTCCACCCTCCCTTTGCTCTCTGCGCTAAGTCACTCCCTGTTCAGAGCGCTATCGCAACACAATCAGTGTGTAATGAAACTACAGCACATTACATCAGATTTGTGACGTTATAGTGCATTGTTTTATATATTTATGCTATCCGTGACATTGCAAGATTACTCACACATGCATGGATGGCATCTAAAACGTCTTCAGGCATGTTTTTGATGAAAGAACAACACTATAACCCAATCTTTAATCACAGGTAGGCTTTGCATTCAGTGAGTTCTTGTACCTAGAAACCACTATATTACTATTATATGTTATGAGATTGGTATTGGACATCACATACATAAAACAGCAGGTAATTAATGGCTTTTTGCAGGCAATTAATCTATACCATTATATAAACTGACACTTTATTTTTCACATGTATGCATGTATAGCACCTTCATCGATGCAAGAAGGGCAGTGTGCAGCGAACATGATAATAAATAACAGTGTAAATGACATAAGAGCCGCACACTGTATGATTTTTATTCCCTGGAGAGCCTGAGACAGCTGCTTCTTCACTTCATTTCACAACAGTGACAGTAGAAGCAAATTAGAATATGCATAGGATTCCTGTTGAACGCCAGCTCTTATAGACACAATGAAAAGATATAACCGAGGATAATAATTTAGTTTAAAAAATAATGGGAAACAAAATATATCATCATAAATCCGAGATTTATCCATAATTTACAGCTTTGCGTTTCATGTTTGGGTCCCGAGAGCTGAGAGCGAAATAAACTGTGACTCCGCACATGCGCACTGGCGTCCTCATCTACTCGAAACTATGGATAAATCTCGGTTTACAGGCCACTTTTGACTCAAACGAAGGCGTAGACTAAGACATTGAGCTTCTATGATTTGAAAAGTGCTAAAGTTTGTGTTATTTGGAGACCGTGCGGGGCATATATTACATGCTCTATGCCCCGAGAATGCTAATCGCTAATCTAAAACATCTCTGGAAGTGCTCCATATGACACCAAAGTGCTATGGGTGAGTAAAACAACTTGTTTTATTACTGAAATAAGGCTCAGATTGTAAAAAACGTTAATTCTCCTTTAATGTCTATAATTACTTAATCTATGTATCGCACTATATAAAATTTGTTATGACAGGTCTAGACAAGCCCTCCACCAGAAAAGTTACATAGTGCACTTTTAAGTGTACAGTCTGTACAGTGGTATGCTCAAAGTTAGAAAAGGATAGTAATGGAAACTCACACGAGCTGTCATCATTTTGAGGTGTCCACTAAAGCCCAGTTTCATGTTTCACAAATGGCACTTTGAGCAGACTGAGGTAACAGCAGCACTTTCTTTCTGGTGGAGCGAAGCTTAAGCTGGAGACTTATAATAAAGAGCTCAAACAGAGCCTTGTGTATCCACGCCCACGATCAGGTGTCTGAGTGAAAATCTGCCTTCAAACTCCAGCAAAGTGTCAATGCTATAAACTGTGCTAACATATTGGTCTACTGATAAGAACCACACAAATATTGAATTCATAATGATCAAATTCAGGCTTACTTAATACTTAATACTTAATACAGTAACTCCTAACCTGTTAATTAAATAGTTACGAAGCCTGAATCATTCTTAACAAGTATTAAGTATTTGTCCATTAGAAATAAAGTCTTTATTCAATTTCACTAATTAAGGTTTAGTTATTATAAAGATCTGTCTCGTGATTACGGAAACTAATGATATAATATACAATGAATAACAACAGTAAGCAGTAGGTTAGTTAAGAGTATAAAGAAATAATATTAAATTGTAAACAAAATATATTGAAGATGGGTTAATGCTGGTTTAGACCCATTCTGTCCCGTTTAGTGGTAGAACGTGATCAAGTAGAAAAGTAAAAGTGCTTAAATCAGATCATTATACATCTGACTAATACAATACTTTAGCCCTCAAAATAGCATTTATTCTTGTGTTAGCGTTTTTGTAGTTCTGCTCTTGTACTGTAAGAATTGAGTAGCCTTAGTGTACTTATTGACACACTCCAAGTACAATTAGATCTAGTATTGTTATCAGATTGAAAAAATAAAATAAAAGAATTATTATATCGGAAACACATTAGTTTAGACCCTGGTTAGACACTTGTTCAATGATGATCGAGTCCTTTTATTACATTCACCATTCACAACATAATAGAGCCAGACTGACGATGAGACCTCTGATCCCGACAGTGCCTCTGTGGCCGTGGCTTTTATCTCCTCCAGTTGATAGAGAAGGGAATGATGGGAACTGGACTGCAGAGGGTTTCTTGCTCTCACCACATCCTCTGCACAGATGTGTCCTTGCCAAGTGCATTAAAAGTTCACGGACTCGCACTACTGGAGCGCTCTCAGCTGCACCATTCGTACACTCCAAGCAACATCTGGCTTTTTATAGTCATTTCAAACAGATAATTGCGAACAAGCCGCACTGGACTTCAAGATTACGTCATTCTATTGTTTTAGGGCAAGCTAGCTATGGGATGAGGTACTCTAAATTGTAAAACGATATACAAAAAGGTTTTTACAAATGTACAGATGATGATTTACAATGCCTATAGGGCCTGTGTTGGTGCCATTAAATATAAGTGGTTAAGCTTATCTTTCAAAAAATATAGACAGTGTGGGGAAGTACTGTATTTAGTAAACTGTATTAGCTACTTTTTCATTTGGTGGTATTCAGAATATAGTAACTTTTCTAAAATCAAAGGAATAATCTGCAGTATTTGATCACTTAAATTAGGCTTTAAACTGCACATAATTAATGAGAAAAATATAAAGGACAGCTCTTGTGGTGCGTGCCTGAGATTTTTCCTTCAAAGTTCCAAGTTCAAAGTCAGCTTTATTGTCAAAAAACATATGTACAGGTTGCACACACAGGATTTAAAATTGCAGCGCTCCCTATGCCCACAGTGAACATAAAAATCTGAAAAAATAAAATCTGATAAACAGGACAATAAAGTGGTTCAAGTTATTTTTTGATTGTGAAAAACTATGTCTTCCAATTTCAAGACTATGACATTTTCTATTTAAATTTAAAATGTTCATATTTTTTCAGAAATTCTAAAATAGCTCAAATTTGCCTTACATGTCCCAATAAACTTCATGGGAGTTGAAAGGTCAAAGTGCATTGCTGTTAGTGCCATTTAGCTATTAGCATACACAAGGGGTCAGCCTTTTGGTCAATTTAGTTTTATCTGTAAAGGTTAGTTTAAAATGTGCTAAATCTGAGCTGCACAGCTTGCAGGTCAGTTAATACCAACTGCCATTAGACCATAATTAATGCGCGTGTCTTTGTTCTTGTCCTACAGTGTTTCCAAGCTTCAGTAAACAAGCTGGAAAAATCACATTAGCCGAGACAGCCATCAGCTTTGCACAACTGTATTAGAGTGACAACATGATAAGCGTGGCATGTTGCAATCATCAGGAGTAATTAACAACGCAATGATAAGAAATGTGAAAAGGAGAGCAGCTTTTTCCTCTCTGTGGTATAACTACAAGGTTGTATGAAGCACAATAGGAGTCAGTATAGATAAGAGATAGAAAAAGTCCTTTAGAGAGAGATAGCCAATTAGCGCTAGCAAGAGGACAGCATTGGAAGAGCAATTAAGTGGAGTTACGAGTCTCAGGAGACGAGTCAGCTCATGACTGGTGCCTGGGTGTGTGTAAACCTCACGTTAGGATTTGTCTTTTATTAAATCCACACGCTCGTGACTGTTTGGACTCACAGCAGGAGGGGACACTTCAAAAACCTTGTCTCGTTATGACTGTCTGTTATCCAAGTGAGCTTCTACCAGATACTCCCATCCCATGTCTGTTATTGTAAATCCGCTGTGGGCTCCTCAAATCAATTGTCAATTACGGCTATCCAAGGGCTGCAAAATTATGAAAAACTAGCGCTGTTGTCATAGCAATTAACAATTCACAAATACATTTTAGTGATTTTAAATGTTTTCTTCCTTTTCCTACGAGTATATGCTGCTTGCTAAGGTGAATTTTCACTTTGAAGAGGTTGTGTTCAGCTCGGCAGTTTTGAACAAGAAGGCAGTGGACTTTCTATTATTAAAACCATTTTAAATCAGCCTTGTGGTTTACAATGAACAAAAACATGATTTAGAGTTAGGCTACGTTTATATGATGACGGTCTGAACAGAAGACGCAAAAGTGCCTCTTCGCTTTTTATTCTGCGTTTAGACGAGCGTTTTCGGAAGGAAATCTGCGCGCATACGGTGACGCAAAAGTGTGTGGAATTCGATTGGGTATGCATGCCAGGCGGCTAGGTGGCGCTGTGATACATTATCACTATGTCCGTGCGCATGCGTAGAGTCTTCCTTCTTGAAAAGTGGCATAAATGCATAGGGCAACGTCAGCAGATTTGCGTCTTGGGCAGATTAGACAAAAACGCTACGGCGGAGCGTATTCAAGTTTTCCACTTTGGAGGGCGGTTTCAGTTTTTTGCGTTTTTAAGCCCCCAAAACGGCATCACCGTCTAAACGAAAAGCACTTCTGATAAAATCGTTTGTTTTTACCCATAAGTGTTCTCGTGTAAAGAGGCCCTTATACTACTAAATACCTGAAGAATGCATTTTATGTCTTTGATTTGGTCTCTCCCCTACATGAGTCACTGTTGGTAGATCATGGACAGTCACTTATCAAGAGAGTTTTGGTGATGCTGTGGTCCAAAGAGAGGCCTTTTCCCATGTTTGAGTAACCCTTTATTATTACTCCGTCTGCATCTCCAAAGCTCAAAATGCTCTGCTGCACCTTGTGATGTCATCAAGCGGTAGTTTAACAGAAACCTTTTACCCTTAGTTCTGTAGAGATGGGAAATTCCGGGGCTGAAATCCAAAATGAATCCAAATTATTCTGGTGAAGTTGTATGGATCTTAAAAACACCGTGAAGCACTTCCTGTATCACCACATGACATCACAAGAAGTGTTTACAGTTTGAGAGGAGCCTAAATATGCTGGGTTTCTGTGTTAAACATGTGAATGAAACAAAACACAATTCCAGGTATGTTTGTGATGGAAAAAACAGATCAGAAACTACTATAATATGGGTCCTTTAAACAAATTACATTTTAAAAACAAAATATTGACTGATCACATTGAGAAGCCGATTGATAACTACCCCAGGAAATACCATGTTTTTGAACCCTGAACCCATGCAAAGCAAAAAAACATTTTACTAATTCAAATCCACTGTTCCAAATTTCCTGCTTCTAACATATAAATCTTGTGGCCAGCTGTCACTTACCTCACCCGTCTCTGGGTCACAGTGTTGCAGGTATAATCATCGTCATCGCCCTAGGAAAGCTTTCGCACGGGGTAACCTTGAATTCATCTTTTGAAAACATCACAGCTTTACATCACCGTTTTCTTGCCTTGTATTTATTTCAGCATTTCAACAAAGCCTTCTGAAGCTCTGATACTTTTCAACTGGATCGATGATTTGCCATCTGCAGAAAAGGAAGCTAAATCTGCTCTCGTAGTACAGTTTCTTTAATTGCAATATGAGGTAGTTCTTTGTTCATTTGATATACTGTATATATGATAATATATGTATTTTTATGAATGGGTTATGAATGATTTTAAAGTAAATGCATAATCATTATTTTTATGTGTATAATTATGTCTCATCTGACACAGGTCTATTGCTCCTTGGTGGCTATTCCATCTATTGTTTTGTTTTTGTTTTTTTACCCTCTGCTATATATTATATATTATTATAATATATTGTACACTATATTTGATGAGGGAGCCATCGTACCCAAAACAATTTCCCTTGTGGATCAATAAAGTTTGTCTAAGTCTAAGTCTAAGAAATCAATAAATAAACTGTACATTAAAAAGTATTTGTTTTATGGTAACGTATTACTTTCAAATCGTGCTACAGCTCTACACTTGACACCACATTTGTTAGTAAGTAGCAGTGGTGTTAAAAGTATCTAAAATCAGATACTTATCAATACTAAAACCATCAAAACTAGAAACTAGAACTACATCTAAGCAAATATCGATACTGAAAAAAAAAAACCTAATTGGATAAGATATTATCATTATTTTATGTATATAATTGTGTCTCATCTGACACAGGTCTATTGCTCTTTGGTTGCTATTCCATCTATTTCTCTTTTTTTTCTTTTATCCTCTGTTATATATCAAATGTTATATTTGATGAGTGAGCTACCGTACCCAAAACAATTTCCCTTGTGGATCAATAAAGTTTGTAAGTTAGTAAAGTCTAAGTAAGTCTAAAACCTGACCATGCTTAAGTTTGATCATAACTAGAAGACAACATGGTAACTACTATAACTTTGTGTTGAAAATTACTACATCATCTAATTTTTTTCTTTTAAATGGTCAGGTGGGTATCAAAATCCGTATTGAATATACGGCCTATTCTTTAGTATCGAAATCAAATTTGAAATTTTTGTATCGTGACACTAGCAAGCAGGTGGGGCACTTCAACAAGAGGGTAGGCAGTTCCAGTCCTAATCCTAAATTGCTGTCCTCTGTTGCTTCAAAAAAATCCATCGTTCAAAACAATACAAGTCAAATGTATGCCGTCTCTAACTTTACAATAAAATAACAAAGAAAATGTGACAAAAGGCTCACAGCACCATGCTCTTCGCTGCTTATTGCTATGGAAACACCCCATTGGCAAGTCACTGTTAACAATGTCGTCTTAAATCAGAGAGAAAAGATACATCTGCTGCTGACCTGATAAGCACCTCACACCATCTCCAATGGCAACAACGCAACATTACCTTTGTGCGCCACTTCAAAGAGTGACGCGGGGGGGGCGATTGTGTTGTGATGGCTTTAACTAGATTTCCTCACAGTTTTACATCTAGATAGACTACTTTAATTCAGTTAAATGTAAACTAAGAGCTAAATCTGGGAGGAAAGAACCTGCTTAAATAGCAAAAAACAGACTTAGATAATGAGTCACTGGCCTTTCTGGCTTCCTACCAGGGCAGAGTGCAGATTGTAAACAACTCCAGAAGCATTAACATTGCAGAGAAGACTGAAATCTGAAGGTGTTTGTAGAGGTCTAAACCATAGTTACAACAAGACTTTTCGATAAAATAAGGTATTTTGTTGATTTCTATTATCTAAATAATTGAAGTCTTTGCAATTTGATTATTGCACCAAAATTGTGATTTTGATTGTGATACACTGTGGAGCCCTTATACCTACAGTTAAATCGCAAGAAGATGAAGGACAAAACTGCAAAAAGCAAAATCTTAAAATTCATTAAAATTAAGAAAAAGTTTGGAAAATACATCTTGTTACACTAAAGCTAAGAAAAACAAGTCTTGTGTTGTTTGAATCTAGAAGAAAAAAAAAATTCCATTGGTAGAAAATTTTGCTTGTCAACTCAAATTGACGAATGTTTTTAATTTGAGTAATTTGACCTTCCCTAGATTTTACTTTTTGTAGTGAATAAATACATTTAAAAGCAAGCCAAAACTAGACTAAAGCAATTTGGTTTTTTCTGCTTAAGTTTTATTTCAATGTTATGTTATTCAATTATTTGTAAGGGAAACCTAAAATTGAAATCTGCTTGAGGACTTCAAAATCTGCATTTGAATGCACTTAAAGCCCCAGTGTGTAGGATTCGTGGCGCATAGGTGGATGGTGCTATTGCACTTTCTGTTTTAGCTACGGCAGACCTCGAGGGTCACCCGGGCGCACGAGCCGCGCACCGCAGTGTATAAATAAAACGCGGTCCCGGTTATTTTTTTTTTCTTTTCTCATGAAAACACACATTCCCGATCATGTACCATGACACTCTACACATCAAATGAAACCTTACAGTCTCCTCTTTTTGACTATGCAATTCATTTCCCTGCAAAACAATCACTCCCCGAGCACATGGGGCTTTTATACGGAAAAGCACAAAACGAGGTTAGCTTAGGTTCCCCTTAGAATGTTTTGCACAGGTCAAACTCTGTATTTCACCATAGACTTGCTCTCAATTTGTCTGTAAGGATCCAGCAAATAAAATCCAGTAAAACAATTTAGTCCAAAACACGTGTTAGATCCATTACGACGTCTGATCCGGCAGCATGCTTGTGTTGTTTACCCAAAACCATGAGCCTTGCCGAAGGCGAAGGCGGAGCCCAAATGTCCTTCTGCGGCTCTCGTATTCAAAATGGCTGCCTCTGCATGGGGAAGATCCCCCTTTTATGTGACTATATCTAAGGCCAAAAGAATACTTTGATTTCATGATGGAAGTGAAAAGGCTTGGAAAACAATGTATTTTTGAATGGGTATCTTCAATTTCAGTAATTAACGGGTAAAAATCTTACACACTGTACCTTTAACACTGTTCTGAGGCTCTTTTCTCTTAAAACCTTGATGCTCGCCCAGCGTGAGAGCCAACAGTGAGATAGCACCTTTGACACCTGTCAAACACACTCCATGTCGGCGGTCCCCTGCATCACCCGACCTTTGAGGAAATGGGCACAGCGTGAGAACAGAAAAGGCGGGTTTATGTGGCAGAGGTAACACTTTAATCACCAGACAAAATATTTAAAAGGACACCCAGAAACCATGGAGACCTTAACTGTCTTCAGGAAGTAAAAGGGCTCTTCTCCCCTTTAAAGAGACGGTTTTGAGCTTTCTACCATGTTGTTTCCTCATCAAAAACGTGCCTGAAGAGGTTTTAGGTATCATTCACACATGTTTTAGTAAATGCGATCTCTCCTGGGCCCTATTCAAAACCTCCTTACGGTTAGCTGTAAAATTCTGTCCATTGCTCCACCCACAAGTCTATGTCATCCATGCTCCAACATGACAATTCTCCAGTGCATTTTCAAAACAATAAAATGTAACAGGGTGATCAACAACAACAACAACAACAACAACAACAACAATAGTCAAGCAAGTGCTGGGAAAAGTTACTTGGTGCATCCTTAAAAAGAGAAGTAGCAGATTACACAGAAAATAGCTTTAAATGGTAAATGGTCACATGTTTATATACTGCTTTTCCACCTTAAAGGCACTTAACACCAAGGAACAGCTCACCCATTCACAACCATTAATACACCAGTGTGCACAGACACTGGGGGCAAGGTGGGTTAAGTGTCTTGCCTAAGGACACAATGACAGCATTCATCTGTAGGAGTTGGAATAGCACCGCCAACCTGTGCGTCAATGGATCTGATTTCTCAACCGATGATGTTACTACAGAGATGCGGGATTCGAAGACCCAACTTTCGCCAGTTTAACTTAAAGGGACAGTGTGTAAGATTTTTACCTGTTAATTACTGAAATTGAAGATACCCATTCAAAAATACATTGTTTTCCAAGCCTTTTCACTTCCATCATGAAATCAAAGTATTCTTTTGGACTTAGATATAGTCACATAAAAGGGGGATCTTCCCCATATAGAGGCAGCCATTTTGAATACGAGAGCCGCAGAAGGACATTTGGGCTCATCCTTTGCCTCGGCTCCGGCTAACAGCTGCTTAGCCGCGCTGCAGATGGCCCCCCCCTTCCCCCCTCCCCTTCCCCTTCTCTCCTTCGTTCCTCTGCTCCCATATGCAGCCAGGAGCGAAGCAGAGAAGGGGAAGGGGAGGGGGGGAGGGGGAGCATGCTGCCGGATCACACATCGTAATGGATATAACACGTATTTTGGACTAAATTGTTTTACTGGATTTTATTCGCTGGATCCTTATGGACAGACTGAGACCAAGTTTATGATGAAATACAGAGTTTGACCTGTGCAAAGCCTTCAAAGGTAAGCTAAGTAAGCTAAGTTTTGTGCTTTTCTGTATAAAAGCCCCATGTGCTCGGGGAGTGATTGTTTTGCAGGGAAATGAATTGCATAGTCAAAAAGAGGAGACTGTAAGGTTTCATTTGATGTGTAGATTGTCATGAATCATGATCGGGATTGTGTGTTTTCATGCGAAAAGAAAAAAAAAAGTGAACGGGGGACCGTTTTATGTATACAGCGGTGCGCGGTTCGTGCGCGGGCACGCGCGCGATGTCGGCGGTACGTCGCGTCCGAGTGACCCTCGAGGTCTGCCGTAGCCAAAAGAGGAAGTGGAATAGCTAGTAACCACCTATGCGCCACGAATCCTACACACTGTCCCTTTAAAGTAAAATTTGAATCCTAAAAATGTACTTCTAATTTTGAAAATGCAATAAAAACATTGATATTCCCATTTTGTGCTGCAAACCATGTTGTTTTGTATCTTCGGACCGCCGATATTTTTACAGTGTAGCCTGCCTACTTGTCACAGCAGATCGAGGTGAGAAGCAAAAAGCCCACATAAGAAGAGAAGGTGGGAGTGTTTTACCACAGTCCGTCCTGGCTGTGCTTTGTGTGTGCGATTTGAGTGGTCTCCCCCGGTAACAGCCACAGCAGACCAGCAGGACCGCAGCTACAGTGAGTGGGCAGTAGCATTACACAACCCAGCCTCAGAACCAAACCAGGCCACTCCAAAAGACTGCATCCTTTCAGTGCGGGAGCCAAGGATTGAGAGAGATGGCTTTTTAATAATAACCTATGTATGTTTTAGTGATATAGATATGAAGTCTAGTTGCAAATGTGTCAGTGTTGAAAGAACAGTGTTGAGAATAAGTAATTGTGGTTATCTAATGGATAAAAGCTATGCAACAAAACAAGAAAGTCCTAAAGAATAAAAGATACTGCTTTGAAATTATAATTTTAAAAGCTCTTTTTTAGACAAGATTGTAATTTTCAACACAAAATAATATTATTTGTTTATTATACCATGTGGTCTTAGAATTGTTCTGATAAAATTGATGAAACTGGTCAAATTTTATTCAGTTTGTGATTTTTATTCAGTATCGATACCTGCTCAAATTAGTACCTAGTTTCAGTACTAGTTTTTAGTATGAATTAGTATCTACTGTATTTTCTGTTGTTTCACTTGTTTGACGTAATCTACAGGTTTGCAGCCTTTGCAATTTTCCAATTCTGATGATTATAAATTTCAATTTCATTGCAACTTTTCTTGCAGCTCCAGACTACACTGTTTAAAAGATAAGGAATTTGTTTTGTTAGAAATTAAAATTATGTGCTTGCTCAGTACTTTGAATTAGAAATGTATAGACCACTGTTATTTTTATGTGTATGGAGGAAAAATCTTAAATTTTTGCTTGATATATAAAGGAGTGGTCATGATATAGACTTTGGGAATGGTGGTTTTAATATCCATTTAACAGCGCACATACAAGTCATAGATCTGGAAACACAGATAACTGGGTTGTGATTTGCAATTTCAGACTTACAATTGTCCAACTTTCATTAACAAATCAAAAACACATTTGCTGATCAATCCATTCCCTCAAAAACTGCGAATAGAAAACCATACAAAGCCACTGCCCTGACAACATAACCCTCTTGTGTTGTCATAAATCAATTAGCTCATTCTTCTCCTTGTTAACCATTGGCCCACCCCATTACCAACAGTGACAGCTCCTGCCTGTTCTATCAGTGGAGCGCAAAGATCTACAAGCTCTACGTGTTTGTCTCTTGTTGAGGCGACTGCATCAGAGGCTATTGCAAAGGGTCTAATGATCTGACTTCAGTGCACAGAGCAACCACCTTCACACATTAAACAAGGACCATGGACTACTTTACCGAGAAAAGTCTGCTTTAAAAGTACTTACTCTACACACAACTTTGGGGCAAAATCATAGAGTGATTAGAATACATGAAGTGTTAAAAGGTGTATATACATTTTCTGATTCCAGATGTTATTACTCTGACTCGAATGTTCCAGGTCAGGTCTGTGGACAGGCAAGCACTCTCTCTATGTTAAATATGTCGTCTGTACAGTCACAGTCTTCCACAAGAATTACCTACAACTACCTACAAAAACAGTCTTACACACCCTTATGTAACAGATAATACTCCCTACAACTGTATACAGGTGGTACTGAACATCATATTTGATACTGTATTTTATATTCGACTACTACTTTTCTATTTAAATCTGATTGTACATATATATTTATTACCATTATCTTATGTGTATAATTGTGTCTCATCTGACACAGGTCTATTGCTCTTTGGTTGCTATGACATCTATTTTTCTTCTTGTTCTTTTACCCTCTGTTTTATATTGTATATTATATTTGATGAGTGAGCTACCGTACCCAAAACAATTTTCCTTGTGGATCAATAAAGTTTGTCTAAGTCTAAGTCTAAGTGATGTCCATGGTGCTTGCACTCTTGCACTTTACAAATTGCACCTTCACTTATTGCACCTTACTAGGAATGCAAATTATCGATTAATTCATTAATTGATAGTTGATTGACCTTATCGATCGATTAACGATTAACTGATAAGCGGCGTTTTTCACCTGAATTTTAGTGTTTCAATAGGGTCTTTAAGAATATAAGCTATAGTAACATAACACTGAGTCAAAAATATATCATAGTATTATTATATTGTATATTCCTCAATTAATTATTCCTTAGTAAAAAGCAGACAAATGTATTGATGTTGAATAACAAAATACAGTAATCCCTCGCTCTATCGTGGTTCGCGGATTTTTTTTATTTTTTATAGTGTAACATTTTTTTATAGTGTAACATTGTGTTCTGTCCTGATTGGCTAAGAGACTAGACCAGGACTAAACGTGGACTGGACCAGGTCTAGACCAGAACTAAACCAGGTCTGGACCAGGTCTGGACCTGGACTGGACCGGGACTCGACCGGGTCTGGACCTGGACTGAACCAGGATTGGGCCGCTGCGTGCCGCTGCGTGCCACTGCTGGTTTCGTGCGGCTGGTTTGTGGCTCGGGGCCCGGGCCGCAGGCCAGCCGCGCGGGACTCGGGACTCGGGGCCCGGGCCGTGGGCCGGCCGCGCGGGACCAGCAGCGGCACATTGCGGCGCATTCCTGGGCGCCGCAGTTCGATCTCCCCTCGCGCGTACACCCGGGGCTGCTGAGCAGTGCCGTTGGCGCCAGCGGCCAGCTGTGAGTCGAGCTTGGCGCAGCGCGGTTGCCTTGTTTCGTGACCACGCGGGTGCGCGTGTCCGCGATTAGCAATTAATTACAATTAATGCATTTTGTTCGACCAACGTCTTAATCGAAAATTAATCGTTAATCGATTGTCAACATCCCTACACCTTACATATTGCACATTTCATTCTACCTCAAACTTTCCTTCCTGTTGGAGCGTATATGTTTACCTATGTGTCTTATGTCTATTTATTGTTGATGTCTGCATACACTTCACGTCCATGAGTGTAGCTGTGTGTTTGTGTGCATGTGTGTGTTTTTAGTTTTTAGTTTAAATTGCACATTTGAGGTCTGGTGAAAAGCAATTTCAGTCCTATGTGTAATGTCTGTTACATAGTGAATTGACAATAAAGTACACTTTGACTTTGACTAATATAAAAGAAAGCACTATGATTTAATATTGAAAATGGCATTGTATTGTCTAATTAAAGTTTTTTTTATTATTATGGTGATGCTATCATGGTATGGTGCATTGAGTAAAGTCTATCCCTTAGTAACAAAATCAAGTGTGAAGTTTTACTATGGTGACAACACTACAAGATTGCACCACACAACTCACTATGTTGCTCATTAAAACCCTGTCTACCAGTTTAGCCTACCACTGTATTAAACATGTGATGCTATGAACTGAGCAGTCCATGTGCAGGAGCGGCGTGAAGCTTCGCGGTTGCCTGGCAATGTCCACAATATGGCGTCTGTGACTTGTGCGGAGGCCATGGGAGCAGCTTGTACCCAGTAGCCCCTCCCTGCGCTCACAACAACCCCACCTGCCATCTGTCCCAACCAGGAAGTGACTAGGCCAGAGAGCTGACATGCCACAGCGCTTTTTGCATGTATGATAAATATTTACATACTAATTTGTTGACCGTGTGCTATATTGAAACTGGAGTGTGCTCAGTGGCAGGGGAAGAGAGGAAAAGGGGGATGGAGGGAGGGGGAAGGGTGTCTGACATGGAAAGATTAAAAAAAAAAAATGCACAAAGAAATGTATTATGGGAGGTGAAGAGGGAAATGCAGTAAGCTGTAAGAAAGTTATAAAGCCATAATCTAAACGGCTAGGCTATTTACTAGTATTACCACGATACTTAAATGCCAAAGTCTATTTCGATACTAAGGAATAAACAATTCTCAATATTGATTCCAATAGAATGTTTTTCAACATTAAATGGCACTTTCTTTTACTGTATGCTGTGTATAATAGTTTATGTGGTCTTGTTCTGATACAGCTGAAGATCATTTTAAAGTTATTGAGGAATGGTACTCAATTATAACTATTACTGAACATTACTGAACCCCTTCTTAATTTTGAACAAATCCACTATACATAGCTTAGTATAGCACAAAGCTTTAGCAGATTCAAAACTGTGAATCCAAAATACTGACATAATTGGACTGTTTTTTTTAACAATGCCTGTAGACTACAGCTCTGGAAAAAACTAAGAGACCACTGCAAAATTATCAGTTTTTATTCAGATTTTACTACTTATAGGTATGTGTTTGGGCAAAAGGAACATTTTTGTTTGAGTCTATAAACTACTGACAACATTTCCCCCAAATTCAAAATAAAAATATTATTGTTTAGAGCATTTATTTGCAGAAAATGACAAATGGTCAAAATAACAAAAAAAATGTTTTCAGACCTCAAACAATGCAAAGAAACAAGATCAAATTCATTTTAAAACAACATCATACTAATGTTTACACTTAAGAAGAGTTCAGAAACCAATATTTGGTGCAATAACCCTTATTTTTAATCACAGCTTTCATGCGTCTTGGCATGCTCTCCACAAGTCTTTCACATTGTCCTTGGGTGCCTTTATTCCACTCCTGGTGCAAGAACTGAAGTAGCTCAGCTTTGTGTTTGTGTTGAGATTCAACAGATGCTGGAATGGAATGGCTGTAATACATGTAGAGATGCTGATTTCCAGAGTTGTATTGTCGATTCCAGAAAACGTGAATAAAATGAATTAAAGTAACCAAAAAGGACAACGCCAACTGGTCTACAAACTACTACTTTAAACAGAATTCAACAAAAGTTAAAGTTAAAAGAAGCGGGACCAAACCAGGAATAAAGCTGGATAAACCTTTCCAAAATTTCACTTCAGAACCACCAGATACACCAATTACTTGTACCCTCACCACAGTTTGAGAACCAATGGTGTATTCCACAAAGCACAAATGTTTTATGGGTAGACAGGCTATACGAGCAGAGAGATCCAGGTTTGAAAGGGCGCTGCATGTGGGAGTGAGAGGGAGGAGAGGGGTAGGGTTGAGACAGGGGTGTTGAGTGGGTGGATGGAGAGAGGAAGGAAAGATAGATAGAAAGAGAGAGGGAGAGACAGAGGAAGAGAGAAGCAGTGGGCTGTTTCTATGTAGAACAACAAAAGAGCAGGTTTACTGGTCTGACAAGACTCCTGTCACAAAGAAGCACACAAGTACAACATAATCTCAGTTCTACAGGAAGGAAAAAAGACATGTTAGTTTAGACTATAAAGGGAATGTGGCTTGGTTTCAGATGACATCACAATAATTATTAAGAAAGATGGGGCTAGTGTTGTCAAATATCAATCAATCAATCAAACATTATTTATAAAGCGCTTATTTATAAAGCACTTCATACAAAAATGTAACACAAAGCGCCTTACAGTGATTAAGGATTAGAAGATTGACTTTTTATTGATCTCACACAGGAGAAATCGTTTTCTGCATTTGACCCAGGGACCAAATATATTAATATTTCAAACTTGATTCGATACTAAGGAATAGACTTGACACTTAATACGTACCACGATGATAATGAAAGACACTAGACAAAAGAATGTCCTTTTTAACATAAATAATAGCACTTTCTTTTATATTATCATGTAGCATACAGTATATCTGCGTAATCTGTCAGTTTCCCACGTAGGTTCCATAATTACCCATGGGATTATACTAGTTTATGTGGTCTTATACACTGATCTCTCTGTTCTGATGATGATCAGACCTTTTTTTCCCCCCTCAAATAGCTGATACTTGATACTTTTGACAACCCTAGACGGGCAGGTTAAATCTCACCATTTGCTATGTTTGGTGTGACTGAATATAAGTATAAATATAGAGAGATAAAAGATATGACTAGTACTGACTATCAGGTTAAACATCTGCAGATGTTTCTTCTGGAAATTCAATTTGGAAATACAAAAGCAAATTGGTTTTGTTGAATCACTTCCAAAGTGCACTAGATAAGGGATTAGTAATATCATAACAAAGTCCATTCACACACATAGTTATTGTAAGTAATTATGCTCAACTGTAGTAAGTATTTTGTCTAATTTTGAGTTCATTTAATCCACTTTTTTGTCTTCCTTTGGATAATTTCTTGTTTACAACTATGTATAGTAGAAATTATGTAGTGCACTTTTAGATCTGGTTTAGCCCTAGATTAGACCTGGAATAGTCCTGTTAGATCTGGTGATACTCAGAAAGCCACACTTTTTCTTTGGTGGTTCTTTTGTGGTAGAAAGGTTCGGGAGCCACTATTGGTCCAGGGAATTCATTTTCTATGAACTAAAACCAGAAATACTGGCTCTGACTTCAAACAAGCACCTTATCACTGCAACAGAATATAGGTCATTGTCATAAGATTATTCCTTGTGGTTATATGGCTTGGTGAACTTTACAGAAGTTATTTTGGTGATGACATAATTTGCAAGAGATAAAAATGTGCGTACTGCAGCCATAGATGGGTGGACGAGGATACAACCTGTGATTACAACATCAAAGCGGCTTAATCAGAAAGTCTAATGGAGGGAGGCACACTTGACCAATAAGAAACACAACAATAGAATCCAGTAGTGCATATGCATAAGCAAGCATCTACCCAGTGTTATACTTGTCCATTAACATTATTTCAGCATGGTTTTTGTCAATGTGATATTTTTGTTAGTGAAAATGAAACAAAAACTAAATACAAGGTAAATGAAAATATACACAAAAAAGAGTTATATGCAACATTTGGATTTTCCATTCAACATATACAATATTTTGTTTTAAAATTGCTAATCGCTATAGCAACTGTCCTAACTTCTTATCATTCTGAAACCCATTCATAGGAACTCAACAAAAAGACAAATGGGGTCAGGTACAGGGTAATAAAATCAAATTTCAATGGATCATTTAATGTAACCACCAATATTCTCCAAAATGATTCTCTAACATAAACTTTCAAATAAACACTGCCTCTATTTTCCTAAAGGAACAGCAATGAATCCGCTTCCACACACAGGAAATTTTGTGAAAGATCTTGGCACCCCATAACGGAATCCCAGAATGTCCGGCTTGATTCCAGCTTGTGTGTTTGTAGTATTTACCAAAATGTTTTTTTTGGAGTCGCAAAGGTTAGAAGTTATTTTTTCCTTATTTTTCAAAAAAACACACTTGTGATCCCGCGGTCATCACATTAGTTTCCCAAATTGGCCAACGTTGGGCTCAGAGTTTCCTAAAATACGCTGCACTGTGATCCGTGAAAGGGCTGGAAGGCACAATGAGTCACTTAATTAACAAAATTTACTTTACTCTCCTTCATAACACAGCGCTCTTTGAAGACGCGTTTCCGACTGCCCACATAAACCTCAAATGCCCAGTCCAGCTATAGTTTTTGAAAACGTTGTAATAAACAACACAGAGAATTAGGATATGGGTGGAGACAAAGGCTGTTGATTCGCTAGTTGGACATTCAGACACAAAGAAAGCCTATTGTTTACGGTTGGTTTTAAACAACGGAGCAGTCAGAGCCAGTTATGTAAAAGCAATTACTGCTCTTTACCTTGGACACACCAAGAACAACACTGGCCATAAGAAAACAGATTTATTAAACTGCGATTACATTATTTTAAAATGGTATTGTAAGCTGTTTAGTTTTGTTGCATCCTAAAATAGAACGTGTTTGAAAACTGAACAGCTTTGATAAACACCTGATAATGCATTTAAACAAAAGAGCTTGGGGTAATCAAGGTTTGGCAACTTCTTCAGGTGCATTGTGTAAATTTTCTGGTGGAGGGTCTGTCAAATGCTTTTCTCCATAGAGATGTTTTTGCTTTGTCTGGAATGTTTCACAGTATGGCATTACTTTTGTATCTCCATAGAGTCAGAATGCCTATTTAGGTATTTTTGAGCTGTAAAACCACCTGTAATTTAATAAATGTAAGGTAGAAATGTTTAACGTCATACTGTGGAACATTCCAGGCAGTGCAATGACAAAGGGATAGAAATAAGCAGGTGGTGGACCCTCAACCACAAAGTTACATAGTGCACCTTTATCTGTAGACCTATAAATATTTAGCTTTTTATACATTTAAGCATATAAGCTAAAGGTCATACAAAACAGGGTTGTTAGAGACAGACAAGTAGTTACACAAGTACTGAAGATGTTAATGATAGTAAATATTACTTAACAATTTAAATTGAATGTATAACCGAACCTTGTAGTCTGAAATTGAACCAACTAATACATAAAGAATTGATTCCAGTGTTTTGAAAACGCAATACATACAGTGCCGTGAAAAAGTATTTGCCCCCTTCCTGATTTCTGTGTTTTTTGCATATTTATCACTCAAAACATTGTCAGATCATCAAACCAATTTTAATATCACACAGAAACAACCCAAGGAAAGACAAAATTCAGTTTTTGAATGATGATTCCATTTATTAGTGCACAAAAAAAATCTAAACCTATCTGGCCCTATGTGAAAAAGTAATTGCCCCCCCTTGTTAAATCACAAACTAACTGTGACTAACCACAGTTTTGAGAAAACTTAGTTCAGTTCTACATGCCACACCCACACCTGATTGTCACCACCTGTGTTGAATCAAGAAATCACTTAAATAGTTCCTGTCAAACAAAGTGAAGTTGGCTACAACATCTCAAGAACAAACACATCATGCCACGATCCAAAGAAATTCAAGAACAAATGAGAAAAAAAGTGATAGAAGTCTATAATTCAGGAAAAGGTTACAAAGCCATTCCCAAAGCTCTGGGGCTCCAGCGAACCACTGTCAGAGCCATTATTCAAAAATGGAGGAAACTGGGAACAGTTGCAACCCTTCCCAGGAGTGGTCGACCAACTAAGATTACTCCAAGAGTGCGACGACGGCTCATTCAGGAAGTCACAAAAGAACCTAGACGCACATCGAAAGAACTACAGGCCTCGTTGGCCTCAGTTAAGGTCAGTGTTCATGACTCCACCATTAGAAAAACACTGGCCAAAAATGGCATCCATGGAAGAGTTCCCAGGAGAAAACCACTGCTTTCACAAAAGAACACAAAGGCTCGTCTCACCTTTGCCAAAAAGCACCTTGATGACCCTCAAGACTTTTGGAGAAACATTTTGTGGACCGATGAGTCTAAAATTGAACTTTTTGGAAGGTCTGCAGCCCGTTTCATCTGGCGTAAAAATGGCACAGCATTTGATAAAAAGAACATGGTGCCCACAGTAAAGCATGGTGGTGGCAGTGTGATGGTCTGGGCCTGCTTTGCTGCCTCAGGACCAGGACAACTTGCTGTGATTGACGGAAAAATGAATTCTGCTGTTTACCAGAAGATCCTGAAGGAGAATGTCCGGCCATCAGTTCGTGCCCTCAAACTCAAGCGCTCTTGGATCATGCAACAGGACAATGATCCAAAACACACCAGCAAGTCCACCTCTGAATGGCTCAAAGAAAACAAAATTAAGGTTTTGGAGTGGCCAAGTCAAAGTCCGGATTTAAATCCGATTGAGATGCTGTGGTGTGACCTTAAACGGGCAGTTCATACAAGAAAACCCTCCAATATGGCAGAATTGAAACAATTCTGCATAGAAGAGTGGGCCAAAATCCCTCCCCAGCGGTGTGAAAGACTCATCACCAATTATCGCAAACGTTTGGTTACAGTTATTGCTGTCAAAGGAGGCTCAACTGGCTATTAGATTAAGGGGGCAATTACTTTTTCACATAGGGCCAGATAGGTTTAGATTTTTTTTGTGCACTAATAAATGGAATCATCATTCAAAAACTGAATTTTGTCTTTCCTTGGGTTGTTTCTGTGTGATATTAAAATTGGTTTGATGATCTGACAATGTTTTGAGTGATAAATATGCAAAAAACACAGAAATCAGGAAGGGGGCAAATACTTTTTCACGGCACTGTATACTACTGACTTAAAAAGAACACCTAATGACTTTAAACTGTCCGTACAGACACAAATTTGTTATACCAAATGCCAAAATTATCACATGTTGGACTTTTATTTAGACCAAAGAAGTACAATTAAGACTACAGGGAGGAAGCTTAGAAATGATAGGAAAAAGTCTATTTTTTTCTTGTCTTTCTATTGTCTCTTTGTACGTCACTCATGGTAGGTTGTCTTTAGTCAATAAAATAGATTTCATACCTGTGACCGGAGCCTCTATGTCCAGCAGGTTTTTCTCTGCTCTCAAAATGGCCGCTCCCTCCCCGATGAGCCTCATAGCCACTGACTCCTCCACACGACCCTCCTTTGTCAGATGGGCTTTGAGCACGTCCACTTTGGGCTTCCCATCACTATCGAACACCTCTTTAGCCGTCAGCCGGTGACTGGGAGGGAACGGGACAGCTGCAGAAAGAGAAAGAGAGAGAAATAATATTACTTCTGATCATAGTTAACAAGAAACCAGTTCCAATTCAATCTGATCCAGCTTTATTTGTATAGCACAATTTACTAACACAAAGTCTTCAAAGTGCCGCACAGAGTAGGCACAATATAAATTACCACATTAAATCAAATGAAACATGAACAAAATAAATGAGCAAGTCAATAAAAAACATAAAAATACTAAACTTAGCAAATAGAAAAATAGAAAATGAAATCAATAAAAGTCATTTCTCATGCTGGGTTAAAAGCCAGTGAGAAGCACGGGTTTTTAAACAAGACTTAAAAGCACCGACTGAAGGGGTGGTCATAATGTGAGGGGGAGGGCGTGTTCCCCCCACTGAATGAATAACTTAGTATGGAATTGTAATTTCTGGTTTTCTTTTGTAATACCTTGAACATTTTGGTTACTTTTCCCACTGTGAACAAAGCTATACTTAACAGAACTACAACAATTTGACTAGGAAAATACGATGATGCATGTAGAGTGTATCGATGCGTTGACTTTAGGGCGGAGTCTTTAATTAATGTGACAATTATAACAGGTACATGCACGCTCTGAACATCCAAACTATATTTCCCCACAAAACACAGCAGTACACATGTGAGACATACACAGAAGACTATTATCAGAGAGTTTTTTGATCAGGAGAAATCATGTTAACTGTGTGGCTGAATAAAAATTTAAACAAGAAAGGGCTCTTTGTGTTGTAAAATTTGCTTTATCCAAAACTTTGTCCAAGCATAAATTGTCCTTCAGGTAATCTCCATATCTCAGTGGAGCTACAGCTGCCATTAATGTGCACATACCTCCGTGGACTCTTTAGTTACAGCCCCAATATAATAACAATATTAAATATATTTGAACATTTAAGCTTGTGGTATTATACTTTGTCCTCTGCATTTGACGTATCCTCTAATACCGCTTGAGTAACATGCAAGAACAGTGGGTGTCACAATGTTTGTTTGAATAATCTTTTATTATTGGTCTATCTCCAAAACTCAAAATGCTCTGCTCCACCTTGTGACGCCACGTTTTACGTTTTTGTCAGTAGAGATCGGCAATTCCAGAGCTGAAATTATCCAGAAGATTGTTGTGAAGGTGTATGGAGTGGAGCACTTCCTGTACTACCACATGACATAACAAGGTAGAACAGAGTGTTTTCAGAACAAAGAAGAACTCAGCTCTGGGTTTGTTTGTGATGAGGAATGGCCCTTTAAATTCATAGAGGAACAAAATCACACAAAATCGAGAGCAGAAACCAACCCACAAGCAGCACTGTCGTTCCCCACATACAGTAACTGAACCTGACATACTCTGTATTACTGCTTGAGTCATTTTTTGCCTATCCAATTTTCATTTGCTAATAGTTAACGGGGCTTCCATGACAAAGGGCTTATGGGCATGCATGGTTGGCTCCGCAGCAGTGAGCACAAGCATTTAAGCAGCTTGATTAGCAGGTACTTCAGGGGAGCTGCCCCCCACGGGAGCCATGTTAAGACCTCCCTCTGAGACCATTCACATCCTAACTGCTATGATCCTAGAAATTCTTCTTCATCAATATTTATAGCTAAACGCAACACTTTCTGAGAATTTGTCTTGTAAATTAAGATGACAGGTTTTAATTATAGGCCATTTATCAGCTTTTACTATACAATACAATACGGCTGCAAGATTAATTCAATCTGATCAATCTAATTGAAACCACAATTTAAATGGACACCATTAGCAAACCGCAAAGGCTGTCATTTTTGAAGAACCATCATTTGCTGTGCAGACTAGGGATGCAAATTATCGATTAATTCTTTAATTGATAGTTGATTGACCTTATCGATCGATTAACGATTAACTGATAAGCGGCGTTTTTCACCTGAATTTTAGTGTTTCAATAGGGTCTTTAAGAATATAAGCTATAGTAACATAACACTGAGTCAAAAATATATCATAGTATTATTATATTGTATATTCCTCCATTAATTATTCCTTAGTAAAAAGCAGACACATGTATTGATGCTGAATAACAAAATACAGTAATCCCTCGCTCTATCGCGGTTCGCGGATTTTTTTTTTTTTTTTTTATAGTGTAACATTTTTTTATAGTGTATCATTGTGTTCTGTCCTGATTGGCTAAGAGACTAGACCAGGACTAAACGTGAACTGGACCAGGTCTAGACCAGAACTAAACCAGGTCTGGACCAGGTCTGGACCTGGACTGAACAAGGATTGGGCCGCTGCGTGCCGCTGCTGGTTTCGTGCGGCTGGTTTGTGGCTCGGGGCCCGGGCCGCAGGCCAGCCGCGCGAAGCTTGGGGCCTGGGCCGCGGGCCGGCCGCACGGGACCAGCAGCGGCGCATTCCTGGGCGCCGCGGTTCGATCTCGCCTCGCGCGTACACCTGGGGCTGCTGAGCAGTGCCGTTGGTGCCTGCGGCCGGCTGTGAGTCGAGCGCAACGCAGTGCGCGGTTGCCTTGTTTCGTGACCACGCGGTTAGTTACAATTAATGCATTTTGTTCGACTAACGTCTTAATCGACAATTATCGTTAATCGATTAATTGTTGACATCCCTAGTGCAGACATCAACATATCATGTCTTTTTCTGTATAAAAGCTGCTAGCCTTGTAGTTTAGAACTGTACAAACATGTTCTGAAATATGACTCTTGTACGAGATTTCACTTTACTTCATAGTAATTCTGTCAGTTCTTCCTACATTTAAAAAGTGAACTTTGAATAGAAGCATTAATAAATCATAAATTGCATAAATCAATATCTAATTGTTCATTGCTACAGTATAATACAATTTTGAGCATATTTTGATCAGTCACAAATATGGCCCAAAGAAAGTCTACAATGTAAGCATCACTACATGTTAAAATTGAACCAGATTTTAAAAATCCATCCTGTAATTTTGATGGACTTAATTGTAACTATATACCCAACGGCATTACAAAATGATTCTACGAACATCTTAAGTAAGAAATATAGATGGTATACAGAGAGAGGTTTGGTAAGTGTTTCATGTGTATAAAAGCTGTAATTTAATCTAGTGGTTTGTGCACACAACATCAGATGATGAAATTAATCAAAACCATTACAAAGCAATGTTCCTGTGAATTTCTATAATTATATTTATATAAAACATCCTTTCAGCAAAACTCACTGCAACCCTGTATACGACTCTCGTTTTCAGTAGCCTCAGTCCAATTTTCATTTAATGCATTGTATTTTCTAAACTAACTGCAATAGTAAAAAGACTATTTCTATCCAAATAACTAAGATCTCTTTAGATGGGCTAAAAGAAAAAGGCAGTGTAGCAGAATTTCAATGTTTTCAAAAGACCCCATGTCAACGCCATTATAGCAGCTGACACTAACTGTACAAAAAGAAGTTTAAGTTTGAAATTGACAGCACTAGTAGCAATTCTTTCTTTGTTAATATTTTCATCCTCCGACTCACGACTGACACATTACAGGTACAAAATAGAACAGAGGGATTTTTGAACTGCTCAAATTGTGTTAGTGTTATTAATTAACATGGGTGCATTGCATGGACCTGGTAAGCTTGGGTGCGGTGATGTTAATGGATGAAAGCATGGATCCCTAAGGTGATATCAGTTGAAATTAGTGCAGCAATAAAGAGGCTAAAGACACATGATACTTTCATTCAAGAGAAGGATTTAAAAGGAAGTAACAGGTGGAGGTTCAACATGTAGTGGATGGATTAAAGACAACATTATGATGCTGACTCAAATCTGGATTACATATTACGCTATTTTCTGATCTATGTTATAATGCAGTTCTCACGTCACAACCATACCTAGAGGTTGAGTTTTCTTTCATTCACACAACACACAAACTCTGCATATTTACACATCACACGTTGGGATGTCATGTTGTGGTAATACAGGAATAGGAATAATAATAATTGTAATGCATCAGTTTTATATAGCGCTTTTCTGGACACTCAAAGACGCTTTACAGAGCATTATTCATTCACTCCACACTCAGTGGAGGTAAGCTACTATTGTAGCCACAGCTGCCCTGGAGCAAACTGACTGAAGCGAGGCTGCCAATCTGCACAATCGGCCCATCCGACCACCACCAACACTGATGCACACACCACTTTCATACTAAGCAATGTGTGTGAAGTGCCCTGCCTGTAGACACTAATATTAAAGACTTACTCAAACATATGTGAATGAAACAAAACATGAGTTCAGGTAGGTTTTTAACGAGACAACAACATTCTAACATGACTTAAAGCTCACAATATAGAACCTTTAATGGGTGTAATAAGCTTCAAATTGATATAATCTAGTCTAATAAGATGATTTTGTTGGTGTCCCTGGTTTGGACGGGTCGGTACCTAAAGTGAAATGCAGAAATAGTAGTGTACAAACTTAACAAACACTTCAATTGAACGTCTCATTAAAACTAAAATGCAGGCAGAAAAAATATCATTGAGACACAGAAAGCTAGGTCTGTTTAATTTCTGCAATTTAAAACTGAGGTTAAAATGTTGCAAGACGATGTTTATCATCAAAACAAGTTTTTCATTAAAATGGTTTGAGATTTTTCTTGTTTATTAGACATAACAAATTCACATTCATAGCAAAAAAAGGAATCAAATCCAAACAAAACCATTTTTATTCTCAAATCCTCTGCAGAACATAAAAGGTTGCAAAGTATCTTCATCTCAACCAATAAACTCTTGAAGTACTGCAAAAGTATTGTCTGTATACCCGAATCTCAATCTTCATATTATAGATTGGTTTAATACAAAATAGTTGGTGTCACAATACTAAAATTTCAAACTTTTCAATACTAAGGAAGATATTTAATACTGATACCAAATTCAATAGGTTTAAAAAACCCTCTTTTTAACACAAAATAGTAGTAGTATTTATTATCGCCATGTGGTCTCTTTTTTAGTGCTGATGCAGATCAAGATAATTTCAGAACTATTTTCTTCTCTCTTTGTGATGGTTTTGTCAGTACCAAAACCTTTTCAAATGAGTAGTTTTAGTATCTGGGTGACTGAGTTTCCATGACAACCCAAGTTTCTTTCATTTTACAGCAGTGTTACTTGAAAAGATCAAAAGTAATTCATAATATCAATACTTGCTCAAATGAATATCTAGTTTTATGAATAGACTTTGTGCCAATCTAACAGTATTTGGGGGTTTTCACACAGCTCCATCCCAGATAGAGTTACCATGGCCCCAGTATGGCCTTCACCAGAGCACCTGCTGTGACACTCTAACTGCAGACCAGGAACCACAGGCGCTTTGGACTTACCACTGAGGGGTCGCAGTAGCTACATTAATGTCAACCAGTCTGGGACATTTTGCACCTCCTCAGAAAGACAGGTCCGAACTTGGCCACCCCCTAACCTGCTCTAGAACATACTGTACAGAGCAAATGTAAAGAGGGGTTCGAAGCAAGTTTATATGGCCAAACAGAGGAGGGCCAGTGCTCAAATATCAATAAAGATGTTGTAAGAGCCGATTTATGTGTGTTTTATGCTAGGTCTGACAGAGTCTGACAGAGTCTGACAGAGTCTGACAGAGTCTGACAGAGTCTAACAGGGTCTAACAGGGTCTGACAGGGTCTGACAGGGTCTGACAGGGTCTGACAGGGTCTAACAGAGTCTGACAGGGTCTGACAGGGTCTAACAGGGTCTAACAGGGTCTAACAGGGTCTAACAGGGTCTAACAGGGTCTAACAGGGTCTAACAGGGTCTAACAGAGCCTGACAGGGTTATATATATATAACGGGTATATATAAAAGTGTTATATATTTTTTTTAAATGCTTTAATTTGGTAATTTTGCGTAGGCTATTTGTGATGGCATAACATTTAACATTTTTAAAAAGAAAAAGAAAATAGTGCACTTGTTAATGAAGCAGGGTCTTGCTTCAGCCTTCAGTCATGTGAATTTATCAGAGCAAAACTTTCTTATCAAACACACTTGTGGTTCCTAACACCACCTCATGCTGTGCTATCTAATTAAGCATCGGGTTGGATGACATGCAAAGCCCGAAGGTAGTCCCATTTCATCCACCACTACAGTTTCTCTAAATCAGATCTGCCCAGCCACAAAACTAAACCATAAAAATGTGCACCTTTTTGGGTTGCTTCAGTAAACAACCACCAAACTCACATTGGCAACTTTCCCAATTTGCAAAGCTATTTTAACACACTTTTTGGTTTGGTTATTTCATTTGACAGTAGACAGCAACTCTGAAAATATTATTCAAGAGTAAAAAAGTTGCTAGTGACAGGAAACAAAGGGTTATTACAGCAGAAACTTGAGACTAGCCACACCATGTCACTAGCTTTACCACGGGTTGGCCTAGCTGAGGTCACACCATACTGTCACTTTTCTCTGCAAAGTGTTAAAAATGTTTCAGCAAATTGGCCTTTCCCTTAATAATGAAAGGTGATTATCTAGGGCCTCATTTTCAACCCATTTTAAAAAGGGCATTCATATTCCTTCATGGACTTCAGTAACTTCTCCATATTTGGGCCAATGGTTCTAGTTTTAGCATTCTTCTTTTAGTAATGGCGTATATTATACAGAAAGTGCTACAGGGCTGGTTTTAATGCATAGTCTTATTCGTAAATTGAATTTTAAGGCAATGCCTGACAATCATTTCACAATTTGACAAAGCACTAGCCAAATATTTCAATGGCAAAGAGATACGGGACTACAGTCATACCATACTCCATGCAGTTATACAAAACTCACCCTTATGTAACAGATAATACTCCCTACAACTGTACAACAACTCAATCATAACAGATATGCTGATATGCTCTGTCAATCAGTATATTATTGCACTGCTGTTCTTGTCTCTTGTATATAGCTGTGATTTTATATTTTATTTGATATTTTTGTTACTTATTTTTCTATTTTATTTTGACTTCTACATATACACTTATTTTTATAATTATGTCTCATTTGACACCATCTTTCTTGCTATACCATCTGTTTTTGTCACTGTTATTATATTATGTTGACTGAGCTACTGTATCCAAATAATTTCCCTTGTGGCTCAATAAAGTTTGTCTAAGTCTGTCTATTTGAAGACTTTAAGCATAATATAGAATTTAATCAGGCTTGCTCAAAACCACCATTATTTCATTTCATTTCATTTTATTTCTTCAAACACAAAATAGCCAAAAATATGATCCTACTAGCCTTGGCAAGATATCAAAACAAAACCACGTCACCTACAACCCCGTATTTACACACCATCGTTGTTCCCAGCATAACAAATCTACCGCTGAGGTATATCCTTAAATTTGAGCAGGAAGAACAACATTATTATAATATGGAGTAGGCCCTGTCAAAGCTGTGGTTGTTAGTGCATTGGCAAACTCTCAACACATCTTCCATGCATTTCCTCATCCTGACAATGGAAACAGTGTGAACTTTTCCTCCTGTGGAATTTCTAACAGCCCTCTCATTATTAACAAGAGTAACACCCAGCGCTGCCAAAACATTACACTGCACAATGTAATAATAGCTTGTACAGTGTAGAAGTAAAAGCAGTTTTCTTCCCTTTAGCGACAAATGTAAAAGAGTAGGAACAGAAAAAAAAAACACTTAATATAATGTTGTATAGAGACAAAAATATCGGTTCATTTAGCAACAAAATATTACTTAAAGGTCATACATTTCTCAAAATTGTCTCTTGTGAGCTTCAAAAACATCCCTGGAGTTGTGTTTTGTTTCATTCACACATCTGAGGAATCCTTTATAATTAGCCGGTCTACAACTCCAAACCTTAGAGCATTCAGTTCCACTTTGTGATGTCGTGACACAGTAGTTTTCAAATTAACAGAATCCTTTAACCTTTAGTTCACTACAGAGTGGAAACTCCAGGGCTGAAATTATTCAAATGATTCTAGTGAAGGTGTATGGAGTTTAAAACACAATGGAGCACTTTCTGTATCACCACATGACATCCATCACAAGTTGGGAGTGTTTTCTGTTTGAGAGAAGAACTAAATTTGCAGGGTTTGTGTGTTAAACATGTGTGAATAAAACAAAACACAAAACCAGCTATGTTTGTGATGAAGAAACATTATAAAACACAGAATAACGTAGTTTGGGTCCTTTAAAGCAGGACTAAACCAGGTTTGAACTGGGTCTACACTTAAAAAATAGATGTAAGAATGACAATGACCAAAAGGTGCATTAGAAAAGTTCCACAATGCATCTTTAAAAACAAAACCAAATTTGAACTTGGAGCTAAATTGCAATCAGATAAGATCTTTAATACCTCAAAATCAGATATACCGTTTCTACACTAAATCTAAAACTAAACAAAGTGTAACCCAGGACTAAAGCCGATCTGAGGACCACCAAAAATCATGGGCGGTTTGTCGCTTTCTTGTCTCAATGGAGATGATCCACAGTATGTCTCGCAGTATGGCATTAAGCCTATTTATACAGCACTTTGTCATTATGGGTTTTAAAAAATAAACATCCTTACAGTGAGTGGAGCCACCTCACCACTCTTCGCAGGTCTGACCTGTAACTTGGCCTGGTGGATCACCTCCTTGCCTCCATGAAAACAGATAGTTCAATGTCTTACAGTGGACATTACTCAACAAAGCAATTAACATCTTCATGGACACAAGCAGGTGGTGTATCTTCCAAGGGATACGTTACACAACCCACCTTTAAGCAACATCATTTCTAAAAAAAATTATAAAATCTTAATTAAGAACAGCGATGGAATTACATCCACTGAATCGATATGCGCCTGAGGTCCAATTGTAAATCCTTGTTCATCTTATGCATCTTTAATACCGGGCCAACTTCTGACCAGCAGCGATGTGCGAACTCACGGTGGGATTCAGAAAACGTATCCATTAGCAGTGCTTTTTTGCGTTTCATTAATTCAACCAATTCTCAGTTCGCTGGTGTTATGTAACTAGGGAAAAGTACTTTGCATACAACCGGAGAGGAAAACAAAAAGAGAGGAAAGAGTGATGAAAGAGGAAAAAGAGAGGGCCTTGGATTTAAAGTTATCCGATAATTTGTCTCAGATTAGTATTCCAATTTCCAGGCTACAAATTAAAGTCATCCACCAGGTAAAAGATTTGAAGACGGATCATAGACTAAACTTAGGAAAACCCTGAGGTCATGTTAAAATTCTCTTAAATTTAGTAGATTATCTTGCTAATTATTGACGTTTATAGCAGCTAGTATTTGTTAAAACCAAAGAGGTGGAATTCAAATGGCCCATTTCATGCTATTTGCTAATCTATTATGTTGTTTCCTCATCACACACATATCTGGAGTTGTGTTCACTAGAGTCGATTTTGTGTAATATAGGACCTTTAAAAAGGAATCAAAAGCAATGGACTAAATTGCAATATGGCGATAAATAAGAACTTAAATGGGACGCATTATGTAAAATGAACTTGTATGCATTTTTAATAATGTTATAACTGTGTTCCCTTCTCAAATTTCGATTCACATATGTTTAAGTAATTCTATATTGTCCAGCATCTGAAGCTTGAGTGCTCAGAAATGTTCACATTTGACCTATATCCACCCACTTCTCTGCATTTGCTTGCAATTATTCAAAAACTTCAGACACCAAGTCAAACATGTATAGGATTAAAAAAAGTCAATCAGTTAATATCACTTGGCAGAGCTTGATATATCTATCTAAATCTAGACCTGATTAGATCTTAATCAGGAATTAACAAAACTAATTTCAATGTAATTTTTTCCCCAAATTGTTCAGCGCTACTTGTACTACAAAATGTCAAACTACTGTATACCTTTGTAGTATCGTGTAGCTTTCCATTGTGGATTTAGTTGTTTTGAGGCAGAATGGTAATGACAGATTTGCCCGAATGCTTGTGTTGCCTTTAGAGAAACGTGCATCTGTTGAAACGTTCAGGTTGGTGTAGTTCATGGATAATGCTCTGCCTCTGTGGAGGGAGACAGCAGGAGGCTCGGAGTCATACAGGGCTGGACAGATCGGACTAATGAGAGGAGGAGAGAAGAGAGAGAGAGAAAGAAGGAGGGAAAGAGGTAGGGTGAGGGAGAGAGAGGGGCACGGAGAGAGAGAGGCAGTTAGAGAAACATGAGCGAGACATGAGAGAGACATGAGAGAGAGAGACATGAGAGAGAGAGAGACATGAGAGAGAGAGACATGAGAGAGAGAAAGACATGAGAGAGAGAGAGAAGTAGATTGATAGAGTGTGAGAAATGGATCAAGATGGATATACAAAGAGAGAAAGGCTCGGAGGCTACGTTCAGACTGCAGCCTGAAGTGACCCAAATCCAATTTTTTTTGCCTCTATGAGACCTGTATCTGATCTTCTAATGACAGTCTGAACGACACAGACCTGATTTTTTCAAATACGACCCAGACCACTTAGATATGTGGTCCTAAAACCGATACATCTTTTGACTAGCGACTTCAGTCTGAACGAGCAGGTCACATTCATCTGACCATGAACAAGGGAGAATGGTAGAAGTAGGCACTCACAAATGTACACAAACCTTCTTCTTGTCATACAAAAATTGTGTTTGAAGTCTGTCAGTGAAGCAGCAAAGCACATAGCAATCCCACCACTCTCAGCAACAAGACGTTCCTTTCTACGGACGTTGCTGCCACTGCCCCACAAAACGCAATGGCCAAAATCCTTGTTCTTCTCCTTCTCAATCTCATCCTTTAAAGATGACACATGTACAAAGTTGTACATGTTCTGGCTTCGGTACGACAGCAACTTTAAAATCTCCAGGCGCTCAGTGCTGGTGTCCATGTTTGGGCTACTTCCGTAAACACTGAGCACGTTCACTGCGCGTGACCTCGTCGTGTCCTCCAAGGCGCATGCGGGACACTTTTGGGGCGTTTAAAGTTCACACTAGAGATCACATACAAGTCGCATTTAATTGGAAATGTGAATGACCTCGCAAAACCCTGCAGTCTGAACGTAGCCAGAGTAACGAGAGAGAGAGACGGAGAGAGACGGAGATAGAGAAAGACATTTGTTAGTCACCAACATCATCTTGCTCTCTGCCCTGAATGCCAGAGAGGTGAGTATACAGCACTCAACACTAAGTAACTAAACAGCACCATTAGACAATATCGCCTGTATACAGACCATAGGGTTACGGAGGACATGTGGTTTAAAAAGTAATAGATTCTATCACCAACGACATGACGTGGAACAGTAGTATATACTAATTCCAAAACTAGAAAACCATTTGGACAGGAAGTTGAATATTCCTAAACATACATAAAAATACTTAAATGACTATCAGGATAATTACGATATCGACTTATCAGTCAATATATGAAAGCTGGAACAATACATTTTTGGTCTCAATATTTTTCACTTCTATGCAATAGTGGTGAGAGTTTAGTTATTTTAGCTGTAATAAGGTCCAAATGAATTTTAGAGAGTTGAATAAGTAACTTCTGTGGCTGGTTATCTTTAATTGTTATATTTCTCTGTAGCAATTGTTAGCGCGACAGGCCTTGCCATCACTCAAGTTTAAATGACAACTCCAAAAACTATTAAACATCTGTCAGAACTACAAGACTAAAATATCTTTTTCATTACTGAACTAATTTTTTTCTACTACTCTCATGTTGTGGTTACAGCTTTATTTTTTATCATTTCAATATCTACAGCCAACACTGATTGTACATGAGAGACACTTCATTTGAGTCACCCCTGAATGAAAAAAAACAAAACATAGTCAGCCTTATACCACAAGTAACAGGGAGCGTGGTCAATGAGTGGACATTGATACAACAAATGAATTCCTTTAGTAAAGTTATTACTTGGGCACGCTGGGGGTACCATACTATGATAAATCCATGTATAGTTTGGAATAGTGCAAGCCATAGCATCATTCCATCACATAGTAATCTGATCCCGGTGAAATAGCTGAGCGAGCATGATGGTGCGTACAGGAGGTGGGAGTGGGTGGGACTGGGGTTGACATCGGACACGTCAAGGATGCCCCAATTCAACAGACAACTGCTTTTAAAAGCTCCCCAAAAGATTCAGCAAGAGAAAGAGAGACCACAGCAACAGCGCAGCAAAGACGACATGACAAGAAGAAAGTAAAAAGTTTAGGGAAAATGGTTAAACAAAGCACAAAAATGTTATCTTAAAACCTTGATCTATGATGTAACTTGATTATGAGTATATTTGCAAATATTTTTAAAAAGGAAATGAACTACAAAACTGAACTACAAGAATCACAAGCATTTCAGTGGTTGTAGAGGTTGACTGATAAATAGATCCTATGGAGACTAAATGTTTACTTAGATGCAGATGATGCTGTATTATTGAAATGATTACAGCTCCTATTAATTTGCTAATTTGAACATGAAATTTGAGATATAACAGCAATTCATCTTGCAACCCTAACATTATTTTCTTGTATGAAACGCTGAAGGAATCCCACAAGGGATGTAGTTTGAAATGTCAAAAAATAAATAAATACATAAATAAAAATGCACTTTTCATCTGCTTTTACAGCAATTTGGAGGAAAAACGTTTGCTAAATTGCTGCAATCTAAATGCCAGAGGACACCTTAAAGAAATGTGTTTTTTCTTAAGACTATAAGTGGAAGTTTGTCCTTGTACCGTTCAAGGCTTTTCGCTGTTGTAAAGGTAGTTCACTGGTCTTTCTGTAACACATAAAATGGAGATTCAATGTGGCAGTAAGCAAGGAACAGGACCAGAGTAAAGCAGGGCCCACCACTATTTGCTTGTTTTATGCAGGATACAAAGAAACAGCCACAGGCGCATTGGTGTGCACTGCTGCTGCTTCAATGTTGCATTCAAAAACATAGTGTAAAAACATAACACGGCTGAGGGACAGAGACGCCCCGTGGGCTGTAGGTGATGATGCATTCAGAGACCAGAGCAATGGCCCTTTCTAGCAATGATCAAATACAGATCCTATATAAATGATTAATGCGAGGAAAGTACAATGTACAACAGTAAAAGCTCTGCTTTAGTTCCACCTCATCAAAGTCGGTCAAAGAAAAGAATTTTAGTGCAACATTTCTGCCAAAGGGTTTACTAATTGTATACAGCTATGTTATTGCTTTGTTAAAATGTTCCAAAGCATTAACTGTAATAAAGACAAACAAGTGCTGACCACAGGCAAGTTACAGGTCAGATTTGCGGAAAGGTGCCCTCCTCAAAAAGGCATGTTTTATCAATAAAAATATGTAACTGAAAAAAAAGAAGATTCCAAGTAATGCAATAACATATTCATGGAGACAATCAGTTGGTGGATATCCCAGCAGTAAAGTTTTATAATGGACCTTTAAGCTCTAAAGTATTGATTTTTTGTCATACTTGCTCATTAAAGGTAAAAGTTACCCATTTCGCAGTATTGATATTTTTACCAATACAAGTTTGAAAAGATCCTTGAAAAGCCAGTATATGACCAAGCACTATACATTTAATAAAAACAGATGATGAAATTCAATTATCCATGGTGTATGGACGCAATAGAATTTTCTGCTGTAGGTTTTATGACGTGAACCCTTACTACATATCTGGAAGCCATTTCAAAATGTTTTCCACGAACAGTCCACTGGTTCATTACTCAACATTCAGAGGCTAATTACTCAACATACATAATGCAACAGATTGAGATCATATGGCCATCTTTGCTTGTGACTAAAGTGCACCAACTCAACCATGATATTCAGCGACAGGCAATAAATTATTTGCAATATTGTATGCCTAGAATGGATACAGCATCATGTATATGGCAGGTTTTAGATGGGTTTCTTACTCGACTAAACCTCCCATTTTCATGCATCCAGGGAGGGCCACAGTGCTGTCAATCAATAATTCATAAAACCACGCCAGAGAAATCATATGTTCCTTATATATACGATTAACGTGGGCTAAATCCAGCACGTTGACACCTCCAGTGCCCTACACATCTAATATAGTCGGATTAAAGCAAGATGAAGGGGGAAGGGGATGCTATCTTAAATTTGAGATTATTCAGAGATATTAAGAGGCAAAGTCATGTGTGTAATAAATTCACAGTGACAATAACATGTATGGAAAATGTTTTGTATAAAATGTGATTCTGAACATTTTTAATATTGGAAACTAGCAGACTACAAATATGCCCAGCTATACGGGGATGTTCTCTAAGCCATGAGATTTTTCCCACTCTATATCCTCGGCAGCCTCTCCTCTCACACTAGCTAACTTCAAGTCCTTCTCTAGCAGGGATGCACAATATATCTCACGCGAATCCATTGCAATTTCATTTAATGCAGTTATCAAAATGCAAAGGCTACCATAATCCTCCAAATAACATTTCTATTATTAATTGAAAATCCTCTTATCTTGTCAAAAGCATCAAAAACCAGATACTGATCAATACTAAAACTAGTATTGAAACTACATACTCATTTGAAGAAGTATTGATACAAAAAAGTCAAAAGGATAAGAGCACAGACTAGTTTACGCCCATGGACCACTATGGAACCTCACGGGACGACTGAGGGACACAGAAATAAAATGGCATGGCAATATAAAAGAAAGAGCTATGATTTAATGTTGAAAATGACATTCTGAACAGGTTTTTTTTAATTATCATTGTGTTACTGGAATCAGTACTGAATATCGAGTATATTCCTTAGTATCATGACAACACTAACCTGTAGTTTAGTTTACAAACATGTTTGTCTCTCAAAGTTGAACGTACTTTTTAAACATATGTTGCACAGACCTATTGGTAACTCAGACTTAATCATGTTTGTATTCCTATTTTTCCAGTACAAGTGTTTTAAAATTCCGTCTTAATCGTCACCGTAACTACCAAACGCTCCCATTCAGCAATGATGATGTGCAAGATGAACTGAGAAGATAAACACTGACGCCCTGTCCGTTGTAAGTCTAGAGCATTGTGTAGATCTTCTTTTATGATGTCAGTTGAAAAGACTTGGAGGCTTCAGGGCTAACCACTCAAGCACACGTTTGCCATGCATTTGTAAAGACGTGAGGCGCCTGTGAACAAAAGGTCTGGCTGAGTGGAGCTTCCAAGAGAGTGGTGGGTTTTGCGGTTGTGGAAGGAAGCAGGATGACCGCTAGAAGAAGATCGGACAGTCGCATAGGAGTGTCAAGGTAACACATTTTAAAGCAAAATCCTTTACTACAGAGAAATATTGCAGTTGGCCAGTGATGATAATTACAGTTTATTAGGGCTGTCAGTTTAACACGTTAATTAGATTCATTAATTACACTGCAAATTAACATGTTATAAAAATGAACGCAGTTAATTATGAGTGGCAATTCAATGCGTGCATTGCAAATCGCTGCCAGGGCCTTTGAACAGCAAGTTTATTTATAAAAGGAAGGAAGACGGGACTATCAACAACGGTGATTTGGAGCTTTTGTCAAAAACAATTTTCCGATCACCGAAGCTGCTCTAGCCTGACGGATCATTTGAACGCTAAACATGTCCAGACAAGTTCCATCGTTACCGGCGATAGAGCGAGCGTGAGCGCACTTCACCAAACCATGCTCGCAGAATTCGAGAAACGAATGAGCAAAGAGACCACAGAAAAACTGACAAACTCAATCGTGGGTTGCCTCTCTTTCTCAATCTCTCTCTCACATGAGATTAAAATGCTATTAATTAGATAAATTAATTACAAATCCTGTAATTAATTAGACTATTTTTTTAATCGCCTGACAGGACTACAATTTATCGTTCAATATATTTAAGATGAAACAAGATATTTTAGATATTTCAATATTTATCAATGGTATTTTTTCCTTTGTAATTGTGTAATGTATGTAATACGATAAGATTTGAGCTGTACAGAATAAAATAAATAACTTCTATGGTTATTTATTTGTTGCAGCTCAGGCCTTTAAATGATACTTTAAAAATCGGTTACCTGGGGTTATCCTGCTTTATTTCAGTGGCAAAAAGTATTTTCAATATTATTGTTTATAGCAATATTTCTCTGTAGCAATATATCATGCTTCAAAATGTGGGCAAAATTGTGACAGGCCTAATGAACAATAATACTGACACTACTTTATGCAACTGACACAATAACAATCAATTCAAATAGAGTTTCATTATAAGGCCTGAGCTTACATTATCTTGCTACATAAAAACGGCAAAAATCTTCACACTTTTGCAAAGAAATTCTACACTTGATAAATATTGAGCCCCAAAATATATTGTTTCAGATTTCATATATTGAGCGATAAGTAGATATAGTAATTATCGGGACAGGCCTACAGTACAGCGAGTTTTTTCTCTATTGCAGGGAACTAAACATGAAGTAGAGCTGTACTGAAATGTGCACAGGGCGTTCATCAAATATTTAGACAGGGAAATTAACTGTACGAACATGCCTTAGACGAAAATCCCTGGGGAGCAAATAAGACGAATAGAACTGGAGCAGAATTTAAAAAGATTGATTTTGAGGAAAACATTTTCGATGTAATTCTGAACACCAATTTTTCTTCCAATGTTCTTTAATGAAACCAAAAAATGAAGATACAATTTAATCCTAGGGTTATAAATGCTACTGTATCAAGGGATAGCAACTATATGGATTTGTTGTTATTACAAAACAATGAATATTTGGTTACTAATGTTGAGTATCAGAAAACAACTGGGCCTGTATCGTTCAATACATGACAGATGGAACAATCATTTTTGGGGGGCCAATATTTAGCGTGGAGACTTTTTCTTTGTACTAGTGAAGAAACCTTGTTATTTTTTTATTCAATATGATCAGATTTGAGCTCTAGAGTGTTAAATTATGAACTTAACTCAATATAGACACAAAATAATTATGTGTTTCATTCAGGTATTTATTTGTTACAGCTCATGCTTTAAAGGTCCCATGGCATGAAATTTTCACTTTCTGAGGTTTTTGAACGTTAATGTGAGCTCCCCTACCCTGTTTAGGCCCCCCCCCCCCCCCCATGGTTAAAAGTTGCGAAATGTCTAAACTGAGCATTTGCGATCCTTTTCTGCGTTACAAAAAATAGGAGCTCAAACGGGCGAGTTTGAACAAGGCACCTTATTGACGTCAGATCGAAAAAAGAAATGCAAATGCAGTTCCACCCCCGTCTGTCTGAACTCAGCGTCTCTGTAAATCACGCCCAGAGAGTTTGGACTGCGAATGCGCTAGGCAATGCGAAATGCGTTTTTTTATTTGCCTGGAGGCACGTCCGAGTGTTTCTAGGCTCGGAAGTCCTTTATCTGAGCCTCTGGACCTTTGAACAGCAGTGGTTTAATTTTATTTTATGTGGAAATGTGTTTATTTTTCAATGGAACACTTCAACTCTCTCCACCGTGCAAAAACAAGGAAATGGATCAGAGAGCGCTCAGAGCAGAGAGCGGAGCGTTTAGCCACGCCCCCACCTTCTACTATTGGCCAGCTTTTTTCCTCCTCATTTGCATTCAAGCAACAACGCCCATTATAGAGTGTTCTGAGTCAGAAAAAATACTCTTTCTCAGCTTATCTCTGTTTCTCATGCACTGAGTGTTGATTTTGAAGAAGGATTCATTTACAGTATTAGGGAACCATTAAGGAGCCATATAAATCATCAAGAAGTACCATGTCATGGGATCTTTAAAAAAATATTGTTGATTTAGAATACTTTTTTGGGGACATTTCTTCCCACTCCTTTTGGGGCAATTTTTTGTTGCTGTTCTTGTTTCTGTTGATATGACTGCACTGATGTCAATATTATTATGTTTTCATTATAAACAAATATAAATAAGTGACAAATAAAAGAAATATAATATAATTTTTGGTTTGGTGCAATATTATCGTTTATCCTCTATACTTACTTTACTTCAGCAATATATTGTATTTCAAAAATTGTTATGCATGCTTTTAGCCTTGAACTAGACAAAATACGAAAGGTAAACAGTTTAATAATAGCAATTTGAGCCCTCGCATTGACAAACAGTACCCCAGACGCTTATGCATTAAGTATACTGCATTCAATAGCAATCATAATACATCTACAATGAAAATCTTTACGTTTAAATATTTAATTGAAATGCACAACTGGTTGCCTTTTATGACCACGAGACAAATAACCAGCGGTACTTTATGCTTGTACTCCTCGTCCCCTTTCCAAGGCCACTATTAATTGTGTCCTTAATAACTTTGATTTAATGCTGCTGGTTTGAAATCTTCGTTATTTATTATTTCATATTTTTTTTTACAGGGCTTTTAAGACTCTTCATCATCTGCTGCAGGGATGCTAGCTTTAACATTGCATCAACAAACAGGGAATATTAGATAAAAGTGAGTAAAAGCAGTTGCCAAGGAAACAGCGCAAGAAGTTTGCTGTATTAATGTTTCATCCATCAAAATGCTGGGTTCAAATGAAGCGCCGCCGGCATGTTGCAAAGCTGGATATATGTGGAACAACCCCACCGCATTTTCAAGGCCTGTGTAATATATTGTCAGTGGTTCTGTTGGTATTGCATTTGCTGATATTGCTGAACAACAAGGAAAATTATTCTATCAAAACAATGGTGACAAAATGAGGTGTTAAATCATTTTTATATTAGGTGTGTTTCTATAAACAAGTCTTTTTTTTCTATAGCAAGTCATCAGCATTAACATCTCCATGGAGTCAAACAGGAAAGTTACACAGTATACCTTTAAATCAGCTCTTTTAGCAGGTTTAATCCTTTCAGACTTGATATTCTAATGATGTATTTGTCATCAAAACATTGAAATTACTTAATTAACAGTATATATCCAGATAGTAGTTATCTAGATTAGGTTCAGTTGTAAAGCAGTGCATGTTGTAATGATGTCACTGACAGCTATGGAGTGCAATGTCACAGGGCTGCAAGCGATGACGGTAATCTCTAGATCGTAATTACTGAGACAGACAGGCTATATACTACAACATGCTAGCAATACAGGAAAAGCCTACATCCATCTTGTCTGTGTCTGTCAAGGTCATCAAAAACCATCAAACTCAAGGGGGGGAAAAATAGCCTGTAGCTCTAGGTTCAAAAAGCTATCAAGAATGAGTGACAAGAAGGTGGTAATCCAGATCGCATTGAGGAGCGGAAAATGCAACAGCAGGTGAATGAGGCGCGTGGTTGTACAAACAGTCACGCGTTTAATTAGTGATGTGGTTATAGGTCGGGGGACGCTATGGGCAATTGAATGGAAGGAAACTAATGTCAATGATAGCGTTATGTGGGTAGGTGGTATGTTTTGGTGGGCATTTTGGATATGAAGGATGGGTTAGGGTTTGCCTGGTTTACACCTGACCATATCACAAGTGAGATATGGTCTGGAAGCCACCTTCGAAATATCTCGTACCGGAGGTGTGGTTTACGATCGCCAACGGCCGTTTATTGGGCGTTACGAATGTCTATCATTTGGCGTACACGTAGCCCATAGCCAATCATGTCAGTTGTCAGTTCAAACTACAAGCTTCCGTTTGTCTCCTAGTACGCGTCACCGTCTTTCCACCCCTCCCCGCTCTCTGATTGGCTCCCAGAATCGGGAGAGCTCACTTGCCATAGTTGCCAGGCTAACTTTCAGATCGGAACGAACGAAAGCAGCCTGCGATTTCCCAGGTTAGGTTAGGGTTAGGGCACAGAGATATACTGAGATATACTGATATATACTGACTAACCATCTATCAGTCTATCTCCAGCAGAGGCCCATATTTTGTAAAAACCTTACTAAACCTTACTCAACAAGCAACAGCAACAGTGAAAGACTTAACAAAAACAGTACAAGTTTGAAACACCAACTGATTTCAAATGATGTTCATTTTTCATCATTGATTTTTCTGGTCTGTTTGTTCTTGACAGGGATAAAAGGAATTAACTTATGAAATAGTCCAAGTCTGGGAACTATTCACACAATCAGCATAAAAATATAATGTTGTGGATGTTTAAAAGATCCTACATTATGCACTATATTCTTGACCGGAAAAAGGTGGCTTGTCCTCTCCGGGAGGGTGGAGAGTCCTTGCCTCAAGTGGAAAATTGACTAATGTGAGCTTTTATTCATATTCATTATGCTGTTCCTCCCCAAAAAACATACATGGAGCTGTGTTTCATTCACATTTGAGCAATCCTTTATTATTGTTTTTCCTACATCTACAAAGCTTAAACTGCTCTTTTCCACCTTGCAATGTCATGAAGCAGTAATTTTCAAGTTAACAGTTACTTTTCACCTTTTCTAAGTAGTTCAGTAGAGATCGTTGAGGGTTGAAACCATCCAAATGATTCTAGTGAAGGTGTATGGAGTTTAACTGGAGCACTTCCTGTATTACCACATGACATCACAAGGTGGAACAGAGTGTTTTCTGTTTGAGAGAACTCAACCTAAATATGCAGGATTTGTGTGTTAAACATGTGCAAATGAAACAAAACACAACTCCAGGTCTGTTTCTGATGAGGAAACATTATAACACAGATCAGAAAACCATGTAATATGGGCCCTTTAAGGCATATTCTAAAAGGGACATCCCAGATTTTAATGGTGGTAGAGGTGGTGGAAGGGCGCCCAGCCTGCTGTCCGCGCTAGCCCCAATCAATATCACAGCGAGAGGCCATGAGGGACTTGCTGATTGCGCCTGGCAAATGACTACAGTGATTTGGAAACCTGGGGGAGGGGGCATGAGTCAGGCAGAGAGCTAGAGATCAATGACATGAAAGTGTAGCAACTATCAGCTTGAAATATACAACCAAGGAGGGAGGAAAAAAACGAACTTGTCAATCTGTCACCGAAAACATCCAGTGGCAGACTCCACTGTCCACAGAACGCTGGTCTTTGCAGATCTCCACAGAGTTACAGCCAGTCAATTTTACAGCACAAAATCCATAAAGGATGCACCGCTAGTGAAATTTGGGGCCAAAAGCTGGAGCCTAAAATAACTATTTGGATAATTACCGGTGCTGACTTTGTTGTTCTGACTGACTGCTCACTAAATGGTGCAGGGCTAGATCTGACTAAATGCTCATTTACACTGGAATGGTTTAGGTCATTATAAATGTAGGCAGTGTTTAAAAGGGCTGTATTATTATTATTTTTCCATGTATTTGAGCAAAATGTGTGCAACTCTAGTACAGATATATTGTATAAATAGCTCTTCAGGTCAAAATAAGTTCACTGTGAGCTGTCATTCAATTACAAAGTGTTTTAGAGTGCAATAATCAGAAAGTGTGAATTACTTAGCATACTAGTTATTATTAGTTTCATCATGACAGCAAAACACAAAGCACTTAACTTGACTTAAAGTGACTGAAGGAGAAAAACACAATTACATTGCTTTCAGATAAATGCCTTTGTAAACTAGTTGTATCGTTTTTACAATCTGGACCTTATTTTGGTGATAAAACGTCATTTACTCACCCATTGTACTCCGGAGATTTCGGAGTTGAGCTGTATCCATTTAACGTGAGTGGTCGGGGCACGCCGTTTATCACTTTTCAAATGACAAAAGTTCAATGTGTTAGTTTACACTTTCGTTTGAGTCACAAGTGGCCAGAGATCCAGTCATGGTTCCGATTCAATGACGTCATCATCGAGCATTCATTCCACTACTTTGCTTAGAAGACGCTCAGAACTTTTCTGTTGCAAATGAGACATGGCTGAAGATTCGGACTTTGAGATTGAAGAGGACTTTTGAGGCTGAGTACACGGATGAGGAGATATTAGAAAGAAGGAAGCTGAGACAGTTTGAGGAGCAGCGCGCCAGAGAACAGCCATCGGTATCGCATTACTTCTCAGAATCGTGCGCTGAATCCGCTGGCCTTCTTTCTTTTACTTTGCTGGTAAAAAAATCGTCTGGACTGAAGTGGGTACTGCAAACACGATGGTCCAAACGTCTTACAGCTTTGCCTTTCATGTTTGGGTCCATTCTCAAGGCAACTAGCCACAGCTTCAATAACTCCAGATTGTGATGAGGAAGCCTGTGAAAACTCAACTTCGTCCAAGCTGTCATTTTGTTTTCACAACTGGGATAAATGCATGTTCGCACCATTTCGGGTTTTCTCAAGCGGAGATGTTTTCTTATTATTATTCCTTTGCTTCTTTATGACTGTAACCGAGAGCTGAGAGCGGTTACAGGCCACTTTTGACTCAAACGAAAATGTAGACTAACACATCATTTGAAAAGTGATAAAGTTTGTGTTATTTGGTGACTGCAACAGCGTGGTCCGACCACTCACGTTAAATGGATATAGCCCAACTCAAAATCTCCGGAAATACTCCAAATTACACCAAAGTACAATGGGTGAGTAAATGACGTTGTTTTATCACCGAAATAAGGTCCAGATTGTAAAAACGATAGTTGTCCTTTAATACTTGTTTGCTCACTACCATTGACAGGCAAAAGTTTTCAAGCGTAATAATGAAATCTACTGAACCAGCTTCACTTACTGCTGTTACTGTGCAGGCCTGCTTAGTTTTAGTGCAACTGGAGTGAAAAATTAAAACAAATGGAAGAGAATGGGCTGAACTGGGATGCTGTGTCTAAGCCATGGCCTTATCTGAGAGGTGGAAGACAAACATTAGGATTTGTAATCAGCAAGTTTCATCTATTTGCCGATAGCCCTGTGGCTGTCAACACAGAGCACCACAGTAGAAAATCCCTCAATCTATAAAAGTAGATTATAAAATGCAATAGTTTGTCTAATGGTATTTAACAGTGGAAGTTACATAAATCAGCTTAAGTGTTATGAGCACCAGTAAACATCCAGATCAGATCACATCCACATCAGAAATGTGCATGAAACATTAATTGCAATATTATATCATTTGGCCTATATTGGGCCGATATTTGGACTGTTTAGCATACTGGCCTTAAATAAAACCAGCTGCAAAAAACGTGACTACACAACTATCATATTAGGTTTGTGGTTAAAAAAAAGGGCTTGGGAGGAATTTGTAGTAAATTTAAATTACAAAATTTGGGGAAAATAATCTAAATCAGCCCAAAAATATTGGCAGTTTTGGAGTTATCAGCCATCAGTATTAACAATTATAACAGTATATTATATTAACAGTATAAACAATTGGGCATCAGCACCTGCAGCAGTCGATCTCTATGCAATATAACCTGATTTAGTCCCAATCCAGAGCCAAATTTAGACCTTGTTTAGGCCATGGTTAGACTTGATTTGGTTCTTTCTGCAGTATCTGTTAACATCCATGTGAGAACAAACATGGAACAAATGTATATTTTTCAAAAGAGAGCAACAGTCTAATAGTTAAAAGCTTAAAAAGATTAGTATCTGACAGAAGCCCCATGCATCACGGTATACACCCCTTTTTCAAAAATTTCACTCACTACAATGTCTGCCCTGTCATAATGATGTAACTGGTTGATGTTTATTGTCTAAAACATGGATAAATTTGGTTTCACCGTTTAGTAAATGCTTTTTCACTGTTAGGAAAAACACAAGTGTAATAAAAAGAATAGAGCGAAGCTAAATTCTCGGTTGGCAACGACATTAACACCGTCTGGCATTTCCTTAAAAACACAGTGACAGCTCCTTAAAGAAGACGTTTCTTGTTAGCTTTTTTTGCTTTTTTTTTTGCTTTTTCCTGTACACCCCGTCCACCCCTCCTTTCTCTCTCCCTCCTTCCCTCCCTCCCTCCCTCCTCCTCTCCCTCAACCACAATACCGTGACACAGGATTAGCTTTCATTAGAGAAGGCGCTATAATCAGCTTTGGAGCATAGCGAGTGACGGAACAATAAAAAGGATCTGGAAGAGGGAGTCGGCTGCTGGTGCTACTACACTTTTATGTGTCCTGTTAGCATTGTGCACTAGCTAACCGTCTGATACTTTTATAGTTTCCATGGGTATTGGTGGGTTTGATGGACTTATCCACCTGTTGCTGACGTTGCAGTGCACCTACAATTTCAATAACCAGTTATATGTGTAACAAAACTTGATACACAATATGAGTAAACATAAACAGTTTTCCTTTTGCCATCTCAGGTCAAGACAGTAATCCTTCAAATGCCAAAGTGTGACGCCTTTGTGTTTAAAAAACGTATAAAATATTTGCAAATGCTTAATGTTTCTACTGACTGAAATCTGGGTATGCAGGTTGTTCTATTGATTTACTAAAAGTGTTGCTCTGAAATAACAAGTGCATTATGCAGAGAAGTTTCAGTGACGAGTGGCACAGGAAAGTGTTTTTGGCTGCAATAAACATAAAGGTCACAGACGAGCTGCTTTTGTTTGGATAGCAGGCAACTGAAGTCTGAACCAGCACAGAACCACCTTTGTGCGAATGCTCCTCTGGGTTTTGGACTGGCACATGCGTTGGGAAGGAGTGACGAAACAGACCTATCCAGAACATATGTCCCACAGGCTCTTTACAGTCCAAACCCCTTTTCACTATGGGCTGCTTAGGGACTCCGAGAGCAGTGACATGTAGAGAACTGGGCAGGCTCTGGGCAGGCCAGTCCAAATGAGAAACCTCACATCATCAGTAACCTTAGACTATAATGAAGTATCAAGTATAAATGGAACTCAAACATGAAACTATATTCTTCTATTTTAGTGATCAATAAAGTTCATGGCAAGGATCAATAAAGTCCATGGCAAGGATCAATAAAGTTCATGGCAAGGATTTTACAGTAAAAACTGTGTCTTTCTCATGATAAAATAAATGGCTAATGTTCTCAGACATAACATAACATAAGCTCCAGAAAAAAGTGAAGTGACCAAAATACATAAAAGGCCAATGCCCTGTAGAAACTCAAACTATGGTTTTGTACGCTCATTCACAGCTTGCCTCTGAGATAATATGCCTCAACAGGCGTGATCGCACCTCCAAAGGAGGGCTCGTTGGCAGCTGAAATGTTGGCATTTCTAGAATGCAATCACTCGGTCCATATGGAGGGGATGAGCCAGTCTATATTTTCACCCGCACTCAGCTAAACTGTGCATACCAGACCAGGACCAGACCAATGTTGCCTGACCCAAATACAACAGCTCCAAGTGGATATAATGCTCCTCACCACTCATTAATCTGGCCTCACTCACCTCAGACACAAAGGTTACAACAGATATAAAAGCAGTTCTATTATCACAGACCCCATAAACCAGGGCAAACCCTTACACATACACAGGAATAGCCCCAGCACATATGTGAAATGGCATTCCTCTTTGGCGTGTCAAAAGGGCAAGGGTGGCAGGAGAAAGCAAACAAGCTTGAAATTGATTTCATGTGCTCTTTTCACATGACAAAATACACAATATAACAGTCAAACATGGGGCTGTGCACAAAATACTATTCTACCATTGAATAAAAACAACATGAGTGTGGTGATTTGGGCCAGAAGGCTGTAGTGTTTGGAAGCAGGTGGTGAGGCAGTGGGGCAGCACAGCCGGACTCCTCCTCTCACCTCGACCAGGACAAGCCCCTCGGAGCTGCCAGTTTGGCCACAATCATTTTCCTCCTTTCCCTCCCATGCTCTCATCCTATCTCCTCCTCTCCTCCTGCTGGGGCCTGACTAAGTGGGTGTGGTTGTTCCTCTGCCAGTGGGATGCCTGGCTGCCAGTACTGGACCAAATGGCATGGTGCTGGTGGAGTGGAGCTCAATAAAGAAAAAGAGGAATTCTGACTCAGCACAAGCCATAACTCTGAGCCATCCACAGACCCATATAAAACATACCCTCCCTCCTCCACTGGGGCTCCATATATTAGGGGACGCTATGCTAGAGTCCCTGAAGTAGCTGCTATTATGCAACCCTTGTGGGCTAAAAGTGACTAAAGTATATCATCCCTCTCTGCCGCGGGGCTGACCTCCATATTGCAGAGAAAGCACTTTCAAAATTCACAAGCGGAGCATTATACTGAACCCCCATCTGTACAGGCTTTATTGGCAGGGAAGATTAAAGGCAGTTAGAGCATGACTTTTGAAGCCACCTCCACAGTCAGAACCAATCAAACACAGACAGTAGTAGTGTGAGCTTTAAGAAACCTGCCAGGCTGCGGCAGGTCAGCCCATCATGCTCTTCACTGCCCTTGGTCCCCCTGGTCCCACACAGGGCACAGGGGTCACAGAGTGCCTGACAACCAGGTCAGAGAGTGAAGCCTGGAGCACAGCGTTCTGACATCTCGGTGGGTCCCAGATGACCCACTCTGCTCTCTCAACTGTAAATCTTTTTATATTATCAGCCAGCTGCTGTGGGATTCCAGCCTTTACATTTAGTCTGAAACAGCTCAGCTTTATTTTTGCACCCTATATTATATATTTATTAAAACAGTGCATGCAGAATAAGACACAGATTCTGATGGAGCAACTGTCTGATGTGTATCTGGATTTGACGCCCTCACGGCTTGCCACATACCTCTGTGGGTATCCCGTTACGTTCTATACAGGGAGCCCAAAGCCTTAGGAGTGTTTTGATCTTACAGCATGGGTCAGCTATAGATCTTCAACCATGAAAAAAAAAAAAAAGTGAACAGGAATGATAGGAATGTAGGTGTGAATGGTAGGTGGATGGACCATATAACTGACAAGAGGCATGCTGGAGTACATGACAGATAGAGAAACTAGATATGGAACAATCAGGTACAGCATGATGTCTTATGTACTTGGGACAGTGCAGAGTGAGGACATTGAGAAGCAGAGCCATGGAGGAGCTGTCATAGCTTTTGTATTCTTCAGATACTGTGAGTCATGGGCCGGGACCTACCCTATAACGCATACTCCACAGTCATAGAGCTGCATGCTTGTTGGGAAAGGGTTAGGGTGAAGGGATCGTAATAGAGAAGACGCTGCCTAGTGTGAATGTGTAGAGACCTCCAACAATAGAATGACTACATAGTAAAGCGATGGCCCACTGCCCAGACATAAACAGAAACAATTATAGAAAACTCAAAATAATCTATTTTGGTGAGCACAATTTTGACCACGTTTTTTAATACAGTAAGCTAAAAGCACGGGATTGCTAGTTCAGGGGTAAATAACCAATAACAATTTCTACTCACAACAACGTTATAATATAGACACAAATAGTACACTGATTAGCTATTTTAGCTCAAATTTTACAGGAGACAGAACCTTAGGCTGGTTAGAGACTTTCCGAGAAATTTCATCAAAATCCATCGATTTCTTGCCAACACTCAAACAAATAAACCTCCTTGGCAACAGTATTGAAACCACAATGCAAGAGGATATTAACTTGGTGTAACCACATCTTTGACACACTGAAGAAGTGGTGGTATTCATTAAAACTAAAAACCAAATGACTTTTTAGAATTCTATAGCTCCTGGAGTCAAAGTGACCATGTAGTTCTGCACCAATGGGGTATTTATTTCATCACGACTAGACTAGAATACTGGGGAAAGGCTGTGATCCAGATTCAAAGCACACAGTAATAATACATAGTTGAAAACTCACTACAAATACAATAATATGTTTCCCCTTTCTTATCTATTTGAGGCTAAAGATTATCCTAATAAAACAGGTGGGGGTATTCATATTCGGGTATGAAGTTGGAGTTTAGCTTATTTTATATCAGGAGGACAAAACCATTCCCTGAGGAAACCCAGCAAAACACAGGGAAAACAAAAACCCTACCCTGTCCAGGAATTGAACCGGGGACTTCCTTGCTGTGATTGGCCAATACGCATTACAACATGACTGTTATTGCATTTCCCATAAAAGACTTCCCTTGAAATTTAATCTGAAATCTGCCACATCCCTGACACTTTAGTGATTTTGTTTTCATTAAGAAAAAAATTCTCACGGAAAAAAATTGAGGGAGGATTTTATTTCCTTGAGTCCGAGATGACATTCCTGGGAAATGTCACCGCACAACTATGGAAGAAAAAGAAACTACACACAAGCGCATGTACGGGCATGCATGACAATGACGGCTAACTAGCGTGTCAAGTGAGCCTGTTGTATGGAGACAAGATCTGTGTGTGCAGAATCAATACTTCATACACTGCACTTCATATGGGCAAGATATGGGGTGGGGGGCATTACAGATCAAATGATTGGTCATAGTAATGTATGGGTCTTCAGCGCTGTTTGGACAGACATATAATCAATCTGAGCCACGGGGGACGCACGCTAGCCATCCCATTTGCAAACATACTAACGGCTAGCGTAGACGAAGCGAGGACTCTTCAGCCTTGGCAACTGTATCAGGCCAATAGCGAGAAGGGGGAGTGACCTTCTAAGTTTAAACAAGATTTGAATTTACCTAGTAATTATCATTTCAAATATTCAGAGAGACTAATGCTGCAAGGCAAACAATAATTGTCAAATGGTTCTTGCTGGTCCAGTTTTGGTTAGAGAGGCATAATACAACAGAAACAGAAAGAAGCGTTTGATTGAAAGAGATGCAATATCCATACTGAACGATAAACTTAAATTATGAAAATAGTGTTAAAGAATCCAATCCAACTTTATAGTTTAATTCATGAAGCAATTAAAAAAACAACACAGTCATCATAGAAGAAATATATTCTATGAAACAATTTACCTTTTTTCTAAGACTCAAAAGAGATATCTTTAAAAGCTGGTCAAAATGGACAGAATAAAAACTAAGTCATGATCCTCCCTTTTAAATCCCTAAAACAACTGAACACTGCAACGTTTGGCATTTGTTTTGTCTTTACTACATCAACTTGAAAACTTGAAAACCTTTTAAATCCTTAAAACAGTTGAACACTGCACCAGGTTTTGTATTTGTTTTGTCTTTACTAAAAAAAACTTGAAAACCTTTTAAATCCCTAAAATAATCGGACACTGCCAAGTTTTGTATTTGTTTTGTCTTTACTACATAAACTTGAATAAATAAAAAGTATTAAAAAAAAACCCAATAACAATACCGTTGATTAAAATGCTGAATCCATTCTCAACAAGTCACACACTATTTTGTATTTTGTAGTTAATTTCCAGATACTACCAAGATTATGTTTTTTCATGACATTGTTCAGGAAGTCACTGTTAAGTCAAAATGCATATGACTTTGTTTAGTAACAATGTTTACATAGTGCTATTTTAACGCTATACATTCAGACATGCAGCTCTTTGTGTCCAGTGCACACCTCTTCACTTGTACAGCTCACAGCTCAGTCACGACTCCGGCCAGCCTCTGTACATTGTGTTTTGAGTGAGTGGGTCAGCCGTCCCTTCTCTCAGTCTATCCCCCTCTGTTTCTGTCCCCCTTCTCAACTCTCTCCCCCCTCTCCTTCCACGTGGGCGGACAGTCATCATCACCTTCAGAGGAAATCTTAACCTGTACATTGTAGGGATGCAAATTATCGGTTAATTCATTAACTGATAGTTGATTGACCTTATCGGTCGATTAACGATTAACTGATAAGCGGCGTTTTTCACCTGAATTTGAGTGTTTCAATAGGGTCTTTAAGAATATAAGCTATAGTAACATAACACTGAGTCATAAATATATCATAGTATTATTATATTGTATATTCCTCAATTAATTATTCCTTAGTAAAAAGCAGACAAATGTATTGATGCTGAATAACAAAATACAGTAATCCCTCGCTCTATCCAATTTTTTTTTTAATAGTGTAACATTGTGTTCTGTCCTGATTGGCTAAGAGACAAGACCAGGACTGAACGTGGACTGGACCAGGTCTGAACCAGGTCTGGACCTGGATTGGACCTGGACTGGACCGGGACTCGACCGGGTCTAGACCTGGACTAGACCAGGATTAAACCACTGGGGCGCGTGCTGGTTTCGTCGCGCTCCGCGCTCCGAGCCGCAGGCCAGCCGCGCGGGGCTCGGGGCGCGGGGCTCGGGCCACGGGCCGCGGCGAAACCAGCAGCGGCATGCATTCCGGGTTAGATCTTGCCTCGCGGTACACCCGGGGCTGCTGAGCAGTGCCGTTGGCGCCTGCGGTCGGCTGTGAGTCGAGCTTGGCGCAGCGCGGTTGCCTTGTTTCATGACCACGCGGGTGCGCATGTCCGCGTGTCCGCGGTTAGCGGTTAATTACAATTAATGCATTTTGATCGACCAACGTCTTAATCGACAATTAACCGTTAATCGATTAATTGTTGACATCCCTAGTACATTGCCATCCTACAATTTCCCAATTTTGAAAGAAATCCTATGGTGAATATTTGCAGCTTTTGCAGCTCTCGCAATTTCACACTTGTGACAGCTCTAATTGTGATTTTGATCTATTTGCAATATTTTTTTCATCCCCTCAAAATAGTAGGTGATATCAATTTGAGAAACTAAAAGGTGCAAACCTCAGACAAGGCTCCATCTCAAAACCTGTGATTTTAAAAGTTTCAGAGTAAATGCTATGTACTTTGGACTACTGAGCCCCATACTGGTAGGACTTACCTTTAAAGGGATATGCCACCCCTAGGTCAAATTTGGGCATCTCCCCACAGTCCAGAGACTAAAACAAGTGATGAAAAGCGTTTTCCTGGTCACCCAGCCATTGTCCGAGTCTGTCAGCACTGACCGCCGCGCGAGCTGCAGCTACTCCGCGTTAGACTGGAGTCTGCGTTTCCCAATTACTTTATGTGTAGTGCGCATTCATATCGAGTGCAAATAAATGTGCAAATCAACACGGAGAGCTTGCCTTGGTCATTTTGGGTGGGAACTATTTTTCAGTGCGGAAGGACATGGCCGAATCACGCAGCACGCTGCCAGGGGAATCCCAGTTACGCACCGGGAAGGGAGTTCCCCTGTTGCACAACGTGGTGCGGGATTCGGCCATGTCCTTCCGCACTGAAAAATAGTTCCCACCCAAAATGACCAAGGCAAGCTCTCCGTGTTGATTTGCACATTTATTTGCACTCGATATGAATGCGCACTACACATAAAGTAATTGGGAAACGCATCGAGCAAATTAATTCCTTTTGGCCGAAATCTTTCTCTGGCGACGTTAGACTCCAGTCTAAGGCGGAGTAGCTGCAGATACCGCGGCGTTCAGTGGCGACAGACTCGGACAATGCCTGGGTGAGCAGGAAAACGCTTTTCATCACTTATTTTAGCCTCTGGACTGTGGGGAGATGCCCAAATTTGACCTGGGGGTGGCATATCCCTTTAACAATTTTTTTATTTAAACAAAATGCTTTACAAATGACTTTTTTAGGTAACAGAATGTTCACTACAAAAAAGTGGGTATATGATCAATTATTGTTGTTTACTCTGAAGATGTGTGTAAGAATCCCTCAGTTGTCCAGGTAGAATCCATGGCAAAAGGAGAAATTCATTTGTCAACTGGACAAAAGTTTATTTGGTCAAATACTAACTAGAAACTGCAAAACAAATAAATTTCACTGTAATTAGCTCCTCCCTTCAGGCAGATATAAGCAGTGTCCACCAGCGTCTGACCAGAACTGAAGAAGCAGCTTGGATGAGCTGCGAAACGTATTCGACCAAATAAACTTTTGTCCAGTTGACAAATTGAATTTCTCCTTTTGCTGTTTACTATGAAATTTAAACTTCTGTCAACCATTGTTAGAAGAATTTGATCCTTCTATTAGTTTGGCTGTTCGAACCACTTTGAATTACTTTGTGTACGAATTAACTATACAAATAAACTTGCCACGCCTTGCCATATTTAGTTCCTCTGTCAGATATTAATGCTTATGGGTGCGTTTAAAATGTACATTGTAAACTGAATCTCTATTTGAAATGTAATTATAATCATAGTAAACACAATTAGATGGCTCTTTTTTCAAAATGGTGTCCCAGGAGCAGATAAAGTAGAAAAGTTAATAAGTTGTACTTTTCTTCAAACTTCAATCCAATAAAGTCCAAAACGCATAAAACACAGCTGGTTATAAAAAGCCGTCAAGAGAAATTCCCTTGGGGTCGACCTTAATACCCTGGCTCTATATTAAATTGGGAGGATGGGTTACCTCTAGTTTAACACAATTGATCCCACACAACACTAATAATAGCTGAGCCTTTCTAACAGTGGAAAAACAAACAGAATAATATGTCAACCCAGTCTTGTCGCACATGCTAATTTTACCGCACTATACTTTGTAAGGTCAATTATGGAACAAGTTGACAGACTGTTATCCTTGATTCCAAATTCAGCCACTAGCACGTGCAATGACGGGTTAATTTTCAGCCAGGTGGTCTATAATTAACACATGTGAATGAGAGTAAATAAACTCACCCCCAGCTGTATTTGAATAGCTGGAGTTTCTCTCTCCCTTCCCTATACATGGCACTTGTTAGCTTGTCGCTAATGACACCTGAAAGAAAGCAAGCCCTCCCAGGGTTGGGATCAACAAACGACATAGCAAAAATGTTTATTTACCCATCTGTAGTGTAATTAGAAGTTCTCTTAATTAAGGTAATTTTTTCTCATTTGCTTAACAGACCAGGGAATTAAGTGGTTGTTGCTAGGCTGAAAGCAGAACCTGGAGCTCACTCCTTTTCTACTAGCTGTAATACCAGTGGTGGATGAAGTACTCAATTTTAACTTAAAGGGACAGTGTGTAAGATTTTTACCGGTTAATTACCGAAATGGAAGATACCCATTCAAAAATACATTGTTTTCCAAGCCTTTTCACTTCCATCATAAAATCAAAGTATTCTTTTGGACTTAGATATAGTCACATAAAAAGGGGATCTTCCCCATGTAGAGGCAGCCATTTTGAATACGAGAGCCGCAGAAGGACATTTGGGCTCCGCCTTCGGCAAGGCTCGTGGTTTTGGGTAAACAACGACAAGCATGTCCCGGAACACACGTCGTAATGGATCGAACACGTGTTTTGGACTAAATTGTTTTACTGGATTTTATTCGATGGATCCTTACGGACAGATTGAGACCAAGCTTATGCTGAAATACAGAGTTTGACCTGTCCAGAGCCTTCAAAGGTAAGCTAAGTAACAAACCTCGTTTTGTGCTTTTCCGTATAAAAGCCCCATGTGCTCAGGGAGTGATTGTTCTGCCGGGAAATTAATTGCATAGTCAAAAAGAGGAGACTGTAAGGTTTCATTTGATGTGTAGATTGTCATGGTACACGATCGGGAATGTGTGTTTTCATGCGAAAAGGAAAAAAAAAAAAAAACTGTGAAGGGGACCGCGTTTTATTTATACAGTAGTTGTTGGCGAGAGCTCGCACAGCTCCGTGTGCGCGCTGGTACGCGAGCTGTCCGCGTTACGGCGCGCCCGGGTGACCCTCAAGGTCTGCCGTAGCCAAAAGAGGAAGTGCATGGTACCTACACCACCTATGCGCCACGAATCCTACACACTGTACCTTTAAGTAAAAATACAGATACAAGGGCAAGAACTTACTCAAGTAAAAGCATCACATGAAAACATCTACTTCAGTATCTGTTTACAAATGTGCTTAGAGTAAATTAAGGATGATAAAGAATTTAGCAGATTTTAAGTGATTCAAGTGATTTACTTTTTCTAGCCGTTTTTGTGTATTGTGTTGCTCAAAGTTCGCATGGCACTCAAATTAAAAGTATTGAAAAATAAGATGGTCTCAAACCATAAAAAAGTACTTTTTACTTTTCGGTCCAAATCTAAAATGTAGTGGAGTAGAAAGTACAGATACCTGCTTTAAATGTGGTGAAGTAAAAACAAAAAGTATCCACTGTAAAATGTACTTAAGTAAAGTACAGATGCATATTTATTTATTTAGTTTATTTATGAGACAGGGACAGTGCACAGTATACATTAACCTTAACAGGAGAGATGCGCAATGTGCCAGGTTGTAGCACCTTTTTAGGTTTGATGGGGGAAATCGGAGTGCCTGGAGGAAACCCACCCAGACACGGGAAGAACGTGCAAACTCCTCACAGAAAGGCCCGGACGACCTGGGGATCGAATCCGGAACCTTCTTGCTGTGAAGCATGAGTGCTAACCACTCAGCTAGCAGTATTGTACTTTTACTTTTGTACATCATTACCTTTGACCACTGAATACAACCTAGCAAGATGAAAAACTTTTATTTGTGTTACCCAGTTGCCTCTTGAAATAACACTTGATTAAAGGCATTGATTTGTCTGCCAATAATAAAGACACTGAGCAAACACGATGATCCCACTGCACGACTCAGAAATGAACAAGCAGTAAATAAAAAGGTGAGGAAGTGAGGTCTGCTATAGCACTGGAAATAACTGCCAGGCCAAAACACAAGGCACCTTATTTCACCTCCACTATATTACACTTAAAGGGACTTCGTGGGTTTGAGGTTAAGAGCTCTGATTGCAGAAATGCTCTGGAAAATGTCAAGTCGTTCTCTCAAAGTGGAACTCTCAAAGTTAAACTCTGATGTTTGAATATAAAAAAAGCGAATCTGTGTCATCACCTAAAACTACAAAACTCAAATAAAAACTAAACAAAAATAAAATGCTATAACATTCAAAATTAATTGTAGTTTTAGACATATACTCAAAGATATGGTCAGTTTTACCCAAGGAATGCCCAGTGGCTCAAAAAGGAGGCCAGTCAGAGGCAGTGTTTTTGTAATTGTGCTCAATCATTCCCAATACCTTGAATTAGATTGCAACAACTGCAACTGCAAAATGTGTGTACAAACGCATTATTATATATTATTTTCATACATTACACAAAATTTACTCTTGTGAGCTTTAAGCCATGTTTTAATGTTGTACCTGGAGTTGTGTTTTGTTTCATTCGCACATGTTTGAGTAATGCTTCTATTATTAGTCTATCTACATCTCCAAAGTTCAAGATGCTCTGTCCTATGGTAATAGTTTTCAAGTTAACAGCTACCTTTTTCCTTGAGTTCAGTAGAGATCGGCAATTCTAGGTATGTTTTTCATGAGGAAACAACATTAAAACATAGATCAGAAAATACCGTAATATGGGCTCTTTAATATGGCAATCAGAAAGCAGAATTTAAGCAGCTCAATGAAAACATGTGAATTGGACAAGGTCTGATCTTTTGACATTGCAAGATGGGATCAAGGACTTGGCAGACGTCTTTGCAATTTGTATTGAATTTTCTTTGGACATTGCAGCCCCATTCATTGTTTAGAGCATGCGAAGAAAAAAATATTTGCATGTTACATATCAGTCTATCAGTGTTCCCCAAAACCTGTGTTTGCTGTGGGCGAGCAGAAAGTGCACAGCTTGTATATTACAGCCATTTCATGTGTATTCCTCCACAGATGCCCACGTATAAAAAATGAAAAAAATCTGCATATTCATCACTCTTTTATGGGACCAGCAGCTCACAGCATTTGCATTGAAACATGTTGCTTTCGTGTGCGAGTGGGCGCCCTCAACAAGTACAGATGCTCGCGTGATACAAGGGAGTGAGGAGGCAGACCAATCTCCACTCTTGACACATACTGTGACATATTGTGCATCCCCTTCCCATCTTATTCTCCCCCGAGTGCCTGCGTTTAGTCTTCGGGATGCCACGCAAGTTACAAACCCCCCCCTTCCCCCATAGTGACTTTCCTATGTTTACTAATCTACTTTTCGCAGGCAAGTCACAGATGGCTGGCTCACTTCAGTCGTATAAATATATGAACAGCAAAATGGCAGAGCGCATCCAGGTTTGCATCTGTCACACCACTTGCCATAGCCTTCCCCAGTCCACCAACATAAGCTTTGTGTTCAGTATCAGAGTATCTACCATGTGCCCTGGTATGAGAAACTCCTAGTCTTACAACACTGAAATGGTAGGGGTTTGTGGGCTGGAGGTCAAGTCTATCGAAAACATAAACAACGCTAACCGCAGTTGGCGCAGTAGCGGTGCATGTGTATTAAAGGGTTATTTTTTTTACTAATCTGTTAAGCTCAATTGTTTGCTACAGAGAAAGACAAATGGAGAACAAGCGGAGCATTATGATCACCTGCCCTGTGTTGGTATAATAATAATAGCGGTTTGCCTTATAGCCCCATTCTGGGATTTCCAGCTTCTACTTTGATGGTCCCGCCTACTGACAGGTGTCATATTGTGAGACAATATGTGGGGCGCACAATATGTCGCAATTCAACCAAAATTGCAACTTAAAAAGGTGCACCATGTAACTTTTTGGTTGGGGGTCCATCACCTGCTTGTTTCATTGAATATGACATTGGTCTGCGTGAAATATTCCACAGTATGACATTAAACAGCTCTACCGTATGTATTCAATCACATGTGGTTTTATTGCTTAAAAATACCTAGAAAAACAGGTAACTGTGAGTGGGGGTGCCTCTACAGATCTGACCTGTAACTTGGTTTGGTTTGGTCTCTGGGAAGATAGAAAGATTTAAAGATCCCATGACATGGTACTTCTTGATGCTTTTATATGGCTCCTTAATGGTTCCCTAATACTGTAAATGAATCCTTCTTCAAAATCAACACTCAGTGCATGAGAAACAGAGATAAGCTGAGAAAGAGTAATTTTTCTCACTCTGAACACTCTATAATGGGCGTTGTTGCTTGAATGCAAATGGAGAAAAGAGCTGGCCAATAGTAGAGGGTGGGGGGCGTGGCCAAACGCTCCGCTCTCGCTCTGAGCTCCAGCTGATCCATTTCCTTGTTTTTGCACGGGGGGAGAGATTTGAAGCGTTCCATTGAAAAATAAACACATTTCCACAGAAAATAAAATTAAACCATTGCTGTTCAAAGGTCCAGAGGCTCAGATAAAGGACTTCCGAGCCTAGAAACACTCGGACGTGCCTCCAGGCAAATAAAAAAACGCATTTCGCATTGCCTAGCGCATTCGCAGTCCAAACTCTCTGGGCGTGATTTACAGAGACGCTGAGTTCAGACAGACGGGGGTGGAACTGCATTTGCATTTCTTTTTTCGATCTGACGTCAATAAGGTGCCCTGTTCAAAATCGCCCGTTTGAGCTCCGATTTTTTGTAACGCAGAAAAGGATCGCAAATGCTCAGTATAGACATTTCGCAACTTTTAACCGGGGGGGGGGGGGGGCGGCACAGGGTAGGGGAGCTCACATTAACGTTCAAAAACCTCAGAAAGTGAAAATTTCATGCCATGGGACCTTTAAAGGAGAATTAACGGTTTTTTTTTACAATCTGAGCCTTATTTCAGTAATAAAACATGTTGTTTTACTCACCCATAGCACTTTGGTGTCATATGGAGCACTTCCAGAGATGTTTTAGATTAGCGATTAGCGATTAGCGATTAGCGATTAGCGTTCTCGGGGCATAGAGCATGTAATATATGCCCCGAGCGGTCCCCAAATAACACAAAATTTAGCACTTTTCAAATCATAGAGGCTCAATGTCTTAGTCTACGGTTTCGTTTGAGTCAAAAGTGGCCTGTAATCCGAGATTTCTCCATAGTTTCGAGTAGATGAGGACGCCAGTGCGCATGTGCGGAGTCACAGTTTATTTTGCTCTCAGCTCTCGGGACCCAAACATGAAACGCAAAGCTGTAAATTATGGATAAATCTCGGATTACAGGCCACTTTTGACTCAAACGAAGGTGTAGACTAAGACATTGAGCTTCTATGATTTGAAAAGTGCTAAAGTTTGTGTTATTTGGAGACTGCTCGGGGCATATATTACATGCTCTATGCCCCGAGAACGCTAATCGCTAATCTAAAACATCACTGGAAGTGCTCCATATGACACCAAAGTGCTATGGGTGAGTAAAACAACTTGTTTTATTACCGAAATAAGGCTCAGATTGTAAAAAAACGTTAATTCTCCTTTAATGCCATACTGTGAAACATTCCAGACAAAGCAATAACATCTCCATGAAGAAAAGTATTTGACAGACCCTCCACCAGAAACGTTACACAATGTACCCAATGCACCCATAAGTGTTACAACTGTGAAATAAGAAAAGATTAAATAATTTTGGTAATTTTGAAATGAATAATTATTTAGGTAATTTATAAAAGTCTGCTAAAAAAAAAAAAGCCTGTATAGCTTATGTTCTAAAGTCTATGTGATTCTTGTATTAGTTTGACATTGCATTTGTCTGGTCATTGTGAACAAAATCTGAATTCAAAACCCAAATTTCACTAGACTTTTCACTAGACTAGACAAGGCTGACGTTTGTATTCCACACCGAGGTCACAGTAACAATACAGCAGGTCAGATTTGGTGCCAGACATCGTCAACCAAGTGAATTTAAGCCAAGATTTCGCATCGCATTTTCTTTGTCCAACTCTTCAAAATGCATATTGTTCTACCAGCCAATCACTCAGACATGAGGGAAACCATTAGATTTTCGCTGCAAGGACAATCTCTGGCAGTTCACAAAAGACTGGGAGAATAATCGAAAACCTGAAATAGTGGGCTGTTTCGGGCCTGTGTTTCTAGCCACTTGTGCACTTTCATTGGCTTTCCCCATGCAGGCTACCTATACTCCTACACACTCCACTCACCAGCGCTGGCCGACTCAAATTGGTACTGTCACTACCATTACTGAGGCATTATGCTTCCCATTTTAAGAGAAAGCCTTCTATGTTTTGTAAAATGTCAGGGCTCCCTTTTATACTGAACAAGGACTACATTTTAATAAAGGCAGCTATGTTTCCTATTAGTAGATCTCTCAGCAAGTACTATATTAGTGTATGTGAAAAAGAACTGCACAAGGAAGCTTTTAAAATCTATAGGAAGACGCACAAATTTATCTTAAGTTGAAGTAGGGCTGTGCCAAAAATCGATCTCTACTTTGGTCGATCTCGATGATGAGGTAAACGCATTTTAATCAACAGGATTTAAGCTCTCTTGTTTGGGAAAAAGCAGCCTGAGCCACAGTGCATCTCTTTATGACTAAAGTGTTCAAGTTTTGACTTAAATCGGCACAACTAAAAGTCCAGTGTCTCTCTCTCTTTGTCTGTGTGTCTGCCGTCTGACTGCTCCTCCACTCCCCCTCCGTCTCTCTGCTTCTCACCTTTTCTCCTCTTTCTCTCCTCTGGTATACTTCTTATCATTATAATTCCACTTACGAAATTAAACGACTCATTTCTCACCGTTTGAGAGAAACATAAGACCTAATTTAGCGAAGGGACATCGCACGTGTTTCTGTTGATAGTGGTAGCAAGTGTGTCTGCCGCTAATGTTATCATGCATATGCATTTTGGTTTAATATATTGTACAAACTCATTCCAACCTTTTAAATGTGAATTTCTCCAGATATATTGGTCCTATCCACACGAAACAAAAACTGGACTGATCCTGACACCCTGCTCTGTACGCTTTTAGTCCACCCGTCTTTGTTTTCATTAAGATGGAAGAAGATCAAATCGAAAATTAAGATCAATCAATATGGGAAAAATAAAACGTGATACTTTTTTTTCCTCATATCGCCCAGCCCTTTCCACTTTTGTTAAAAAAAAAAAAGACTCTAATTTAATTTTAATAGTTTAAATTAGAATGAGGTGTTTTTTCTTACTTTGCAAGTAAGAAAGTCAGGAGAAAAACTTGTTTCAGAATAATCTTCGATTTTACAATTTTGCAATTTTCCAAAACCTTGATTTTGAAAAACAAATTAATTGGATTAATTGCCCAGTCCTAGAATTGACTGAGAAAAGTAAATCTATAGAATCCCTACCTTGGCTTGTACCATATTTCACTTCGCATAAATAGCTCTGGGCATGTTTGTTTACATGTACTTACTGCTACCCCCACTGGCCTCCTCATGCACAGCTCTAGTTCCTGTTCACAGGGGCTGGTTCAGAGGTGAGGATGCACATTTTCTCCCATGCACTCTGTCCCTCCTTCCCTCCCTCCCATTCCCTGTATATTCAATAGGTTATCCTCTCCTCCCCCAGTCCCCCCGCTCAGGCTGCCCAACGTGTAGTTACATGTGCTGCAGTAGACACCTTATTGATTGACTTGTGACTATGTGCGATGGGGCTGCACTCTGGGATCTAATGACACTGTACTACTAACGGCACCACAGCTCCAAATGGCTTTTGTTGGGTGGCTGTTGCTTTCATGAGAGGGCATGCGCCGAAAAAGAAAATAGTCCCGGTTTGTTTACACTGGGAGGTTGAATTCACCAAACACAACAGGACGACAGAGTGGAGGGGGCGGCTATGATCTATGGTGAACACATGCCAGGCTAGAGGCAGCAGAGGAGAGGAATGACATGGGGAGAATAGCATGATGGTGGGTTAAGATATACAGGGAAAACATGATGAGGAATTTTAAAAGGGGCCATATTACGCCATTTTCTGATCGGTGTTATAATGTTTCGTCACAACATACGTACCTGGAGTTGTGTTCCGTTTCATTCACACATGTTCAACACATAAACCCTGGATTTAGGATGAGTTCTTTTCTTAAACAGAAAACACTCTCTTCCACTTCCACTGTGTTTTTAAACTCCATCTACCTTCGCTACCTTTATCGCAAACAAATAGGTGCGATAGTCTCACTGTAGTCATCTCCTCCCTGCAGGCACATATAAGGCAGTGTCCACCAGCATCTGACAACTGAAGAAGCACCTTGGATGAGCTGTGAAATGTATTCAACCAAATAAACTTTTGTCCAGTTGACAAATTGAATTTCTCCTTTTGCCATGGATTCTACCTGGATGACTGAGGGATTCTTCAAACATATTCAAAATCACCTTAAATAACATGAATTCTGACTGTGAGTGGGTTCACCTCTTCATAGATCTTTGGTCTGGTTGACTCCATGAAGATATAGACACATTCATAACCTTCTAGGCAAATTAATAATAACCCCATGGAGACAAGAAGGTGGCCCCTCGACTAAGAAAGTTACACAGTGGACCTTTACGAGTCCGTCTGGGCAAACCAAGAGGGATATTGTGGTAGTCGTGATAACAATTGCCGATTATATTACTGTACAACAGAGGAGGTGAAAATCTCTCGATGTACCAACGGTTAATTTCAAACACTCCTAAATCCCCACACTGTGCCCTTAGTCCCGTGCAGAAACAATCCCAAACCCAACCTGGCTAAACAGATTTGCTGGCCCTGTTTCCTTATTGAGACTCTCGTCCATTTGTTCACATGAATTAGCAAGAGCAGCAGCTAATGCATGGAGTCAGATTACAACCTCAGCGCAGAGCCGCCTTTATCCCACTATATGGAGCTTAATCTGGCCAAATCCAGCGCTTTGCTTTGCCCCAAATCCACAACACAGCCTGAAACCCACTTAATCTAATGAGCGGGAAAGGTGCACTTAGAAATACTAGAGATAGCACAGGTATTACACCATGATGGTCAAGTCAATGGCTGTGGGGAAAGAAGAGGAGTAACAGCCTATAGAGGTCAGGTTTTGATTGCTTGTTGGTTGAGCTTTTCTAGGTTGGTTGGTTGGAGTAGATGGTTGTGAAAACGATGAAGAAAAAAAAAGGTAGTGCGTAGTTAATGCGCGGGAGATTTTAGATGACAGGTGAGCAGCACGAGGGAACAGCTATGAATCATTCAAATCAGTAAATATGAAGTAGAGTTGTCAAAAGTACTGAAAATAAGAAACTAGTCGATACTAAAACAAAAATAGATATCCATTTGAACAAGTATTAATAAAATAAAAAATTAAATGAAAAAATATTGACAAAACCCAATAAACATGACAAGATTTAATCTTAAATTTATCAACACCAGTACAGAACCACTTGGTGATTTAAAGAAAGCACCATTATGTACTGAAAATGTAATTCTAGTGTTTTCTTCTTCCGTCACTGTGGTATCAGAATTGGTATCGAGTATCGTACCTTTTAATTATTGTTGAAATAGAGTTTGAAATTTTAGTATCGTGACAACACTAATATGAAACTTGTGTCAATAAAGTTTTGTAAAATTTTGGAAATGCCAAATATGTAAATGTTTTTTAAGTCTAGGGTACGTGCTCTTTCAATTTCAATTTTAATTTATTATAAAGGTAAAAGCAAAAATAAAACTAAACTGAAAACAAAATATACTAACTATAGCCTATAGTCAGTTTGCATTTCAATATACAGTATCACAGTAATTTTTTAAATCGTCAACATAACGAAATAACCAATGAGCCATTGTCTTGTTTCTATGGAGTTTTCATTATAATTGGGAAACAAAAATGTAACCATTACAATCATTTTTCTCTTATCCAGTTTCACAATATACAGCCCATGTTATTCTTATCTAGGTGTCGTTTTCTATTGATGTTATGTTATTGCGTTTGATAAACATAACTTTGACCACAGACTACCTGCAATAATAGTCGCACGAGCTGATGTGGTTTGGTTACATAATGAGTAGTATGGCTGCTTTCTCTTCTCTTTTGGAGAAGAGAGTGAGGAGGCAGAACTATATACATCTTAGTGAGGACAGTTTCAGAATATTACATACTACCTAGACCAAACAAAGGATTAAAACAAGGATTTTAACATTTAATTCTATGTCTAGGTACAGGACTATCACAATGTAGATTGATTCCAAAAGAGTATAGTAACAAAACTAATCATCTGTTTCTAAATGTGGATGGATTGATTAAAAACAAAGTTAAAAAGGCCACATAGGGGTAAATATGTGTTAATTAAAAGGAAAATGCTTCATAAAATACAAAAAGGGAAAAATACATAAAGTTAAATGCCACAACTAATAGATTTCCCTTGAACCTGTACATAAAAAGAGTAAGAAAACATTTTAAAAAGAGTGGAAAATTACACACAGAAATATAGAGTTTATAGTAACTACACTTCATAATGAACTAATAGTTTAAGGTGCCAATACTGCACTATTTTTGTCTGCCGTGGGATTGCCAGTTTCTACTGAACTGAAGGCAGAAGGCAGCTGTTAACTTGAAAACTACCACTACATGAGATCACAAGGTGGAACAGAGCATTGTGAATTTGTGAAATATAAGCAATCTAATAAACCAGGATTACTCAAACATGTGTGAATGAAACAAAACACAATTCTGGGAAGATTTCTGAGGAGGTAACAACATTCTAACAAGTTCACAAGAGTAAATTTTGCATAGTACAGAACCTTCAAGAATTATTCAGACCTAATAACTACTTAGTGAAGCGCTTATAGGATAAGACAAATGAAGTAGTAATAACTAAATCTGAATAATTCTTAATAAACTTTTTGTAAATTATGAATTGAAGTCTTTGTTCCTGCTTTATTAATGCTATTAAAAGTTATCAAAATATTTGTTCCCCTATACTATACTATTAGTTTATGATAATTGAGCCATATAGAGCTCATTCACAGCTTAAGGCATATCTAGGCTACAGTTTACATCTATGTTAGTTAATGTTCCCTTCTATAAATGACTGGGATGCTTATAGGCGGGCTCAGGGCACCGTGCCGCTGTCAGCACCACCGAGTCTCTAACCTGGACACGTCTGAGCGCGAGGGGCCCCACTCAAAAGTCAAATGTCACAAGTTATTCATCCTGGCGTGTACAGACAGAATCTACTCCACCAGGGGGTAAGGACACGGCAGCCTCCATCCAGGGAGATATAAAAACAACATTTCCCAGAATGCCTCTGCAGCTGGTGGAAGTACTGTACAGTGATGGCTATATTAGATTATTTCATTTCACAAGTACTGTACATTAATGTTTAGTGAGTTATGTTTTGAAGACAGGGCTAATGTTTTAAAGCCATTACGCACAGGAAGCCAGGAAGACGGAGCAAAACAACTGCATGGCCTAGTTTTTACACCAGATGCCCTACCTGCCACACATACATAGTAAGTATACCAAGTTGCTAAAGGACTCAACAAAACAAACTAGTTCCGAAGAGGAATGGGAGTAGCACCCCTTCCGTTGGAGGGTTTTTCATTTAAAAAAGGGTACTAAGTTTATGCCAAATGCCCTTCCTAACAGAACCCCAAGCATGGCATAAAAAGTAGAATAGAAAACAGTACATTTTGTCTCATCATTTGTTTGAAATTGACCGAAGCTTATCCCAATAGCAAAGCAGGCCTGTCAAAACAACTCAATATATACTGTAAATTGCTCCGATATTGTGATTTATTTCTCCAGGAGTGCAAACATGATCAAAATGACGCGGCTGCCCCTGCCTCAGCTGATTAAACTCTCATGAGTAATTACTATGCAGCAGTCGCTTTCCGGAGCATTACGGTAATGCATGGGGAAAACAGGTGGATGCAAAGCACTTATGATAAGTTGGACTGACACCTTGTCGCAGGGCAAACAAGGCAGAGGCTGAAAACAAATTACTTCACACATTTGGCCTGCAGTTATTTTGGATTTGTGCTTTGTACACAGCTGCCACTTCTGTTGTCATAATATTGATGCATTACCAAAACAGGGGCTTTTCAAAAAGTGATGTATGGACAAGGCAAATTGGTCCAAAGAAGTTTTATGGATTAAGGATCTTGAAGTTAAACTGAAAAAAGGTGATTTATAAAAATAAATATTCATATTAATATTAATATTAATATTAATATTAATATCAACATCAACTATTTCCTATGATCATGGCAGACAAAATTAAAGTGATGCAGAAGATAAAGTTTAGGGAAGGGCTGGCAATATGACATACTGTTTTAATTTAGAAATGAGATGTACTTGCTGAGCACTGGCTCTCATACATGTAAAATTAATTAAGATAAAGTTGGCAGACATCAGATTAATTAAGAAAGCAAACGGAAACAATCTACAAAAACTAATTAGTGATTTCCGGACAAAGCATTCAACACCATGTCAATGTAATGACACATGATAACGATATTCAAGTTTCTCTGTTTCTTATTTAACTTACAGTCAGATTAAGTAGTGGCCTCAGCTATTTGAAAACTGCAAATGTGATTTAATTGTCCATCCCTATCTCCGAGAATCCCTGACAGAGTGTATTGGCCGATCAATACGCTTTAACCTGACGAGCTAAGCAGACCTCGCTAACTGCAGAGAGGGGAATACAGTAATGAGGCATCCGCAATAATGACATTTCCTAAGCCACTTGCCAAGACAAAGAGATCTTCAAAGCACATGCATTAAATAAACCTCATACTGAAATCTTAAATGTGTTTTTCATTAGTTGCTGGAGACGGTAGGGGGGGTGATCGATTGAACTTTTCATCATAAAAAAGGTAGCGCACAAGTGCTTTAAAGTGCAGTCATTGATAAGTACAAACACACTTAGGGTTAACAATCCAGCCACAATGATAAGATAAGTTGTCTGCAGACCAAATGCAGAAAATCTTGCAATGTGCCTTGTAATATGCTATAGAAGTAGTATTCCTTGGGTACTTTGAACACTGCAGAATTTCTGAAATTGTAATACTGCATGCCAACAATAATTAACTCCGAGCAATCAACTAAAATGGCATAAAATGTGTAAAAATTCCCCTAGGAGAAATAAAAATATCCTATGATTCTGAATAGTCCTTATAGCTACAGGCTCTGAAACAAATGGGTCAGAAGAACACTGTCATAAACGTAAAATACAAAAAAAAACTACCATAGAGAAGTGTAGATGTTGAACAAATACATGTATTTCTTTCATAGACTGGCGTAAAACAAGGCAAGCCCCATGACTTCTATTGCAAGGGCTAGGTTGATCACAATCTTTAGCTTTCTTATGGTAGACAGCAAAGGTGGAATGCCCGACCTGTAAACATAGACTACCACCTCATATGGCATGGATGCTCCAAGAATGCGTGCTGACAAAACACTACTGACTGAACAGTAGGCTATTATGCAATGGTTTAAGACGGCTAGTCTAAAATAAATTAAAAAAAAGAAAGAAAAAAAAAAAAAGCTTGGTGATGCATGCAAAATGAGGGAAAATCGCCCTTGGCTCCAATGCAAGGATTGTGCAATATGCATGCGTAAACTACTGTACAGCTGTGAATCCAAAATGATCCAATATATGTTGTAGATTTTTGCTCACATTCGATGCTTAAATTGGGGATTAGGAATACCGAAACAACAGGGGGAAAAAGGCAGGCAAAACGTCAAATAGACTGGTGCACGCTAGATTGTGCTTTTTGTACACAAACTGTGACTTGGCTGCACTTCCTAGTTGAGTGTCGCTGTCAAAAGCTTCGGCTAACACCCATCTTCCTCTAGTATGCACAATTCCGACTACATTTGGGGGTCTACTGGTGCTGCTACGACCAACCGGGGATCCTCCAAGTCTATGAAAGGTCCGATATATTAAGAGAGACACGGGGAGACGTGGTGCAAGCGTGTCCTTTTACACAGAAGCGCAGAGAAATGATCGCACTTACATTTGACCACCCTGTCCGTCGTGGATAACTTCGGGTCATCATTCGGCTTGTTTTCGGACATTTCCAGTGTGCTAGAATTATATGCGAGAAACGGAGTCGGGGGAAAAAACGTAAAGAAGAGCGGAGGAGAAGAAGACCCTGCGGTGCGGCGCTGCTCTGCTCTTCTCCCACCCGGGTTGGACAACTCTCTCTTCGGGGACAGCCGAGTAAAAGAGACCCGCAGTGAGCTCACTCGGTTCTATCAGCGGCCAAAAATACTCGCAACAGGGCTACAATTTCACTGGTGCTGCTGCCGGAGGAGCTGCTCGGTCTGATTTACTGTTACTCTATATCAAGTTGTCGGAGCGCAGTGTGCACCCGAACGTGCTGGTGCCGCAAGTCCCGCCCATATGTCAGAAAGACGCGTTCTGATTGGCGGAAAGAGCAACGCGACTTCACGGTGAGTGAGTGTAGTTTTATCAAAGGGCTTGTATGAAACTCATGGCATGAAGAAGACCTACTTGGGCTGTCTGCTCGTGTCTACGTGGAATGAGTGTAGAAATAATGAATTAGATTGCATTAGAATGTTAGAATAGTGTACAACATTCATACCATACTCCATACAGCTGTACAACAACTCACCCTTGTGCAATAGATAATACTCCCTACAAGATTCAAGATTCAAGATTGTTTATTGGTCATATCCTCCTGGGACCCGAAGGGAAAAAAAAAGTGTATTTTTTGTAGTGATTTTCTGTTTGGAGGTAAATGAACACCTTAGAACTTACATTTTATTTTTATTCATAATGTTGTAACGTGTCCTCTGTACTGACTGTAATAGTGTTAAATCCATGTGAACAAAGACATATATATATCTTGTGATGACCAACATCTCTGACAAGCTTCTACAGTCACCCCAAAAGTTTTTAGACTCCCTTTTACTTTCTTATGTATGTATTAGGGGTGTGAATCTTTCACTCACAAAACGGTTCGATTCGAATCTCGATTCACAGGCTACGATTCGATTCAGGGACGATTCATAAAATTAGTAAACGATCCGGTACGATTCGATTCGATCCGATTCGATCCGATCCGGTTCGGTTAATTTCGATTCAGTACAAAGGTAGATAAGGTAGATATCAAAAATAAAAAAGTAGTTATAAAACAAGCAAGTTGCCTATTAAAGGCAAAAATCTGAATGAATCAGAATTAGTGCTTCAGTCACAATTTCAGTAACTGTATAAAAGTGCAACATATCACTGACAAGAAGATAGATATTACTAGGCAGTTATAGAAAACATTAGCATGTTAAATCCAACATGTCTTTTTATGCCTGTAATTAACTTTTCTTAACAAAAAAAGAAAATCAGAGAGCTCTTAACACTGAATAATACTTTCTCTCCATCTCATAACATTACCTCAGTCTCCTTTGAGACAAAAATCATCTGTGTGTGTGTGAAGTACATTTCTATACACACAAATCATAAGTATTTAATACAGAAATGCACCAATTCTGATTATACATTGTATTTTCCACACAAAAGTAAATTAGCCAAGTCAATTTCAGCCCAAATCAAATATACATTGCCAATACATGAATGTTGTCTAAATAAATCACCCAATCCACTAACCGTGACAATAAAAACGCTAGTATCATACAATTGTTATGGTCTATAACTGCTATGCAGACTACTAGACTATAGTGAAACATCAGACCGACAGTGAAAGTTTTATCAACGCGACACAACACTGGCACAAAAGTTAACCACGCATATGAACCATGTCCATAAATAGCGGTAGCGCACCAAATTAATTTAACCACAGCTCAATAAAAGGAAACTTAGCTTAGCTTACCCATAGAGTAGATCTCCTGACGAGACGAGGCGGCGGGAAACCCGCCCTCCGCACAATGCGAATTGGGACACGGCTATACAGTGCAAACATTTTGTGCTCGCTTCCGCATACAGCCCGCGCCGCTCGCATGATTGGCAGTTAACCAGCCAATAAGCTTCAACCCTAGGTAAGTGAACCACCCACCGTTCGCAAAAGAACGCAGACACACACAGGCGGCTGCTGCGCCATGAGAGAGACTGCTCAGGAGCCGAGAACCGATTCTTGGCTGTAAATCCGGTGCATCGGACCTTTCGTTGTGAATTTGGACCGATCTGGGCTCCGCTGATCGGTACACTCAGATCGCAGAGGTCACAGACCGATAACCGATCCAAATCGGTTAATCTTTACACCCCTAGTATGTATGTATGTATGTATGTATGTATTTATTTATTTATTTATTTATTTATTTATTAATCATAGTGCAGCCACAAACTAGAGTCTATCTCAAAACACACAAGACAGACTGGTTAACTCAGTGTCCACTATAAAGGACCCAAATGAATGGGCCGGGTCTCAGAAGGATATGCAGGATCAACACAAGGTCAACAATGCAGAAGAACCGTTGACTCGCCAAGAGAGTCAAGAAGTACTAATAGCATGCAATAATAGTATATGGTAAAAAAGTGTTGCAAAAAGTGCAGGGGAAGACATAAACAATATAATTAATAAAATATTATAAAATACAAAGGTACAGGTAGGATTAAATAAGGTGTAAGCAGAGTACTTCACAGATTGCTCATAATATAGTATAGTATAAGTATTGGACGTGGGTTATGAAGCAGGTTATTGCACAGGTAACAGTAGCATTTACAGTGAGCATTTACATATACAACTGTATATAGCTGGGATTGTACATCTTATTTGATATTGTATTTCATACTTTATTACTACTTTTCTATTTAATTCTGATTTATTATCTTTTTATTTTTTTTTATTATTATAATTATAATGAATTTGGTTGCTGTCCCATGTATTTTTTTTTACCCTCTGTTATATATTATATATTATATTTGATGAGTGAGCTACTGTACCCAAAACAATTTCCCTTGTGGATCAATAAGGTTTGTCTAAGTCAATATCCCAATTGTTATTATAAATCAATTATTAATATTACAACCTCATTTGGTCCTTGGCATTAGCACACTTTACACCTCAGTAAACGGCATTATTGTTAGTTAATTGACATGTGAAGTTCTGTGAAATCATGATTTTTTTTTTCTGTGAGCTATACAAAAATTATGATAATTGAAACTTTACATTCATTAGTCAATTACACAATTAAATTAAATATATGTGTGCATTATGATTGAATGTATTAGTTAAGATGAACTGTGTCTAGATAACTACATTTAGGCCTATTTCTTTTATTTTATTGGAATGCCCCTTGAGATGTGCCATCTTGTTTTCGAGGGGGTCCAAAAACACAAAGTATTAGTAAAATACTATACAGTACAATACAATACAATAGACAAAATACAAAACTTAAACCTTTTCTGCTATGGATCACTCATGGATTACACCTAATTTACAACACTTTAGATTCATTGAAAACCTTTAAAAATCTACAATGTATGAAATGAATCTAATCAACTCACTGAAAAATAAACTTTTCTCCAGTGCCCCCTACTGAGAGAAAGATGAAACAATAACTAATACCTGATTGGTCTTGACTGGAAGCGCAAAATCAATTTGCATAGACAGGTCAAGTTCCATACAGAGTGGCAGGTGCAGTAGTTACCATAGTTATAGTAGTAGCACTAGCTGTAGCAATTTTTTATTGAAATTAAGAATAAAATATCAAAACTTTAAAGGCGCACTATGTAACTTTCCTGAAGGACATTATTCTTATATCTTTTGCCACACAGCCAGGTGGCGCCACCAGGCCAAGAAGATACAGAACAAGATCTTTAAAAAAAAAATTCTTAAAGGGACAGTGTGTAAGATTTTTACCCGTTAATTACTGAAATTGAAGATACCCATTCAAAAATACATTGTTTTCCAAGCCTTTTCACTTCCATCATGAAATCAAAGTATTCTTTTGGACTTAGATATAGTCACATAAAAGGGGGATCTTCCCCATGCAGAGGCAGCCATTTTGAATACGAGAGCCGCAGAAGGACATTTGGGCTCTACCTTCGCCTTTGGCAAGGCTCGTGGTTTTGGGTAAACAACACAAGCATGCTGCTGGATCAGACGTTGTAATGGATCTAACACGTGTTTTGGACTAAATTGTTTTACTGGATTTTATTCGCTGGATCCTTACGGACAAATTGAGAGCAAGTTTATGGTGAAATACAGAGTTTGACCTGTGCAAAGCATTCTAAGGTAAGCTAACCTCGTTTTGTGCTTTTCCGTATAAAAGCCCCATGTGCTCAGGGAGTGATTGTTGTGCAGGGAAATGAATTGCATATTCAAAAAGAGGAGACTGTAAGGTTTCATTTGATGTGTAGAGTGTCATGGTACATGATCAGGAATGTGTGTTTTCATGAGAAAAACAAAAAACGGGACCGCGTTTTATTTATACAGTAGCGGCGTGCGGCTCGTGCGCGCGCCCGGGTGACCCTCGAGGTCTGCCGTAGCTAAAACAGAAAGTGCAATAGCACCATCCACCTATGCGCCACGAATCCTACACACTGGGGCTTTAAGGATCTTTGGAGTTATGATCCCACTTGCAGAAAAAAAAATGCATGCTTTACCAGCACTTAGCAATAAGGGCCTATAATTGAATAAATGCAAGATTAATGTCAAGCAGTGAAACTATCTAGGCAAAGCAAATAATATCTCCATGGAGACCAGCAGGAGGCACCTCAATGAAAAAAGTTACATAGTCCACCTTTAAAGCCCTCACTTAATATTAACCCTATCACTGTGTCAAAATCTTGACAACAAGATTGTCTGACCTGGAGGCACCATTCTGGTGCCTCCAGGTCAGAAACTGGTCTGAATGCTTGAAGAGTGTGAATCTACCAGAACACAGAGATCTCTGGTGACTCACACTGTTTTGACACTGTCCATTTCCATGCACAAAAAGAAAAAGGCTTTCACTTTCACCTGCTTATTTTCCTCTTTGGGTGAAGGGAATAAATGAAGGTAAGTGGCTATTAAGCTTGGGGAGATGCTGGTGTGGTATGACTCAGTTGTTTGGCAGGTGGAGATAGCTAATGAAGCAGTGAATCTTACATTTGTGTGCGCTCCGGTTTGTGCAGGTCAGGAGCGCTTCTAGTCCTCTTTATCTGTGCCTGTAGTGGAGACATTTACAGCGGATCATTACCTCTACATGCCTGAGGTTTCAGTCAGACTCTGCACTCCGAAACGGGCAACCAGACTTAATTAAACCTGTGTCAGACTGGTCCATGGCTATACCTTCTCATATGACTGTTGCTTTGTCCTGTGGAGTCTATGGATATGCAGGTTATAAGCAAAAGAAGTAGTGAATAGGTTGCGTTCACTTTGACTTAAAAGAATGTCTGTAGTTTAAAATTGAGTTGGAGGACAGGTAAGAATGAGTAGAATCTGCTGTTTAACTGACAGATTGTATATTTGTTTACCTTTTTTGTGGTTAATGTTTGTAATTTCTGGGTCTACATGAAACAAAGGCTGGCACAAATATTCAAATTCTTCTGTCAGCACAAATTAACTAAGCGAAATTGATATAGAAAGTGGTTTCATCAAATTCCAGAACATCAACACAAAGCAGTCACTTGATATTTTTACTGAAATTATTTAAATGAAGTCATTAAGTCCCAATTTGAACCCATTTTTGTCATGATATAGATTTTGTTTTTTTCCTTTTCTAGTCCTGGTTTAGTCCTTGCCTCACCCAGATTTAGTTCTGGGTTTAATCCCAATTTTGTGCACAGTCTGAGCAGAGCATTGTGCAGTAAATATTTAGGACGATCCTTTCAGTATACGCTAAATTTTTTTCCCCAAGTTTTCCTTAGAGTGACAGGATTAGAAGAAATAACTTAGGTTGTAATAGAACATATGAGATTGTCCACAGGCTATCTCCAAATAACAGTCCCATGCTGTTTTTTTACTACCAGCAGGAAGCTTATCTAGGCTCCTCCTGACAATAGCACTGTTCTCCTCCTCTCTCTATCTGATACACTGTCGGATAACTCCACGGAAGACATGAGCCAGACAGGTAGAGGTACTCTAGCTTTAGTTTTTCTTCAATTAATTACTTATTATACCAAATCTTACACAAAGAAATATGAATGTACATATGGTATCAAATTGGCAAATTAGAAATGCATAAAGCTCTATATTGGCTGGTTTAGTTTTGGTCTTTGAAGATTTTTCCCAGTTTTAGTCTATGTTGATTCCTGTTTTGGCTTAATGCTGTTTCAAGACTGGGTTAGACCTAATCTAGCCACGATTTATTAGGGTACTGTTTGTTGCTGTTTGATCCCAGTTTAGTTCTGAGGTAGACTTGGTTCGGTTTTGTTCCAGTCCACGTTTGGTCTGAATGTAGTCCAGGTTAAATTCTAGATGAACGCCAAGTTCTGTCCTCATTGTGCGCATGTACGAATGAACTCTTATAGCCTTTGTCTAGCCCTAAAGAAATGTGCAAAATAGTTTATAGTTTTATTTATATATATTTGCCCTTGTTTGATTCCTAGCCCAAGTTTTATCCATGATCATTGTATTAGAAAACCTATTTTGACTTACTTAAGCATTTAAACAAAGACGCCATGTAATAATGATGCACTATGTAACTTTTCTGGTGGATTGCCTGTCACTTGCTTGTCTCCATGGAGATGTAATTGCTTTGCTCAGTATGGCATTAAACATATGACAAAAAGGGAACACTACCAGCTCTACTCAATCTATAGTCTTCTTTTATATATTTGTTTGCAAAACACTCATTTATGGTGAATGTAAAAGTCGCTGATCTTATACTCTCCTAAATTATTTTCTACCGACGCGTGCGCGAAGAAAGATTGACATCCAGTATATTATATCCCCAGCTGCAGAGCCATGTCAGACACCACTGTGCCTCTCCACACATCCTCATCTGCCCTCCCAGTAATTTTTCTTCTCTGCCTGTGGTCCTGTTTTTCCTAATTGCCCTATTTGTATAAAATCATAGTTGTTTTATACAGGTGTGCACAGGAGGAACGTCTGATGCAAATCGGTAGTCTCTTCTTACTGATTACACATCGTGAGCCATGCAAATTCAAGTGCTCTATTCCGCACTATATCGCACTGGTACAGTAGAGTGCTTCATGTCAGGGACACACTAAAACAGTTACATTTTAACCCACAAGTACTGCCTCCTATTCAAATATGAAGATGCTATTGTTGACTGCATGCGCCACACATGGTTGGATAATGTTTACTTCATAGCTCTCACAGCTGCATAACACGCAAGACCCCAGTGCTATTTACATGAGTTAAGCCACGTTGAGAACACTGTATTTTAATGCAGGCTTGTTCTGGAGGTTGTAGTAGTACACTAGACTATATATATAATAGGTCTATTTTACTAATGATCAACAGAGGCTGAACCGGACTAGAATATTACATGATCATGAACTCAACTTGAATTCGAATATAGATAAACACTTACAATCATGGTGGTTTTGTACAAAATATATACAGCTCTGGAAAAAAATAAGAGACCACTGCATTTTTTTCTGAAATCTGAAATCAGTAACTCTACATGTATTACAGCCATTCCATTCCAGCTTCCGTTGAATTCCAACACAAACACAAAGCTGAGCTACTTCAGTTCTTGCACCAGGAGTGGAATAAAGTCACCCAAGAACAATGTGAAAGACTTGTGGAGAACACGTCAAGACGCATGAAAGCTGTGATTAAAAATAAGGGTTATTGCACCAAATATTGATTTCTGAACTCTTCTTAAGTGTAAACATTAGTATTATGTTGTTTTAAAATGAATTTGATCTTGTTTCTTTGCATTGTTTGAGGTCTGAAAACATGTATCTTTTTTGTTATTTTGACCATTTGTCATTATCGGCAAATAAATGCTCTAAACGATAATATTTTTATTTGGAATTTGGGGGAATTGTCAGTAGTTTATAGACTCAAACAAAAATGTTCCTTTAGCACTTTTACCTATAAGTAGTAAAAGTAGAAAAACTGATAGTGATACTGCAGTGGTCTCTTATTTTTTTTCCAGAGCTGTATGTTGTTAGATTACATAGAGATTTATAGACAAAACTATAACTTTGTATACATTTTAACAATGAAAAGTCCCATTGTGATTCAGAATTATATAAAAAATATAGTCAGGTGCCAGAGCTTTGTGAAAATAGGCAGGGTCCAGAGAGTTTTATTATAATTATATGAGTATGTATAATGCATATGAGTACAAGTGAGTATAGGTTTGATTGTGGTTACTTATTTCATTAATAAATCTATTATATTCTAACTTTATAGGTGGATCATCTCCAGTATCAAATGTCAATGTAATGTCAAGTAAAGAGAAAAACATGCTCCCAAAGCCTCCAACTCCCAGCTCCAATGTTTTATCAACAGTTGTACTTGTTCCCTCCAGAGTTCCCTGTGGGGTGAGGCCCTAATCTTGTCTACAGTAGCAGTAGTTTGATGCTATCCATTGTACCCTGGCTCCACTACAATCCACCAATTTGTCTCTTTGTAGGGCCCCGTGGAGGTGTTTTTACTTTTAAAAAATGAAAGTGCAGCCAATGTCACTGAAGTGGAATTCTCCAAAGATAATCTGACAGTTAAGGTCCAACCTCACCAATGGAGTGACAACATTGTGAGGATTAACACCCCAGGTCTGAAAAAAATATATGAACACGTTTAGAGAGAACATTGTAGTGTATATAAATGATGTTTGTGATTACAGATTTCCCAGCAGGCATTGTGAAAGTGACTGTATTAGGTAATGGAGTTGCATTAAACAACACAGAGTTATTGTACTACAGCTGCCTAGAGGAGATGAATCGCCTGCTGTCTGAAGTGTCTGACCCCGTCCAATTCATGTGTCAGGTATAGTACACTATAGTAGATCCTGACACAGCTTGCAATTTATACACATAAGTAGGTGAAGATAGGTACACAATGTAGTTGCCAAGCTGCTAAATTATGCAGAAAGCCCTTGTTATTGCAATATAAGTTTCCCATTACTGCAATAAGGCCTACAGTGTTTAATAAACTCTTTCTCTTTTACTATCTCAATATTAGTAAGGTTAAGGCAAATTTTATTGTCCCCATAGGGAAATTTGTCCTCAAATTTGTCTCATTAAAAACAAAACTAAAACTCTGCATGTAGATATAGTACAGAATAAAGGATAGCTATCGTCTTTGAGTATATGAAAGCTGAAACAATATATTTTGGTCTCAGTATTTATTGTGTGTAAAATTTCTTTGCAATAGTGGAGAGATTTTTGCTATTTTTATGTAATAATGTAAGATTTCAGTTGCAAAGGGTTTAATAAATAACATATATACAGCAATATAAAGTAGTTTCACTGTTATTGTTTATCACAGTATTTCTCTGTAGCAATAGTATGTTGTCCTTCAAAATCTTCTTATACTGTGACAGGACTAATGCTACCACTGTAAATAGTGCTGTAGTTTATCAAACATAAAAGAGGATGATATAGAATGTGATTATTATTATTATTATTATTATTATTATTATTATTATTATAAATTATATATAGGCTAAACTTCGACACATTCGAAAAACATTCGAAAAACAAAAAGGAGCAATTAGTTGAAATAGTTACAGAACTATTCCAGGGTAGTGAGCTCATCTGAGGGCTGAATAGATATGCTAATCGAGACGCCAGAGGAAAACAAAAGATAGCAGATTAGCTGGGATTGGTTCAGAACTTTTCCGGTGTAGTGAGCTCCTCCTTGCAGCTAGATATAAACAGGGTCTAACCAGCATCAGAACCAGAACTGGCGAAGCCGCTCGGATGAGTGGCGAAACGTTTTCAACCAAACAAACTTTGTCCAGTTGACAAATTGAATTTCTCCTTTTATCATATAAATTATATAGTTTAAGCTCCACCTTCCCTAACAAGAACAATCTTCATTTCTAAATTCATCTGCCCTCAGTTTGACACAGGTTCTCCTAAGGCCCTCCTGATAATCGCTGTTCATTTGTCTTTGTTGGAAATGGCAATAGTATAATAATAGAATATAATAATATAATGATCCTTGCAGCTGCATTACAAAGCCTAACATAATAACCAACATAAAATGAGCCACGGTGATAGAACGATTAATTCAATTTGGACAATGGCTACAAGGGTAGAGGAGATTTAATTTGATTCTGCTTTGCATTTGGGTGGATTACATAGAAATAAGTTTTATGGTATTACATTGGAAGTCCATATTTGCGTATTGCGGATGTAGAACAAGCTAAACTCTGTATTATCACGCACAGAATGTTCAAGTATTCAAAAGCTTGCAATGACCGAGTTGGAAGAGACAGAGGCACATTTTAATGTTCTGGTCTCCACTCCTGCACACTCAATGCTAGGTTACTAAGTGACTCATGATTATGTAACACACTGTTATAGAAATTGGTTCATTGGCGCCCCCAAATTCTGGCTTATAATGGACTCACTTAGCCATTAGGAGAAAATAAAAGGAAAAGCAGATTGGAAGCGCAGACCTCTGCTGATGTGTTTTGTGTTTATTGAGGGGAAATAAAAAGCCACTCTGATTTATTTATTCTTTAGCCGTAATAAATAACAATCAAATACTGAATTGGATTTCAAGAGGCAAGCTCGAGCAGTTAATTCAAGCACATTTTTAGGATGTTGACAAGGGTTATAATCTATTCTATCATTTGTGCCAGTCCAAAGCCAAGATAAATGAAGAGATGTCTAACAAAGGGCATCTGACATGAAACTTACCCCATTTCACAGTGCAAAGAAAAGTTAAAGGTAGTGTATGTGCACAACAAAAACAATTAGGAGCTCATTCAGCTTTCTGATGAACTATGTAACAACATTATTTCTAGTGGAGGGTATGCCACCTGATGTCTCCATGGAGGTGGATAAGTTTAAAGAAGACCTATTGTGCATGTGTCTATATAGTTTATATTCTATGACACCTGTCGATCTTTGTTATGATTTGATTCATACCAAAATGACTAGACAATGCTGCCAAATCCTATGCATATCACTGATGGTTAATCAGCAAAATGGTTTTTTGAAAAAAAGTGATTAAAGATTGCTGAAACATGCAAGAATCACTCCAAATACAACGTTGGGTGAGTAAATGATGAGGGGAAACAACTATAACATGGTTAAAAGCTCTGAAAAGTCAATCTGCATTATAGGTCTGCTTTAATGCCATTCTGTGCCCGACACTCTACTAGAAAAGTTCCAGTATTTACAATCTGGGGACAAGGGTATGGCAGTTTTCTACAATACACATCTTTAGTAAAGCAAACCCATATTTTTGCAGAAGAACAAAAAATATATCCACGCTGAACCACTGTAAGTTATGTCTGTCATTAAAATGTATTTTCAAATTGTAACAATATGCTAACCGTATGGATATAGGCTCTTGATGTTAGCTCTGTGGAGAAGCTGGATGAGACGCTGTCTTCCATGCTGCTGAGGAAAATGCCCAGCGGAGGATTTCAGGGACTGCAGAGAGAAAGCACACCTGAAAGAGGTATGACACAGCAGGGATGTAACTTTCAACTGAAAATGAAAAACATCTGCTTCAGATCACTGTGAAGGAATGATGGGATAAAGGGGAAGCTGACATAGGAAGACTATCATTGTTTTATGTGGGTTTTTAAAATGGTGTAAAGTTACACACTGAGATTAGACAGTATATTTTATAGTTAAAGGTGTATTGTGTAACTTTTCTGGTGGAGGGTCCGTCACCTGCTTGTTTCTATGGAGATGTCATTGCTATGTCTGGAATGTTCCACAGTATGACATTAAACAGATCTACCTTACATTCATTTAATACAGGTGGTTTTATACCTCAAGGATTCCTAGAAAAACAGGCATTCTGACTGGGTGGGGTTGCCTCTCCACAGATCTGGCCTGTAACTGTCTGGTCTCCATGAAGATAGAAAAGTTTAATACCATACTGTGAAACATTCCAGACAAAGCAATAACATCTCCATGAAGAAAAGCTTCAAGGCAGATCGATAATGCCAAGGAAACAACAGAGGTTAAAAGGGCAAAGAAAAGAGCCCATTCTTAGATGAGCTGCAACCAGTTTTATACATTGTTTTTTATCTATGTTAACCATAGACTGTATAAAGAAATGAACTAAGGGAGTGACATCACCCATAGCATTTGGCTCCAGTCAAATGAAGCTCATGATGCTAGCAGTTCTAGAAGCAAATTTGAAGCCAGGTCCATATTAGGAATAGGAATTTATTCATGTACAAAATTGCGAAATACAATATAAACATTTTAAGACCAAGGCTCACAACAGCAGTTACAGAGAGAGGGGTGATAATTCTCCAATATAAAGTCAATTAGAAGTGCACCCATTGAACGCTTCCAACTTGGAACGTGGAAGCTAGTGGGTTAGCTATGTCCATTTATGTATTCTATGATGTGAACTGAGGATCTGAGGAATGAACCAAGGTATTTTTGGACAGGACAGTTGTAAGCGTGAAACGGGTGAAGATTGGGCAGGGACCTATAACATTGCTTAGTGTATAGACCACTAGACTATCATGCATCACCTGAAGTAGAATCCAGAAATTTTAAAAAAATTACATAGCTAATTTCTAAAATGTAAAAAAAACAACTTAAACATCATGTGGCTCATTATAGGCTTCAGATAAGATCAACTAAACACATTTCAAATAAACTGTAAATATAAATTACATTCTTTATACAGTATATTTTTAAGGCCTCATATACTGGATATTGAGAACATTGTAGTGCGTTTCTTCTTCCGCACACACATTATCCACTATGAAAGGCTTGCATTAGTCCTGGACCCATTCTGTGGCAGATTGATGGCTTCATCAGCACGGCGATTGATCGTTAATTCTGCTTAAAAGGGCAAGAGGAAATGTTTCTACGACAAACAGGTCAATATGCGCCTCTGAGCCTCTTTCTGTCCACGCTCGCATTGCATTAGAGTGACTCCTAACCATCACCTGAGGAAGGAAGGAAGTGTGGCGTAATGTACAATCATGCAACTGCCCAATGTCTAATGGTACTTTGTTAGTAATGCCCATTTCAATTATAAGAACTGATTTACTTTCCACACAGCCATTATTCACAAGTACCCACAATGCCACTACTTTGCAATAACGCCAGACCTTTGGAGCATGGTGTTCAATGGATAGTAGGTCTACTTACTGTAGACAGTTATACTTATGCTATTTATTGCTGTGCATGTACTGCATGTGTTTATTTGAATAGAATGCCTTTTATTGTCACTATTCATATATACAATTTACATGATACATACTCACAATGAGACTGAAAACATCTCACTTCAGTGCAGACGTTTAATTATGATATATACAACACAGCAGGATATTTACAACACAGTATAGAAGAAAAACACTGTGAAAAGATTAAACTAAAAAAAGGAGAAAACAAATTAGAGAATAAGTGCAAGCTGGTACTACACATTAGTTACCAGCTTATTGCAAGTCTTGCTCAGATATTGCAGTAGGGGTGACACATACAGCCATGTATACCATATTTGTGTATTTTTATTTATTTTAAGATAATTTAAGGTATTAAAAAATAGACACATTTTACATTTGGTTTTGCTGGTCTTTTTGTTGCTCCAAAAATGTAATTTCCGCATTTTTGGGTTATTTAAGACTGCCAGTAGTAGCAGTGGTCGTAGTACACATAGTCAGAGTAGTAGATCCCTTAATTCATTTCACTCAGAACTTTTATTTTACGAAAATATAGCATGCTGTAAATATGGAACTGTTTATAGTAATTATTATAATGTCTGAATGACATTAATTGATTTACTTTTCAGAAAGCCATGACTCAGAGTTACCCACAATGCTTCACTTTGCAGTCCAGTATGGTTTGAAGAGTGTACTGAGTGTGCTGCTACAATGTCCCGGTGCAGACAGGACAGTCCGAACAGCCAATCGTCATGGACACACACCTATGGAGATCGCAATGCACCATGGTCACACTGAGCTCCATGAGTTATTGAAGGAAACACAGGTAATATTGATAATCACATCCTTACTGTTTTATGCAATAGCCTTCACCTTTATTGTAGAATTGATCTGTGAAATGTATGTACTCTTACCTTTTATTGAGTCCATTTACAATGAAGACATCCCTCAAAATGCCAATATGAGATGACAGGTTTCATGTCAGTGCTTTGTGAGCTACTGTAATTAAAATAATATAGAGAGGACTGTCTGCTACTGTTGACAGAATAGAAAGTTATTGGAGGCTTCAGGTACCTGCGGAACATAAATATGGGGAAAAACACAGAGCTTCTTAAGAATGAGATGCTGGAAATGCAGTAGCAGTGAAAAATGCCTTCTACCAGAGCAGTGTGTAGTGGAGCTTCATCAATAATGAAGGCAGAGAGAATGGAGAGGTGGGAGGGTGACCTGGATCAGACCCCAGCCCCTCACCTTCACCCTGGCTCAAAGCAGAGGGAAAGCTAAGTGGGCGGAGCCTCTGCCCTGCTCTCATCACGGGGGATGGGGGGTGCATGCAGCACTGGGCTCATGCATGCACTGGGCCAGGCCACACTCTGCATATACTCAGCGAATTAATGCAACCACTAATGTTGAGATTTTCCAGTATAATGGTTAGCGTTTACTCATGCTAATCTGGAGAGGTCTTTCCCTGCCCAACCCTCCATTTCTTGCTTTACTTAGAGAAACACAAGAGCAACCACTTGCCCACTAATGAGTGGCAATCTACATTTAATAGATCTCTTACATGCACACACATCTGCTTATTTGATAAAGCTAGAGGACACTAGCATTATAATGTTCTTTCCGATGCTAATTTCATTAGTTGCTAAGGACATTATGAATGCAGAACTGGATGGGGAGCTAAGGTGACATAAAACATGTTTTGTTTGTGCAGCAAATCTGTAAACTAAATCTATTCATTCAGAAAGCAAATGAATTTGTATGAAGGGCTCACTTTCATAAAGACAACAACAGTTATTATTGTAGAATAAACCTATTTCTCATGTTACTGGAGATGATTACCATGTAAAAAGACTACAATACAATACAACACAAGGCCTGTATGCGTTCAAAAGCAATACCCACAAACATAGTACACGTCATTAATGTATGTAATCCCATACACATGGACAAACACAGTGAAATCATTGCACTTCTCCACATAACATGCCCCAAACCTCTCTTATGAGCTTGTAGCAGGTGTATATTATGACAAATAAGAGCTGTATGACTGACCAGTATTAAAACAAATAATAATCAAAAAAGCTGATCCTTTAAGATGTATATCAAGCGTTAAATTAAATCAGTTTGTAAGAGGCAGCGTGCAATTGCTCCGTGATTCATCTCAGTTATTTCACCACATTCACTCGTACAGTGCAACTTTAAACTTTGTCGACCTACAGAGAACTGTCCCTCGGGGGGAGTTTAGGCAGTCTACAGCTGTGGTAAATATATGTATTCTCATGGCAGCAACGCTAATAGAGAGTGACTGTGATGAGGGGGGCTGGAGCCTGCAGTGAGTTGACAGGGGAGCACAGTCAAACACAGGTCTGCCCATTGGGACCAGACCCTCACTGCACAGGTTAGATACGTTAGGGCGACTGACATTTCTATGCAGATTTCATGAAAGACTAATTAAATCCATGTTGACAGCTAAAAACGACACAGCCACAGGGTTTAGGCATGTATTAGGGAAAAGCACGCAGAGTAAAATGTCAAATGAAAAGTACACCGTAAAGTCTTACAATTCTTTTGTTTCTGTACTTTAGAGTGTATTCATTTATTTATTGCATATAATTCATTATAGTACATTATTTAGTTCTTTTTTCAAAAAAAAAAACTTTTTGCCTTTTTCAAAAAATAATTTTTGCCTTTTATTTTCCAACTATATAATATATCTCAAAGTAGCTTGTCATAATAGTACTCTCAATAATATAGTCCATGTTGGGCTTTAGTAGCAAACACATGCAATTAGAAGTAGCTAGTACTAATCAATATGTACATGGGTCAAGAAGCCAGTAAAGAAAATTTAAGAGGATTTTCTCAAGAAAGGGCATGTAATACAAAATCATCAGGTTCAAAAATCGATTCCCAGCTGTAAATTTGCTGAAAGACTCTCTCCTCTTCACCTCCATATAACCCTGCTTACAGTTATGTCAAAGCCTACAAGCACAAATAAAAAAAATAAAAACCATCACACTATAAAAGAAGGTTAGGAGGTCCCCCCTCCTTGTAGGGCTGTAGCTGTTATATTTTTTTATCATGAAACTGAATCAGACTAACTGGGCTTATCAGTTGTTTTTATTTAATTTCATGATAATATCTTACTCTTGGATAATAAGAACTGCTTCAGTAAAGGATTATGAGGATTTACATGCATGGCATCAGAATGGAGAATAAATGCGAGTTAACTGGAGTTTTGGGAGTGACCGGTCAGTTCAATCTGTATTTTTCATGAACAAAGAAGCTGTTTATTTACTATTTCTTTGTATTTTTTCACAATACCTTAATCATTTTTAGAGGTTTTGGGCCAGCTCTCTTTTTTTGTTTTGCTTTGTTTTGTAATACTTTTATTATCCCTGTATTGAAATGGTCCTCTACAGCACATGAGGCGCCCGAGGACCCACACAGAAACCCTGGGCGACTCTGGGATCAAACCCAGAACTTTCTTGCTGTGAGGCGTGAGTGCTAGCTACTCAACCGTCATTGGTTGATTCATTGATGAAAAATGTCTTTAGTCTACTGCAGCCCTATAACATGGCTCGTTTTACTTTTACTCTAGTAATAATCTTGAAGTTAATCCCCTTTCTGCCTCCTATTCTTTAGCTACCCCATTAACCCATTAGCAGCGTCCCCCACCTCCAATTAATCAGACCAGTGCAGGGTGATTTCAGCAGAAGCATTGTCAATAAGAGCTGGATGGATGGGTCCCCTGCTAGTTCCTCTCGCCCGAATCACTCACTCAGAGCTGCGTCAGATGCCCTGGTCTATGCTAGCACCAAGCTCCTTTGTTAATTAGCTGTGAACTGCTCCAGAGGGGAAAGGCTGAATAATTCACGAAGATCATAACTGGAATACAAATATAGAAATGCCTGTGCTCCCATTCACGCTGTTTACATCGTCGCCCGTAGTATCGAGCTTGTACGCGGTAATTACCATCCACAAACACATATTGTTCTTATTTAAAATTTTAATAGTTGGTCATAAATTTGGCTCACAGTCCAAGGCGCTACTGTTTGTGCAATGTTTTGTTTGATTGTAAAAGTGTGATGATTATGAAAACAAATCTTGGTTTAGGTCATTAGACCTGCATGCTGTATGTCGATTTAATTAAAGTCTGATTAAATAAAAACAAATATGATTAAGGTGAATAATTTGTTGAATTTTAAAATGTACACTAACTTTCCTAGGGGAGGGTCCGCCACCTGCTTCTCTTCATGTAGATATTAATGCTTTGCCTGGGATAAACTTGCATTTCCAACAATAAAAACACCTGTAAACAATTAAAAGCAAGGTAGAGAAGTTTAATGTGTAACATTCCATCCATGCAAAAATAACATCTCCATGGAAACAAGCCAAGAAAAAATTGACATAGTGCACCTTTCAAGGATAACTCAAAGGGTCTTTGGCATCAACTGCATAGTGTGTAGTAGTTTTAAATACATAACAATAGTATTCCAGACTACATTATTTGCATTTAACAGTATACTCATAATAAACAAAGTCTAAGAATTTGTATGTTATTTGAATACTTCATAACTGTAGATTTCAGTTTCTGTTGTTGTCAGTTCACGTTGTCCAAAAACATAGTACCAGTAGTATTTAGTATTTGAGCTTGTCTGTGTTCAGCCCTCACCAACACTCCCTTTTAACACATATCCACAGTCCCCCAAAATAGAGTACTGCTATTTAGTCACACATTATCACGAAAGCACTACTGGCTTCTGCACACAGCTGAGCTCCTTCAAAATACAAGAGCAAATGTTTGGTTTGAATTTAAGAGACATTTTCATAGGAAACACTCCCCTCTGTAAATTCAATCTGAAGAAGTGTGAAATGTTCCGTTTGTTACAGGTGACCTCTGACACAGTTCAGCACTACGGTGTTTCACTTTTAAAGGTGCACTGTGTAACTTTTGTGGTGGAGGGTCCGTCAAATGCTTTTTCTCCAAGGAGATGTTATTGCTTTGATTCACAGTATTAAGTCTTTCTATCTATGGAGACGAAACCAGACCAAGTTACAGCTCAGATCTGTGGAGAAGCAACCCTCCTCATAGTCAGAATGCATTTCTCTCTTGAGTTATAAAACCACCTGTTATTTAATAAATCTAAGGCAGAGCTGTTTAATGTCATACCATGGAAATTTACATAGTGCACCTTTAAAACAATGACAGGCATTTTACCACATAAGAGTATCTTACATCAACTGGAATGATTTTTTTTTCCTTTCTTTCTTTCGCTTTAAAAAAAAAACTAGTATCACATATGAAGCTGTGTTGAAACTAGCATCTGTCTGTTTTAATAGTCACAGTTTTATAGCAGTGTCAGTAACAAGAAATATTCAAGAAGAATTCATATTTGATAGTACACAGTAGTAGCAGTAAGTAATAATAGTAGTTGTTAGCATAACAGAATATAACACTTGTGGAACAAAGTGGCTTCAGGGCAGTTGCTGTAGTAGTAGTAGTAGTAATGATGTGTTATGTTAGTTGTCGTAAATAGTAGCAGTAGCAATAGTAGTTTTAAAATCCTGTTGATAAAACTGGTGGTCATGTTTGAAGTCACAGTACATTCAGTCATGGAGCACTTCTATGTTAGCAGTTCACACACTACAATGACAATTATTTCAAGCCAGGGACAGATTAACACTGCCATGCGCTGGCGAGATTCAACTGAGATTACTGTATTACGCACGCCGTTCTCGGAGAAGTGAATTTGTGCTGAAATGCCTAGAGCTCCTGCTGCTTCATACATCTGTAAAACCATTTAGCATCTGCGTGGTTAGTAAATAAAGCCCAGGCATGCCAGTCGGTGAAAAGACTACGCAGTTGAACATACTAGACAGCCCAGCATCCCACTATTATAATTTAATGCACACGCTGCGTTGGTAATTAGCCTGTCCTCTCTACCTGTTGGGCCCATTCTTGAATCTCTACTGTTAAGTAATGCAACCCATAAATCATTTTCAGAGAGAGGAATCAAGTAATGTTGTAATTGAGTCAGTGATGGCTGTGTTGCTTAGGAACAGCAAAAGCCAAGGCCTGGCGTTCTGTGGAAGATCTCTTAACGAAAGTCAGCGGCATGGCATGTACTAAAATTTATAATTATGCAAGTTCATATTATGATTGAAGAGAAAAGTGAACAGAGAATTAAGAAGACTGCACTTTTAGGCAGAATCCTTTTAGGTGCAAAAGAGAACCATTGTTTGCATAATGTATTCAGGTGCATTAGTTCTTTGGTAAAAGTACAGCTACTGCTTATATGCACCATTAGAAACTGTAGACTTGTGGCCCTGTACTATATTTAGATACTAATTTACCTTATGCAAAGTTGGTCATGTTTTACTGCAACAATGTAATCTATATAAATATAGACATACAGTGCTGGAAAAAAAATAAGAGACCACCACATTTTTTTCTGAAATCAGCATCTCTACATGTATTACAGCCATTCCATTCCAGTGTCTGTTGAATTCCAACACAAACACAAAGCTGAGCTACTTCAGTTCTTGCACCAGGAGTGGAATAAAGTCACCCAAGAATAATGTGAAAGACTTGTGGAGAGCATGCCAAGACGCATGAAAGCTGTGATTAAAAATAAGGGTTATTGCACCAAATATTGATTTCTGAACTCTTCTTAAGTGTAAAGATAAGATAAGATAAGATAAGCCTTTATTGATCTCACACAGGAGAAATTTACTCGCCACAGTAGCTCCAGGACATTTGGACAAGAGGGAAAAAAGTGCATGCAGGCAGGGAGGGGATAAAGTAAGTAATAAATAATACAAATAGTAATACGTAATAATATGGAAAATAGTAATAATGATAATAGTAACAACAAGCATCAACATGAAAAAGGAGGATATTGCACGTCTGGCCTATATGTTAGAATTATACAGTCTGATGGCGGTGGGGATGAAGGATCTGCGGTAGCGCTCCTTCTTGCACTGGGGGTGCCTCAGTCGGCTGCTAAAGGAGCTGCTCAGCTCCTCTACAGTCCGGTGCAGAGGGTGAGAGGTGTCATCCATGATGGACGTGAATTTGGCCTGCACCCTCCTCTCAGCCACCTCCTCTACACGGTCCAGAGGACAGCCCAGGACAGAGCTGGCCACATTAGTATTAAACATTAGTATTACTTTTTTATGAATTTGATCTTGTTTCTTTGCATTGTTTGAGGTTTGAAAACATGTATCTTTTTTGTTATTCTGACCATTTGTTATTTTCCGCAAATAAATGCTCTAAACGATAATATTTTTATTTGGAATTTGGGGGGAATGTTGTCAGTAGTTTCTAGACTCAAACAAAAATGTTCCTTTTGCCCAAACACATACCTATAAGTAGTAAAATCAGAAAAACTGATAATTTTGCAGTGGAGCTGTATATAAATATAGACATATTTATTGCTAAACATTATGTTCAACATATTTGTTAGGGAAAGTACCTATATTTTGGCCTTTGGCATATGGAGGGGATGAAGAAGAGGAGAAAGAGAGGCTGAGATGGCTCATACTTCTGCTGGAGCGGTGGAGATGCGAGCTGTAGCATGCTAAAATAGCAAAATTCAGGGGGAGACGCAATGTACATGTGACTAATTTATGCACTCTGCTTCATAATATCAAAAACAAAACAAAAAATTACCTTATCACCTTATACCTAAGTCTTCAAATATTTCATCATGATGTAATAGACTTTTAATATACAATACTTTTAATCCAGAATATATCCAAAATAATTAAAATTTGCATTGCCATAAAATATAGTAAACTAAATAATTGTATCTGCGCTGAATTACTGATGCAGAGTAGAAAACACAGAGTTGCTCACCAAATGACATGTTTATAGCGAGAGGGGAAGATGTCTGATTTCATAATTACCCTGATCATGGCCTGGACTGTATGTCCCTCAGCATGTTATTAGCAAATACACTCGGCTGCTCTGACAGTGCACAGGAGACTGGGGGGATGTCGCCGACAGCCTGGGCCCTGGTGATAGAAGAAGAAGAACATCTCTGTAATTCCTATCATTCCTTCAAATTGCCTCTAGATGAGCCGAGCCGTAGCAGATATAGTGAGAAATGCCAATGTGAAAATGTTCAATGCACTGAGATGAAAACTGAACTTAGTTAAATACAGAGGATGGTGAGCAACATTATACTTGTGTCTACAGACTAAATAAAGTAAAGTAAATGTAGAAGATTGTCTATTTCACGCACATTAAAGCTCCCATATTACACAAAATATGACTCTTGTAAGCTTTAACCCATATTATAATGTCGTTACCTGATCAAAAACCTGGAGCTGTGTTTTGTTTCATTCAGTAACCCTTCTCTCTATATCTCCAAAGCTAAAAAATGCTCTCTTCCACCTTGTGATGTCACTTAGTGGTAGTTTTCATGTTAACGGCTACCTTTTACCTTTAGTTCAGTAGATTCAATTCATCCAAATCTTTAAAAACACAGCAGAGCACTTCCTTCCACAAGGTTAAAAAGAGCCTAAATATGCAGGGTTTGTGTGTTAAACATGTGTGAAAGAGACAAAACACAACTCAGGAGGAAACAACATTATGACATACAGCTCTGGAAAAAAAATAAGAGACCATTGCAAAATTATCAGTTTTTCTGATTTTACTACTTATAGGTATGTGTTTGAGCAAAAGGAACATTTTTGTTTGAGTCTATAAACTACTGATAACATGTCCCCCAAATTCCAAATAAAAATATTATTGTTTAGTGCATTTATTTGAAAAAAATGACAAATGGTCAAAATAATAAGATAAAAAGATACATGTTTTCAGAGCTCAAACAATGCAAAGAAACAAGATCAAATTCATTTTAAAACAACATAATACTAATGTTTACACTTAAGAAGAGTTCAGAAATCAATATTTGGTGCAATAACCCTTATTTTTAATCACAGCTTTCTTGGGTGACTTTATTCCACTCCTGGTGCAAGAACTGATGCAGACGCTGGAATGGAATGCCTGTAATACATGTAGAGATGCTGATTTCAGAAAAAAATGCAGTGGTCTCTTATTTTTTTCCAGAGCTGTAGATCAGAAAATAGCATAATAATAATAATAAGCATAATTTAAGTCCTACCTGTTATAATAATAATAATAATTCATAGCATTTATATAGCGCCTTTCATGACACCCAAAGCGCTTTACAGTTCATTGTTCATTCACTCCACACTTGGTGGTGGTAAGCTGCTTTTTGTAGCCACAGCTGCCCTGTGGCAGACTGATGGAAACAAGGCTGCCAATCTGCGCCATTGGCCCCTCCGACCACCACCAACACTCATGCACACTCCACTTTCATACTAGGCAATGTGAGTAAAGTGTCTTGCCTAAGGACACAACAACAGTTTTTGCAACTGGCGCCCCCCTGTGGCGCCTGGAATTCCCAGCGGTCTCCCATCCAAGTACTAACCAGGCCTTGCCTTGCTTGGCTTCTGAGATCTGACGAGATCAGGCTTTGATAAGCAGGTTAAGTACTAGTACTTTGATATCTAAGATATTTAACTACTATTGTTGCTGCAGATAACCATTACCATGGCAACTATGCCCATTAATATTGCCATTGTTCATTGGTCTCAGTAGCTGTAGTATTAATAGTAGATCTTAGAATTACTTGAGTACTATAAGCCAATTTTACGCGTCCCGAATAGAGCGCGTTGACATCCATGCACTTGAGTGTTTTGAACAGAGTATGCCGGTCCGTGAAAATATTGTCTGACATTAAACCGGTCTGTGGTACAAAAAAGGTTGGGGACTGCTGCTATAAACAACTAAACAGCAGCGCTTTAATAAAGCCACCAACAACCAACAAAAGTGAATTAATATGAAGTTTGCTAATGCTCTATTGCTCTTAGGTAGGGTCACCATTTTCGCTTTGGATCTGGGCATTCAACGCATTCAAGATTACTTCTGGCCCATAGCTTTATTCATTGGACAGTAGTAAGCAAAAAAGGGAGTGAAGAGTGATGAGTGACATTGAGCAAATTCATGTCTATCTCACTACCATAAACTGTATATATAAATGGACATGTTCTAAATAGGAAGTGTTCATGGGGGCGCTTCCTCCTCCATCAACTCGGTTTCCAATTGACTTTGCATTGTGAAAATGTCACGCCTCTCTCTGTAACTGCCGCTGTGAGCCTCGTTATTTTGATATTTTGTCTGTAAATAAATTCCTATTCCAAATATGAACTTGCTCCAAATAACTATATTTGGACCTATAACCGCTGGCATTGTGAGCTTCATTTGACTGGAGCCAAAAGCTATGGGTGACATCACACTCCCTTAGTCCACTTCGTTTTACAGTCTGCATTTTTTTCTGAAATCAGCTTCTTTACATGTATTACAGCCATTCTATTCCAGCGTCTGTTGAATTCCAACACAAACACAAAGCTGAGCTATTTCAGTTCTTGCACCAGGAGTGGAATAAAGTCACTCAAGAACAATGTGAAAGACTTGTGGAGATCATGCCAAGATGCATGAAAGCTGTGATTAAAAATAAGGGTTATTGCACCAAATATTGATTTCTGAACTCTTCTTAGGGGTAAATATTAGTATTATGTTGTTTTAAAATGAATTAGATCTTGTTTCTTTGCATTGTTTGAGGTCTGAAAACATGTATCTTTTTTGTTATTTTGGCCATTTGTCATTTTCTGCAAATATATGCTCTAATTGATAATATTTTTTATTGAATTTGGGGGAAATGTTGTCAGTAGTTTATAGACAAAAAAAAACAAAAAAAAAACAAAGCAAAACAAAACAAAAAAACACATACCTATGTAGTAAAATCAGAAAAACTGATCATTTTGCAGTGGTCTCTTATTTTTTTCCAGAGCTGTACAGTATAGTCTTCTGCAGCTTCAGCCAAACTGTACAACAAAATGAAAGGATTTAAATAAGTTTCTTTCTTAGATATATTACCAGGGGGTTGTAAGACATTGTTTCTGCTCTGTTGTTGCAGATGATCGACCCTGGAGAGGACAGTGCCAACCCCAGCGTGTACGATGAGATGGGCGCCGCAGGTACGAAAGACAGTAAAATAGAGCTATAGTCATTATGGCGCTCATTTGAACAGCTCGTCTCATACTGGTACAGTCTAAATGTGGAGCGGCGCTTCAGAAAACAGCATGAACTTCACCGAAGCGGCAGAGTGGTTAACAATTTGTTCACAGGGAGTGCCTCCACTGCCAACCGTCAGAAAGAGCAGCAAGCGAGTGACGCAGAGGAGGGGGAAGAAGAGGACCCCTACGCGGAGTTCGGCGCTGGCGACATCTACGACACCATCAAGAATGCAAAACCATCTGTGATGATTGCTAACCGCCCGCCTGCACCCACCCCGCGCCCCCAGACTACTGAGCATGAAGACAGGATCAGCTCCATCACTAGAGGTAACACAGTGTGACCCAATGTGGCGGTTTTGTGGGATCTGCAGATAAGAGCACACCAGATTTCTGTAAATTGTTCGTTTTATTTTGGATTTTCTACACCTCCGCTAATGCTAGTTGAAACAGCAATACAATTTCAGCCGAACCAACTATGTCATTAGCATAGCATTACACATCACAGTTGGACAAAATAACATTAAACAAGTAGAAGTACAAAGTAGTAGTAGAAAAAAATACTTTTAATTAGTAAGAGTAAAAAAATATTTGTGAAAAGTACTACTCAAGTAAGAGTAGTCAAAGACATAGCATCTGAAGCTAATGAAATCGGAAAGACAAAACATTAACTAATGTGCAAAATCTGCTATTTTCACAGTCTCAGTCACAAAAATTAGAAAAAACTAAACCATATCTGAAGGAGCGGTGCAAGAAACAAATCATTTAATACTGTCAATATAAGGCTTTTGTCTTTTGAACCAAAACTTTTTTTTTACTCAATAAAAATATTACCCTGCACAAAGCAAGGATATCCACATTTTTATGCTGATAATAGTATTAAAATGATGATTCAAGGGACAAAAATGTGCGATTAATAGCGAGTTAACTATGACATTCATGAGTTTAATCGCTATTAAATATTTTATTTATTTCGATTGACAGCACTAGTTGTACTACAGTGAGTTCTAGGGTTTAGCCACTAATTGAAAATACCAGGTTCAATATTTGAGTTTACTTTTTGGATATTTCATGGCAAAGTACAAGTACAGTGTAATTTCCCTTGCCCCCATCCCCACCTGGGAGTATTACATCATCACATTGTAGAAACTGAAAACTACCAATACAATAGTAAAAGTAATCAATCATCAGTCAAACATTATTTATAAAGGGCTTTTCATAAAAAATTGTAACACAAAGTAAGAGTAGTCAAGATATAGCATCTGAAGTTAATGAAATTGGAAGGACAAAACATTAAATAATGCGCAAAATCTGATATTTTCACAATCACAAAAATTAAGAAAAAACTAAACCATATCTGAAGGAGCGGTGCAAGAAACAAATCATTTAATACTGTCAATATAAAGCTTTTGTCTTGTGAACCAAAACCAAAAAAAAAAAAAAAAAAACGAGTAAAAACTCAAGGTTTTTTTTTTTTTTTAACTGAATGAGAAGAAAATAATCCCGCACTCTATCGTACTTGCTTACTTTATTTCCACTTTGCCTGATGAAGGCCTAGTGCCGAAACGTTGCATGTCCTAATAAATCTTATATTTTGCAAGTAAGACAAAGTGCGGGATTATTTTCTTCTCGTAGGTTCTGGGGCTGCTCCCTCTCCTGCAACACACCCGTTTGAAGAAATTGAAGTGCGAAGTTCATAAAAATATTAGTCAAGTAAATGTAACTGCATATTACCCACCTCTGCATATCATTACATCATATTTACTGCAAACTGGTTTTAGCCTTTATCTTTCTTAAAGCCCCAGTGTGTAGGATTCGTGGCGCATAGGTGGATGGTGCTATTGCACTTTCTGTTTTACCTACAGCAGACCTCGTGGGTCACCCGGGCGCTACTGTATAAATAAAACGCGGTCCCGTTTTTTGTTTTTTTTGTCTTTTCTCATGAAAACACACATTCCCAATTGACTATGTAATTCATTTCCCTGCACAACAAACACTCCCCGAGCACATGGGGCTTTTATACGGAAAAGCACAAAACGAGGTTAGCTTACCTTAGAATGCTTTGCACAGGTCAAACTCTGTATTTCACCATAAACTTGCTCTCAATTTGTCCGTAAGGATCCAGCGAATAAAATCCAGTAAAACAATTTAGTCCAAAACACGTGTTAGATCCATTACGACGTCTGATCCGGCAGCATGCTTGTGTTGTTTACCCAAAACCACGAGCCTTGCCGAAGGCGGAGCCCAAATGTCCTTCTGCGGCTCTCGTATTCAAAATGGCTGCCTCTGCATGGGGAAGATCCCCCTTTTATGTGACTATATCTAAGTCCAAAAGAATACTTTGATTTCATGATGGAAGTGAAAAGGCTTGGAAAACAATGTATTTTTGAATGGGTATCTTCAATTTCAGTAATTAACGGGTAAAAATCTTACACACTGTCCCTTTAACATCACTGAAAACATTTTTCATATAAAACTCACCCGATAGTGTGCATGTAACAAGTATAAATGGATGCTCTCTCGCAACTGCTTTGTTCTATAAATAACAGACAATAAAAAAAAAAATCATAAATAAATAAAAATAATAATAAACATAGTAAGTAATGTGCATTGTGACAAATAAAATGATTTGCGTTACACTTTTGTAGTCCATTACAGTCCATTCTCTCTTTTTTTGTGCTAAGTTTGGACCTCAACTACATCATTTACAGACATATTTTAGCAGACTGTCTGAACATTTTCATCCCCATAAAATTGAGATCTTGATTCCTGTCAGTCTTGTTGCCTACCCCTAAATACCAACCAGCGCATTATAATGTGTATTGTGTTTAATGACAGCTGAAGAGTGGTAGAAAGAGCTCTTACTTGTGCAGAGGCATTTTAGTTGTAGAAGCTAGTGTGGGCGGACGGGAGGGAAGGCCTGGAAAGCACCATTGTCAGAAGAGAAGAGACAGAGGAGAAAGTGAAGTTTGTTTTGATCCCATTAGCCACAAGGACACGACTCGCACTGTGCTGCTGCTCAAAACAAGCAAAACGCAGGAAGTCAGATAGACCCAGAGCTTCAGAGTCAGAGTCTGCGGTTCTCTTCAATTTGAGCTCCATGAATATTTGATGAGACTGAAACATCTCAAAGTGACGAGTGTTATTAAGGGATATGAATCTTTAAAAGACCCTTTTTCATCGTGCAAGTGTAAACATAAAGAGTTCATTTGAAATTTTGTCATCTCTGAAGACGAAATTGAATCGGTAATGAAGGAGTGAGCTAAAGCTTAAGTCAGATGTGCGTACAGTAATGTTATGTTACTTAATAATATAAAGTATATAATTTTAGGGGCCAATATTACACTGTTTGGTGATGTTATGGTAATAATGTTTCCTCATCAAAAACATACCTGGAGTGTGTTTTGTTTAACACACAAATCTTCTCTCAAGTTCTTTGTGATGTTATGTTGTGGTACCGGAAGTACTCCAGTGTTTTTAAACTTCATACACCTTCATTATAATTATTTGGATGATATCAGCCCTGGAATTGCCAAGCTCTACTTAGCAAAAGTTAAAAGATAGCTGTTAGTACTGCTTCATGACATCATAAGGTCATGAAAAACTACTTTCTGAAAAACTACAGAGGATTTTCAGACAACATGAAATCCCAGTCTATTTCAAACACACAAACACTTTAAGACAAAAACTGGTCCACCCAAAGGACAAAACACTGAACCACAAACAAAACAATGTGGTCAACTCCATTCAGTGTAGTGAAGACTGCAGTGAGCGCTACATTGGAGAAACAAAACAGCCACTTCACAAGAGGATGTACCAACACAGACGAGAGAGCCAGAGTGAACCTTCATCTGCTGTACATCTCCACCTAAAAGCCACGGACCACTCCTTTGAGGACAGTGAGGTACAGATCTTGGGCAGAGAAAAGAACTGGTTTGAGAGTGGAGTTAAATAAGCTATTTTTGTCAAGAAAGAGAATCCTTCCTTGAACAGAAATGGAGGTCTCAGACATCATTTGTCTCCCATCTATAATTCTATCCTCAAACCTAAATCAAAACAAACAAAGAAAACAATAGGGTTAGCCAGGTCAGGTCCAGAGGTGTGAAAACACCCATTATGGCCCTGAATGGCTCTGCTAACAAGACCCCACACACTCCACTCCCACTGCATATATTTAAAGGGATAGTGCGTTTTTTTTTTTTATGTTAATCTGTATGGGTTTCCTTCTAAAAGTTACGTGTGTTGACACCGGCTTACCTCTGACAGTCTCAGCTGATCCCGGTTCGGCTCGCTTTCTCAAGCCCACGTAGGGAGGTCCGGTAGCTTCTCTGGTACATTAAATAAAGCTTGTTTTTCTTCTCAAAACAAAACATTTGTCCGAAAGGTGATATATTTGCGTCCCAAACAGTCAGCGAAACATCCAGCAGCGAATTTAGCGATCGCATATTGTGTCTGCCAACTCGTATCACGGCGCTCACGTTAGCGTATCAGCCTGTTCACTTGTAAACTTCCCCTTGCGGCGGACCGCATCTGCTGTACACTTCCGCTAAAGGTGAACAGGCTAATACGCTAACGTGAGCGCCGTGATACGAGTCGGCAGACACAATATGCGGTCGCTAAATTCGCTGCTGGATGTTTCGTTGACAACTGTTTGGGACGCAAATATATCACCTTTCGGACAAATGTTTTGTTTTGAGAAGAAAAACAAGCTTTATTTAATGTTCCAGAGAAGCTACCGGACCTCCCTACGTGGGCTTGAGAAAGCGAGCCGAACCAGGATCAGCTGAGACTGTCAGAGGTAAGCCGGTGTCAACACACGTAACTTTTAGAAGGAAACCCATACAGATTAACATAAAAAAAACGCACTATCCCTTTAATAGGTCTACCTAACTAACAGAAACTGAAAACAAGTAGGTGTGGTAGTTTCATAGTACCATATTTTCCGCACTATAAGGCGCACCTAAAAGCCTTCAATTTTCTCAAAAGCCGACAGTGCGCCTTTAAAATAGGTCATTCATTGAAGGTGCGCCTTATAATCCGATGCGCCTTATAGTGCGGAAAATACGGTAATTTCATTGTAGTTAGCTCCTCCCTGCGGCCAGTTATAAGCAGTGCCCACCAGCACTCTAGCCAGAACTGAAGGAGCAGCTTGGATGAGCTGCGAAACATATTCGACCAAATAAACTTTTGTCCAGTTGAGAAATTGAATTTCTCCTTTTGCCATCATAAGGTGGAGCAGAACATTTTGAGCTTTGGTGATGTAGACTGATGGAAACCATGGAAATGTTATTGCTTTGTCTAGAATATTCCACAGTATAGATTAAACCTTTCTATCACGAGGGGGACAAGAAGGTTACACCACTACACTACATTACAATTCAGATCTGTGGAGATTCGCCCCTATTCACAGAAGGAAATACTGTATTATTGATCAACAGAAACACCCATAATAAATAAATGCTAGATGGATGTATGTAGTGTGGTCCCATGGATAATTCCACGCAAAGCATCAACATTTCCTTGGTGACAAGTAGGTAGCGGACCCCCGACTAGAAAAGCACCTTTAATAACCATAACTATTGCTTACTACTGCCACTATGAACAGCCTTTTACCCTTACCACTACTACTATTAGCACTAAAACATGTAGGCAGATGGAGCCAATTGTTTCAGAGATTTGTTTTTGTTTTTTTTTTTGCTATTTTACTGGTGCTGACAGATTTTCCTGCACTGCTGTTCTTTTCCATTTCACATCATGCATTCTTTATGAGACTGAAATATCAAAAATTACCTGGCTGTAAATGATAAAAAATCTAATCTAAACAGAAAGTGTACAGCATCCCTAAAGACAATATGAAATCAAAAATTATGCGCACACGTTTACCGGGCAAAGGGGCTCCCCAGTGAGTTGACTAAACCACCAGTAGACTACCCCAAATCCACTCTCTTTCTCAGCGGGGCTACCATCTGCAACCAATCTTGGCCTTAGCAGCAAGTCAGCCAGAATAAGTCATTACACATGTTTTCCATCGTCCCTGTCCCCAGAGCACAAAATGAGAGAAGAAAAAAAAAGACGCATTTTGAGGTTTCCATCTTTGAGACCACGTTCAGAGAGACACAAGGATCCTATTGGGTTCTGCCACAGTTCGGATGATGGAGGGTTAGGAGCAGAGCCAGTCAGTACACAACACAGCACAAGTGGAAATAATGAATGTGAAATGCTTAAATATGAAAATGGTTAATCCTATAGGGAGGAACTGCTGCGCCTGTAGACTCAGGGGCTCCTTTATTCGGTACATATGCTCCAATGCAAATCATAATAAGCATATGGAAGAACGTATGGGAATTGACAAAATATGTTGTGTGTTGATTTAAAAGTTCAAAGAAAAGGTTAAAGCACCACTGCGTAACTTTTTAGCCAAAAGACAAAAATAGAAGCATGTATTTTCATTATGGATGTTTGCACTGAAAACCGGCAGTAGCATAAGAGTGTTTGTCCACTGAATCCTCCACTCGACATAAACATCCACTGTGTCGCTGGTTCCAGCTCCCACAGATGAATGCTGTTGTTGTTGTGTCCTTGGGCAAGACAATTAACCCACTTCACCCCCACCCACTGGTGTATGAATGTGTGTGCGATTGGTTTTAAAGGTCCCATGGCATGAAATTTTCACTTTCTGAGGTTTTTGAACGTTAATGTGAGCTCCCCTACCCTGTTTAGGCCCCCCCCCCATGGTTAAAAGTTGCGAAATGTCTAAACTGAGCATTTGCGATCCTTTTCTGCGTTATAAAAAATCAGAGCTCAAACGGGCGATTTTGAACAAGGCACCTTATTGACGTCAGATCGAAAAAAGAAATGCAAATGCAGTTCCACCCTCATCTGTCTGTACTCAGCGTCTCTGTAAATCACGCCCAGAGAGTTTGGACTGCGAATGTGCTAGGCAATGCGAAATGCGTTTTTTTTTATTTGCCTGGAGGCACGTCTGAGTGTTTCTAGGCTCGGAAGTCCTTTATCTGAGCCTCTGGACCTTTGAACAGCAGTGGTTTAATTTTATTTTCTGTGGAAATGTGTTTATTTTTCAATGGAATGCTTCAAATCTCTCCCCCCGTGCAAAAACACGGAAATGGATCAGCTGAGAACTCAGAGCCAAGAGCGGAGAGTTTGGCCACGACCCCACCCTCTACTATAGGCCAGCTCTTTTCTCCTCATTTGCATTCAAGCAACAATGCCCATTATGGAGTGTTCAGAGAGAGAAAAATTACTCTTTCTCATCTTATCTCTGTTTCTCATGCACTGAGTGTTGATTTTGAAGAAGGATTCATTTACAGTATTAAGGAGCCATATAAAAGCATCAAGAAGTACCATGTCATGGGATCTTTAAAGCACTTTGAGCGCCTTGAAGGTGGAAGAGTGCTATATAAAAATGTGACCGTTTACTATTGTGAGTGGGCTTGCATCTCCACAAACCTGCCTGGGACTCTTGTGACCAACTTGTCACCATAGAAATTTTGCTTGGGAAACATTTTTCCATATGTGGATATCCTAAATGGGCTTTCAACAAAACTAAGAGAGACAAGGACAAGAAACAAGACAACAGAGAATCAAAACCCAGGAGAAAGGGTGTAACTATTCCTTAACTGGCTGGTGTTACTGAAAAACTACAGAGGATTTTCAGACAACATGAAAACATGAAGTCTATTTTAAACCCACAAACAGTTTAAGACAAAAACTGGTTCACCCAAAGGACAAAACACCGAACCACAAACAAAACAATGTGGTCTACTCCATTCAGTGTAGTGAAGACTGCAGTGAGCGCTACATTGGAGAAACAAAACAGCCACTTCACAAGAGGATGTACCAACACTGACGAGAGAGCCAGAGTGAACCTCAGTCTGCTGTACATCTCCACCTAAAAGCCACGGACCACTCCTTTGAGGACAGTGAGGTACAGACCTTAGCCAGAGAAAAGAACTGGTTTGAGAGGGGAGTTAAAGAGGCTATTTTTGTCAAGAAACAAAATCCTTCCTTGACCAAAAATGGAGGTCTCAGACATCATTTGTCTCCCATCTATAACTCTATCCTCAAACATAAATCAAAACAAACAAAGTAAAATAGGGCAGCAGGTCAGGTCCAGAGTTGTGAAAACACCCATTATGGCCCTGAATGGTTCTGCTAACAAGACACCACACTCCCACTGCATATCTAATAGGCCCACCTAACTAACAGAAACTGAAAACAAGCAGGTGTGGTAGTTTCATTGTAGTTAGCTCCTTACTTCAGGCAAATAGGCAAGTGTCCACCAGCATCTGACCAGAACTGAAGAAGCAGCTTAGGCTACGTTCACACTGCAGCCTGAAACGACCCAAATCCGATTTTTTTTTGCCTCTATGCGACCTGTATCTGATCTTCTAATGACAGTGTGAACGACACAGATCCGATTTTTTCAAATGCGATCCAGGCCACTTGGATATGTGGTCCTAAATCCGATACATATCCGATCTTTTGACATGCGACTGCAGTCTGAACGGCCAGGTCGCATTCATCCGACCTGAGTGTGTTTCCTCCAATGAGAGTGGTACAAGTAGGCATTCACAAATGTGCACAAACGTTCTTCTCATCATGCGAAAATAGTATATAAACTCGTATCAGTGAAGCGGCGAAGCACGTAGCAATCCCACCCCTCCTGCCTGTGACTCCGCACCCACATGTTCCTTTCTGCAGACGTTGCTGCCACTGCCCCATAAAACGCTGTGGCCAAAAACCTCGTCCTTCTCCGTCTCCTCCTTAAAACAAATAAGCTGTACATGTTTTGGCTCCGGTACGAAAGCAACTTTAGGCTACTTCCGTAAACATTGAGCGCATTCGCTGCGTGTGACGTCATCGTGTCCTTCAAGGCGCATGCGGGACACTTTTGGGGAGTTTAGCGTTCACACTGGAGATCACATACAATTCGCATTTAACTGGAAATGTGAACGGCCTCGCAAAAAAATCGGATTTCACAAAAAAATCGGAATTGAGCATTAAGCCCTGCAGTGTGAACGTAGCCTTAGATGAGCTGCGAAACGTATTTGACCAAATAAACCTTTGTCAGTTCGTTGACAATAGGGGTGTAAATCAGACACTTCATGCCGATTCGATACGATATTGATTTCTTAAGCCAACGATTTGATTATTTTCAATGCTTGAGAATTCCCCACGATTCGATATGATTCGATACGATTCGATTCAATGGTGCATAGTTTTTTCACTTTATGTATTAATGATGTATTGAATAAATTTTATTACAGAAAAATTCTATTCGATTCGATTCTCTTGTGGACGCATCGATGCATTTGGATCGTCGGCTGTAGGATTGATGCATCGATACAAATCGATTATTATTTACACGACTAGTTGACAAATTGAATTTTTCCTTTTGCCATTTTTCCCTATGGCATAAAACATCTATCTCCACAGAGAATGTGCCAAAGCATGGTTTGAACTGAACTCTATTATACTGTTACTACTATTTACTTGCAGCCATGCAGGTGAAGTGCCGCCACTGTTGCTTTAAAGTTATACTATAATTTAGAGTTAATACTTATTTACAGAGGTGGGACAAAGTCATTGCTGGGCAAGTCCCAAGTAAGTCTAAGTCTTTTGCACTCAAGTCCGAGTGAAGTCCCAAGTCAAGAGTATCCAAGTGCCGAGTCAAGTCCGAAGTCAAAGCTCACAAGTCTCAAGTCGAGTCCAAAGTCCTAGCATTTTAGTTTCGAGTCATTTCGAGTCCCCTTTACAAAGAAATAAAATTTCTACAAATCATATAATGTCTGCAAGATCTGGCGCGTGGATGCTTGTTTCCGCATCATTTGTTGTGCAAGTTGCCTTGGATGCGGTCGAATGAAAGCAACGTAGATCTACTGTGATTGGATGTTGTGCAAGCCGCGCGCACATGCTCTTTGCATACATTTTCGCAGATTCACAAGTACACAAGAGTGCGGTCCTTATCAACATACTTAGAGTTTTTTTTTTTCATTGGACGTAGCAAGTCATCACAAGTCAAAAGGCCCAAGTCCAAGTGAAGTCACGAGTTATTGATATTGAAGTCCAAGTCGAGTTGCAAGCGTTTGTACATTTTGTCGAGTCTAAAGTTATCAAATTTGTGACTCGAGTCTGACTCGAGTCGAAGTCACATAACTCGAGTCCACACCTCTGCAACATTCAATTCAGCAGAACTACTGGACTTGAAAAACAGTAAGAAAGTGTGGGATGTAAAAAAAATAAAACTCTTCATCTCCAATTTCTTTACTATTACAATTCTTTATATTGTAATGTACTATTACTGTAATGATGTTTAAATATATTTTGAGAACTTCTACTTTACACTACTCTACTAATATTTCTACCTTGTATGCAGGCTTGGGGAGTAACGGATTACATGGAACGGCGTTAAGGAAAAGGATACAAAAAAAAGGTAACTGTATTCCCCTACAGTTACAAAGAAAAAGACGTACTCAGATTACAGGTACATTTAGTGAAAATGGGGATTACTTAGCAGGATTACAATTTGAAAGCATTTTATGTTATTTCATTTTTTCATTTAAAGCCGGAGGTCATATGTAGGGAAAATGGAACGTACAGACGTACACACCGTGCGCCGTGAGCGCTCTGTGAAACAAACTTGCAGCGGCGCGCACTGTGGAATACACTTGGAGCGGCTCGCACTGAACTTCACGCAGGTCGCGCACTACGGACTAAACTTGCAGCAAGCATGCTTTCAAAAAACGCATTTAGCGGGTGGAAATTTAGGGAGAATTTTATTTTTAAAGAAGACAAAGGGAACAACATCACAGTGCAGTGCAAATTGTGCCTTATAGCGGTTAAACACCTGTCAATGTCCAAGGATTCTACTTCCAATCTCAAACATTTACAGGTAAGATCGCTAATATTAACGCTTTGATACTAGGGATGTCAACAATTAATCGATTAACGATTAATTGTCGATTAAGACGTTAGTCGAAGAAAATGCATTAATTGTAATTAACCGCGTGGTCACGAAACAAGGCAACCGCGCACCGCGCACCGCGCTGCGCTCGACTCACAGCCGGCCGCCGGCACCAACGGCACTGCTCAGCAGCCCCGGGTGTACGCGCGAGGCGAGATCGAACCGAGGCGCCCAGGAATGCGCCGCAGCGTGCCGCTGCTGGTTCCGCGCGGCCCGGGCCCCGAGCTTCGCGCGGCTGGCCCGCGGCTCGGGCCCCGAGTCCCGCGCGGCTGGCCGAGCCACAAACCAGCGGCACGCAGCAGCCCAATCCTGGTTCAGTCCAGGTCCAGACCTGGTCCAGACCTGGTTTAGTTCAGGTCTAGACCTGGTCCAGTCCACGTTTAGTCCTGGTCTAGTCTCTTAGCCAATCAGGACAGAACACAATGTTACACTATAAAAAAAATTACACTATTTAAAAAAAACAAAAAACAAACCACGCGAACCACGATAGAGCGAGGGATTACTGTATTTTGTTATTCAGCATCAATAGGCCTACATTTGTCTGCTTTTTACTAAGGAATAATTAATTGAGGAATATACAATATAATAATACTATGATATATTTATGACTCAGTGTTATGTATACTATAGCTTATATTCTTAAAGACCCTATTGAAACACTCAAATTCAGGTGAAAAACGCCGCTTATCAATTAATCATTAATCGATCGATAAGGTCAATCAACTATCAATTAATGAATTAATCGATAATTTGCATCCCTATTTGATACTGACAGGCCCTAAATGTCCTGCTTCAGTCATGTTATGTGTGAATATGAGTCATTTCTTTGTCTTGATTCATTGGTAGGAGCCAGTTTCGAGTTAGCTATCGACTAGCAAACTATTAGCAAGCTAGCTAACGTTTGCGGTCACAAGTACACTTTGTGCATTTGTAGAACGATATTACAATATTTCAACATTATCTAGGCAACATAGTCATGTTAACTGATCCATGAAGACCCTTTAGACAATTCTGAGCAAAGCTGTCGTTAGATGTAGGCCAGCACGCAAGCTGGACGAACATCCTGTCCAGCTGCGGAGATCGGGCAAGATGACTGTCCCGGTAAAACTAAAACTTTAACTGAAAATATAATTTAGTTGAAGTCATAGATGTTTAGGTGTTTGGTTTAGTGAATGACCTTGTTTACTAGTTACGTGTGTTGACTCAACACACGTAACTTTTAGAAGGAAACCCATACAGATTAACATTAAAAAAAAACCTGCAATATCCCTTTAAATTGTAGTACTGTACATTAATTTTGATTTAGGGACTTAAAAAATCCACAAATAGACACCAAATTGTGTGAGTGCTTCTAATTCAAGTAAAAAAGTTCAAATAAGATAATTTTGTGTTTACTGAGTAATGAGCAGATTGTATCTGTGTTGTTTACTGTTCTGCACAACTATACCTTTTTATTGAGAATGTTGAAGGTGACCACTGTATTTGTTTGTTAAAATAATATTTAATATTAAATTGTACCATGTGGTCAAGACTTGTGCACTTTCATTGTAGGACTATACGCTACTGCCCAAATTAGCTTTCCTCAATTTCTTTTATAATGCACAAAAGTAAGTAATTTTCTTGTTTTCTTGTTGTTATAGGATATTTGGTGTTAAAGTAATCCAAAAGTAACTGAAAGTAATCAAGTTACATTACTTTAATATTATACTACCGGGATTACGTTACTGAATACATATTTTAAGGAGTAACTAGTCACTGTACCGGATTACATTTCTAAAGTAACCCTCCCAACCCTGCTTGTATGACCAATTTCTTAAAAAAGAGAACCTGTATTGAAGTAAAATCCTTGGATATATCTGAATTCTCCATGTTCCACCTTTGACAAGCAAGTACAACAGGTGAGCGTAATAATGTGTCCAGTGAGGGTACACGGGGATAAAGCAATGTTGGAGCTACAATAATAGCACTACTCTTCACTGGCAATTTGCTGCTGCAGAAGAGGAGACCGAGCAGAGAGATTGAGGTGAACAGAGCAGTGGTGCAATGGAGAAAATACAAGTACTTTGAGGTGGGATTATGTTGCAGTGTGTGGATACTGAATTGTAATCCTTGAAGAGCATTTGCACAGCATCAGTCAGCCAGGGAAAGGGTTCATTCAGGAGAAAAAACTTTTGTAACAAGATGGACCATTTTATACTTTCCAAACTGATAAAAAAAAAAAGCAAAGCTAAAGAAAAATGAAAGGATTCGGAATTCCTGATTACTACAAAGGGCAAAGATCTAATTTTCCTGGTCTCATTTTTGCCAAACCAAGATAAAATGGTTGGTGATTGGTACATGTGTGGCGCCATCTTCTGGTAAAAACTGTGTAATGCAAAATTGATGTTCAAGTTCTAAATTCTACAATCCGTGAAGTTAGGAGTAAATCTGTCTCAATTAATGTAGTTTAATAGTAAAAATAAAGCTTTTTTTGAGAGAGTATAGAGTTCATAGTCATAATTATTATTTTTGCTTACAGTTTCTTGATACTGTTATTTTATTATGCATACTTTTTTAACATTTGAAACATTATCTTTATTCTCTGAGATGAAAATGGCCTGTCTATAATTAATATATTGCAGCCAACAGTTCACCACTAACCACGTAGCTCCTTCAGGGCTTTATATTAGCGATGGGGCTAACAGGTGTTAGCTCCAGGTAGTTCTTTCCCACAAATTCCAGGTTTCATTCATTTCATTTCATTTATTTATTCAATTCGAGCAGGTCAGCACAAGGAAATAAATACATGTAACCAATTTACAGTCAAATCAGGGCTCTCAAGTTTTGAGCGGGGTCGTGCGTGAGACTGTAATTTCCGAGGACGGGGGGAGTGAACAATTTAACAATTTTTCCAGAGGAGCGGGGGTGGGGGTGGGGGGGGGGCGCGCTTGAATTGCGTGAGAAATGCCGTGTGAGCGTGTGAACACGTCGAATTGCGTCTTGAGAGCCCTGTTTGTCTAAAGAGCAAACTTAAACTACAAAGCAACTAATGAGAGTTATAAAAATGAAGTTATTACCTGATGGTTATTACCTCAGTTTGTTTTATCATCACCGCACTTTATCAGTGCGCTCTGAGAGGGGCGGGGAGGAGGGACTGGGGCGGGGGGGAGCGGGACATTTTTAACGGATTCATGTAAGAGTCTGGTTAATGCACCGGGCCCGCGGCTCACCGCGTCTCACCATGGGCGGTTCGGCTCTGGGCCGCGTGTATTCTGCGCGTAAGCCGTCGGGGGGGACACGTTACGCACAGACGGAGACACCGGGACCGGAGTCGGTGCGTCTCAGAGGAGACGTGGCACCAGGACTGAGGCTCAGGACGTGCCCGGGGGACGGCGCGTCTGCTCCGGCCTCCGCTCGGACCGTGCGCCCGGAGCAGGGGGAGTTTTTTCCGCTGAAAACGGGCGGCGCCTGCATAAACTAAGCCACACAGACCGATTTTCTGGGCACAAAAAAAAAAGAAAAAAAAAGAAATCGGCGTGAGAAATGCCATGTGTGGCGTGTGAGCGTGTGAACACGTCGAATTGCGTGTGTCACACTCTCAATGCGTGAGACTTGAGAGCCCTGGTCAAATACATTTGTTTTTTTGCTCGAAAAGGAGGAAAACTTATTAAATCCCAGCCCAAAACATAGCTTAAATTACTGATTAACTTCCTTGTCAGTTGAGTTGAAAAACACAAAAACAAAACAAAGGCATATTCCATTTTCGTAAAAAAAAAAAAAAAAAAAACTTTAGACCGCAACAAGTAAATATACCAGCAATGGTAAGCACAAAACTACCAACAATGGTAACACAACTACAATAACACACATACATAAAACCAACGATGGTAAGACAACAGCAGATACCAAAGCACAAAACTGATACAGAAAAGTGCTATTTGACAATTAATTCAAACTCCTCTCTCTTTGTATTCAGACCAGACCATGTCTTTATACAAGAACTTAAATTTGTGAATATTTTGGCAGAGTTTTTGCTGTAAATCCAGAGCATTCCACATTTTTACCCCACATACACAGAAACATTTACGAGTGGTTCTAACATTAGGCAAAATGAAGTTTCCATAACCTCTCAAATTATAAATGTTCTCTTTAAGAGCAAAACGTTGGTTGGATGAAGCAGCTTGGTTAGTAGTGAAATGTTGGCTGCAAAAGTTTGTTAAATCCAGTTGTTTTGATTCAGATTCGTGATAATAACTTAATGGAAACACACTATGGAAGCATTTGCACCCCAGTCAGTTTGGTCTCATAGACAAATTCCTTGATTCAATAGTTTTGAAAATGATTTTGTTTCAGTGTTCCTGAAAAAGCAGAACCAAGGCAAAACTGGGCTGTTCCCCGTTCCCACTAAAAAAGGTGAGTTGCGCATACCTACAAACCTATCAATAATCATTTTGAATGTTTGCTGAAATTCTGAATTTATTGATTGCCCCAATGTATTAATATACCAAAGGAAGGTGAGTCTACATGTTTCAAAAGTGCGTTCAAGGCTTGTTACATCAAGGAATCGCTCACCCATTCACACACACATACACCAGTGTAGGGGCAAGGTGGGTTAGGTGACTTGCTCAAGGACACAACAACATTCATCTGTGGGATCTGGAATCACACCATCAACTTGTGGGTCAGTCTAACAACACTCTATCAGCTGAGCTACTGTCAGCCATTGTAATAAAATCGTAATGGCAACTAGGATATACTGATATCCACCTGTCAATCAGTCATAAGCGAGCGGCTCCTGACCAATAGCAGGAGTGGGCGGGGCAAGGCGTTTGTTAGAAAGGTTTTGAATTACAATATACAGCTCTGGAAAAAAATAAGAGACCACTACAAAATGATTATTTTTTCTGATTTTACTACTTATAGGTATGTGTTTGGGCAAAAGGAACATTTTTGTTTGAGTCTATAAACTACTGACAACATTCCCCCCAAATTCCAAATAAAAATATTATTGTTTAGAGCATTTATTTGTAGAAAATGACAAATGGTCAAAATAACAAAAAAGATGTTTTCAGACCTCAAACAATGCAAAGAAACAAAATCTAATTAATTTTAAAACAACGTAATACTAATGTTTACACTTAAGAAGAGTTCAGAAACCCTTATTTTTAATCACAGCTTTCTTGGGTGACTTTATTCCACTCCTGGTGCAAGAACTGAAGTAGCTCAGCTTTGTGTTTGTGTTGGAATTCAACAGACGCTGGATGGAATGGCTGGAATACATGTAGAGATGCTGATTTCAGAAAAAAATGCAGCGGTCTCTTATTTTTTTTCCAGAGCTGTATACTCATCGCTTATACAACCCATTTCTACTCACTGTTCAAAAGAATGCGAAAAACAGGACTGTTAAAATTAACATCCGAATAAACGCAAAGATACTGCCCTTAATGGGTTAGCAATTTATTCCATTATTTTTGGCATTAATAAACTTTTGTGAGAGAAGCACGCTCATACTAAAAATTAATTGCGCGTAACAGGTAGCATGTTTCCGTACAGATGGCTGCGATTATCAAACTGAATGAGTGGTTTAACAGAAGCTATGGGAGAGCGCACAGAGAGGGGCCTTTGTCTGCTTTAGTGAACTGGTGTAGACGCTGAATGACAGCTGCATCGATCACCAGCGCCAGGAGAAAATGAGAGGCACGTCCTCATGAGACACTGACATTAAAGACGAGATGAGAGAACACTTGAGTAAATCCATACAAAGAAGAGTCGGCAGTACAAATGGCTCTGCAAAATCAAACCACAATGGAGTCATGGTTTACTGTTTACAACATGGAGTTAACAGATACGATGGAAAATAAAATATCTGACATTGCAAAATAAAAACAAAAAAACACCTACCTCAAGTCCTGTTCTATACTTAGGTATGTATTTGTACTTTATTTACATCTTAAAGTGGATACTTTTGACTTTTCTTCACTATATTTGATAGCAGGTATCTGTACTTTCAACTCATCTACATCTTTGAACAGGACTGAAAAGTAAAAGTATTTTTTTGTTTTTTTGTGTGAGACTTGGTGAAAATGCTGGTGGTTTATTTTTTTAACACATTCACAGACAAAACAATTGATTAAATTGTTTCTGTGGAATAAAATTCAGCACAAATCTTTATTAAAATGACTACATTTGAAGCTTTATTGGATCTCAAAATCTGCTAAAAAATTCTTTTACTTTTTACTCTTTAAGTACATTTTTAAACTGGTAATTTAACACTTTTACTTAAGTAGATTTTTCATGTGATACTTATATACCTTTACGTGAATATATATTTTTGCATTTTCATTAAAGTAACAACATTGAGCACTTCTTCCACCACTGCTTGTAATTATTTGAAAAAATCTAATTCTAAAACCAAAAAAGAAAATGCTGCATACCCATTTTTAAAAATTAAAAACACTCTAGAGGAAAATTTGATGTTTGCTATGCTGAAATCTGCAATCATTTCTGCAATTTTGAACAGGAAGTCAATAAAATGTTTTGTGTTTAACAATTCAATCAAACCTAGAATTATAAATGTAATTCACTCATTTGAAAGTATTGGGCCCTGACTTTTTGTTGGATACTGTATCACCCTGCACAGTGAACAATCCTCCAGCCAGAAGCTCAGAACTGGAGATGGTTCCCTCTCTTCTTGACAGGTTGCCCCAGTGGTATTGATGTATAGGTCAAATGCAAAGAACTAATTTCCCTTTGACGGACAGTAAGGTCTACCAGTTTTAAAATGAATTTGATCTTGTTTCTTTGCATTGTTTGAGCTCTGAAAACATGTATCTTTTTTGTTATTTTGACCATTTGTCATTTTCTGCAAATAAATGCTCTAAACGATAATATTTTTATTTGGAATTTGGGGGAAATGTTGTCAGTAGTTTATAGACTCAAACAAAAATGTTCCTTTTGCCAAAACACATACCTTTACCATAAGTAGTAAAATCAGAAAAACTGATAATTTTGCAGTGGTCTCTTTATTTTTTTTTCCAGAGCTGTAGATGGAAACAATGTACAGTAAAGGTCCAAATTTGTTCTGTTTCAAACCAAAGATCAGCTTTACTATCAATTCTGCCATATGTGTTCAACATACAGTGAATCGAAATTTGTTTCTCTCGTTTAGAGGGATTTATTTAATGTTTGCTTATTATGTTTGATTTCTTTAAAAAATAGCTATACTTGTTCAACTGTGTATCTAGTTTGCATACTGGTTTTAGAATTGATAAGTACCTGGGTAATGTTTTCTTTACTTCTTCCTGTCAGCCCAAGGTCACCAGGACTCCTCATCTTCCATCTACGATACCACTGTGATCACTCCCACTCCAGGGTCCCATTCGAGGGCCCAGGCCAGTTCACGCCCCGCTGACGATGCCAAGGATCGCAGCAGCAGCGGATCGCCAGTTCAGAAGGGCGCAATCCAACAGGTAAGACGTCTCACACACAGGGAGCCATTAGACTGGAGATAAAACCCATGGTACCTGCACAGCCATCTGCTCCACAGCCTGCAGAGAAAGACAGATTCACAAAAGAAAAGAGAACATATTGAAGAAAGTGGCATTTTGTGAAATAAGATGTAGTTGTTTAAGATTCTGGTAGTGTCTGCAGACCACAGAAATAAGCGGAGGATGTTTGTTGTCTGTAAATCACTGGAATGGCGCACTTATCCTGCCAGAACCGTTCATAATTGAGGTAATTTTTTTCTCGTTTTGGAATATTTATCAGGTGAACAGTCACAAGGGCCAAATACAATTATGTTTCCCTTGGCTGTCCCTGTTTTAATTTAGAAATTTCAACTGAGCAAACTGGCTTTTGGTTAGTCACTGGTAACAAAATACTTCATTCTGTCTTTTGTAACACCTGATAAAGCATTTTTAAAGCGCCATGAATTTGGGACACAGTTTGCAGAGTCTTTGCCTATTTTAACAAACTGCTACATTTCAAGAAATATTAACGTTGGTTTGCCCGTCTATTTAAATTAAAAATCTATAAAAGAGAAAGAGAAAAGTTTTCGGTGACTAGCCCAGAATTACTAGTCACCAAAACTAAGATTATCTTGAAATAGATTTCTTCTCACAGGTTATGTCATTTTGTTCAGATTGAAAAGAAGAAGAGGCATTGTCATTCACTATATTGCAGGCTAAATTTTCCTGGCTATGCTTACAGTAGCTCACAGACAAATAACTTACTAGCCTAGGCTACATTTAGGCACAAGCACAGTTGAGATAAAATGTTAAAATAAGATCCATGTGAATTTTATGTATTTATTTATTGGTTTTGAAAGAGGAGCAAACAAGGTCAACTACAAAGAAGTCTTATGTCCATGCCTCATACAGCTCTGGAAAAAAAGGAGACCACTGCATTTTTTTCTGAAATCAACATCTCTACATTTATTACAGCCATTCCGTCTGTTGAATTCCAACACAGACACAAAGCTGAGCTACTGTGAAAAGACTTGTGGAGAGCATGACAAGACTCATGAAAACTGTGATTAAAAATAAGGGTTATTGCACCAAATATTGATTTCTGAACTCTTCTTAAGTGTAAACATTAGTATTATGTTGTTTTAAATGAATTTGATCTTGTTTCTTTGCATTGTTTGAGGTCTGAAAACATGTATCTTTTTTGTTATTTTGACCATTTGTCATTTTCCTGCAAATAGATGCTCTAAACCAGTGGTTCTTAACCTTGTTGGAGGTACTGAACCCCACCAGTTTCATTTGCATATTCACCGAACCCTTCTTTATTGAAAAATAAAATATGATGTATTTTTTTTCCAAATTCAACACATAGGTATATGTTTTACTAGTGCATAAAATGAACCATGCATTAACATTACTGTGTTCAAAGAACAAAACCAATACAATGCATGAACTCACAATAAATGACATACCTTTTCGCAAAGACATGACCTTTTTTAATACTACCACACTGAAAAATGGTTTTAATTTTTAACCTTATGTATTCCAATAATGAACTACAGTAATTGCATTTATGAAATGTATTATTTTTAACATTTTAACACACACCCATCGCCTAATTTCCATCAGACTACAATAATAATCAATATTTACTGCAAATCAGTGTGACTTCTCACGAATCATGAGTCGAACCCCTGAGACTGACTGAGACCGAACCCCTCGATCGAACCCAGGTTAAGAACCACTGCTCTAAACGATAATATTTTTATTTGGAATTTGGGGGAAATGTTGTCAGTAGTTTATAGACTCAAACAAAAATGTTCCTTTTTCCCAAACACATACCTATAAGTAGTAAAATCAGAAAAAAATGATACATTTGCAGTGGTCTCTTATTTTTTTTCCAGAGCTGTATGTCTGACGTTTATCTGTGCTGCCCTCGAGTGGTCAAATTCAGATACTACAGTCACATTAAAGAATCGTTTCCTTTCTCTTACCCTAGAAAGGGGAAAAAAATAAATAAAAATCTATCATATCATCCAAAATAAACGCTCCTGGAGTGAGGGAATAAAATAGTTAAGGTAGACTGAGTAGTTTTTGCAGTGACAGTAGCACCTCCTTATAGAATATGTCTTTTATGGTTCACTGTTTTTCCACTGAGCCGCCATAAACGTATGAAAGATTTATGAACAAACTCCAAAGGCTCAATTTGTTTCTTTTGTCAGCATGGAGAACATATAATAACACAGGACAATTTATGGAAATCTACCAGATGAAAAGAAATGTGTACAGTGCTTAGTGGATCCTGCTGTGGGTAAGCGGGCGTCGTATTAACTCTATGATCTTCAACAGGAGAAGTTGAGTCAACTGAGAGCCACTGTCAGAAACACTAAAGGAGATGATGATGTCTATGGTAAATACTCTTTTCTATGGATAATTGATTTGATGAGTTTAAAATCACATGTTATTTATATTTTTAATTATAGGACACCTGCTATTTGAATGTAGTGAAACTGGCTGGACAGGCAACATTTTGCATAATACATATATATTTATGGCTAATGCGCATCATACACAGATTATATACACTATTTTCTGTTTTAATGTTGTTTCCTCATCACAAACAAACCTGGAATTATGTTTTGTTTCATTCACACATGTTTAACACAAACACACAAACCCTGCATATTTCAGTTTTTCTCCATTATGATTTTAAACTCAATAAACCTTCAGTAGAATCATTTGGATAATTTCAGACCTGGAATTACCATTCTCTGCTGAGCTAAACAAAGATATCTTGACAAAGATATGACAAAGAATCAAATACAATAATGGCATTTAAAAAATACATAACATCCAGTGTAATGTGTAGGTATGAAAAAGAAAACTAAACTGAAATGTTTTATAGTTAATGTCTGGAAAAGGGAAGAGGGGGCAGATAACATAAGATTACTCTTCTTTCTGCTCCCTTTCATTCAATTTTGTATTGTTATCACACTGTTGATGTCTTTTTAACCTTTATGAATGAAATAAACAAACAAACAAACAAACAAACAAATAAAGATAAAAGGTAGCTGTTAACCTGAAAACTACCACTGCACAAGGTGGAACAGAGCATTTTGAGTTTTGGAGATGTAGACAGACGAACAATAAAGGGTTACTCAAAAGTGTATGAATGAAACAAAACACAACTGAGGTAATATAGGACCTAGGCTGACTGAATAAGAACGATCCTTGGAGCATCTGGACATAAATATGTTTATAAGGCTAGTAAAAGTTTCTATTCTGAAAGTTGGTAAAAGTAAGTAAGCCTGCATAATTTGTCTGGATTGTATGTAGACAGCTATATGGATAAAGTATAATGCCCTTTTTATGAGTTCATTTAGTATATATTGCAACTGGCTTAACTTTCCTCTCTCCGCAGATAAAATCAGCATCGTTCATCACTCGCCAAGTGAGTCTGTACAACTTATCTGAGAGGAAAATGTGTGTTTGTGTGCCTTTGTAGTTCCTCCAGTCCTCGCTGCAGTGGTGGGGAATTAATCCTGAGGGGAGTGTATTTTCAAATCCCTGGTGCTGTGTTTTATGCAGCTAAGTTTCAGAAGCACTAAACGGGAGGCTTTTGTTTCGTTATATGCTGCAACTCTGCGCTCAGCCATACATTTTCCATAATTTCCCCCCTAGGTGCCGTGGCGAAAGAAAGCAAGAGGAACAGCCAATCAGAGAAGGCTGATTTTTATAACAAGCCCCTTAAAGGACATCATGTAAGTTTGCTTTATGGATGCTATATAATAAACTGGAATTACATATGTTAAAGTTGTATGTTCAGATCATTAGGATAATATACCATCTGTTTTGCAGACTAATTTCAAACAGACAGAAAAACGGTGAAGGTATAGCCCCAACTGCCTTTTTTCTATGCTGTAAAAACAAGTATTTTCTGTAATTATAGGCCCGCTATGTTATTCATCATGTTGGAGATTACACAACCAAAAATAAAATGTTCTTAAACCTTAAATCGGAGTTGAAAGAATTATGATTACTTATGTACTGTATGTATTGTAAAATTTTATCTCACATATTTGAATAATGCAGCTCTGGAGAAAAAAAAAAGAAGAGACCACTACAAAATGATCAGTTTTTCTGATTTTATTACTTATAGGTACGTGTTTGGGCAAAAGGAACATTTTTGTTTGAGTCTATAAACTACTGACAACATTTCCCCCAAATCCAAATAAAAATATTATCGTTTAGAGCATTTATTTGCAGAAAATGGCAAATGGTCAAAATAACAAAAAAGATACATGTTTTCAGACCTCAATCAATGCAAAGAAACAAGATCAAATTAATTTAAAACAACATAATACTAATGTTTACACTTAAGAAGAGTTCAGAAATCAATATTTAGTCCAGTAACCCTTATTTTTAATCACAGCTTTCATGCGTCTTGGCATGCTCTCCACAAGTCTTTCACATTGTTCTTGGGTGACTTTATTCCACTCCTGGTGCAAGAACTGAAGTAGCTCAGCTTTGTGTTTGTGTTGGAATTCAACAGACGCTGGAATGGAATGGCTGTAATACATGTAGAGATGCTGATTTCAGGAAAAAAAATGCAGTGGTCTCTTATTTTTTTCCAGAGCTGTATAATTAATTTTATAGTACTTGAAAAGGCCATATTTGGCAGTGGTGAATTAGAAGGATATGAATTATACATGAATGAATAAGCCATGGACATTTGAGAGTTTGTACAATCATAGAACAAACTAGACGAAATAATATAGTTATATTTTGGCCAATATAATACACACATTTCACTTTTTTAGGTTCAAAATTATGTCTGAAATCATCCATTCTTATTAAAATGATATGGACCTATTATTCTAACAGTGGTTGGTTTTGAAAATAAGAATTTATATAAGTACTTGTAGTAGTAGTAGTAGTGAACTGAGCCTGAAAATTCTTTGCCTATTTGGTTAAACATTATTTAGAGCATAACACTAGTCTACAAGCAAAATGCTTCCGGAACAAAAGTAGTGAATTTTTTCTTGGTTTAGGTCACTAATAAAGAAAAAGTAAGTCAGAAGTGCTGATTGGCTATAGTTTCCAAGATATAGTATTGGGTCAAAATAGGAAATTGATGCAAAATAAGGCAAAAACGGTAGTTTATCAGAAGGTACAGTGTGTCTACAAGCACCCAGTTCTATCTGAAAGCCTGTCTGCACATTCCAATACATTCATTTTAATATGTCTAGAGTTTTAACATCAAATATTTTTTGATTTTACATAAGAGAGATGCCTCGAAATTGTGTGCACCTGATGTCTTAAAATATTTGTTATTTATTTCTTGATGGATAAAGTGCAATTTAAATATTTTCAAAATATATTATTTTTAAACAAAAATGCCTAAATCTATTGTATAAACAGATGTAATTTTAATGTAAAGCAATATAATTAAATATCTTGAATACATTAGCTAACCAGCACAGTTATCAATTGATTTTCAGTTCATCTTATCAATATAAATGATATTTAGCCACTTTTATCTCGGAAAAAAATTTGTAGACCAAAAATTTGTAGACCAGTGTAATGAAGAGATTGCAAGGAGGCTGTGCTTATGCGCCTACCACAAAAACTGAACCTTTGCTTTGCTCTCAAGAACTGACCTTCAGACTGAAACAAGGAGCTAACCCATTTTGTTCACTAGAGGGCGCTTTACCTCTAACTATTTCCTCTTCCATCCATCTGTGTCTATGAGAGAGACATCTGGCAAGCAGAGGCACCTGCTGACCTCCTGATGGTCCGGAAAGACAAGCTATGGAAAAATATATCCATACATGTTTATGAATGTTTATGAAAAGCAAGGTTAGCACACTTTATGTTGCAGGCGAGAGGTTACGCACCCACCCCCCAGTGCTCACTTTAGGATGCGTGCTTTTGATTCCAGTTTGCATAAGCCATGAAATGTCAGGGAGTGAATATATAACAATATGCACATTCTAGCAAAGGAAACCGTATCCCATGTGAAAACGATACATAATTTTAAAATAACAGAAAGCTCTTTTATGATGCCACCTCATGAAGTGTTGAATATACTTGTCAAAAATCTGAATTTGCTGTGATGCACTCAACTATTCGGCAGACTGGCACCGGCGGATACCAGTTTTGTTGGTACAGCGTGGCCTAGCTTGCCTGAATGAATGAATAAGAGGCGCATGGGGAATTCTGTGAATGCGTGGCTAAACCCAAGTCGTGCACAAAAAAAGAGGAAGAAAAAAGAAGAGGCTGGAGATGCGTGCCAACTTAGCAGCTGGGTACACGGCGGGCACATTTCTGTCCTCAATCATGCTCTTTGTGAATAATATGTATTAATGCTGTGGCGCTACTTAGACCTGCCAGTTAGCCTTTGGAGGTTTATCCGGCTCCGGGACCCCATGGCATTCACAGACATATGTTTCCCTGTCACCTGCTGTGTATTTTTCTGTCAAGGCCACTGTGATAGGCCGCGATTCATCTCCTATGCAAATATGCCAGAGCCGCCATAAAGAATCAGGGACCAGTGCAGTTACAGGCATTGGGAGACAGGGAAGCACACTGCCTGCCTGCCTCCCACGCCGGGCCCTTCGAGCTTCTGTCTATGTGGGGGCATCAAAGAACAGGGATCAAAACATGCCCACCCTTTCAACCATGCACTGTACACAACTTATTACTTATCATCCCAATGCATTATTTACATGTGCGTCATTGAAGTTTTAATTATACGCAACATATTTGAATTTTCTGTGTGGCCAGAGGTGAATTATATACAGTAAGTTGATATTAAATTGATTATATGGTCTAGTTGGCTAATGTGATAATATGCCAATGTGATACAAAGGACAAAAGGTGTGGAGTAAGGCAGCGGTTCTCAGCATTTATGTCTGAAGCCACGCCAAAGAGCAATTAGGTTTGTTTTGTTCCTCTACCCCCTTTCCAATCTACAGCTCCTGAAAAAAAATAAGAGACCGCTGCATTTTTTTCTGAAATCAGCATCTCTACATGTATTACAACCATTCTATTCCAGCGTCTGTTGAATTCCAACACAAACACAAAGCTGAGCTACTTCAGTTCTTGCACCAGGAGTGGAATAAAGTCACCCAAGAACAATGTGAAAGACTTGTGGAGAGCATGCCAAGAAGTATGAAAGCTGTGATTTAAAATAAAGGTTATTGCACCAAATATTGATTTCTGAACTCTTCTTAAGTGTAAACATTAGTATTATGTTGTTTTAAAATGAATTTGATCTTGTTTCTTTGCATCATTTGAGGTTTGAAAACATGTATCTTTTTTGTTATTTTGACCATTTGTCATTTTCTGCAAATAAATGCTCTAAATGATAATATTTTATTTGGAATTTGGGGGAAATGTTGTCAGTAGTTTATAGACTCAAACAAAAATGTTCCTTTTGCCCAAACATATACTTATAAGTAATCAGAAAAACTGATAATTTTGCAGTGGTCTCTTATTTTTTGCCAGAGCTGTATACTTTCTTTCAACGCATCATCTATAATTTTGACATAATTAGCATAACAAGATAGGGTAATTGAATGCAAATACTTCTCTCAAAGGGCCTATATTACACTATTTTCTCATCTATGTTATAATGTTGTTTCCTCATCACAAACATAGCTGGAGTTGTTTTTTTTCATTCACACATTTTTAACATACAAACCCTGCATATTTAGAGCTCTTCTCTTAACTGAAAATGCTCTGCTCCACTCTGTGATGTCATATTGTAATACAAAGTGCTCCACTGTGGTTTTAAACTCCATACACTTGTACTCATTTTGATGATTTCAGCTCTAGAATTGCCAGTTTCTACTGACCTAAAAGGTAAAAGCTGTTAATTTGAAAACTACGGTACTACTACATGACATCACAAGGTGGAACGAAGCATTTTGAGCTTTGGAGATGTAAGCGGACTAATAAGAAAAGATTACTCAGACATGTGTGAATGAAACAAAAACACAACTCTGGGCATGTTTTTGATGTGGTAACAATATTGTAACATGGCTTAAAGCTCACAAGAGTCAGTTTTGTGTAATGTAGGACCTTTAACAACTTTGTACTGCCTTTTCTACTTTGGTTGGGTTTGGTAAGATAACCATACGATTACACAGTCAAATGCATCAATAATAATATTACGCCACTGCTCTAAACTGGCTGGTCTACATCCAGTTGATAACATGAAAACTCAGTCTACTCTGCTGTGGAAAAAACTTATCAGAGCTAACTAGTGCGCTGAAAGAGGCAGTCCAAACCGTTCATAACTTCCTCATCAAATGCACTGACACACACATAGACATAGACACACTAGAGGAGCTCCACAGTGGTCCCCTGAACGCCAAGGCCTCTCCAGACCCATGCAGGATTAGGCCAGAGGATTGTGCACAGCTGCGCCCCAACATCCGCGATAAAAATCTGGCAATTTCACAGTCAGTGGCATTCTTTCATCCTCTAATCCACGCTAACATACAGTATGGATGTACCAGGACGCTATGGGAACAGGCTGTGCTGAGCTGACCCCCTCTGGGACATGTGGACATCTAGTACTGACTACAGAGACGACACAGAGAGGCTAGGAGACACTAGACAGCAAGCTTCTGAGGGCTGGTGTTTCATTATCAGCAATAAGATGGACTAGATAAGATAACTAATAGACTAGATAGGCTAACAGTTCTACAAGTCTATGAAAGTTAAAGCTGCACTATGTAACTTTTTGGTGCAGTGTCCACAAAGATATTACTGCTTAGCCTGGAATGTTTCACAGTATGACATTATAATTATCTATCTCCACAGAGAGAAGTAAGGCCAAATTACAGGTCAAATCTGTGGAGAGATACCTCTAAATGTAAAAAAGATAAAAAAAAAAAAAAAAGTGTTTGTACTGCATTGCCTAGCGATGTTGCCTAGCGATGTTGCCTAGCAACCCTTTGATCTTTCCTTTGATGTGTCTGGTCTCCTGATTCTTCTTATTATTTTATATTCTTCTCAACATGGGCGTCTATGGCAACCCCAAGAACCGTCTGGTAAAAAGTTGTGAAATTTTGCATGCACATTCCAGCCAGTCTCCTCATTACCCACAGCAATTTATAGGCCCCCAGCCCCAACCGTCTAGTGCCACCAGCAGGTCAAAGTTGCAGGAATTTTCAGGAATTGCCTAGCAACGCACCTAGCAACCGATCTGTCTTTGATGTGTCTTTGATCTGTTAAACCTTGTTAGACCCTGTTAAACCTTGTTAGACCCTGTTAAACCCTGTTAGACTCTGTTAGACCCTGTCAGACTCTGTTAGACCCTGTCAGGGTCAGATTCTGTTAGACCCTGTCAGACCCTGTTAGACCCTGTCAGACTCTGTTAGACCCTGTCAGACTCTGTTAGATCCTGTCAGACTCTGTTAGATCCTGTCAGACCTTGTTAGACCCTGTCAGACTCTGTTAGACCCTGTCAGACTCTGTTAGACCCTGTCAGGGTCAGATTCTGTTAGACCCTGTCAGATCCTGTTAGACCCTGTTAGACCCTGTCAGACTCTGTTAGACCCTGTCAGATTCTGTTAGACCCTGTCAGGGTCAGATTCTGTTAGACACTGTCAGACCCTGTTAGACCCTGTCAGACTCTGTTAGACCCTGTCAGACCTTGTTAGACCCTGTCAAACCGTGTTAGACCCTGTTAAACCCTGTTTCTGAGTCTGACAGGGTCTAACTACCCTGTTAGACCCTGTCAGACCCTGCATGCGGCCTACATGCTGAGGCCTACATGCACCTTCGGTGCTTGGCCCCACATTGCTGCTTGCAGCTATATTTTAGAAATGTATTTTGTTTGTTTATTTCATTCATAAAGTATAAAAAGACAACAACAGATAACAATAACAAAAAAATCAAATGAAAGGGAGCAGAAAGAAGAGTAATCTTATGTTATCTGCCCCTCTTCCTTTTTCCAGACAATAACACCAATAGTGACTATAAAACACTTCATCAATACATTCCATTTCAATCACAATTATTAATCAATTATAAACAGAAACAAACAAACCTACATGTTTAAAAAAAACTTGATTCAGAACCGAGGTTATTTATCGTAGCATTGCTGGGAAAGGAGTTAATTTATGGAATAATCTTGACAAAGAAATCAAAGAATCAAGTAGAGTCAAGATTACTCTTCTTTCTGATCCCTTTCATTCATAAAGTATAAAAAGACATCAACAGTGTTATAACAATTCAAAAAAATCAAATGAAAGGGAGCAGAAAGAAGAGTAATCTTATGTTATCTTCCCCCTCTTCCCTTTTCCAGAAAATAACACCGATAGTGACTATAAAACATTTCATCAATACATTCCATTTCAATCACAATTATTAATCAATTGTAAACTGAAAGCTTCATTTTTATGCACAACAACTTAGTTTTCTTTTTCATACATACACATTATACTGGATTTTATGTATTTTTTAAATGCCATTATTGTACTTGATCCTTTGATTTCTTTGTCAAGATTATTCCATAAATTCTTGGTTCTAAATCTGGGTTTTTAAACATGTGGGTTCCTTTTAAATTGGAATGGCTTGTGCTCATCTCAGTCTTTGAATATTTACAGGTAATACATTGCACTTTGCTTTATACGTTACTTTGAGGATACTTAATTCAACAATATCACACATTTTCAACACTTAGTTTAACAAATAATGGGCTGGCTGGCTCTTTATAAAGACTGTTGGTGATAATTTTCAAAGCCCTTTCATGTAAAATAAATAATAGCTGTTGGTAAGTTTTATATGTTGATCTCCAAATTTCCACACAGTACATCAGTAATCAAAACACATAGAAAACGATTCTACAGTTGAACATTTCAGGCAACGCAATAACATCTCCATGGAAACAATCCGAAATTAGAATCAGAAAAACACCTTAGTGCTATTGTCAGATAAAAAAGTTCTACAAAAAACATGATACTTTGAATTTACCATACAAAATATCGCAAAATATGCATACATTTGACACAATGCAATCATATAAAGTTAACAACTCTCAATTAACATAAATAATACCAAGTACTACAGAATGAAACAGTAGCTGACTCAATTAAAAGCTCAACTAAAACATATTAGTAGTAGTATCTCCAAAAACTCAGGGTTAAGTCCCATTTTTACGTGAACAGCTAATTCTTCACGCCGGCTGACGGGCTATAGTTTTTCTAGCCTCGTTTAACATATGCTCCCTGTCAACACACTCTCTAATTCTTCATATTTGTTTTCCTAACGTGATTCACTTTGCCCACTCGCTCTAACCTCAACCTCCATCGGTGCGGCGATTCTTCACCCAAGTTCAAACGGAGGACAAAAAGGTACTTCGCCGCCAAGAATAAAAAAAGAGAATTTGAGGAAAGAGAGAGAGAAAGAGAAGAAAAAAGTATGAATCAAAAGGCGATGGAGGAGATGGAATTTGCTGTACAAGCGTCAGGGAGTCTGAATGTGGGCTCTGTGCAGCGTTGGCGGGCCCAAGGGTGAAAAGAGCAGCTCCTCAGTGGGATACATCTATTCTGACAAGCACAAGCGCACACACACACACACACACACACACACACACACACACACACACACACACACACACACATACACACACATACACACACACTTAAATACAGGCTATAGGCAGAGCTAGATTCAGTGTATTTGTTTAAGAGCTAAAAAAGCAAGATGTGCCGCTAAAAAATACAGCTCTGGAAAAAAATAAGGGACCACTGCAAAAATGATCAGTTTTTCTGATTTTACTATTTTAGGTATGTGTTTGGGCAAAAGGAACATTTTTGTTTGAGTCTATAAACTACTGACAACATTTCCCCCAAATTCCAAATAAAATATTGTCGTTTAGAGCATTTATTTGCAAAAAAATGACAAATGGTCAAAATAACAAAAAAGGTACATGTTTTCAGACCTTAAACAATGCAAAGAAACAAGATCAAATTCATTTTAAAACAACATAATACTAATGTTTACACTTAAAAAGAGTTCAGAAATCAATATTTGGTGCAATAACCCTTATTTTTAATCACAGCTTTCATGCGTCTTGGCATGCTCTCCACAAGTCTTTCACATTGTTCTTGGGTGACTTTATTCCACTCCCGGTGCAAGAACTGAAGTAGCTCAGCTTTGTGTTTGTGTTGGAATTCAACAGACGCTGGAATGGAATGGCTGTAATACATGTAGAGATGATGATTTCAGAAAAAAATTTAGTGGTTTCTTGTGTGGAAAAATCCCTCAGTCGTCCAGGTAGAATCCATGGTAAAAGTAGAAATTCAATTTGTCAGCTGGACAAAGTTTATTTGGTCGAAAACGTTTCGTAGCTCATCCGAGTTGCTTCGTCAGTTCTGGTTAGAGTGCTCATAGACACTGCTTATATCTAGCTACTGTCTTTTGTTTTTTAGTTTCTCTCTGGCATCTAGTTTAGCATACCCATTCAAAGACCTAATGGGTGTTTTCACACCGCTGGATCTGACCTGGCTGCCCTATTTTTTCCTTTGTTTGTTTTGATTTAGGTTTGAGAATGGAATTATAGATGGGGGATAAATTGTGTCTGACTCCCCCATTCCTGTTCAAAGGAGGATTCTCTTTTTTGACAAAAATACCCTCTTTAACTCCCCTCTCGAACCAGTTCTTTTCCCTGGCCAAGATCTGAACCTCACTGTCCTCACATGAATGGCCCGTGGCTTCTAGGTGGAGATGTACGGCAGATGACGGTTCACTCTGGCACGCCCGTCTGTGTTGGTACATCCTCTTGTGAAGTGGCTGTTTTGTTTCTCCAATGTAGCGCTCACTGCAGTCTTCACTACACTGAATGGAGTAGACCACATTGCTTTGTTTGTGGCTCGGTGTTTTTCCTTTGGGTGGACCAGTTTTTGTCTTAAAGTGTTTGTGGGTTTGAAATAAACTGGGATTTCATATTGTCTGAAAATCCTCTGTAGTTTTTCAGAAACGCCGGCCAGGTAAGGAATCACTACAACTTTCCTCCTGGGTTCTGATTCTCTGTTGTCTTGTTTCTTGTCCTTGTCTCTCTTGGTTTTGTTGAAAGCTCATTTAGGATATCCACAAACAGAGAGAGCTTTCTGCAGGTGTTGTTCTTCTTTCTCCTTACCCTCTGTGCTTGTAGGAACCACTTGGGCCCTGTGTTGTAATGTCTGAATAACACCCAGTTTGTGCTGTGTGAATCAAAAAGCAGGTATTGGTCTGTGTGTGCGGGCTTCCTGAAGACTTCTTCTTGGAGTCGTCAGTCTTCTCCTATCGTTACTGCACAATCTAAGAACGCCAATATGTTGTCCTTGGCATCTTCACGGGTGAATTTGATGTTCGGATCTACAGAATTGATATGTGCAGTAAACAGTTCCAAATCTTGAATTTAGATTTTTGAAAAATGATCATCAACATAACGATACCAGTGTGTGGGTGGAGTGCCTGGATATGAGGCCAAAGCACTCTGTTCAAATTGTTCCATGTATAAGTTAGCCATGATAGGGGAGACCGGTGAGCCCATTGCACAGCCGTGGATTTGCCTGTAGAAGTTCCCTCTGAACTGGAAATAGGTGGTATTCAAACACATTTCCAGCAGTTGGCAGATTTGGTCAGGTGAAAGTTTGGTTCTCTCTTCTAGCTTGGTATCCCCACATCCTCACGGTGGACTACATCACGGCAGCGGAAACCGCCATTAGAAACAACAAGTTCACAGAGACAGAAACTGGAGAACTTAGACTGAAATTAACAGCTGCACTGAGCAATGCCAAACTTCCACCCTCCAACATAACACCAGAGGAAAGGAAGGCCATCATTGCTCTAGAGAGGGACCAGAGTATCAACTTCCTGCCAGCTGACAAAGGGAGATGCACGGTGATCTTGAACTCAGCTGATTATGAGGCTAAGGTGAACAGCCTACTCAGTGACACGACAACATACGAATTACTAAAACAAGACCCCATCAATGGGTACAAAAAGAAGATCTTTGATTGCTTGCAGAAGCTGGTGAAGGAACAAGTCATTGATCGACAGCTGTATTACAGACTGTACCCTGGTGACGCCATCCCGTGCATCTATGGCCTCCCTAAGATTCACAAACAAGGAGTACCACTCAGACCCATTGTATGTAGCGTTGACTCCATCACATACAATGTGGCCAAACACCTAAAAACCATCTTGGCTCCTTTGGTGGGTAACACAGAGCACCATATTAAAAACACAGCCGAATTTGTGAACAAAGTTAAGTTTCTCCAGTTTGGTCAGGATGAGACAATGGTTTCCTTTGATGTAACCTCTCTTTTCACTTGTATCCCTACAGCGGTAGCGGTTGAAGCAGCGAGAAAGAGACTACTACAAGATACCAAGCTAGAAGAGAGAACCAAACTTTCACCTGACCAAATCTGCCAACTGCTGGAAATATGTTTGAATACCACCTATTTCCAGTTCAGAGGGAGCTTCTACAGGCAAATCCATGGCTGTGCAATGGGCTCACTGGTCTCCCCTATCATGGCTAACTTATACATGGAACAATTTGAACAGAGTGCCTTGGCCTCATATCCAGGCACTCCACCCACACATTGGTATCGTTATGTTGATGATAATTTTTCAAAAATCAAAATTCAAGATTTGGAACCTTTTACTGCCTATATCAATTCTGTAGATCCGAACATCAAATTCACCCGTGAAGATGCCAAGGATAACACATTGGCTTTCTTAGATTGTGCAGTAACGATAGGAGGAGACCGGCGACTCCAAGTAGAAGTCTTCAGGAAGCCCGCACACACAGACCAATACCTGCTTTTTGATTCACACCACCCACTGCAGCACAAACTGGGAGTTATTCGGACATTACAACACAGGGCCCAAGTGGTTCCCACAAGCACAGAGGGAAAGGAGAAAGAAGAACAACATGTGCAGGAAGCCCTCTCTGTTTGTGGATATCCTAAATGGGCTTTCAACAAAACCAAGAGAGACAAGGGCAAGAAACAAGACAACAGAGAATCAGAACCCAGGAGGAAAGTTGTAGCGATTCCTTACCTGGCCGGCGTTTCTGAAAAACTACAGAGGATTTTCAGACAATATGAAATCCCAGTTTATTTCAAACCCACAAACACTTTAAGACAAAAACTGGTCCACCCAAAGGAAAAACACAGAGCCACAAACAAAGCAATGAGGTCTACTCCATTCAGTGTAGTGAAGACTGCAGTGAGCGCTACATTGGAGAAACAAAACAGCCACTTCACAAGAGGATGTACCAACACAGACGGGCGAGCCAGAGTGGACCGTCATCTGCCGTACATCTTCACCTAGAAGCCACGGGCCATTCTTTTGAGGACAGTGAGGTACAGATCTTAGCCAGGGAAAAGAACTGGTTTGAGAGGGGAGTTAAAGAGGCTATTTTTGTCAAAAAAGAGAATCCTTCTTGGAACAGGAACGGGGGAGTCAGACACAATTAATCCCCCATCTATAATTCCATTCTGAAACCTAAATCAAAACAAACAAAGGTAACAATAGGGCAGCCAGGTCAGATCCAGCGGTGTGAAAACACCCATTAGGTCTTTGAATGCGTATGCGTATGCGTAGATGCCAGAGAGAAACTAAAAAACAAAAGACAGTAAGCTGAAAACAAAGAGGTGGGATAGTTTCAGAATAATTTCAGTGTAGTTCTCTCCTCCCTGCAGCTAGATATAAGCAGTGTCCATGACCACTCTAACCAGAACTGACAAAGCAACTCGGATGAGCTGCGAAACGTTTTCGACCAAATAAACTTTGTCCAGTTGACAAATTGAATTTCTCCTTTTACCGTAGTGGTTTCTTATTTTTTCCAGAGCTGTATATATTGCTTATGTGTTATATACAAGGTGTAAAAGTATTTATGAGCTTATAGAACATGATAAAGAACAGTACTTTGTGAGATTAAGCAATACCATTTGGCTAGGGTAGCACTCCACTTAACTCAGCTTGTAGTAGTGATTAGGTAGGGATTGTAAGAAATTTAGCAGAAGGAGTAGCAGCAAATTTGGTGCTTTGTCTGGAATGTTCGACAGAGTGGTAATACATGCATTTTTCACTTGTAAATAAACACAATTCTTCTCAAGAAGAATGGAGCGCTACGGAGATCCCCTGCTCAGGTTCTGGAAGTAAATTTTCCATTTCGCTTTCCCATAGACTTTTCAAAAAATCAAATATTAACAGACACTGCAGAGGCTTGATCAGCCACATGGTAACCATAATGCAGTTGTGGAATGCAGTCCAAAAATGTTTATAAAGTTTTAGATTTTAAATAAAATGATAGGTCTTGTGGTCATTCATTAACACATAACTTATCAGCCCTGAGCAAGCTTTCAAACTTTTTCTTTTCAATTTGTTTTGGAAAGTCTATGAGATAAATGAATGGGAAATTTAGCTGTGGAAACAGAGGGTGGGCGGTCACAGTTGAGCTCCTTAGAAAGATATTTTGTTGCTGTTTTTTCCTGTAATGATAATACAGGCTATTCCTTAACAGAAATATATCAACATGTAACTCCATCATTTCTATAAAATTCACTCCAAAACTGTAATAGTTTGGGTAAATAAAATTATGTTGAAATAGTAGTACACCTGATATTTTAATTCTATATTTAAAGTCGCTCTTCATCTCTCTGAACAAGCTCATTTGGCTACAGACTAAACTATATGTGAGGGTGACAGAAGCCATGGGAAAGACACACTTATGTTGATGAATGCAAACTTCAGAAAAGCTCAGTCTCCACAACCTCCTTTAATTCTGATTTACGCCGCAGTTAAGCACTTCTCTGACAGGGGGCACTGCGTTTTTTATATCAGCTCCTCTTTGAAACGCCTAATGGATGTACGGGAGATAATTAGGACAAAGTTAGTCTTGGTTTGATCTACAAAGTTCAATTCTGTTTTTCCTGTGCCTCCCTAAAAAGAAAGGTCAAAGTTCAAAGAGTGGGGTTCACGCACGCCCATGGGAATCAGACAGAAGTGTGCGACTACGAGACGCCTAATTAATTTATAGACTGTTGACAGAGTTAAACTGCAGTGAAGCCCTATCTTTATGTAACAATATTTGCCACAATAATTCATTCTAATGGCATAGCGAATGTGCTACATCAGATAGAAGTGTCAAGGTAGTGCTGTGATTATTGTTTCGTTCATTATTAAAGATGTAGTAGTGGTAGTAGTAGTACTCAGTTACATATACTAAAAAAAACATTGGCTTAACCCTTGAGCACTATTGCCGGGTGATTTTCACCCGAGCAAAATTATTTACATGATTTTCAATATGATGCATTTTTCTGAGTGTCATGGGTCCCTGGGGAGCTTCAGTTTTTGACCTTTGAAGGTGTAGGTGTTTCCCTACCCCAAAGCCCACTTTTTCCCTACAGGCTTTCGGGTGATTTTCACCCGGCAATAGTGAAAGAGGAATGTAAGAATGTAAAGAATTTAATGTAAGAGGATGTAAGGAAAAGGTAAGTAAGAGTGGTCCTGGAACGTGTATCTATCCTTATTTAGTGCAGTGGTTATGAATAAATATCACAATGTGATGATTTCAAAGGGAATTCTTATGGTGAAAACAATATTTTTAGTCAACTGGTCATTTTTACCCACTGAAAAAATAAAAAAAATTTGTTCATCTCTCCTGCAACTGTTTGTGTGCCTAGGAGTCTGTGCTTCACCAGGGAAGTCTCACATGTCCCAGGAATGGGTGGACCAAACACCAAGTTTCCAGTATCATTATTATTATTATTATTATTATTATTAGGAATTTTTTGTTCTCAAATTCCTAATTTTTCAGTAATTTTGGAGCATGTTTTTTTTTCCATTTTGTTACACATACGACAGTTGAAAATAAAAGAAAACCATTCTAATTTATCATGTCTTGTCATATTTTGATTTATTTTTCATGACAAGTACTTTTTGTTGGGTATATTATATCGGATAAAAATTATCCGGCAAAAGTGATATTTTTTAAAAGTTACTTTTTTACTTTTGTACTTCTCTGTGTGATTTGCAAACACCATATTTAATTTAATTTATTTTTTGTATTATCTAATTTAGCATTTTATAGAGTTTTTCTCAAAAATGTTATGTTGACAATATTACATTACATTATATATTTTTTGTGGTCTGTACTTTTTTCCAAGTTCAATTGCGACTTGTGCTTTTTGAGGATTGCTTCCAGATAAGGTAACTTGACTTATGCATAAAAGTATAGGATATGAAAATGCACTGAACAAAATTACACTGTTATTAGAATAGTGTAGGAGGATGGAGTGAAGACCTTATTTATTAAATTAGTTTTTAAGGTTAGATTTTATAATGTCCCAAGATGAATCTTTATTGGTGAACTTATGTATGCAAAGAACCATGAATATGCATATAGTACACATAGGCTATGATACAGTGCACAATGCTTTAAAAATGAAAATGCTGAGCTGCATTTAGAGCTGTTTCTCAGAAGTTATAGTAAAATATTTCAGTTTTGGGAGTCATTGGGGAAAAGTTCTTTACGTAAGAGTCTTCATTTAATATTCAATGTACATGTTTTATGAAGTTTTTCCCAAAATAGTATTTTGTATGAAATGTAGGAAGAATATAGAAAATACTTTGATAAATGATGGTAATTTATGCAAGTCTCAGCCATCATTGTATCACATAGTTTCTCCTCAAACTAAGGATAACACCAAGATTTGACATAAGCCTGCATGCATAAAAAAATGAAGTGAAATTTAAATTTAAGCTCTAAAAAATCTACATTTTTCCCCCCTTTTCCACTCAAATGCAACGTCTTAATTCTTGATATACATTTTACGTAGACTGAATAAAAATCCAAATACTGCTTTTGATAAAATTATAACATAAAAAATATTTAAAGGTGCATGGACAGCCCACGACACGCTTGTCTCCATAAAGATGTTATTGATTTGACTGTACTGCTCCACTGTATGCGATTAAATCTATCAAACCTCCATAGAGACACCATGCAGCCAAGAGACCCGCTCACAGCAACAACGTATGTTTTTTTAAATGTATTCCCGAGCAATAAAACCAGCTGTAATTGAATAAATGCAAGATCTATCATTATTATGGGACATTTCAGACAAAATAATAACATCTATACCATAGACCTTACACATAAATGGACATAGCTACATACCAAACAGGAAGTGAGCATGGGCACTTCCAGTTTCATCGACTAAGGCTACAGTCCACTTTGTATTGAAGAACCGTCTCTCCATCCCCTCTCTCCGTCCCCTCTCTCCATCCCCTCTCTCCGTCCCCTCTCTCTGTAGCTGTTGCTGTCAGGCCCCTCATTTTAGTCTTAAAATGTTAATTTTGTAATGAAAATATTAGTGCGGCACTGGCGGGTTCGAATCCCGCTCTTGACGGGTTGACCACGTGTGATCCCAGCTCCCACAGATGAGCGCTGCTGTTGTGTCCTTGGGCAAGACACTTAACCCCACCTCGCCCCCAGTGTCTGCGGACATTGGAAGCCCCCATGACAGAAGTGCATCAAGGCCAGTGGGCCGTCCTCCCGTGGACCCACCACCTGCGGGAGGATCCATGGGGGCTGGTGCATTGTGTTCTGGGCGGCAGATCTGCTTGGACTGCTGCCCCTACGACCCAGAAATGGAAAAAAAGCGGAAGATGGATGTTCAATATTCATTTCACTCTACATGATCCTGTTGTTGATAATTTGTCTGTAAATAAGTTTGTATTCCTAACATGGAACTCCACTCCAAATTCGCTCTAATAACCGCAGGCCTTGGTGAGCCTCATTTGACTGGATCACACTTCTTATATCCATTTCTTTACACACAGTGGTGAAAGTAAAGCGGTGCGCAACGGAACGCAGCACCGGTATAAAATTCACAGCCGGTACGCAGCACCGCTAAGAGAATCTGGTTAATGGTGGCCAAAACCCACATTTGAAAAAAAGTAAGGTGCGCTATTTAAGTAGGAAACACAAACAACCACACTATGCCATTCGAGAATAACTGAAAGCTACCCGAAACTCTCGTGCAGAGATATCTGTAGTCTGTTAAGCAAGGATTGTCAAAACTTATCTGACTGTAGCCGTGAAAGTAGCCTAAACCATTGCGAGGCGGTGCTGCGCACTGGTAGAAGATTTAAGGCCGGTGCGCTGCCTGCACCTGTAGGCCCACAAAAATATGAAATAATTAAGTATATTAAAAAAGTTATTTATCTATGAAAAAGGTGTTAAACATTAAAAAAAAAAAAAAAAAAATCGGGTAAAACAAGTGTTTGTTTTTTTTTACGGTAAAGTGATGCACTGGACATTATAGCACCTGTAAGAAATGAAAACTACTTTCGCCACTGTTTATACATTGTATGATCTCCATGAATCAAGCAGGCCACAAAAATGTACATAGTGCGTCTTTAAAGTCAACATTTCATTGATCATCTGTTTTGACGGAATATACAATATAGTACAATATATTCGAAGTGTTTACGGTCCTTCCCCTCACTCTCTTCCTGCAGACAGCTCATTTATAACTCTTAAAAGATGAGGTTCCACTTTGCCCTCCACAGAGCACCCCCTCGGTCATGCATCTGCTCCGGACCACAGGTACACCGAGCCCTCTACCCTCTCTCTCTCCTCTCCATCTGATCAGGAGCCAAAAGCTACACCCCACAGTGCGCCCCCTGTCTGCGGATCCCGGGTACAGCACACAGGGGCTGACAGTGACTCCTACGCTTTTGGGGAGATTAATAGTCCTCCTCAGTGCAGGGCTTTGTGCCTGTGACGGTGCCCAGGTCTGCTCGGGCTGTTGGGTTAGTGGGGGAGCGTAGCAGCACAGGCTAATTCCTTCGCAGGTCAGTGTGTCTGCCATGTTGATGACCCCAAATAAGGCTGTTGAGAAGGCACATCTTGAGATTTAAGCTTGTACACTGGACTATTCACCAAGAGTAAAAAAAGAAATAAGGACACAAAGGTTTCACTATTAGAGTTGTTGCTGCCTCACCCTCTCTGTCTAGTGGGAGTAGTAGTTGTTGTAGAAGTAGTAGTATAAAAAGACAAATTTGGCATTTACACTTTGCTAATAGAAGAAGTAGCTTTATTTAAAGGTGTAACTTTTCTAGTGGAGGGTTTGTCAAATTATGCTTTTCTCCATGGAGATGTTATTGCTTTGTCTTAATTATTTCACAGGATGGCTTTAAACCTTTTTAATGTCATGGAGATGAAACCAAGACAAATTACTGGTCAGATCTGTGGAGAGGTAACCCCGCTCTCAGTCAAAATACCTGTTTTTCTAGGTATTTTTGAGCATTAAAACCAGCTGTAATTGAATAAATGTAAGGTAGATCAATGTTTAGAGCAATGATAGATCCATAGTAACAAAAAGGTAACAGACCCTGAAACAGTCATATCAACCTGTAGGCCTATATACTACAGCTGTAATAACAGAAGTAATTAACAGACAAGTTGTGTCAACAGATTTAGTTAAGTCAACTGTGGCTAGAACACACTGAAACGTATCTGTAAACACTCTGCCCTTGCCTTACATAGCCTTCCGCCTCAGTTCAGTTTCGTCAAATATTCCCTGTATTTCACTCTTGCCCACCCTCCCGTAATGTAAACCAAACAAAAAGACGCCTCATGTGAAACCGTTCCACTGTATTATGTCGTATGTGTTTGTGACAATTGTTATTGATTGTATCTGCATTTTCTATTCTGTTCATGTTCTTCTATCGCCGATGAGAGAGGTGGGACGTTAGCGCTGCACATCGGCTGCTTTAAGGTCCGTCTTTGTCCTGACAGGGGCAAGATGTTGACCCGTCCATTTTCAATCTCATCTCGTTGTAGAAATATAATGACAAAGCGTTCATTCATTCATTCATTCATAAGGGTTTGCAGTGGTAGTAATAGTAGACTACTTCATAGGCCTTGGTATGAGGATATATAGGTTAGTTCTCATATTATTAAGGAAGATCCAGTATATAAAAATCTCTGCTTTCCCTTGACTGATGCAGTATCTGAACCCAAATCTCCTTTTTGCAGACATTAACCCGCTCGGATCACAGCTGAACAATCACCACGGCGACCACACTCGGCTGTTTACCGCAGTTTAGTTTGGATTATGGATTAATGCTCAAATGAATGACAGCAAACAGGCTAACGCACATATCATATTTACCCAGCCGCTTTCTGCAGAGGGGGTGCTAATCATACGCAAATACGCGGGTCAGCACAGCAAGCAGTGAGCAGCGCCGTGGCTTTGTCGGCAAACTTAGCTGCTTTAGAGAGGAAACACCTTATTCTCTCACACACCTGCTCTACCAAAAACAGAGCCAAGAAAATTACTCGGGAGGCACTTTGAACTAAGGCAATAGAATTTTAAGGGAAAAACATGAACTGTGAGTTCTAGTTCCAGTAACATATGTTTTCAAATCAGGATTCAGTTCACACTCAGGAGCAGTAACATTTAGAGCACAGACTGAATTGCTAATACAAGAATCATTTGCATTTCTGAACATGTTTGTAGATGTCTAAACTACTGGTTACCAATTTGTCCTGCTAATATCTTTTCCAATATTTAGCATTCTATACAAAGCAAGGCCCACAGTTGATGTAACTTTCCACTTTTGTAAAAAATATATAATAAAAATACCATACAACTACCTATTTAGCTTAATTCATCTTCTATTTCCAACAAAAATAGGTACACAAAACAAAAGAGAGAATACTAGCCCAAAAATGTGGAAATTGTATGTATACCAACAATATTCTCACTATTGATACACATTTGATGATTATAACATTACACATTTTATTAGAATCAAGTACAGACCTTCTTTGAACTTTGTCTACTAAAATTTAGGGATTTTATGCAACCGTTCGTGTCCTAAAACCGTTTTAATAATTTTGCTCCTCACATGGATGCAGGTGAAGGTTTTTGATTCTAGTCATGTCATGCTTCCAGTAGTGCAACACACACACACACACACGGGCATGCACACACGCAGGCACACACACACACACACACACACACACACACAAACATTCAGGCCTATAGTAATGCTGCAGGTGCCAGGGTGTGAAGGGATCAGCCAATCACAGTGCTCAGCTTAAGTTGGATGCTGGCCATGCAGTTATTAAAAGCTACGGGTGAGCTTCGCGGCTTGCCTTTCCTACGCTCTCAACACTTTATGAAAAAAAAAAAAAAAAAAAATCTTATGAAACACCACAGTGCTAAGGAGAAAATATGTGAGATTTGGTTTAATTATAGCTTATAAAGTAGGCTGTGTTCATGAACTTCAAGAATTTGCAGTCATTATTTCAGATGGAGGGTCGGGGCCTGTGTATGTGGCAGGTTTTTTGAATTGTGTCCACAAATTTGTACGCCAATCTTCTGACAAAAAGTCATTTCAACTGACTACAACCACCTCTTTATGGGTGAATAATGCCACCTTGTTTTGCTTTGTCAGTAAACAACTGTTCATTACTTTTAACTTTTTTTTTTAACATGTGGACATACCCAGTATTTACAGAGATGTCACACATAAACATGAATAATAATAATAATAACAATACTAATACTACTACTAATACTACTACTAATAATAATAAATAATAATAAAAAATAATAATACATAAAAAAATAATAAATAATAATATCTGCATTATAACTAACAGCAAATTTTACCATCAAATTCTCCACAAGTGTTACCAGTCAGGCCACTGTAGAAAGTTATGACATCTGGTGAATCTCTATTGCAATCATCACTTTTTCTGTTCTACAAATGAGCTAATCGGGACTCTTGCGTTGTCCTGCTAACATGATTGATGTCTTTATCTTGCTTCTGTCTGTGTCCGATTCAAATCTTCCCACATTTATTTCCATAAACATCATTATGTGATATAGAGGCACAGTATTTCTACACGAGGGACTACAGGGAGAACTCAAGTGCCTTTGATGAGATGAGCTCACGTTTTCGGAGGGGAGCGGCAGCGTGCTCTTTGCCTGTAGCCAAAAACAGTCTAATTGTGTTTTGTCCCATATGTGAATTATTATTAACGACGATTCATTTACCACACTTCCTTTGCCAATTTCCTAAATTAAAAAAATACCATGTTGAGATTTACAGCGCGCACCCCGCCTCTCTCTCTCTCCCTCTATGTTTTTTTTCTGCAAAGGCTTCCAGCGTCTCCACGGCAACCTCCAATCAGCTCGGATGCTTGTGTGTGTTTGGCGCGAGTGTCGGAGAGGCGCAGGTGGAGCACATATGGAACAATGGCCTAGCGAGAAAAAAAAAAAAAAAGGAAAAAAAAAAAAAAAAACTGGTTGTGCCGCCTGTGTGTGCCAGCAGTGCCCATTTTAATCCCGGAGTTACCTTCTAGTGCTCTCTGATGGAGACGTCGTGCCGCAGACTGGTGCTGGGCCCATGCCAGGCTTCACTTGACAAAGGCCCGATGCGCTGGTCCCGCTTTATAAAACACTGTCTGTGATTCACCGCCTCTTCATTATAAGGCACTACTGTCGCTCTATAGTACCTTCACGATGTCCTTCACAGCTACACCACTGACCTTCCCAAAATGGCGTACACGTAATGTTCACTGATGGGTGCTAAACAACAGAAGGTCAATGTTATTAGGAAGTTTGGGGTATTTGTTCATTCAGTTTTGGGCTATTTGTTCATTTTGGATACATTATTTTTCATAAAAGAACATTTTCATAGTGTTGTAAAGTTAAATTATGTCTATAAAAAAAAAAGATTTGCCAGGCTTTCTATGCACAACAATTATTTAACCAGGTCATCTAAGCCAGTGCGTCAATCAATGGCCCATTACAATAATCACCTAGCCTGAAATAGAATGTTTTGCTGTTCATGTTTAAAAAAAAGTCAAAGTGAAAGTCTAAGTTAGGCTACTGTGTCAGAAAATTAAAGTGTGCCAATGATTCTGAAATTTTAACACAACAGCAACCAAGAAGTCCTGCTATAATACGAGTAGTTTCAAATTTTGTATGTTTTTTTGTATTATTTATTAGTCATTTCTATTGTTGCGTGGTAAAAATAGATGCCATTTCCTCAACAATGTGCATTATGAACTTTTCCTCAATTGCCACATGTCAATCGCCGCCCTACACAGATATGACGACAATATAGCTGATAATGACTTTTGTCCCTCCTATGGCTGAAGTAATTGGGGCCGTAATGTTATGGAAATCGCCAGCTTGTGCGGTAAATAAATCAATCATCCAAGGGGGCCTTATCTATCACCGCACATTTAGGCAGTCAGCTCCTATGTAGGTTAATTAAAGCACAATGGCCAATAGAGAAGACCTGGCACCCATCCTGCCTATGTTAAAGCCCTAGGCCCCGCTACAGCCAGATGAAATTCGCCCATTTTAAACCAGCAGCACCCACCGCCCCCATTCCCCAGCTGAATACATAAATCATCTGCTCAGGCCTCCGCTTCGACCCTAAAAATTCCATGAACAATACTGTTTGTCCGCAAAATACCCAACATAATTGCTGGACGTTCTTCAAAGCAAGCATGGTGTTTCTTTTGCACTTATCTAAGGGCCATATAGCGCAGATTTTCCTTTTTTCTTTTTTTATGAGTCAGTTCAGCTGGTTTTGGAACAAATCAATTAAGATGTTGTGCCACATGGATAGAGGGAGGATAAAATGTGCCACAGCTGATTTGCTTTAATGTTTTGGTCTGAGTGCAGAGATAAGAGTGACTGGCATCTGTTCCACGAAAAGGGAAAGTAGAGATTATAAAAGTTTGAACGAGGTGTGTTTTGAAAGGACACAAGGTCAAACTGCAATTCACAAGCGAGTGAGCGGCCATGCTTGTGCCAGTCTCAAGCAACTATAGGAAGGGCATCAGGCATAAAATCACACGTGTCCCTGCTTAAGTTTGTATATGAATAACTACTGTAAGGGAAGACCATTTGATGAGATAATCCTTCTTGCCAGCCAAAGATGAGAGAAGAGGACACAAGGTCAATTCATCATGGATGCACTATCCTAAGACAAAAAATTGGAAGGGCATCTGGTGTTAAAACTATGATGTATTTATAGACAAAATGAGAGGCAAGGAATTTGTCATGAAGGTCTTGAGAAGGGAAAGCAATCATGAAAGCAATGGACATAAGAGTGTCCTTCCATCATTATCTAATAGACCTCTGTGGTGTTACCTGGCTGTGTTCCAATGAATGGACGCATTGGCTAAGCAGACCTTAATACGTTTTATATAGATGATTTAGCATTAGCATTATCAACGGGGGTCAGGGGCAAAAAGAAAATCTATATTATTTGTAATTTTGTCACATTAAAAGTGCATTGTGTAACATTTCTAGTGGAGGGTAAGCCACCTGCTTGCCTCTCTGGCAACCCGCAGCTCCAGAGCTGCATGTGGCTCTTTCATCCTTCTGTTGTGGCTTCCTGTGACTTTGGAAAATAAATAATGAGTATTTACTTACAATGTATTTTTATTTGTTCGTTTTTAAATGTAATTCTAATTTTGCAACATTAAAATAAAATGTTTTAAATATTTTTGTCACTTAAACTATCACAGCTGCCAATGGAATGGAAGCTTTATTTGTCATTGTAAACAACGAAAAGACTTGGAAATGGAAGGGTCCATGGACCTTAAAGCAGCCGACATGGGGTGCTAACATCCCACCTCTCTCATCAGTGATACAAGAACATGAACAGAGTAGAAAATGCAGATACAATCATAACAATAGTCACAAACATATACGACAAAACAATGGGACAGGTAAACATGAGGCGTCTTTTTGTTTGGTAAAAATTACGGGAAGGTGGGGAGAGGGCAATAACAAGAATTGAAAATAGAGAATAATGATGAGCTAACTGAGGTGGAAGACTATGTAGGCAGGGAAAAGTGTTTACAGTATACTCCCAGCACATATCTGGCAGCCCGGACTTACCGACATCTACACCAGCAGCATGATTTATTGAGCTTTTCGACCCCTTGTAGGTAAATGACGGCTAAATCCAAGAAAAGAAAAGTCTCTGAAGAAAACAACGTTAAGGGTCACCACATAACTGATTGTAACCACCAAACATCAGCAACGCTACAGCAACAGCCAATAAAACAGAGAGTCAGGGCAGAGGAGTGATGGACACAGAGGCGCAAGATACAAACTCGGGATATAGCGAAAATAATTAAAAGACTATTACTTTCCTCTTGTAAAGTGGTACATTTAAAGTGCAGGATCTTATCTACATTATCCATAGAAATTGTCCACCACAAATAATGACATCCATTCCACAAAACCACGCTATTAATCCAGTTTGAGGCGTTGCTTGGAAGTAAAAGGGCGAGAGTAGTTCCTCACATTCCACACAGATCGAGGTGAAGCTGCAGATTAGCAATAGTGACTCTTCTTCCTGTGAACTTTATCGCCGATCTTTTATGCTTTAAAAATCATGTATCTGGAGCATTGCATGACATTTTGACAAATAATAAAACAGACTTTTATCTAAACTAGAAGTGCAGTGCTCTGATATTCTGAACACAGCCGGGCGTACACTGTGTGATTTTTGGCCCTTTTTGAGCCGATTTATCACTCATGCAAGTGTTTTTGGGATCGGGCCAACTATTGGCTTAATCGCGTGTCGTGCTTCGTAGGGTAACGAGAACCAATTAATACCTCACGACCAGTTCTTGATCGGCAATCGTAGGTCACAAGAATATCAAACCTGTTTGAATTCCAGTCGCCTCTCGTGAGGGTTTCACACTGCTGAAGAAGTTCCACAAGCCGATTTGCCAGAATATGCCAGACAACGCATGCGTGGACATAGATGCAGAACGGAAGGATATGAAGTTGGAGGAGAACCATGGCGGGCCAGGGAGTAATTTGGACACAAGCAATGGAGGCTCAGCTAATTGAGCTTTGGCAGGCTTTTTAATGTGGCACAAGGCTACCATGACCGCAACAAAAGAGAGACAGCGCATTTGTCTTTTCTGTGGTTTTCTACTTCATATTTCCGGATCAAGAACTCCACATGTCGTGATGTGGACGTACAGTGTGCGCAGGCCGGTCACATCCGAGCATCGAATCGTATAGTGTGAAAACATGAACTGTGAGCTGTGGACTTTTAAACCATGAGATTTGGCCATACAGTTTGAGGTGGGGCTGAGTGAAACAATCGAAAATATCACAGTGTATACCCGGTGAGTGGTATTACTGTAGACAGGAAACAGCAGCGGCGATCGTGCTCACCTCAGGGATGGGCGATACCAGTTATTTTTGTTTCGATACGATACCAAGTAATACCAGGGTTAGAATCCCGATATCGATACTGATACCGATACTTTCATACATTTTTTAATACTCCAGAAAAACACTAACCTGGCTCTAACTAGATACCTTGGCTTCACAAAGCTCCACCAGGGGGCTTAGCTCCACTTCGCTTGTGGTCTCCCATGGCTCCTGCAGCCCTGCGCCGCTTTGACTGAAATCTCACAGCAGTGAGTCTATCACGGGATGACGTACTACCCCACGTTTGGTGAGAATGCGGAAGGAAAAGTAGTGCCTGACAACTGGCAATGGTTGAATAATGAACAAAACACATATGAATTTGAACTAAATAAACTGAAAGTTAAGTCAGTAAGAAAACATGACTTGGCATCGATAATTTAATACCAGGATCGATCCATATTAAATACCCCATCAGGATCGAAATATCGATACTTTGGTATCGATCCACCCATCCCTACTCACAACTTTATAGACTATGCTCTGCAGCCATATCCCGCAGCAGTCTTCGCGATCTGAGATTTTAAGTCTCATAAGATTCTCCTCGTGTCTGTGTTGTGCGCTTTTTGTTGCACGTTTAAAAATAGTTTAAGACCAAAAAATAAGACCAAAAAAGTGTATGGCAGCTTTAATGCTACATGGGCAGATTCCTTTGCTTTTCACGGCTGATGAGACTGGTTTACCAGTCTGCTTAATTATGTACGCTCCAGTACATGTGACGGAACACAGAAGCAGACGGTATTTTTGGTTCGCTGCAGGTGGATAATTTCAGTTTGGATTTTTACTTCTTACGAGGAACACTCAAATAGACATTGAGTATTTCATTTGACAGTAAGTATCAACCAAGTGGGTTTTTTTTTTCTGGAGTTCAAAATTCTGTGTTCGAGGTGTAGCATTTAATTGATTTTATAAATTGTCTTTTATACAGAGCATACAGGTAAATAAAGTGATATGCAGTGTTATCCTCATTTTAGATGTTTTTTTTAGGTGTTTTCTTTCCTGTGGAGATGGCCCACATGGCTTTTTGCATATTTAAGGTTGCCGACCCCTGGTAAGAAGGTTCGACAGTACTGTACATTAAACCTTTCTATCACAAGGGAGACAAGCAGGTTACAGCACTACGCTACATTACAATTCAGATCTGTGGAGAGTCGCCCCTATTCACAGAAGGAATTATTGTATCAAGCAATAGAAACAATGAATGTAATGAATAAATGGCAGATGGATATGTTTAATATCACACCATAGAACATTCCAGGGAAAGCAAAAACATCTCCATGGAGACGGTAGCGGAACCTTTAATATAAAATTTAGATTTTATTTCGTTTTGGTTTTGAGAGCATTATTTCTCTTTCCACTCTGAAGAAAATGTTTCCCCTTGGATCAATAAGTTAATTGTTATTCTGCTAAACGAACGATAGAATACAACTCTTGTCAGCAAACTTATCTGAGTTGGATCTATATGAATTGCCCTTGTAAAAATCAATCTGAAAAAGGTTTTACTCAGCAGTACTGTCATCCCATTTGCCGTCTGTCTGATGCGGGCTTGTCCTTGTGGCCCTCTCCTGTCACTGATAACTATATCTCGTTATCCAGGTTGTTAGGGATCCGCAGAGGTATAGCGCATGGTAAACAACGTCCTCCATACCATGCACCTCCGCCAAGAGCTCCTCACCCACAAAAGACTGCTCTCTCCAAGGCTTGAAACGCAGCCAAGACCCCTATTCATGCCTCCATGTACGGCAGATGTCGGAGTTAGCCTATAGAGGGTATACATGCACGTATGTCACAAGAGTAGGAGCCATCTGCACATAGAAGAGAGAAGAGGTGGCGTGTTTTGGCAGCGAAATGCATGGATGCTTTTGGAAAATGGTTGCATAAACGTGCCCAGTGAATAACAGAGACGTCACGGGCGCCATGCTGTTGTGTATTGGTAAACATAGGGAGAGCTGACGTCATTTACTGATGTTGAAATATGTGGGAAAAAATGCTCAAAATCAAGATATACTGTATGTTGCTGGGATAGTTGTGGTTCACGTGGAATTCAGGAGGTGCTTAGTATGGCGATAGAGAAAGAAAGGGCATCCAATGTAAAATCTATATGGCAAATCAATATGGAAATTGCTGCATATTTTAAGGAAGAAGATGGGCCTTGGCTTGTCCAACATGGAAAAAAAACCTCACAGCTTACTCACAGCAACTTGAGGAAGTGGTTAACTATATCTGTTTACAATATTAAGTTTGTTTTAGCACGAGGGTGGGGGGGAAATGGGGGGAGGGGGTGGTGGAAACCGAAGCAAAACTGAAAAAAAAAAAAAAAGATATTGTCTACTACAATGCCAAAATTCAAAATGCCAAAAAATTGTGAAACTTTGACGCAATAACGTATATCAGACCCTCCAGGAATTCGTGATGTTGCGATTTGCAACTTCAACGCAACTTCAACCAATCCCCGCGAATTCAGCGCGGTGTTGCAATTTTGACCAATCACCGCAACTTTCCCGCTCGCTCTGGGAATTGGGACACGGCTTCTAATGGCAAAGAAACATGTCTGCGGCGCCATTTGCCACTAAAATAACAGCAAAAGACCGGTCAAAACAGTTCCCCTCCTACTAGTAATTTATTTTCGATGTTGGTAAGGTTGTTTTAGGACCATATCTGTGATCTCTGTGTCTTTGTATTATTCTTTGTCAGTAATAACTCAGTATTCAAAATATTATTCAATTTTAGTTACAAAAAGCAAAAATCGCAACTATTTATCGCAACTTTCACTTCCTCCCGCAACAAAATCGCAACAAAAACCTTAAAAGCACCGCAACTTTCATCGCAACTTTTTGGAAAAGCTCCCGCAAATTCAGGCATTTTAGCCCGCAACAATCACAAAAAATGCCCGCGAAATCCTGGGGGGTCTGGTATATTACTATTAAAATATATAGTTTAAATTAACGTAAAATATTTTGATGAGAAGACATGCATATACCATTTATGTAAGAAAATCTAAAAAATGTTTGCATGTTGGTGAATGTGTGTTAGATATTGAATTGCTATACAGTATGTACTCCAGTAGAGATCTTTAATATAGAGGTATAATGTATCCCAGCATGCACTGAGAAAACAGTATCGCGTAGGGGCCAAAAGTGCACAGTCCTCCATCGCAGCAGTGGTGAGCGGTGTAATGTGGAGCAGGAAATACATGCAGGTGGACTCAGACTGAGCAACTTCTGCTGCTTCATGGAAAACAGTGGACCTAAGGCATGCCTGTTCTATAAATACATTCATTCAGTTTGATTACACTGAATTCAAAGGTATACAGTACGTATTGACAAAAATCCATGTATGTATGTATGTAATTACAAAAATCGTTTAGCGGGTTTTTCTGATCAAAAACGTGATCAATCTCTCAAGACATGCCTTTAAATGTTGTAGTTGTGGGTCAAGTATTGCTCTAAAAGAGAATTTCTTATGCGAAACAAACAGTATGCCTTTAAATTATCAACTTTTTTGCAGCTCTTTTGACAGTTTTCTTTTAACAGGTGATTTACTGAGTTTTCATCCTTTGCATACCTTCAAAACATCAACGCAGAAAATATATCACCCACTTATTAATAACCATAAAACATGAACATAGTGAGCTAATTGAAGTGAGAAGATTCATTTAAAAAGAACAATACCATCATAACAAGTGCTCAGCCCATTGACAATCTGATCCATTATTCAAAACAGCAGACAAATCAATCATTTCCAAGTGTGGCTCTCCTGCGTTCATTAGAAAATCATATAGATTAAATGTTAATCATAGCTAACTCCATACTGGTGGGCTATTGCCAAGATGACAGATGGGCCATTAATGAAAATAACGAGGGGATCTTAGTCTATACACGGATATGGAGACAAGACAACAAGCATAACACCACTCTTGGCTCCCAAAAACTGTTATTCCAACTGAAATAGTAGAATAATCAGTGTGCATATGCAGAGGAGAGCCTTTTATAAAGTCAGGAAGTAGGTGTAAAAAACATGTCAGCTCATTGTCGCGTGGATACGGAAGTGTTTTAAGATGTTTTTATACCGGCCGCTGCCACCAGAGACTGAGAGAAATTGGAGGCAACACCTGTCACACGCATTCAGCATCAGATATTAGCATGGCTTCTTTTTACTGGTCTGTGAACGATGAATAATTACTCTTGTTTCAAAACCTGCCTATTAGCGCTAACCTGCTTACATTGGACATCTGTCTCACAGAACCTTCACTGGTATAATTGGGCTGCCACCGCTCTGTACTTCAGACTGTGGCAATGGCAAGGCAAACGGGCGTGACAGGACATCTACAGGCATTGGCGTGTGATTGGAAAACATACAAGGTAGTCAGGTGGCATTGACATAGATGAAAATAGCTAAGGTCTACACTAAAAAAAGAGCCTTTTTTTAAATTGAGGAAAAAACAAGTTTGAGGATTTTAAAAGTGCAATGCATAACTTCTGGTGCTCGTCTCCATGGAGATCATCATGGAGGTCATTGCTTTAACTGAAATGTTCCACAGCAGAGCATTTAATATATTTAGAGACAAGCCCGTGATGACACCAGATCTGGGGCAGATGCGTTTTTGTTTTTTTTTACAATAAAAACAACAAACAAACAAAAAAGCAAAATATAAATTTCAAAAACAACTGTCTAGGTGACTACATTTGAAACCATTTTTACCACGGATCACAACTTGAGGACAACAAATGAGGGATTACATGGTCGAGAATACTGTAGTATTCCCATGGAGTTGCATACAGTTGCATAGTGCACCTTTTGCTACCAAAAATGTAAACTGTTATGATGTAAATATTGTGTTTCTAGCGTCAATGTCAGTACAGACTAGCATCAGATATTACTGTGCTTTCTTTCTGATACTATTAGTGGTAACCTGCTTAAACCGGAGATCTGTTTCACAAAACCTTTGCTGGTATAATTGGCTGCCACCACTCTGTACTTCAGACTATGGCAATGGCAAAGCAAACTGGCATGACAGGACATCTACAGGCATTGGCGCGTGATCCGGCAACATACAAGCGAGTCAAGAGGCATTGTACAAGATGAAAGTTGAGGCAAAAAACACCACACATATGTCCATGCGCAGTGCTAGTCTGATAACATATGTTGGGAACTCAGGAGGCGCTGGGCAGGAGGGAATAGGCCCACGTTTGAAGTCAACTGCCGTATTAAGCTAGAGACGTGGCGGAGATGCTCTCTTGTTCAAAGCCATGGAAGGAATCGCTGCGGGGAGCGTCCACACATCAAGAGCTGACCCGGGTGCAGTTTCCCCTGCCACCGCCCGTCCCCGTCCTGCCACCGTATGCTGCCCCTGTACCCAAAGACAAGCAGCCACGCGCCATCTGGCTTTGCTTTTGGATTCCCCGGATTCATATTGGGAATCCAAACTATGCCACCTCCAGGCCCCTCTGGGTTGCTCCTGCTTCATCCCAGCTTGAGTGTTGGCGAAGACGGAGGAGGTTTGCGCTCCCAGTGATCTCAGTTGCCCTTTTTGGTTTTAATCTCCTTGTGATGGGTCCAGCATGAGGCTTTTAAAGCGGAGGGGAGCGGTCGATAGTGTTGGGATGAAGAGGAGAGAGCTTCACCTGGAGTGGGGAAGGGCTTATCATGTGCAATTTATATTGACCAGCCAGCGGTCTATTTTAGTGCGCACCGACCTATTACATTTAGGACAGGTAGTATTAAATCTAGATTTTGTTGTAGTTAAATTTTTAGCAGATTATTCACTCAAAAATGAAATGTTACAGATAACATATACTTTTTTTTTATTTTATTTTAAGTTTTATTACAATGTTAATCATTCATTGTTAAGTAAATGATGTCATTAAGTGTCATTTGTGTGTTCAAGTAACTTCCGTTTTGGTCCAATAAACTTTCTTCAGAATATTGTCTTAGTTGAAAGTGTACATTTTAAGCAGATTCAATGTAATCAAATGACTTTTGATCACCATGAAGACTGCAGTACTGTATGTGTAAGATTTGTGGATTGCCATCTGATTATAAAACACAAAATGATTCTGACCGGTGAACAAAAAACATAAAAAATCGTGACATTTTGATGTAGGGCAGTGATATTTAGCATATTCATGTTGTTGTTGTATAGCAGTCTCGTTCCCACGTTTGTTGTCTCGTAAATGTGTTTAGAGGCAGATGAAGGAGGCCGGGAACAGTGGTGGCCTTTACAGTACGTTCTGCACAACTGTGGGTGATTTCACACTCCCTTTGTGTGTGTCTCTCTCCTCCTCCTCTCTGACCATGGCCGCAGTGGGGACTCAATTCCCAAATAAGTGACGAATCAAAGTTGGACAGCACCACCGCTGAGCTCCATAAAAGAGGCAGCCGGCCCCAATGCACCATATAGCAGATGGACAGTGGATGACATCTTTAGACAGCTACTTGGACACATTCACAGCAAAATATATACAGTATAGAGTTTAAAAGAGGCTGAGTGATATATAGCATAAAAATCATATTTTTTTGGTCAATTTTTGATCCTATTTTGTATTTTGTTTTCAAAAACAGAATAAAAATGCCGTTCACATATGTATAAAGTGTGGCTTAAAAAGGAGATTAATACATTGTATGTGGGAATGCAACGAAGTAAAATCATTTTGGATAGAAATAAAAAACAATATGGAGAAAATCATTTCAAAAAAGATCATTCTGGAACCATCATTATTTTTACTGGCTCTTTACCCAAAGAAACATAACCTCAGTAAAAATGAATGTACCTTTATTAATATCAGTGCCTTGGTAGCTAAGAGATGCATTGCTCTTACCTGGAAAAATGTCAACAGACCAAGTGTCCTCCAATGGTTAAAGCAAATGCTGTCTAGCCTGCCACTGGGGAGAATAACATATATACAAAAGGCAAAACAAAATATATTTGAAAAGATTTGGGGTCCACTCATAAAATTTGTAAAAGATCAAAACATAGAAGACGGCCTTGTTGACTTGTAAGTCCCCTGCAGTAAATGCCTAAGGTGATGAGGACAATTTTGTACACGGAGAGAGGCTGCTTTGTTCTGTTTTGCTGTTATTTGTGTTTTTATTTTAAAGTTGGAAATGGATGCTTTTTTTTTGTTCTTCTCTTGTTTGAAATGGAAAAATATATTTGGGGAAAAAAATGCCTTTCAGGGTTGATTTCTTGACTATCTTAGTGAGCCAACGGGTTCTTCTGATCCTAAGCATTTCATTGCATTGTCGACCTTGTGTTGATCCTGCATATGACAAATAAACAATCTTGAAATTTCACAAATACAAACAAGACGTATATTTATATAATATTTCTGTTATGTATTCCTAAAAAGTTTAGACTGTGCTCCAAACCACATGCTTTTACTGACTGCGGACTCTCTGTAGACCTCTCGATTTAAACAACCCAAACATATCACAGACTCTCAGTGTCGATTATAATTCAGTTACTTTCTCAGCTCTACTTTAAAAAGGTTTGAATTCAGACAATTGATCTATTTTCTGTTGTTTTTGGTCCTGTGAGATTTCTTAGTTTAGATGTCTCTAAGCAGTGTAAATTGGGGATAAAGAATGGAACATGCAGCACGCTGTGAATCTAAAAGACCTAAAAATAGCACTGAGTCAACATATGTTCATAAGTCATAGATTGATACAAGTAAAAAAATATCTACTGAAGTATGGGAGATTGTGAAGTGGATGTTGCTTTGTACACTTAATACAATGAAACCAAAAAAGAAACAGTCACATTGTTGGTGTCAAGACTACTCAAAATAATGAACTATTCAGAACTCGAGTCATTTTGTAGGTTTTTACAGTGTAGCAAAGATTTTAAAGTCTGCAGTGGTGAGCAGGCAGGTTGTGTCAAACAGACAGATCTGATCAGCAACTGCACGGAGATGAAATCAAAGTGGTAGAAGCATGTGGCGCTGGGCATCTGCTATTCTGACAAACAGAAGCTACAGCGCTGCCAGAGCTCTTCAGTCCTCCCCCACACAGCAACAGCAGCAGCAGCAGCTACAGACCCACTGGGACTCAAGAGAGAGTCCACAAGAGGTGGGATGGAGACTCCGGCCTGAGGGTTCCACTTTGGGCTTTTGGCTTCACATATTATGTTGCAGAATTATCAATAATCTGAGCTAAGGGGGCTGATATTTCCACTTTTTAGCGCATCGGTTTTTGACACTAAATCTCCAGTATTTTGTTTTGGTCGACCTGCTGCCTAAAGAGTACACGCAAAGCTTTATTTGCACATTTTAATACAAAGAGATAATTGCATAAACGTAATTACTCAGCTCTCTTTATAGTTCTGTTGTAACAAAGGGCTGTGGGTGAGTTTGTAGTAAATGTAAATGATAGAATTTGGGGGAAATAATCAAAATCACCCCTACACCGGCAGAGCTTATCCATCGAGCTCCATTTACTGTAGCACCAATGTCTTCCGTATTCATTTACACAGTTTATACAGCTTTTTTAAAACAATGTTTTAGAGCCTAAAATGAAAATGTGTTTTAAGTTTGTTTCACTCACTGTGTATATATATATATGTGTGCCATATTTCTAACTTACTTTTTCATTTTTATTGCTTATTCTAGATGCATTTTCAATACAATTTTAAAGGCTGTTTAATTGAATAAATGAGCTATTGTGGCCGAGTAATTTCCCTCATGAATCAGTTAAGTTTAAAGGTGCTCTATGTAACTTTTCGGGATGCCATCATCTTGGTTGGAATGTTCCTGAATATGGCATCAACATTCTTGCAATGCCTTAACTTCTCTGTGACGACAAGTAGTTGGCAGACCTTCCAACAGAAATGTTACATAATGCATTTTTAAGTCTAAGACACAATCTTGTTTTATTGCTAAGTTTGCCTCTTTCAGTCCTTATTGATTTCTTGCCAAGTTTGAATTTTGACATTGTTCCTGTGGTAAATTAAAAGATGTGTATGCATTTTTCTGTATCACAAATGTATGATATTTTTTAAACAACATAACTTTTATTTCTTCCTCCTTGATCATATTATAAATTAAAGAAAACACAAGTAGAAGCCTCATTAAAAGTCATGGATATACTTTCTAAACCTTGCCTTTTTAGTAATGCCCCCCTTGTACTTTTAGCTAAACATCACCCTATTTATTCAAAGTAGTAAATCAATAGTAAAGGTCACATCAGGAATTTCTGCATGCTGGAGACGTGCCAGTGCATCTGCTTAAATCTTGGAGCACTCTCCTTATCGGTGTAGGAAGCCAAGATCTGATAACCCACTTTAAAAACGCTACTTTGCTTTGATTTACGTCAGTAAATATTGCATTTTCGTTTAGCCAAACCGGATTTGCACAAACCTGAAATTAAACTGCACATCTAGTAGCTGGGTGTAGAGCCTACAGTACAGGCCATATATTTTATTTATATAAGCTAACGTCATACTAAAGACACATTAAACTTATTTTTGGAAACAGTTAAAGATAGTATTGGATTTTTGGTCTTTTATACACCATAATTATTTTTCTTTTCAAGTATGCCATATAGACAATGAATCAATAAACAAAATTCATTACTGAAGACCCCTAGTTTCACTGATATCATTTGGGAGAAGGATACATACTTGTATGTTCTAGCATGATATTGATGATCAGGAAATAGTTTGGACTTTCATAATTACTTTCATAATTACTAAATAAAACATGGGTTCTAACACTAGTGAGCTCTCTATGTATTTATTGTATTTACGGCATGTGTTTATGTTGCTGGACGATGTATAAGAATTTCACTACACACTTTACTGCGTGCATTTGTGTATGTGACAAATAATAATAATAATAATAATCAAAGTCAAAGTGTACCTTATTGTCAATTCACTATGTAACAGACATACAGGTAAACATATACTCTTCCAACAAGAAGGAAAGTTCGAGGTGGGATGAAATCTGCAATATGTAAGGTGCAAAAGTGAAGGTGCAATTTGTAAAGTCCAAGAGTGCTGAAAGCAGCATGGACATCAGTGTGTGTAAGATTGTTTTTTGGATTTCATTAACATGTTCATGGAATTTTCTTAAGTGTGTTGATTAGCCTGATGGCTTGTGGAAATAATAATAATAATAATAATAATAATAATAATAATAATAATAATACCTATTGATTACACAGAAAAGAGTCCAAAACTGCACTGATGATACTTAATATGGGCTTAGTGGTCCAATTTCCATCTTGTTGAGTAAGGTTTAGAGATTGAAGAACAACTTGATGTCTGCCATATCTGTGTACATCAAGTGTAAAAAGGAGTCAAACCTCATGGCATTGATTTTACATTTCATACTACTTCCTGCAAAGAGAGCTGTGCGCATCTGATCCTCTAATCTCCCAATGCCAGCTTTCACTCAATGTCATCTGCCAATGAGCTGCAACCAGGAGCCCATCCCGCCTCTGGCACCGCCACGGCACCCATCCGGTTAATACCCGAACCGTTGCTATAGCTACAAGGAGAGGAATCAAATTTAGGTGGCGTCCACAGCTGCGCGGCGCACCGAGGGATAGCCATGGCAGTGTTCCCAGAGTGCACCTGGATGGAATCAAACAGGAAGAAGTGGAGAAGTCTAATCTGCAAGGTACAGAGGTGGCAGCCTGCCCAACACTTGTCTCAAAAGTATGTCCGGAAATAAGAAGGAAAAGCTCAAATCTTGTAAAATGATGACTTGTAAAATGCCCGGACTGTTTTGGAAGTTCAATGCTAGGTTTTTATTCATTAATGGATTGATGTGTTTATGTTTATTTTCATTTTTTATTTTAGTTTATTATCCTCTTTGGTAACACTACAATAACTACATCTTCATTAGCCTTCATTAAGAGTGATTCAGGCTTAGTTACTACTTAGATCAAGGTTAGGAGTCAGGGTTATTATTTCTGAATCATTCTTATTAATTGAATATTGAACATGAATAAAATTTTTATTCATTACAAATTAAGACTTTGTAAATTCTTTATTAAGGCTATTAAAAGTGCAGTTATGATCAATATAAATGTTTGTAATAATTATTATCTGATTACATTTTAATGAAAGGCAGTTTTTTGGTCATGATTTATTATAATTTCATGAGATCCCATGAAACTATTTTTGAAAACAGAAAAAAAAAAAATCCATCTTAAAACCACTAAATATTGAAATTCCCTGAGGCAATGAGAAAAGTGAAAAAGAAAACGTTTGCTGTGAAAGCTATAGCTGCTATTTTGAACTTTTACTTAACAAGCTTTACCAATGCTGTGATCTCTTCGTGATAGTTCATTGCGTTAGAGGTTACCCTCGCATGTACATAACAACACTTTTTTGAACAATTGCCTTCATGCGCTCTTTCCAAGACGTCAAAAAGGAAAACAAAACAAGCAATAAGGCATTAAGAGCTCCTTCACAACTGACATCCTGTATCTTTGTAATCACCGAAGCAGGCTAATCGCACATTGTTAATATCACAGAGTTCACACAACTGTAACATCATCTTAACAATCACAAGGAGAAGAAAAACGTTTCGAGTGCCAAAAGCTGAAGTATAGAGATCTTTGGAAGGACGCCAGGCAAACATTAACACGCACCACTCATCAATAAGCCAAATTATATTGTTTGGTTTAAGCAAAAAACTCAATTGCATGTGCCAAGTTACGGTCAATATAGCTTGTATATGTGTAAGATCCCTGCAGATATGTATGTAACGTGGACTATTTTGGTATTGAAGGCTGGATGTGCAAACTAATTAGCAGTGGGTTCCCAGTAAAGGCCAAGATCCCTCAAGTCTTGAATTTAACTACAGAGGAAAACTCAAATTGAAACCAATCATTCAAAGTGTGTATTCGACTCTGTTCTTGGCATGTTGGCTGGGATTTCACGTTTGACTTCAAAGATGGACTTAACCGGTGGGTGCATGCGCTAATAAATGCACACATATGATTTAATTTGAAAACAAGCCAACTTTCACTGTCAGGAATGTACTATTACGCCAACCAGGCCTATTAAACATGTAGTACAGTTCTACAGTGTTAAGATGTTTAGAAAGGCTATAGGTATATCTATATCAGGGTGTATTACCTCTGCAAAGGCAATGGACCTGTCTCGCATTGTTAAAGATTTATAGATCATTATTCAACCATGATAAACCGACACAAAACCAATACAACCAAGCCAACCAGGCCTTTTAAACGTACAGTACAGTGCTACAATATTAAGCTGTTTAGAAAGGCTGTGGATAAAGATAGATATCAGTGTGTATTACCTCTGCCAAGTTACTTGACCTGTCCTGCAATGTTTTACATACCATGATTCAAACATGATAAACTTACACAAAACCAATACAACCAAGATGTATCAAAAAACGTGTGTGCGTATTACCTCCGCAAGGGCACTGGACCTGTCCCACAAATGTTAAAGATTTAGATCTCATATGATTCAAACATGATTAGGTTACAATTCAAAACTAATACATCTTACACTGGAAAGGAATCAACAAATACCGTTCTTATAATGGGGTAAATGTCTGTCATGTTTATGTTTCTTAAAATGATAGAAATCCTCAAAATCGTTACGATATCCTAAACGCAAGAAAAAAATTGCGTCCCTCCTCTGGCTCCTCCTTGTCACCACGAGCCAAAAACAGATGCCGGTGCCACCATGTTGCCAGGGAAGATGGTCAGCTGTGCCAACAGAAAATCCAGTCTTAAGCTATACTGAAGTACATCACACTCAATTTGAGAAAAAAAAAAAAAATCAAAATAGTTAAAATTTTCTGAACATTTGGCACGCCCATCAAAAAGCCTATAACCTTCTCCTTAAGATAGAAGGTGAGCTGAAGTATATGTCCTTAGAGTGATCTTTTCGGGCTTGGAACCGGGAGTGTGTTGTTTTTGGCAAGATACGAGTTGGCAGAAGAAACCGTGGTGCGGGAGAGAAGTCTGTGGTATAATTAGAAGCATGTACGGCATACGAACAAGTACATGTAAAATTACTTAAATATATCTAACCACGTAATATTGAAAATCTCACATAAAAAAAAAGAAAATGTGAAAAAGATTTGTCAACATTATAGTATGACATAAAACAGCAGAGTGTATTTGAATTCATATTTGGCTGAAGATTCTTAGATGTTGCCCAGATTAAATCAGAGAAATGATGCTAATAGGAATGGCAGATTCTCAAATATAAAGTGCTTAACATGTAACCAATGCTATATAAAAAAGATTGTAAATAAAAAAATATATATTTTGTAGGAGGTACAAATCAAATTGTTCTTGAATAGAAACAATAAGTGATTCTTAAAGGGATTTTTTGGCATACGTCCAATAACGTTTAACAGTACTATGAATATGTTTGTCACAATATAAATCTGCTTTCTATTTAAGATTAGAAAGACAAAATGAACTTTAAATGTATTATTCTGATTTAAGACTGAACTAAGCTGTTGATAAATAAACAATTTTATCTAAGGACCAAGGTATATAAACAACTGAAGTGATTTCAAAAGGCAAAATTAACGCAACATTAAAGCCAATATTGTTTGAAGGATTGAGACATGTTTGACACCGAATGCTGCTTGAAGGCGTATATATGAAATCAAATAGCTGCCTGCGTAGCGCCTGTGGGAACGGGCATATCTTTGGCCCTCCACACTTCTCACTCTCACGCCCCATGTGAGAGCTCATCATTAGCGAGGGGAGCGCCAACACCGTGCTTGATTGTTTTAGAGAGAGTACCCTGAGGCCACGATATCGCTCAATACGGGGACTCCCAGCCTATTCCAGTCATACGTCCACTCTCTTGTTGATCAGACTCAACAAAGGGATCATTAGTCCAGTCTTTGGTCCTCTTCTATGGGCTAATTATGAATGGGGGGCCCGGTAGTAATAACTCAAGGGTTCAAACATAGCCGCTTGAAAAAAAGTGGTTTTCTGAGGTGACGTTGTTTTTCCCATCTGCCCCCCTCCCTCCTGCTGGACCACCTGCCTGAAGATCGGACTCGCGTCAAATGCCACGATGGATTACGCACAAGAGAGAGAGAGGCAACCAGAAGCATATGGGATTTGATATAATGAGTGGCGTGCATTGGTCGTAAAACAAGAGAATTGCCTGGTTATGGTGCACAATGCCCCTGACTGGTAAACTGGTTAACAAATGGTAATTTCAGCAGCATCTACAGCTTAATTAACTCCATTCAGGGTTGTGCAGTGGAAAACAGGTTCATACCATGTCAAGATCTGTGCACACATGTGAATGAAATGTGTAATTTATGTAGAGGCACAGATGAAACATGGATATATGTTTTCAGTAGCTCTTGTATAAGCTGTATAGCCTGTATAACCTGGCTTGGTACATATACAAGTAATATTAAATGACATAAGTTTACTGACCAACATGTACAATTATTATTAATGTATTAAAAAGTATTTGGAAAACAGCACATCTCTTCCTATACTTGGAATTGCTACAATTATAACTATACATCAAATTCTTACAAGCATTATGCAATTGTATTAGTCTGTAGTGTTTTGTACTATTAACTGGTAATACTGGGGGTAATTAATCAAAAAGTAAGAAAATTGAATTAAAAATTGTGATTGTTCTATATGAGAATAAAAAAGTCATATTGCCCAACCCAATACCTGCAACTGTTACTACTACAGCTCCTGCTAACTACTGTGACTATTAAGAGGGTCCTGTGTCTACCGTTTAAAGTATAAATATAATTTTTATTACTACAAATCCTGCCAGTTTCTCTACACTAATCAGCTACATTCAGTCGAAAAAACTGCATGTTAGGAGCAGCATATAGTTGTATGTATATGCCTAATTAAAGTATAATTTATGTCAAAGCCTGTTTAAGAAACCCACAGATGTAAGTTTCCGATGACTCCTTACCTCCTATATATCGCATACATTAAGTTACTGATGGAAAAATGACGGTAATTACACCTTAGACGTCATGCATTCAGCTGTGCTCCAGCGCTTTTGTCCCACACTGATTACTGTTCTTGTATACTCTGCAATTGTTGTGAAGCCTGACATTGAGGCGATGATTGCTTCCGCCAGAAGAGGGCAGTATCCATTTTATTTAATCACATCTTCCCCTGTAACATTTCTCCACATTCTGAAATCTCCAAAGAGGAATTTGAAAGCAAACAAATAAGTCTGAAGAGGTCAACTACTTTCCAAGACTGTGACTTCATATTTCTATTAAAAAGGTTTTGGATTTATTACTGCCTTTTTTATAATCAGAGATGTAAACTATGAGGGGAAGTGTCTTGTCTGTTGTTAAAGGTAATAATGTATGTGATGTAGACATGGTATTGTATTACTTGAGATAGATAAACATTACTCCTCAGTACTGCATGATTAATCAATAGTTAGATACAAAGCTAAAATTATAATGAATAATAGACCATGCCATTTGGTTAACACTGAAATGATTTGCATACAATTAAAAACCTGTATACATTTGAGTGACAAATTTATCCCAAACTTGCAAAATAGTTAAGTCAAGTAAATTCTGCAGTGAGGTTCTCCTCCCTGGTTGGTTGGATGGTTGCAAAAATGCACAAATATGGTTCACAACATAGCGGTAAACTGCAAAATAGAAGACAGATCAAATTTAAGTGTTTTAACTTCTTCGTACATGACAGTAAAAGATGCCTCAGATATTCGTTTTTGTAGATTTTTGTAGATTTTTGCTTGATGCCCTTCTCCAGGTGAAACTATATTCCAATTTGAAATGCAATACAAATATATTACATTTCAATCTGTTCATACAATTAATACAATCATGATTTTATAACTCGACTTTACAATATTTCATACATTTTCAATATTTTAAGACATCACCCTGGTTCTCACAACTAGCGCATGTGAATATTTAGATATTAGTAGTCCGCTCAGGTCACTCGTTAAAATGCAAGCCTTAATTTGGGCCTCTGCACATGGACGTTCAGAGAGAAAGGAGCAGTTAATTTGAAAATAATCTAGAGTGGCACCCAGCTTTGTAAACGATGACATCATTCTCACACGGTCCCCCAAAACAGGGTTCCCAACATCAGAACAGAGTTATGAGTATCGCCTCAGGGCAACAAATACTAACGCCGCTTTGTTGTCTTTAATCCCCCAAATTCCTTGGATAAAGAGCGATTCATTTACCAATGTAATGTGTCCAGGCAGCAGAAAAAGTAGCTTATTCAAAATCTGTACTTCTGAGTAAATAGCATTGAATAAGTTGAATCATCCTTATGGTGACTTTGGTGAAAGGGTATTTATATAGAAATTACTTTACTTTATGGCCAAACGCAGCTACTACAACCCTTAACTTTAACAAGAACTACAAATTTGCATTTAGGCAAATAATACTCCAACAACCGCACCTACAGAAAATAATAATAATGCTAGGTAATAATGCTAGGTAAAAAGTATACAAGATACTAAAATACTCTAGTGCCATTACTATGACTTATTGTTGGTACAGCTACTGCAATTGTGATTACAGGTATTACTGCTCTCAACTGCAACTATGGCAAAATTTTACTTTTATATGGGGGCGAAGGCAATATTGACAAATATGATTATCTCGATATTCTTTTTTATTATATCACTGACAATATTCAGACAATACCATGTGTTAAAGCATGTCTGTAAATGTCTTGATTGAGGTTCAAGTATTGCAATAAGCATGAATAGACTTTAAAACTAACCACAAAAGTGCTGAAATGCCAAAATATTAAAGGTCCCATGGCATGAAATTTTCACTTTCTGAGGTTTTTGAACGTTAATGTGAGCTCCCCTACCCTGTTTAGGCCCCCCCCATGGTTAAAAGTTGTGAAATGTCTAAACTGAGCATTTGCGATCCTTTTCTGCGTTACAAAAAAATCGGAGCTCAAACGGGCGAGTTTGAACAAAGCACCTTATTGACGTCAGATCGAAAAAAGAAATGCAAATGCAGTTCCACCCCCGTCTGTCTGTACTCAGCGTCTCTGTAAATCACGCCCAGAGAGTTTGGACTGCGAATGCGCTAGGCAATGCGAAATGTGTTTTTTTATTTGCCTGGAGGCACGTCCGAGTGTTTCTAGGCTCGGAAGTCCTTTATCTGAGCCTCTGGACCTTTGAACAGCAGTGGTTTAATTTTATTTTATGTGGAAATGTGTTTATTTTTCAATGGAACGCTTCAAATCTCTCCCCCGTGCAAAAACAAGGAAATAGATCAGCTGTCGGCTCTGAGCTCTGAGCGGAGAGTTTGGCCACGCCCCCACCCTCTACTATTGGCCATCTGTTTTCTCCTCATTTGCATTCAAGCAACAACGCCCAGAATAAAGAGTTTGAGAGAGATATTTATGACTCTTTCTCATCTTATCTCTGTTTCTCATGCACTGAGTGTTGATTTTGAAGAAGGATTCACTTACAATATTAGGGAACCATTAAGGAGCCATATAAAAGCATCAAGAAGTACCATGTCATGGGATCTTTAAGTTGCAAGTGAAAAATATTTTCTTTTTAATCAGCTTTTTGCAGCCTTTTTATTTCAGATGATAATGATATTTTAATTTGGCATATATTTAAATAATATATTTAATAATTGCAATATCATAGATTTTTTTGATTTTCTTCCTACGTTTATGAGTTATTGTAAAAAATACATGATTTTTTTTTTTTTTTTTTTTTCAATAAAAGTAGCAACTCCCCATCTGTGTCAAATGTAATAATTTGGTTGTTTTCCTAAAAGATTTCTCCATATTTGTGCTCACTCATGTGTCAGTGCAACGTGGTGAGTTCAGGCCTACCATCTCAATAGCAGAGGAAGGGAAGTCTCGGAAACACAAGCTGGTTTTGATGTGGATTCAATGGCCTGGAATAACTGGCCCCTGAAGAGCTCTTGTGTCAAATGGTATCTGTGACAGGGAACAGAGGAGACGGATAAACATGCTGCATTTAACATGTGGATATAACACTTCTATACATCGCGCCATCTGCACCAAAACAACCAAGATTTCAAACAAAATTTACATCAGAAAATAAAGAAATCTTGTTTGATATAGCATGTCTCAAATTCCGCACACCAAGTACCACCTCAGTATTGATTTGCCTATCCAAGAATCAGATTTGGACTAAACATAGACAAATATACAGACAATCAGATACCAGGACCTAGATACAATGGGATCAAGGTTGCAAGCTGGTTTCAGTCATAGTGTCTGGCAACCCAAAGTAAAATGCTGCTTTCTGCTTGAATAATGGACTGGGGAACCAAAACACAAAATGTAAACAACTTTTACATCTATTTAATAATTGTGACTACATCGACTACACTGGTCTACAAGCAAAATGCTTCTGGAACAAAAGTAGTGAAATTTTTCTTGGTTTATGTCACTAATAAAGGAAAAGGTAAGTCAGAAGTGCTGAATGGCTATAGTTTCCAAGATATAGTATTGGGTCAAAATAGGAAATTTATGCAAAATAAGGCAAAAACGGTAGTTTATCAGAAGGTACAGTGTGTCTACAAGCAACCAGTTCTATCTGAAAGCGTCTGCACATTCCAATACATTCATTTTAATATGTCTAGAGTTTTAACATAAAATATTTTTTGATTTCACATAAGAGAGATGCCTCGAAATTATGTGCACCTGATGTCTTAAGATATTTCTTGTTTATTTCTTGAGGAATAAAGAAGTGCAAGTTAAATACAAATATTATTTTTAAGCAAAAATGCCTAAAACTATTGTATAAACTGATGCGATTTTGATCTAAATCATAAAATATCTTGAATACATTAGCTAACCAGCACAGTTATCAATTGATTTTCAGTTCATCTTATCAATATAAATAAGAATTAGCCACTTTTATCTCGGAAGCAGATCGAGTCAAAAAAATTGTAGACCAGTGCTATAGCTTCAGATTTGAAGTGTCAACTTGATTTTAACAGGTTTTTGTTCATATCTGAGTTGGACCCAGTAAGGCTTGTTAAATAAAAAAGCACAAATTGATACAGAACTGCAATATAAATACAATCAAATAATAATAACATAAAACACACCACACTGCATACCACCATATGCCTGGGTATCACCAGTGGCCCCCCTCCCCACATCTTGAGAACCACTGCTCTAGGAAAACCTTAAAATGTCTCAACTAAGAGTATCCTCCTCCTTTTCCCTTTGAATTGTCCTCTGCTTTGTAACATTTTTTTTTTTACATGCTCAGGTCAAAAGTCGTGCTCAACCCAAGGCCCTCACCTACTTCCTAATGAAATCCCAGGGTCCACCGGACGTCAAAACCTGCAGGCAATCCCCATCCAAGCTAACCGATGATTACACCTTGAGGGGGACGAGCGAGCGTGGGGGCGGGTGGCTGGAGAGATGGAGTAACCTAGAAGAACCACCACCACTACTACTACTTCTACTAGCACTACTACCAACCACAACCCCCCCACCCCGCAGATTGGAGGCAGGTGCACCGGCAAATCAAGCCTAATTAGCCGTACCTTCTGCTAGCGTATACCATGGCCAGATGGATCCTCGCCCTCACATGTTACCTCACATCAGATGGCGCTTGGAGGAGGGAGGAAGAGAAGCAGGGTGGAGGTGGGTGGAGGGGTAGGGTGGTGCTTTGCTGGGTGGCTCAAGGGGTAACGGAGGAAGACGGTGGTACACAGGAGGGCTACTCCCGCTTGTGCGTTCGGTGCATTGCTTCCCGTCTGAGGTGCCCCGGAGCGGACATCCTCTGCGCCATGAATGCCCTCGTAACCTCGGCTCCTCCGGGCGAATGTACTGTGAGGCTTTCCAGAGACTTCGGCAGATCTGACACAGAGCAGAAGGAGATAGAAGGCATGCAGGAGGGAGAGACTGCAGGGTTGTGAGAATACAACATTTCAAGGCTTATCTATATTATAACAACAAAATACATGTCTAATGGTTAAAATTTGATTAATAGAGGTAAGAAACATGATCTCTCTTGAATTGTCGTTGGCTTATAAAATAAAATATAATAATTTTCACATGCAACAAAATGTATTTTTAAGCCGGGATAGTAATTAAAGGGCAATGTAGGTATAAATCATCTATCCACATTTGGAGGTTTTGTTGGCCCCAAATCTATGTTAAAGGTGCACTAACTTTTAACTTTTTCTGGTGGTGGTGGGGAGGGGGTTCGCCAATGCAGAGATATTTTGGTTTTGCCTGGAATGTTCCACAGTATGGCATTAAATCTAATCTTTATTCAATTGCAGTTGTTTTTAGTGCTAAAAATACTTGAAAAACCTGCACTTACTGTATACTGTAGTCACCTCTCCTCAGATCTGACCTGAAATTAACCTGGTCTGGTGGCATCACCTGCTTGTCCCCATGAAGATAGAGAAGTTAATCCCATACTGTGGAATATTACAAGCAAGCCAATAACATCTCCATGCAGGTGGTAGACACTCCTCCAGAAAAAATACAAAATGCTCCTTTAAAATTGTTATTGTTGTGGACAGATCAGGGAGAGCATCAGGTGCAGAATCACATATGAGCCAATATAATAATAAATATGAACAAGACCCCAAAGTACTTGAACTCCTCCACTTGAGACAGGGACTTTCCACCCACCCGGAGAGGGCAAGCCACCTTTTTCTGGTCAAGAACCATGGCTTCGGATTTGGAGGAGCTGATTGGTAAAGCTTTCGATGTACCAGTCAGTCTACGTTCCTACCTTCACCTATGGTCATGATCTTTGGGTAATGACCAAAAGGACAAGATTGTGGATACAAGCGGCCAAAATGAGTTTCCTACGCAGAATGGCTGAGCGCTCCCTTAGAGCAAGCTGAGCGGAGCCAGCTGAGGTGGATCGGGCATCTGTTCCAGATGTCTCCTGGACGCCTCCCTCAGGAGGTGTTCTGGGCATGTCCCACCGTGAGGAGGCCCCGGGGAAGACCCAGGACACGCTGGAGGGACTTTGTCTCTCAGCTGTCCTGGAAATGCCTTGGGGTCCCCCCTGGAGCTGGAGGGTCCAGGGTGAAGGAAGTCTGTCAGGCCCTGCTTAGACTGCTGCTCCAGCGACCCGGCCCCAGAGAAGCGGAAGAAAATGGATGGATAGATGGATAATAATAAATATGCCTACATAAAAAGATACATATGTAGTATGTAGCATTAGTACAATGTGTTTAATCTGGTTTTCCAATAATTTACTTCAATTAATTAATCATTGCATTTATATAGCGCCTTTCAAGACACCCAAAGCGCATTACAGTTCATTGTTTATTCACTCCACACTTGGTGGTGGTAAGATACTATTGTAGCCACAGCTACCTGGGGCAGACTGACGGAAGCGAGGCTGCCAATCTGCACCATCGGCCCCTCCAACCATCACCAACACTCACACACACACCACTTTCATACTAGGCAATGTGGGTGAAGTATCTTGCCTAAGGACACAACAACAGTTTTTGCTAATGGCGTCCCCCCCGTGGCACCTGGAATTCCCAGTGGTCTCCTATCCAAGTACTAACCAGGCCTGGCCTTGATTAGCTTTTGACAAGCTAATATGGCCACAGATAGAATTTAATAGAATCTTTTTTCAGACCAATATGTGTCCAACCGCAGGAAAACCAATACCAAGTCGTCGCGGAGGCGTTTTGAGTTATTCACAGATTCTGAAAGTACAGGTTCTAAGCTTTCCAATGATGTCTTACATGTGAAAATCTGACAATATTTTAAAAAGTTATCTCTATTTGAAAGCAGCCATAGCAGATCCCAGAAATTCCAGAAACAGCCTCTCAAAGTTAGGTCTATTCAGCCTTCCTTGCCTAACAAGCATTTTTGAAATTAAAAATGTATGTTTTTAACGTCACTAATGCTGTTATCTGAACATGGAGAGGCTTCTTCATGATCTCAACTAGCACATTATGCAAAAAAACGAAAATTACAAATTTTGGAGAAAAAAAAACACAAAAAATGCATTTCCTGAGAGTGTAATGCCGACATGAGCCCTCAGCTTCCGTGGTGGGACACATATTTAGTTTCTAGCTACAGGACTACATTCATACCATACTCCATACAACTGTACAACAACTCGCCCTTGTGCAATAGATAATATAACACTCCCTAGACAATACTCCCTACAACTGTATATAGCTGGTATTGTACATCTTATTTGATATTGTATTTTATTTTTAACTACAACTTTTCTATTTAAATCCAATTTGTACATATATATTTATTATCTTTATGTTTATGTATATAATTATGTCTCATCTGACACATGCCTAGTGCTCTTTGGTTGCTATTCCATCTATTCCTTTTTACCCTCTGTTATATTATATATTATATTTGATGAGTGAGCTACCGTACCCAAAACAATTTCCCTTGTGGATCGATAATGTTTGTCTAAGGCTAAGTTTAAGTTTCTATTCATACCTGACAGTTTTGACAGGGTCTTCCTCCACCAGTAGAAGACTGCGCCAAAACCTGTTTAAATCAGCTGACCGAGCACGTCCCGGCGACCTCACGTGACCACTCTGAGGAAACCACCAGTTAACAGTCTAATCTGTCAGGCATGAAAAATTAAATCTTGGTCTAAAAAAAGAAGATATTAAAGTATGCTGTGTTGTGCTTTAAAACCCTTTTATGAATATAATTCTACATTTGAACAATAAATAAAGCTGCAACCTTCACAGGTGAATGACAAGCTCTACATCATCTTTGTCCAGTCAAGTGTGAACTCTGTGCTAACTTATGGTTGTATAGCCCTCTCCCATTTGAAATACTGCCCCTATCCTAAACCAATACACATGTCAGGCCTGTCCCGTGGTGGAGCTAAACATACTCAAGCAGAAGTTCAAGGCTGGGTAGTGAGGCCCTGGTGTTTCTGCAGAATCTATGTAAAATAAGCCGGGAGCTTGAAATGTCAAACTACACTACGTCCCCACAGGTAGGTGACAGCAGGCTATCATGTGACCCCCCCTTGTCCTCATGGTTCTCGACACTAGATACCCTACAGCTAATTGAGGCAACAGTGCAATTCATTGGTCCACATCCCACTGTCAACACCTTTCCTTCAAGGTAGTGGCGGATTTGTTCCCATGACGCTACGGACACACGAGTGGAAAAAAAACTGCCAAACGAGAGAGGCCACGTGCAAATTGATGCTGTCGAGGTGATGGGAAATATTACACACGTGCTTTTCAACGCAGAGAAAGCCTGTCAGAGCTAAATGGGTTTAGGATGGTGGAATTTCCTGAGACCCCTGGAAGTGTCAATGGTCCAATTCAAGGAAACATCTGTTAACAAAGATGCCCACTAGAGAATTGGCCCCAATATTGTTCACAACATATACTGCACGTAGAATGTAGGATTTTTTTCATTTATTTCATTTCACCGATGTCTCCAAATATGAAATACAGCATAACTGTTTTTATTTTTACATTTTTTGTTTTGATTCCATTCTGTAGAACATCTTGAAACTCCAGCATGGCAAACTCTAAACCAGGAATAAATAGAGGAAACACAAATTAATTAAATCTAATCTAAAACATGCAGAATAAATCCTCCAGCTAAAGTACTGTAGCCCAGACCTTTCCTGGCTCAAGAAATGGGTCCTCACTGCTCTTCATCCATCGACAGTAGTTTGGCACACTGCAACTTTTCTGGTGGAGGGTCCGCAAACTACTTATTTATTTATTTATTTGACAGGGACAGTACATTGAAAACATTGCCACCACATAGGCCACTGATGTCCATGTACATAAGGCTTGTAGCCACAGGCTCATTCGCAGCCCCCGTCCCTGGTTAAGCTTTTAAAAACATAAAACAACACAAATAACACACAGATACAGGACAAAAAACAAAACAAGAACATTAAAAGCATTGGTCCTACTTGTCCCTACTATATCCAGTTTTAGTGTTCACATTTCTGATGATACTTGTCTCCATAGAGATGTTATTGCTGTGCCTAGGATGTTCCATGGCATGATATTAAACATATCCATCTAGTATTTATTTATTACAAGTGTTTCTATAGCTCAAAAATACAATCATTTCTTCTGTGTATAGGGTTGACTCTCCACAGATCTGAAATGTAATGTTGCATAGTGCTGTAACCTGTTCGTATCTCGTGATAGGTTTAATCTATGCTGTAGAGCAGGGGTGTCAAACATGTGGCCCGGGGGCCAGATCCGGCCCTCCAAGACCTTTAATCTGGCCCTCGGCTGATTTTCTATTGAAATATTTTAATTATATTTGAATTTTCTATTAAAATATTGCTAATTTTCTGCGCCTCTTTTCTGCGGAGCTTAGCATAGCAGCGTCTCCAGTGCCTCTGTGCGTGGCCGCCACCAGAGCAGCACAAATGAAGACGTGCCTCTTTCCAAACGTTCTTAAAGGACCATTGTTTTGACTGTTGACCGTAACACCCTCATCAGCAAAATGTCAAAAATGAGAAAAGTAGACGCCGAGTGCAGGATTTTCCAAGAAAAATGGACTAATTCCTATTTGTTCACGGAGGTGAATGGGAAACCTGTGTGCTTGTGTTGAAATAGCAAGTTTCAGGTTGTTCATAATATTATAATATTTTGTAAAAGAAAGAGTTAATCAAATAAAAAAGACTTCTGTAATAGATTTGCATTTCTCTGCACAAATATTTGGACTTATTGCTAATTTTGGGGTTGGATACGGCCCCCGGACCAACATGAGTTTGACACCACTGCTGTAGAGCATTCTAGACAAAATTTCCATGGAAATAAGCAGATGCAGCAGACCCTCCACTAGAAACAGTACACAGTGCACCTTTTATAAATTTAGTTATTTGTCTCAAAGATCAGTAACTGAACCAATACTTCTTCAAGTCTGAGTTCTTGTTTGGTCTATACTGGAGATGCTTTAAGAGGGTGTTATTTTAGATTCATCTTTATGGAGAGGATTTTGTGTATTTTTAAGATTACCATTTAAATCAATTTTATTACTTCCACACACATCCCTAAATAAAGGCCTAACATAAAAAATAAATAGCCTATTACTACTTAACCTGTAAACCTTTTTAATACTGATCCTTTTATTTTGAAAGATGAGTCGCTATCCCTTTAAAACTATATGACACCAGGCTACATAAACTAAATGAAGCGTCCACTCCAGAAACTTATTCAGCAGAAAGTCCAAGGAGAAAGAAGTCACCGGCCTGGGAACATCGATTGGAAATTGCAATGCATTAACACCTCCAACGGCCTTTAAGTGCTTTATCCAGATAATGAGGTCAGCCACAGTTTTATGGCTCCAATAAGTGGTGTTTTGGCATGTCATAACGCCCAATGAATCAAAAGTATATATTCTTAAATTTAAAGCAGAGGTGCCTATGACTAATTTTGGGGTTTTGTCAGTCCAGGGTGGGTATAGGGAAATTCTTAAAAGAGTGTTGAATGAGGGCAGTGGTACAATGAGGACTTTGTGCAGACTTTTGTAGAGGGAGGGGGCACTGCGCTGGGAATGGACTGCTGCATTATGGGATTCAACCAAAGGAGCGGGTTTGGAAAGAGTCGAAACGTTTTGGGCCTAAATTCTTCCACAGATAGTAAAGTGAAAACAGACTTACACAGAGCTATGCACTATAAAACTGCACTGTGTACCAGTTCTTATCCTTCCATCAATTTTTTAAGTCCTAAATATTGAGAGATTTAAGTGTTGATCTCACAGTGGACAAGTGTGATGGCACTTATTGATAAACAATAAAAAGTGTAGATAGTAAGAAAATATGTACGCAATAAAAATGAAAAAATAATGGTAGTAGGCCTAATTTAGTTAGTGGTGATACAATTTCAAGTTCACACCAATATTTTACTCAAGAAATTTGAAAGATATTTGAAAAAAATCATGTTTTTATCCTGCAAAGTAACTTACTTGCATATACAGTTTTAATTACTTTTAAAATATATAAACTTAACTCCTTACCCTAACCCCTTAATTAAGTAGTTACATAGTCATTCTTAATAAACTATTTGTTCATTATGAATTAAGTCTTTGTTAATGCTTTATTAAGACCAATTAAGCTGTAATTTTTATAAAGTGGTACCAAATAGTGCATATTGAAAAAAATGTACGCTATTTAAACAATGACTACAAAACCAGACCAAATGAGAACAGAATCTAAATATTACATAAAGAAAAAATACTAATAAAATATTCCATATTTTATTGACATATTTATCTACATTTGAGTCAAGCTGCTTCTGCTGGAGATACCACTCTTTAACTGCTAATGAAGAGGAACCCAGAACACATATGGGACTTCACTCTTCCTCTGTCTTATCCTCAGCTCCGTGGACCATATGGGAACGAGTGGATGAGAGGAACCAAAAGCGCTCTCCCTGTGGCGTCCGAGAATCAAAAAAGTCCCCCGTCTCTTGTCTTATGTGCGCTCCCCTGGGTGCATAAAAGTGAAGGTTACACTGTTTAATGACGAGTTCTTTGAGTTCCATTTAGAGGCAAATCTTCATTGTTAATCCGCCGCTTGTTGCCAGGTTTTTGAAGATGCATGGTGCCATATGTTGTGCTCGATACCTTACATCTGAAGTGAGAATTTCAGATTTGTCATTTTGATGTGCTTGGCGAGTAGACAGGCTATTATGGGTAAGCTATTTTTCGCTGCATTATTAAGACAAGCAAATAATAGCCTCAAGGTAGAGCAGCGTTTAACTATAATGCATTTAACACACATGAACTGCACATGTGATTCAAGTTTCAGCAAATACTGATATAGAACATTTGTTCTATCTGAAATTATTTGTCTTTTACAGTTGAATAAGCAGTACAAAAGCAGGGCATGACTTGATGAAGTTGCATGGAATGTTAACTATCTCTAACTATTTGCTATCTGCAAGCAAGTTCACAGTAAGAATTTATGCTTATCAAGGTATTTTCTTTGAAATAAAAACAATAAATACAAGATCGTAAACTGTGGAGGTATAAAGTACACAATTTAACTGAAGTATAGCGGTGAGAATTTATACGTTTTTCCTTCTTCCCATTCCCTTTCGAGCTACATTTGTCATTGTACTGTGAATATGTGTGTATGTATGAACAACTATGTAAAAGAACAATACAAGCCTGTAATCTTTTATCATGTAGATGTAAATATGATATGCCTCAAACTATTGTCATAACTTTGAAATCATTCAATCAATCAGTCAAAAAGACATTCCATAATCACCATGGGGACTCACATGGGGACTCACATGGGGACTCACATGGGGATTCACATGAGGACTCACATGGTGACGGACACCCACCTAAAAGTTACACAGTACAATTTTTACTGAGCTAAAATTTTGTGTCGACTACACCTAGTCTAAACTGGACAATACCATGCCTAAACAATAAAAAGACAACTTACAGGACTAGGTCAACCAGGACTCCAAATGAGAATAAACCAGGACTAAACTGGGACTACATGAAAATATATTAACTGAAATAAATCAAAAGAAATAAGGTACGATATAAACCAGGACTAAATCAGTACTAACCAACCAGAACATGACGAAACTATAACTAAATCAAGACTGACACAAGTCTTTTCAACACCTTCAGTGCCTTCAGCAGACTTTGAGAACCACTCTTCTAAAAACACATTTACATCTCACCACGTCTGTACTCACAGAAATGGTTTAGTTGAGGCGGATCCAAAACTGCACAGGAGAGCGCTCAATCACAGGCCAACGTGAAGCTGGGTCTGGAAGTCATTAGCACGAGTACAGACCAGGCTCAAACACTGAAAAGTACAGTAAATGTTAAGCAGGTGAGGTATTCCAAACTGTAATCAACTTAATGTGACTCCTCAGTCTTTCGGTCTATACAGTTAAATTCAATAAGATCATTTTTATAAACTTACGATGACAAGTAGGAATGGAGTGGAACAAACATAAAAGTTTTTATTTGGTCTGACATTACTTTTGTTTTACGATTATGGGCTATTATAAACTAATATGTAAACGTGAACATAATCAGTTTGAGTTTGACTAGTTTAGACTTGATCAGTTTAAGTCTGGGTTTTGAACTTGTTTCAAGCTATTTTTAAATAGTTAAATTGGACTTTTAGTTGAGTTATAATTTAAAGTAAGAAGATACTGAACGAAGAAAAAACTTAAAATACATAAATAATTGAAAATATGGATAGCAGCCTGAAATACCATTCCCTTTTTGCAGAGTAGAATAATATAAAATAAAAACTAAATAAAATATAATAATGAAGAGACAAAAGATTAGCCATTACATGAGTTAACATTTAAGTAGTAGTAGTCCTAGTAGTAGTAGTAGAAGTTGTAGTAGTAGTAGAAGTAGTATTAGCAGTAGCAGAAGCAGCAGTAGTAGTAGTAGTAGTAGTAGTAGTAGTGATACAATGATGACCTAATTTAGCCTTCATGAAAACAGCACTTGTGCTTCACTGCAGCCCAGGTTTACATGTGTTGTTTGTTTATCATAAAATTCTTGGGGTTAACCATGAAACTTAAAGATACCAGCCGAGCCTTGACCCACTCCACTCCCCATTACGGACCTAAGGCAGCTGCCCCCAACATAAACAATTATTCCAGCTCCTATTTGCACAGGTGGGAGTTCAATATGAAGGTGCCACAGTCCATACATTACCCCATTCATCACATGATTAGATTTTCATGAAGTAGATTGGCTTCTCTCATTGGTTGTCACTTCAAATAGACAAAAGCCCCTCCCGTCCGCCTCTAAACCAACGGCCTATCTTTAGCTGGCGTACCTGCCAGCAGCGCTATAAAGAAATTAGTGTAATCATCAAGGCAATTAACATCAATAATTATCGACAGGAGCGCGTGAGGAGGCTGCGGTGATGGACAAAAGAGCGTCGCCGTGAGTCGTGCCAGTTTGAATGAGGACTTGTTATGGTTGAAAAGGTGTAATGAGAATAGAGCAGGTGAACATCATAAAGCAGGTATATAGGAGTTCACTAAATGAGGGCTAACTCAGAAATAAATCAGGACTAAAAAAGGGTTATTTGAAAGATGAAGATAAATGAGTTATCTTAAGTTGAGGTGTGTTTTGTTTCGTTTTATAAAGTCTTGGTTTGGCCCTGTTCTAGTCCTTGTCTGGTCCAATAAACCATGACTTAACCAGATGTAAATTTAAAGGAATGAGACACTAAAACTTAAGAATTTAGAATTAAAATCAGAACACAATTTGGACTCAATTTTTACAAAGTGACGGAATCAGGATTTTTTTTTATTTTTATTTTTTTTAATTAAAAGTGCATTATAACTTTTTTTTTTTTGCTTTTCTCCATGGAGATTTCATTGCTTTGACTGGAATGTTTCACAGTATGGCATTAAAACTATCTATCATCATGGAGACCAAACCAGGCCACATTACTGGTCAGGTAGGTGGAGAAGCGACCGTGTTCACAGTCAAAATGTCTGTTTTTCTTGGTATTTTCGAGCAATAAAACTGCCTGTAAAAGAATAAATGTAAGGTAAATATGTTTGATGTCATATTGTGAAACATCTGGCGCAGAGTTATGACATTTCCATAGAAACAAGAAGGTGACCCCCCAACCAAAAAGTTACATAGTCCACCTTTAAGTCATTACTAAAGAAAAGCTGAACTATACTAAACCATATTTACTGCTTTCCAATCCAATGACAGTTTTCTGGAAGAGGAATTGTTACGGCTGCGAAAAGGTGTAGAGTGCAACGGTATAGGAGCAGAATTAACTTCATGTAGAACGCACACCAGCAGGTAAGCCCCATAGATACACACATAATCACACACACACTAGAACCCCCTCCGTCTCCTCCCTGTTTGCCAGGAGTTGCACCTGCAGCTTATTATCCAGCCCTTTAGGTTGATAATGTGCGCAGGTGCCAAAGTGCCACAGCACCATTGTAACACAAACAACAGGCAGTGAAATGGGCACACACTCTTACAGATGTGCAATGATTAATTAATGTACGTACTACGGGTAAATTGTAAACATCGCACCGACTGTCCTTGTGGCTGCAAAACACAAAGAGGCGCATATGGTAAGAGATTTGTGAGATGAAAGAAAAACTGTGATTGTTTAATTATTCAAAGGTTAACAAAAATATTGCAATTTTAATGTGTTTCTGGGTGTGTGTTGTCCTATTTGTCAGTTGGAACAAAAATGCTAATTCAAAAGTGATTTCTCAAATTACTTGATCATACAGTAGCTTTAAAGATATAGAACTTTTCTACCGGAGAGTCGGCCACCTGCTTGTCTCCTGGAATGTTCCACAGCAGTAGTGTATTTGTCATTTGTAGTTTAAAAAACACATCGGAAAAACATCTGCAAAAAGCTCAAAGTTCACAATGAGACATCAATACAACCACATGAACAATGAACAATAGGCAAACATTACAGCAGTCAGTATGGCATTAAACCTGTCTATCTCCAAGAAGACAAGCAGGCGACAAGTTACAGGTCAGATCTGTGAAAATGTGAGCCTACTCAGTAAGAATTCATGTTTTTTTTCTTTTCAAAATAAAAAACATTGCAACTGAATGCCATTCCAGACGAAGGAATGTCATCTCTACGGAGGCAAACAGGTGCCGGACATCCCACCTAAAAAGTTACATAGCACGTTTAAGTAGCTGTTTTTCAATTTGTTGTTTTTTTTCATTTGTTTTTATAATGAATAAATGATAAATCTTGAAACAAATCCTTATTCTATAAATATGAGGTGATATAACATGGATGACTCATATCTACAAGGTACACAATCTGCAGGATGCCAATAATAACATCAATGTTATTCATATTTTTGCCATATTATTACAAATACCCTATTATATAGCAAGCATAGCAGCATGAACACTGTTGCTTGCTGAATATAAGCATATATCTATATTATATTCAACTAATGGAGATGCTGTGTATTCTTTTAAATGTAAAATATACATTTGTTTATAACTCTACAACTACAAAACTACATTACAGCAATATATCCAATTACCGGTACTTATTTTCAAGCAGCAGCTGTGTTTGGATAGGATAGGTCTTATGAGAGAGTAGGATGTAAAACTTTTCAAATAAAGCTAATGTAGCTTGGTCTAGAGGGTAATCAGAGCAAATTGCACTAAATTATCTTTTCTTTTCCCAGCGGAGGAACAGAGTTTAACCCATCCCAATATCACAGAGCACAGGGCTGCCACCGGGAGTCACCTGGGGACTTAAACCAGCAACCACGCTGGTCAAGGGCACTGACAGGAGAATTAACCTAATATACATGTTATTACATAGGGGAGACTGAAGCAATGAAGCAGCACAGTGCACAAAACAAGCCAAATCCATATGGAGAAAGACCCCCGCATAAAATCAGTAATATGACTACAGCAAAGGCACTATGTATTATGGGAATTAGAAACTTATTGAAGAAGCATTTTTCATACCCCTCTCATTCCCAAATTAACCACCACCACAAGCTAATTGAAACATTTACTTCATCAAGAGGTTAATCAAAGTTTAACAGTGACATGGGAAAACTCTGGACAAGTAACCAGTTAGACACGTCATCACCCTTCTTGCGCATTATTGTGTTACTGGTTTAATGGAGCTCAACAATCCACTCCAGTTCTGGAAGTAAATTTTCCATACATTTTTCCCATAGAATTTTGAAAAAATCAAATATTAAGAGTTCAAAGGCACAGTGGAGGCTAGGCCAGCTAACAACTACAGAAACAGATTTAAAATGATATTATAGGTCTTGTGGTCATTAGGTATCACATAGCTGAGTAGTCCCGAGCAAGCTTTCGAACTTTTAATATAATTTTTTTTTTCAGAAAGTCTATGAGAAAAATGAATGGGAAATTGACTACCCTACCATACCTGGCACCATCCGCTCCACTTATCCTGACTGTGGTGGAATAAAGGATTTAAGCAAGTTGGGAGTTTCTATCAAGTGTTTGAGGGAGTTCTTTTTCTTTTTTTTTCAGAGGTTGTTCATTAGTCAAGCTCAGGGGCAGATGTGGCTATACTGCAACTTATCATTGAGTGAATAAACAATGACAGGTAAAGATTATCAAGCACTATAAATTATAAAAGCACTATTCACCCAATCTTATTATGCCGTATGGTATACCAGCAGCTGCAGCAGATACTCATATTGTGCAAAGATTTGGCAAACACTGCTATCCTATCCTACACAAAGGTACTAAAAGGTACATTAATTAGTCTCTACAAAATATCTGAAATCAACCACTAATAATCCAATCTCTTCCTACACTTTACTGCACAAGCTCATAACATTTTTCTCCAATGAGGCAGCGCGGTCCTGCGTTTTGCCCGCCTGAGTTGGCATGGCGATGATTTTGTGCGCTGTATTGATAGAAAACCGCACAGAGATGGGAGAGGGCTGAGACACTGACCACAGGCAGCCAGATCCAGACTGCAGCGACAGATCTGTGTGGTGGTGACATCTGCTTTTACTCAGCAAAGAGCACTCCAGCACTTAATAAAGCATGTAATCACTCTGTTGTACGTCCCTATACAGACAAAGCAACACACAATATTTGGGTCTGTTTTTGCTTATAGTTGCATGTTGGTTTATCTACAACTGTGGGTCAAGGTAGTGTTTCACAGTACGGGGTGTGGGTACCACTGATGAGTTGTAGTGGTTGGGGTACTCCATTTGTATGACAGGAAGGCCATCAAATCAAATATATTGTGATAATTGTGATTAAAAAAAAGTAGCTCAGTTGGTAGAGCATTCGTCCACTGATCCAAAGGTTGGCGGCTTGCAATCCTGCTCTGGACATAACATCATTGGTTGAGCGGTCAGGCTGCGGTACAATTCCAGCTCCCACAGATGGCAAGACACTTAACCCACCTCGCCCCCAGTGTCTGTGGCGTTAAGCGACGTGGGGCCGTCCTCCTGCGGACCCACCACCCGCTGGAGGATCCATGAGGGACAGTGCATTGGGATCTGGGCAGCAGATCTGTCTGGACTGCTGCCGCCGTGACCCAAAGACTCGGAAAAAGCGGAAGAAAATGAATGAATGAATGTGATAATTGGAGTGTTTTTTTTCTACTTCTGTGTAATAGGTTTAATATTGTAGCCAAGAAGCTTTTATCCTTGATACCAAAACAGCGCGCTAAGTAACTTTCCTGATGAAGGGTCCGCTACCTGCTTGTCTCCATGGAGATGTTATTGCATTGCCCAGAATGTTCCACAGTATGGCAGTAAATCGATCTAGAAGATGATGATAGTAGGCCAAGTTACAAGTCACATTTGTGGATAACCAAACTCCTCAGCAGTATTTTTAAAAGTAATAGTTTTAAAAGACCTATAATTGATTATATTCAAGATATAAGTTTAATGCCATACTGTGGAACATTCCAGGAGACAAGCACATTGCAGAGCCCACATAAGAAAAGTTACAGTGTATCTTGACTACGCATTTAAATGATGTATATTATATGTTTACACCAAATTATCAAAGCACAGGTTGTGAAAATTGTTAACTGACAATTGACAAGACATTTTTATTCTTTTAATTTTAAGGATATATATTGGTTTAATTCTTACATCTTGGTTTTTGTCTCAATCCTGATCTGGCTTAGTCCTGGTTCTTAGTCTCGTTTCGTTGTGTTTAAAAAGAACCTTGAGAAACGCTGTTGGGGCATAACTAAAACCAGACTAGAGTTTATGATTGATCACAAGTACTTAGCACACAAGCAAGAAAGCCATTTACAAACTATAAAGGTGTCGTTCTTGCTTCCTGTATACACCTGTGTGCAATTTACAAGGAGGAGAGCAGGAACATTTTTGATCCTGTAGCCATGTGTAGCCTCAACAAAAGCAGCTATTGTAGGAGACATGACACCGTAGTTACTGTACCGTACTGTACTGTCTTGGATCTGGTATAGTCCTTGTTTAGACCTGGTTTTGTCCTAGCTTTATTCTTGGTTCCAACATGATTCAGTTGTATCCAGTTGTATTCTTAAATATCTGATAACATTCTGGATAAAACCTGGGATGATCCGGTATAGTCTTGGTTAAATCCTGCTTGAGTCCCCGTTTATTCCTGGCTTATTTCTCGTTAAATCTTGGGTTGAATCTGGTTTTAACTATGTTTAGACCTCATTTAACTATGTTTAGACCTTCTTCTGGCTTTATCTTGATTTATTCCTAATTTGATGCTTGTTTATTTCTGTAAAACCTAATTTTGTTGTGGTTTACAGAAAAATTGTCCTGGTTTAGCCATGATTTATAACAGGCTTAGACCTAGTTTTCACCTAATTTTGAATACAACAATTATGTTGAGAGCATTGTAATTATGTAGTTCATTTTCTGCACCAAATCTTCAGCCCAGCACTGGCTTTTGCAGTGAAAGTCTGAAGCAAAACTCTCTCTTACGCGTGTTCTCTGCATCGAGTCTCATATTTCAGCTAAACTGCCTTCTGCACCAGGGCCAAGGAATGCATCAAGCACCATAAATCAGAGCGCTTGATAGGAACTTGGCGGAGCAAAAGGGGCTGGGGCCACAGTACAGTAAAGATGTTTTAAGGTGAACATTACCATCTTAGTAAAGCCAAAAGACAGGAAGGGGAGGGTGTGGGCATAACTATGATTCAGGGGAGGTGTTTTGTCCAAATGACACAGCAATGAAAGGCCTTCTCACCTCTTTTAGCTCGTCCACATTCCAACACTTGCGAATAACTATGATCTCCCAGGCCTCAGAAGTCTGGCACTGTCTCCCATTTATATTTATGTGCATTCTGGACTCAGGAAACAGGTCATCTGTGGTGAGGAGTGCGCACAGGTGGGTCTGCTCTGAAAAAAAAGATAGCATGACAGAGGCATTTTTATAGATATGCTTTTGCGTAGTGGTTCTCAAACTGTGGTATAGGTACTACACGTAGTACAGTACACGTAGTACAGTTCAAACCCATTTGGAGCAGCGCATCATGTCTTTGTGTCCTTCACTCACCTAGCCTAGTGTGAACATGGTGTGCAAGTGATCGGTGGTAACTGGAAAAGCAGAATAGCAGCTTCAGTCTACCTCAGGGCAGCCGTGGCTATAGTTACTTGTCACCACTAAGTAAGCGGTGAGTGAATGAGTAATGACTATATCCACTACAGTGTAGCACTTTGACAGGCTTGACAGTCTTATACAGTGCAATACACGTGTATGGTATTTTATGGTTAGTACAATCGCATCGGTTTGCATGTTTTTGTGTTGCTGATTACAAATGAGTACATGCATTCTTATTTATTTTCATATTACGGTCTTTACTTGTGTGCACCATTGTTGCACTTCACTAACAAACGAACAACCAATGAAACAAAATGAAACAGTGGCAGTCGTAGTTAAGTCCTGATTTGGTTAAGTCCGATATTTAGTTCTGATTTCATTTCATATTAGTTCATTCTTACATTTCTCGATAGGTTTTACTCAAAAACTTAATTCATTCATCTATCGATCCATTTTCTTCCACTTATCCGGGGCCGGATCGCAGGGGCAACAGTCTAAGCAGGGACTCCCAGATTTCCTTTCACCCCAGACACTTCCCAGTCCGTGCGACGTAACTGGCCTCGTTGTAACTCATCATAAAGGACATCTGAACCTCTCTTAGTCTGACCCGTCCCCTTAATTCATAATGAACAAATACTTTATTTCGAATGATTCAGGCTTAATAACTACTTAGTTACGAGGTTAGGGTTATGAATTAGGGTTAGGGTATTAATTACATTTTTTACATCTTATTTTTATATCTTATTTTACATCTTATTTACTTATTTTATTATTATTATTACTTATCTTGTCTGTATGCACTTTTTTTTTTGTTCTAATTTTCTTTTGCACTAAGCTGCCTGGAGATAATGTGGCAAGTGAATTTCTCCTGTGTGAGATCAATAAAGTCTTATCTTAGCTTACATGAATACATGTATCGGTAGTTTTTATAAAGTATTACCTTAAATGGAAAACACACAGTTCCTTCAACTGTGACTGCAGAACCAAATCCTATCTCAAAACCTATGCTATTTACCAATTAAAATTACCCTGCGCTTAATCGGGTATGTTAATAGAAACAAACTGAAATGTTCCGCACATCTTTGCTAGACAAATATTTGAATATGTTCCGTATTCACTGTAGGGGTCTGAGTCTGTTTGCAAAAATGCACTTGAAGAGGGCCCTGGGAATAAAACAAGGAGGGTTGTCTGAAGCGCACTAGTCTTAAATAGCACTTTGAGCCGGGCTTGTGTATTCCCACACACATTTGCATAAATTTCATAGTCTAAGCCATGCACTGCGGCTGTAGCGTGTTATTAGTCTATGTAGAGGTTGCGAGTACACTGGAGCTTGTTGTTATCTCATTCAAAGCACCCTGGTATTATACCCAGCGGACAGAGGTAGGCCCTACGATTGTGGGATAAGAGATACACATTAAAGCATGTCTGTTCGGATGTAAGTAAAAGAAACAGGTGTTCAACTTTAATGTGTGTGTGAGGGAGAGAGATGGAGAGAGAGACTGGGAGAAGGATAAAAAAGAGAGAGATGGAGACAGGACGATTTGTCTTTTAGTGCTGGGAAAAAAATGTAAAAAAAAAAAGATAAAATATAGGATTATTTCATTTTGAAGATTAAACCTAGATTAATAAAGATCTAAACTAAGAAAGAAAAAACTGAAAAACTGCATTTAATGTCAACATAAGGCAGAAGAAAACATCGAATCAAACATTAAAACTCTGATATGGAAATATTATGTAAACACCAGTGGTCTACAAATGTCTCCACAAAAAAGTGTTAAAACTGCACTAAAGCATAACTGATTCAAAAAAATATAATAACTACAAGCATAAAAAAGCTACTTTAATTATTGATTTTTACTATCATTTATATTTTACCTTTTGTTATTATAGACTTAGACTTAGACAAACTGTATTGATCCACAAGGGAAATTGTTTATTATACAGTAATGTGTGAGCAACTGTCAAAGGAATTCCCCTTGTGGAACAATAAAGGGGTGTCCAAGTCCAAGAAATCAGAAGAAGCGTACATATGACTGTCGACAGATATTCATATCATAGTTGTAGAACCAATGACATATGTGCAGGCTAGGCTAATGTGTATGTTTGTATGCCTGGTACACAGTGCAGAGGTGGGGGTGCTCGTGTCATTGAAAAGTGCTCCCCTGTTCAACATGCTGGATTAGCAACAGCAGTTTCCCATGGATGGTCCCCTCCCGGCCCCCTGCCCATTTGCATAAGGCGCAGACAGGCGGAGATGCCACAAACAAACCTGCACATACAAACACAAAACTGGCTGCCTCCATCACACAAACTCCTCTTTTTAGTATTTTATTCAGAACAAACCCACCTGTGCACACTCCAGCCGAGTACGACCATGGGAATAATGTGGCTCTGCAAGTACCATCATCCACAGTCTTCCCAAACCTTGGCCTATACACAGACACAAAAAGTTTTAGTGCATGAGGAAAACAAGAGCAGTGAAAAAGTGAAAAATATATTTTTAAAGGTACACTATGTAACTTTTCTGGTCTACGATCTGCTTGTTTCCATAGTGTTAATTTACAATGTCCCACATTATGGCTTTATACCTATCTATTTCCATCGGAAATATCCACAGATCTGACCATGTTACAGGTCAAATCTGTGGAGAGGTGACCCTGCTCTCACAGTTATGTTTTTCCTGGGTAATTCTGAGCAATACACACACCTGCGATAGATGCAGTATGTTTAATGCCATACTGCGGAACATTCCATGCAAAACCATAACATTCCTGTATCACTTGATACAGGAAATGATGTGAGGCAGAAATAGGCTACTATATAAAAAGTTAAGATAAGATAAGATAAGATAAGACTTTATTGAGAAATTTACTTGCCACAGTAGCTCCAGGATAGTTTGAAAAACAAGAAAGTAAAGTGCATGCAGGCAAGAACGGAATAAAGTAAGTAATAATAAAAATAAGTAATAATAATAATAATAATAATAAATAATAATAATACAAACATTGACATACCTGTAGTAGATCTCAAGTGTTGCCTAATTTTAAAAGCTACACTACATTGTTGGTTGTTAATCAAAATTTGATTACATTACCATATAGTGCTTGTGTTTGTAAAGAGTAATTCCTCTTGGGCCTTACTGTCCTATATTCTGCTCCTGTCCTCTTCTGCACTGGTGGAAGTTAGATTTAAGTGGAGTGGCCTTGACTGGCATTACCGTAATTAATGATATAAGTGGCACCTCCTCACCTGCTATTTTGTGATTATATTTCTCTGTATTGAAGTCTTGATCCCTGCATTGTCCATATAAATTCTTCCCGGGGCCATAAACCAATCAGATTCGAGCCATAATGACTTCCCGCTTAAGTGCATTAGACTTTGATGTCACGAGAGGATCAGATTAATTCATTACCTGATTCCACCAGAACAAGATGAATATTATATCCCTCCCATAAAACTCTGGGATGTGACAGACTTCTTTGTGCTAGCATTGGCTCGGGTCCAGCACTAGCCCGGTCAAGTTGGCGTGAGGGAACGTGGTGTGCTTTTCTCCTCTCTCCTCTCTCCCCTCGCCTTCTTTCTCTCCATCTCCGTAAGGCGCCGCATAACCTCTTCAAAACTGGACAAACACAAAGCCAATCAACAAATCTCCCATGCTTGAGCCCTTCGTAACATAATAGGACCAAATCATCGTCTATTTAGCTTCGTCAAATCACTGACAGCAGGGCTTGATAAAAGAGAGTGGAAAATATGTAGGGTACAAGACGCTGCCAAGACCCTCACCGACTCCTATTGGAGCCAGATGTTGACTCAACTGGCCAATTTTGATAAATGGCATAATGATTACCATTATAGATCGGGTAATTTTATATCAGCGTGCCACATTGTTGGGTCTTTTTAATGATAGCCAAATGAAGCCTGGTTTAATGCCCCAGGCCAGGTGGGCTTCTATAGGCTACAATGTGCAACAAGCAGTACCCTCTATACGTACATGCAGAGGTGGGAAGAGTGGTCAGAAATTACACTCAAGTGGAAGAATTGTTCTGAATAATGTGGTTCAAGTAGATGTAACTGAAGTGGTACAAATAATTAATCAAGTAAAAGTCAAAAGTTTGTGCGAAAAAGGCACCAAGTTACTTTTTGGGTGTTCGATTTATGCTTTGAGAACACACACAGAAATTATGATGTTATAAAACAAATAATAAGAAAAATAAAAATAATCATCAGTCATAATTGGTGGTTTTCAGATGTGATGATGTCATACAGTATGTCCATGAGCCAGTTTCCCCTATTGATCACATTGTACTTTGCCATAAAATATCCACAATTCACACATATTGAACCTGATCATTTCTATTAGTGACCAACAATATAAACCATATTCATTTGAGCTGCCATCCATCTGTTTTAAATAAAGAATATTGTGATGTCACCAATACATATTTTAATAATAAGTACACACTCCCACTGCATATTGAATAGGGTTACCTAACTAGAAACTGTAAACAAATAGCTGTGAGTTTCATAGTAATTTCATTGTAGTTAGCTCCTCCCTGCAGGCAGATATAAACAGTGTCCACCAGCACTCTAACCAGAACTGAAGAAGTAGCTTGGATGAGCCAAATAAACTTTTGTCCAGTTGACAAATTGAATTTCTCCTTTTGCCATGGATTCTACTTGGACGACTGAGGGATTCTTCACACATATTTTAATAAAGGCATCAATTAACCTTTGTATTGGCTGAGAAAATTGTTGGTGCTGCATATTAACATTACAAAAAGAGAATACACAAACATGTTATGGCAAAACTGCTACAAGAGAAGCTAGAAATTATTCATATAAGTCTTAAACAACTTTGTGGTGGCTGCAAAGACTGCGTACAGTCTATAGGTGGCCTCTAGCTCCTGCTGTAGGCCTGCGTGAAGTTGGCCCCCCATTAGACGCACACCTCCACAAAAACTATGTCAATCGTTTGTGCTTCGTTTGTGCTGTTTTGTGCTGCAAAAAGTTTTGTTTGTGCTGCTTTAGTTTTTGAGATATTAACGATTCTTTTATAGGTCAAATTTCTGGTCAGCCAGCCCCCCACGAAGCTTAAAAATACTCTAAAATTGCCCAAAATGGTGTCAATCGTTTGTGCTTCGTTTGTGCTGTTTTGTGCTGCAAAAAATGTCGTTTGTGCTGCTTTAGTTTTTAAGATATGAACGATTCTTTTATAGGTTAAATTGGGGTCTGCCAGCCCCCCACGAAGCTTAAAAATACTCTAAAATTGCCCAAAATTGTGTCAATCGTTTGTGCTTCGTTTGTGCTGTTTTGTGCTGCAAAAAGTTTCGTTTGTGCTGCTTTAGTTTTTGAGATATTAACGATTCTTTTATAGGTTAAATTGGGGTCTGCCAGCCCCCCACGAAGCTTAAAGGTCCCATGGCATGAAATTTTCACTTTCTGAGGCTTTTGAACGTTAATGTGAGCTCCCCTACCCTGTTTAGCCCCCCCCCCCCCATGGTTAAAAGTTGGGAAATGTCTAAACTGAGCATTTGCGATCCTTTTCTGCGTTACAAAAAATCGGAGCTCAAACAGGCGATTTTGAACAAAGCACCTTATTGACGTCAGATCGAAAAAAGAAATGCAAATGCAGTTCCACCCCCGTCTGTCTGTACTCAGCGTCTCTGTAAATCACGCCCAGAGAGTTTGGACTGCGAATGCGCTAAGCAATGTGAAATGCGTTTTTTTATTTGCCTGGAGGCACGTCCGAGTGTTTCTAGGCTCGGAAGTCCTTTATCTGAGCCTCTGGACCTTTGAACAGCAGTGGTTTAATTTTATTTTCTGTGGAAATGTGTTTATATTTCAATGGAACGCTTCAAATACCTCCCCCCGTGCAAAAACAAGGAAATGGATCAGCTGAGAGCTGACAGCGGAGAGCGGAGAGTTTGGCCACGCCCCCACCCTCTACTATAGGCCAGCTCTTTTCTCCTCATTTGCATTCAAGCAACAACGCCCAGAATAAAGTGTTTGAGAGAGATATTTATGACTCTTTCTCATCTTATCTCTGTTTCTCATGCACTGAGTGTTGATTTTGAAGAAGGATTCATTTACAGTATTAGGGAACCATTAAGGAGCCATATAAAAGCATCAAGAAGTACCATGTCATGGGATCTTTAAAAATACTCTAAAATTGCCCCAAATTGTCTCAATCGTTTGTGCTTCGTTTGTGCTGTTTTGTGCTGCGAAAAGTTTCGTTTGTGCTGCTTTAGTTTTTGAGGGGGGGCTGGTTGATCCCTGCAAGCTTTTGATCAAAATAAAGTTAATTGATAATACATTTTGAGTAGGCTAGTCTTCAGGAGGGATAGTGCACGGGTCCATGCTTCATATAGGCCTATGAGTGCCAGTTGTCTTTAACCAACTGCAGGCTTAAACACATCGCATAGCTTCTTAATGAGATTTTAATTGTCTGCTTATCCTAACTTTTGCCTGCTCCGTGTTCTCAATCCCATTAGGAAAGCTTATTAGACTTTAGCTTGTTCATATGTGGCATAATGACCTACATGGGTCTTACCTTGTTCGACCCAGTGCGGCCCGGCTCGGGTGACTTGTCTCCGGTCTCTTGTCTCTCATTCCTCGGGGATTGGGGTTTAACTGTAGATTAGCTGCAGAATGACGATAAAGGCCCCGTGGGTATGTGGGGTCATGGGAGCACTCCAGGACACCAACACTAATGTTTACTTTCAGGAAATACTGTCACAGACACTTCTGAGAATCAAAGAAATCCAATTAGTTTAATAGTGAAGTGAAATAGTGCTCTGAGCCGACAGTGTCCTCGCACAACCTACGGCGCTAACCTTGTTTTGCCCAATTTAGCAACGTGATCAAAAAAGTGCACGTACAGTATGAAACTTTACCTGATTAGAATATTTCCATAAAACTGTCTTGGAAACTACAAGTAGGAGAAATGACAAAAGTGATATGTCAAACAGGAGAGTGGCTTACATGTTTTTGAGATTTGTTGGCGTAGCCTGGACATCTGACTCTTCCTGTAAATAAAATTAGCCTGTCATAGATCTGTTTGTTTTATACACAACACGTGTCCTTTATTACTGAATTAAAGAGATACGCTTAATTTAGCAATGGCTAGCTCCCACATTAGAAGTAAACAAGATAAATCTAGTTTAGAACAGCAGAACCCTGCAGAACCTGTTGGCCCCGCCTCACATTCATTGAGCTACTGACTGGACATATGATTCCCAAATGTGGGGTCCTCGGGCCCCTGGGGGCCACAGAGGCGTTGCAGAGGTTGTTCCCACAAGTATAAAAGAAATTGAGTTTTGAAATCACCTTTACATGATAGGTCTGTTTACATTTACTGCTTTATATTACTAATAAGCCTACAGGTATAATTATGCATTTTAACATTACACATTGTACTAAATATAGAGAAGATTTACTTTATTGATCTCACACAGGAGAAATTGTCCTCTGCATTTGACCCATCCTGTTATTAGGAGCAATGGTCAGCACATGATCTTATTGCTTAGATTGCTTACGGCCATACCACCGTGCCACACGGGGGTCGAACCCAGAACCTTCTTGCCACCGTGCCGCCAATATAATGTACATTTTTATCATTAGGAAATGGCTGCCTTAAGCTATAATGTAGCTCGTTTGCTTTGCTATGTTATAGAACAGCATCAAGTTACTTTTGGTCAATATGCCAAATATTTGCATTCAGTAGACCAAAATTATTAAAGAAATAGATCTTCCAAGTTGGGTCTGCTACCTGCCTGTCTATGGGTTTGTTATTGCTTTGCCTGGAAAGGTATGGCATTTAAAATATCTTAATTGAAACAAGCAGGTCTCTCCACCAGAAAGTTGCATAGTGCATGACGCACCTTTAAATGAAGTAGCGTTTATAGATTTAGTGTGACTTAACTTTCACATTTCCATTTTCTTAACTAATGTAGTTGTTAGTTGTAGTAACCCACTGTCAACACTTTTTCAGTTACTCCATATCTGACCTCTACTGAATTTTCTAACCAAACATTTGGACATTTTAAAGAATGAAATGGCACATCTTTGTAGCATAGCTCATTTTATTGTTTAAACAGTTTTGCATAGGAAATATATCCACTTCCAGTAATTGACTGCAGTAAAAACAGCTGCTAGCAGTATAGGCTGGATATAACAGTAACAATCACAAAAAGTTGAGCCATTATTTACATTGACTTTAATCTTGTGGCAATTTTAGCCCCTGCACCAAATGTAACCAGCTTGGAGGCGCTTGCCCATATTAGCTTGGCGTTTCTAAAATCAATAAAAGAAGAAGGGATATCAAGGCCTTCACTATAGTACAGTTCACATTGGACACCTGCGGCTCCTAAACTGTAAATGATAAGATAAAAACAAAACAAAAGTTTCCCAAAAAATTCATCTAAAACGTACATTCAGATACATACATAGACCTTTGCACACACTTGCAGTGTTACTACAATCACTACTGGAGACAGTTTACATATTGTTTAGTTGTTGTTGTTGTTGTTGTTGTACATATCCACCTTGCATCATAAATACACGTGTGCGCAGAGGGAAGTAAAAGTGCCACAAGACCCCGATTAAAACCAAAGTCAGCCCTGCAGAAAAAAAATGTGACTTTTTCTATTTAAAAAAAGAAAAAAAAAAAGAAAAACATAATTTCCACCTTTCACTGCGCTGTTAGCATTATCATGTAGCATTAACTCATATCCCCTTGAACAGAAGTACAATTTTAAGCAAGCTTGATGTGGGCATTGTGTGCGGACATGTTTTCTCAAAATAAAATCACAAAATGAACAATAACAAAAGCAAATTTCCAGATGCCACATTGGGTTCTGCATGATGCCGTGTTCTTGTCACATATGAAAGTTAATTATCACATTTTACAAGTATATACAACAGACACTTGGACAGCTTGAACAGGCACTGCATTGCTATCTTTTTTGTCTTCTTTTGGTGAATGTTACATCCTGTAAAAATGCTGGTTTTCATGTTTTTAGGAACAACCTGATGCCAAGTGACTAGCAGCTAGCCAAAGAAGTATGGAACAAGTGTGAGTGTATTGCTCGATGTACAAAGAAAAGGAAAAACAAAAAAGCAATTTAAAGTCTGCATGTAGACGTTTTTTCATACATATTGCATGAGTGCCACAGGTCCTCCTTGCATAAAGTTGTCCTGTTTGACATTATAATACTTTTTAAAAGAAAATAATGTTGTCATCATGAGGCTCTAGAAAGATGTTGATTGGTGGAACACTGATTTAACGTTTCTACAGCCTCTTTCTGCATTCACACCTGTGTAGTATTTGCTTGACACATACTACCAGCTGGAAGGTACAGTACCCTATTCCCAAACAAAGTGTTCAAATCCGGCGATTTACGGAAAGTGCAAAATCAGCATTTACTGACAATTTTGAGCGACATTTCTTAAGACCAAATCGGGCTCAACGTTGGCGAGTCACATCTGAAACTAGGCGTAGCACCAGTCAAGTTGCAATAGATTTGATAAAAATAAAAATTACAAAAAAGAAATTTATCAAAGACGTTTGTCACTGCAGTTTTTACCCTGCTTCACGTATTTTTTTAATTTTCTTTTTTTCCAGGTGCAATCTGGGGCCTTTCTACTGGTTAAGTGACGTGACACCTCCCAGCTGCTACAAGAACACACTCACACCACAAAAGATCTTGTTGGACAAGAATTCATCACACCCATTTCCAAAAATAAAAATAAACAAAATGCGTAAATCACATCACTCGCTATGGCCACACTAATGAAAGAACAACAATTCAAATACTTATGATTCCCACATGGAAATATCTAAGCACTAGGTTCAGAAATAATAATAGCAATAATTAAAAAAGCCTTCATGGTTGCTGTTTTTTTACTGATTTCTAAAGATTCCCCTTGCTTTCTGATTTTACAAATACAACAAAAACACTTTAGACTCTAATAATTAATATTAAGGGAAATCTGGAGAGTTCTAACTCAAATCCAGCCTCCGAAAAAACACAAAATTTCCTAAAATGGAATTCACTAATTTTCCCCAAAAACTGAAGATTTACAAATAAGGGCTTAAGAGATAAAGTTTTACAGTGTACAAACTCCTGTCTTTGATATTACAGGATTTCTTTTTTATTTCTAATAGAAAGACCCTCATTTTTACGTTTAGTGTCCGAGGCACTCTTGCTCACACATACACCAAGCTGCCACTTCTACTGCCATCAGCCAGGATTTTACCCTTATGTACAGTCTCCTATTCAGATACACAGTGACCCTGACACATATCGCACATGCATTCACACACACACTCGGGGACAATGCACTTCAGTGGGGTCTCCGATGGCCATTGGCTGCAAAGCACTTACAAATTTTTAATCCACAAGAAGAAAATTATCAAAAAAGAAATTTCAAAAACAGTGCACATAATACGGGGTGGCTTTTTCTATCATTTTTTTTCTACATAAGGGTGAAGTTGGAGAGATGGAGCTTGACTTGAGGGAATAAATTGTTTTATTTCCTGCATCGTATACTGTAGTAGCCCTCATGATAGCACTTGAAGACACGCTGCCAGTTCTCCGAGGGTCAGTCTTTCACGATAGTAGGGAAAGAGTGCAAAAAAGACGACAAGGAAATTTCACATTAAACTTGATTGCGATAAGAAATAATGCCCTGCTGTATGCCTGAGAGATTGATCGGTAACAGTTTAGAATAACTCAACAATATCATAAAACTGTGTAGTATGAGGGTGGAAATGGGTTGATGATTACATTCCCACTCTGATCTATTATATACTGTTGACGTGTCCTTGGGCAACACACCAAATCGTAACACGTTTTAATGCAACTTAAAGGCATCTGATAGATAAACAATAGAATTTTTATGCTTTTTTTTGCAGATACAAAGTAAAACCCTCAATTTTAGAAAGAGGAAGCAAACAGCTGGTGTTGCTGGTTCACTCCTCCTCTTGACCCTGTGCCCTTAGGCAATACACTTCATCACCAGAGCCAAGCCCAGTAAAAGTAAATGGACGATGGCAAAAGAAAAGCGCACCGGACTTAAAATTGCAATGTTATACCAAATAGTGTAAGTTATTCTAAAATGTTACCACTTATTGTTGAATACTGTCATAACGGGGAGAAGATGATTGCCTATGTGCTATATTTAAGTGCTATGTTTTTCATTCTACTGGGTTCTATTTAAGCATCTATTCTTGCTGGGGAAGGATTTGACATACAGTAATGTGCATATCATATTTACATTTATACAAATTTAATACTTATAAAATACTTTTTTTCTGAAGGCGTGCCTGAGCCTGTCTGTAGTTGATTCGGACAGCACTCAGCAGTAGTTGGTGCGTGATTGTTGCGCATATCACAGGCCACTTCTCTGTTATGTTTAAGGCATCTACTTGGGAAATTGCATTTGCGAAATTGAACAGCGATAGTCTTCCATCGTTATAGGGAACAAAATTAGAGAACAGGCGAAAATAAAAACTAAAAATATATCAAAACGATTCTCAAAATGATTGTCGAACTCAAGTCAAGCTGTCTCTCCTGTGATAAAATGAGTCAATGTTGCGAGCTAGCACCCCAAGTGGAGAGTTAGAGGAAGTGTCACAGTAGACCAATCAGTGACTTTGCAGCCGTAGTAAGACCAAGGGTACATTTTGAACAATTAATATTAAAAATTAAATAAAATTCCATCTCAAATTCAAATTCATGGGCTCGCCGCCATTCGGTAGGCTGATTTGTTAAAAATTAAAAAGACCTTGTCATATACTGCATAGAAAGCAGTCCCCACTTTGGTCGATAAAAAAGGAAAAATTACCCACGGCAACAACAACATCATCAACATCAACAATGACAAACAACAATATCAACAAAATAAATGCATTACAATATTGTCTATCTCCAAACTAGCCTCTAATAATGACGCATCTATAAGCACTACCTACATAGGCAAAACTTGGTATTGCATAATTTTCATAATTCTGAGTCCACCCTCCACAATAGTAACTGGAAGATGAACAAAATGAGCATTGAAAATAAAAGGAAAACAAAAAGATGACAGGTTATTAGAAAAACCACCAAAATACTGAAAAAATGCTGGTTGATTACAAACTTTAAAACGGCAACTATACACAGCCTTGATATGCAATGTAACTGTGAGATAGAGTAGTACATGAAGTTAAAAATCAACAATTTCATTCAGAGTACAAAACAATTCTTATCATAAAAATGTTAATTTTTCTATAATGATAAATGCAGCAAAAACAAGTGTAGTGATGTCTCTATATTCAAAGGCAAGGCACGTAATGTGGACTATATGTCATCGTGCAAATTAAGAGATATTGGAGAGATTTCCTTTATAAATACGTCAGGATTGGAGAGGCAATGGCTGTGAACATGCCGTGCACAATTCTGGATTTCAGGGATTTGCCACCACCTGGTTCATAACCGTTTCAGTTTGAAACCTCTTCCACTGTGGGTGACCTTGCACACACCGCAGCTTTTCACATAAGCTTACTGTACATTTGCATGAATTGTCCATGATTAATACTTTGCATTCCATATTATATTCTGTAAACATAAGCTTTAGAAGCTGATGGCCAAATGCATATGCTCTTGATCTTATCGTAGCATCAAAAGTGAAGTTGTTTTTATACACGCTGTGTTTCAGTTCTTTACTATTTTGTCATTTTCCTAAAAAATAAATAAGACATTCCCATTCTGATGGGAAGCATTAAAGAAGTGCTGCTGAACAGGTAGCTTAGTGCCTGCCTTCAACGGCCTTGATGTTTTCTCCTTTGAGCACACGGACAGGTGACTGAATTTGAGTTTGTATGTTTATTTAAACATTTTACAATTCAATAATTATCCCCTTTGTTTTAGAGTCTTAGGGCTGACAGACTGATAGCTTCCCTTCAAAAATTCAATTGCACTTGCCTCTTTTCCTTATTTTCGCTTTTAAGTCCTTTTGAAAAGGAGTCGCAAATTCTTTTATGAGGGGTTCAATCTCAGGCCAAGCATTTAGTGTTTTTTGAAAACCGCATAAAGAGTTTTCAACTCTTTCCGTGTTTACATTAATTATTGAAGTAAAGAATAAACAAGTCAACACATTTGTCTGAACAAAGAGTCGTATCACAGTAAACTGAAATCAAACGGAAGAAGAAACACTCTGAATTCACATGTTTGTTCCTATGGGGTACACAGTGAGACAGTGTAGAGTCTCGTCCACCAGCCAGAGGTTGTACCCACCCCTTCACGTGTGTCAATGAGCATCCCTCAACATGGAAAAGATTACCACTAAGAGACTAGAGTGTCATGCAATAAAACATTAAGGCATCTATACATCACAGTATTTGAATGGATTTGAAAGTCCTGCACACAACAACTGACTGGTGGTTGGTGGAGTGTGGAGCGGGCTGGAGACAGCAGACCTAAAGTCTATGATTCTCCCTCCGTCCTGCTTCAGTTCTCGTCTTCTCGGCCAACGTCCAATCATAGGGGCTCTCTGGGGGGGCGGGGTCACCAAAGGAAAATACAGGGGAGGGGGGTTTAGATTGTGCAGCGTGGATATACTGCTTGCTGGTTTCATCCATGGCTGAAGACACCTGTAGTGCTTGCGATGCACCACCCAAAAGAAAACAAAAAACAAAAAACATCCCCCCAAACCTCCACCATCTCGGGTCGACCTGTCCACCATCTGAAAGGGGGAGGGGGGTTCCTAATCCAGCCTCTGTGAAATGGACTCAGTTCCCGGTTTCAGCCTGGACCAGTGGCTCACCAATGATGTTTATGCTGTAGTTCTGGTGGACATTTGTTGGCAGAATCGGAGTCCCGTTCGACACTTGGAATGGAACTAAGCTCGCCCAGGTACCAGGACTGCTGGGAGACAAGAAAACACACAAAATGGCAACAAATTTAACAGGACGATAATTAAAACTGTCAAAAATAAATATTAGTATATTTTTTTACTGATTACATTTAGCATCATTTTATATTAAAGACTTAGACAAACTTTATTGGCAAGGGAAATTATTTGGACACAGTAGCTCACTCATCACAATATATTATAATAACAAAGAGTAAAAAATAAATGGTAATAATACATTCTAAATAAGTAGCAATGTGTACCAACTGTTATTACAAACATACAGGGGGTCCTCGGGTTACGACGGTCTCGGGTTACGACGTTTCGTGGTTACGAACGCGCCCCCATTAAAAAAAATATGTATATATTACGCGTCATTCCGTCTTACACGGTTTAGCGTGGTAAGAGATGTAAACAAACGCACGCGGCGCGCGGCGCACGGCGGAAGAATACGCTCTGTTGTGGTTGTAGGGAGAAGAAGACAGCCTCATGTGCGTGCCCAATGTGGGCGGAAGTACCTGATGTGGGCTCTGATCTGCTCCTATGAAAGCGGCAGTGATAACCAAGCAGCGTAGTGGTCTAATTATTGAGATGGAAAGGTTATTGGTGCTTTGGTTGGAAGATCAAAGGCAAAATCCGGTTTACGACGAAATTCGGGTTACGACGCGTCTTAAGAACGGATCAACGTCGTAACTCGAGGACTCCCTGTAGTTAAAAGCTAATTATTTATTCACTACCATGCAAGACATTTTAATTGAGACATAGATAATTATGTAAACAGCATATGTTAAATAAGAAATGGTTCATTTTGTACATAGGCCACACCACTATAATTATATGACTAGAAAATGCATTTCACTTTGTATTGACTTTTACTCATTTGAACTACTTAAACACACTTTCCAATAATAACAGTAATAACAACTAGGTTCCTATCATAACATTTAGATGCTAATCCTAATACAATTGTAATCTGTTCAGACACAGGTGTTAATTCTGCTTGAATAAACAGACCATGCCACACAGATTATGGAACAGAAAAGCATGGAGAGTGGTATAGATTGTAGATGAGGTGGTGATAGTGGTGGTAGGGGGCGGTGATGGGTAAAATAAAGCAGGGGGTGAGGACTGGGGGGGGGGGGGTGAGAAGGGGAGAACGGAGAGATGGGGGGTGAGGGGGGGCACCCTACACAAAGCTGTCCCATCCCTATTCATCTCACGCTAATGGCAAAACAACACAGCGATTGTTCCTCCGGTGCAACGGTGCTAACTGAAAGCGCGAATGGAGAACAAACAGTGTGTTGTTCCCGTGGGGTGCGGAGCTACGTAGATGTCAGATAATTAGCCCCGCCCCCCCCCCCCCCTCCCCCCCCCTGAAAAGCCCCCAGCAGCATACATGCACTCGTCCATAGGGCCCTCACTGCCACCTACCCCTCAGCTGTTTATAAAGAATACCTGTGTCAATTGGCGATGCAACAGCAAACAAGCAAAAGCAAATAACTGAAAAGAAAATCTTAATTTATATATTACTGTACATGTAGTTAATATGATTCCTTTTTAAACATATATGATAACTTTTTCATCTTTTGAATCTGAAAAATGAATCTAATACTATATAGAACTGAACTAAAAATTGAACCTCACCTCTTGTCACCAATATATATAAATAAAAATATCTATATAATATTTTTTATTTTTGCTTGTTGCTGTTGACGACTAGAACCTATCCCAGCTGTTTTGATTCTTACTGGACCGTGGCCAGTTTGTCAATTCATTAAAAAATAATTTTATTTAATAGTACGTTGCCAAAACTTCTACACAGAGATTGAAAATGTCAGAAAACTCATCAAACATCAACTAAGAAAAGTAAACTAAAAACTACAGTATATCTTTTGCCAAAACAAGCGAGCCTGATCACACTGACCTATATAGGTTATAAGACATATTGAAAAAGTTTTTGATACATTTTGGTTTATAAGGAGTTAACCTCAAGTCTAATCCTCTGCTTTTTCCTGCAGGGCCCATCCTCACACTCCGCTCCCTCCCTCCGCCTCTCCCTCGCCACTCTCGTCCTGCCAAAAATCATCGGACAGGAAACGAGAGATTAAGTTTTTCCTACCTTCGCCGAACAAAGAGCGCACAGATCGGACAGGGGCGGCACATTTCCTTTTGGCCCATTCTCCCTTCTTTTACATCTCTCTGTTTTATGAAAGCCTGCACAGGTAATGGCTTACGTTTCTGGGGGACCACACAGACACAAAGCTGCGCTGGCGGGGCCTTTGTGACCGCCGTGGCCGCAGGATCGGTTTTAATCTTGTTAAAATCGATGGCTGTCGCTACAAATCTACGTCTTGTAACTTAAAGCAGAAGTGGTCAGGATTTCAAAGCAAAGAGCAAAGAAAAGCCACTGTCCAAACACTGAGAATCACAAATGTACCATCGATGCTAATAAAGATATTGAATCCGCAAGGAGCTTCAGCTTTTTTGATGTCTTATAGATTTCTGCTAAATTATTACCATTTTACTATTAATGAAATTAAACTCTTTTTTGTTTATAAACTATTACTGCACCCAAGGCCTTTTCCTGTATAAAAATTGAGTTTAAATGATTATTGTAGTGCACCCTTTAATAAATGTTTTACCTTTCAGCCAAATTAAATTGAATAATATAATTGATATTATTTTAAATGTACAAACCAAAGTTTACTTTTTTCAAGAAGCAGAATATGGCTTTATAAATTATAAAACAGGTTCAGTCATGATTTAAATATAGCCTATAAGTCATAAGTACCAACACAAACTACTTAGTATAATAACAAAATGTAGGAATTTATTTTTTTTTCTCTCAAACTAAAATAAGATTGTAACTGGACTTCACTCAGAAAACTCCATCCTGTCTCTCATTGTCCTTACATGACATCTCGCTCTCTCTTTCTTTCTCTTCTCTCGCTCAACCGGGCAGCTTTAGGACGTGACTGACAAAGTGACCTCCATCATGGGATTTCCTTAGGTAACCTTCCCAAGATGGCCGCCCCTCACCTCACTCCCCCTCTGGCCTCTGCTGTCCCTGTCCTCTCCCAAACCCTGCTAATTCTGCCCCCTCTGTGAGCGCGCACTACAGGCCGGAGCATTCAGCGCACTTGGTTTAAGGATTAGCTCCCTAAATTAGATTATCTGATGGCATCTTAATGGATTGCTGACCCATTTCCTGCACAATGGCAACATGCAGGTCTGGCTGAGTTTTAATTTGAGGGCTAATACCAAGGAGCGCTCCGGCAAAGGGCATCTGAGATAAAAGAGAAGTGATCCAGATACCTGTACATGACCAATTTTGCTTACATAAGAAAAAAAAAGTAAATTTAATTTGTTTAACTGGGATATTTACATGGAAAAGCCTTAATATTGTTTTTTAAAACTAAAAAAAATGTAGCTTCAGTACATTTTTGACTAGTTAATTTCTGCCCTTATTATTATTATCATTATTACACGTTCTGTTATGTTTGCTACGAATTGACAAAGCACATTCCCATATTAAATCATCTCTTCAAAACCCCCTTTCAGTAAATTTATCTTCTGTTTGTCTGTATTTGTCTCCTTATATAAAGTCTTTAGGTATCTAGAAAAGCATTGCATACAGTATACATCTATCTATGTTTATTGATCTTGTTCACTGACAATGACAGTAAAGCTGTTCAGAAATTTCCTTTAGCAAACTAAACCCACAAGAGCAGTGAGTAAACTCTTTGTGCCAGTCCCAAGCCTAAATAGATCAAGAAGGGCCTTAATTGAAGCTTAAATCCTATATTCATATTTCACAAGCCAAATCCACATTGAGTAAACATTATATATTGCGCAGAGAACAAACATACTACTGTGCTTACTCTGAGAGAGGGACCTTGATCTGCTATGGGGGACATTTTCCTACCTCCACTGATGTTTTAAGGGGCCTGTTTAGGGGCTGCTGTGGTGTGTGTTTTGTAAAGTTGCTAACACAATCTCCCACACGCCTGCACACACTTCCAGGGAAAGAGGAAGACTGGCTTGTAACAGGAAAAAGGCTTAGCTCAGCTCGCGGGGCTGTGTGCGCAGAGGTGAACCGGTTCAGGTTTTTCCTTGCGCTGGGGGATGAGAGAGAGCGAGAGAGGGGAAAGAAAGAGGATAAGAAGAGGGAAAGGGAGGAGGGAGAGAGAAAGAGGGGTTCTCGGTGTATGTTTAAGTTAAGGAGAGTAAAGCGTGACTCCCGCCCAGACAATACTGAGCTTGTTACATTGTGGACGATGCTCACGTGGCTTGAAAGCACTGACCTGGGATGACTTCTCTTACCTGTACTAGTTCAGACTAATGTTGAAATGATACAGTACTAGGCCTGTCATGATAAATACTATATAGAGTATTTTTGGGACTTTTTGAGGGTCAATACTTATCGTTGGGGCTTTTTCTTCATACTAGTTGGAACTATTTTGGTTATTTTCTGTTGTATGATAACATTTGAGCTGGTTGAATGAATTATTAACTTCCATGACTCATTATAGAAACAAACATTCTGTTATTTATTTATTGCAGTTTGTGTGTTTTTTGTTTTTTTTTAACCAATATAGTATGTTTAGAATATTTTTAATGGATAATTTTGCTTCATGGTTTGGTTTCAATATTATCATTTATCATCTATATTTACTTATAGTACAGCAAGTGTTTTACTGAGTGGGAGTAAAATTATATGATTTAAAGATGCACTGTGTAACTTTTCTGATACTTGTCTCCATAAAGATGTTTTTTCTTGCCTGGAATGTTCCATAGTAAGGCAATAAAGTTATCGCGGTGCAAACAAGCAGGTGACACTACCAAGCCAAGTTATTAGTCACATCTGTGGAGAGTCAAGTCCTAGGTATTTTGGAGCAAAACACATATAATTAATTACACCATTGACAGATAAGTTAATGTCATGCCATCCTACCAGAAAGTTAGGTATTGCACCTTTTCTATTTTTCAGTTACCCATTTTTTGTTGATTTAAATTCCATGTTGGGCAAGCTTGGGCACTACATTTTGCATTGTAAGAGCAGCGCCTTCTAAGAGGTCTGGAAGAGTTTTGATTTAGATTTTTTGTAATTTTGTGTATTTGTACAATTTGCATTCTTTCATATTCATACCTTTTTAAGATTTTAAATTGTATTTTATTTTTAATTTGCATGGGGCAGATCTTTTACCAACTACTAAACAGAACACTCGCAAAAGCAACACACTGAAACATAAGGTGAGATGGCATAAGGACAATCAGACAGAATGGTGAACACATGAATCTACTGTATGTAAGTTGCATATAGAGACAGGCTTGAAAGAATGAAATCTTTACCTTTGCCAAGTAATCCCCAAAGTGTCCTCTGTGGCACTGGGGCCATAATGCCTGCCGTTTTGAGTCACGCTCCAGTCACACTTCCTCAGCTGTCAATTGAAACCTAGCGGTCAGATCACTGGACCAAGACAACTTCCACTTCAGATTACACTACTACAACTCAACAGTGAACACAGGGCATGCATAGGAGAGCTACAGCACAGTCAATGGGGTTAGTACACGTATGACAGTTAAAGAAAGGCTATGGACACAATAGACAGAAAGGAATGGGGCATGCGGTTAGAGGGAGTGGCCAGAGGTGGAAGAGGCTGTCAAAATGTGTGCTTGTATATGTATTTTTAGACTAGGAAAAGTTTCTAAAGCCCCTTACCAGTACTATTTTTGCTACAAATGCTATTACTGCTTAGTTAATTATTATTTGAGTATATATTTTTTGCTATAAAATGTGAATGTATTACTAGTCTACTACTACTACTGCTACTACTACTGTTACTTTCCTGCTACTGTAACTACTAGTTACTAACCCTAGTAGTCACAACTAGTACTAATGAAGTGCAATGGCCACTACTAATAAAATAACAAGTGTACTATCTTAATTACAGGTTTTAACTTTATTTGGGTAAAAGTGCATTTTTAAAAATATAAAATTATAAATAAAGGATTTTTCCAAACAAAAAATAGTCTAAAAATGGCACACAAACACACAAAAAAAATCTAGTTACTTTCCACCTCTGATATCCTGGAAACAAAAGCCACGGTTGGTTAGTTAGTTAGTTAGTTAGTTAGTTAATTAAAGAAGGTGAGTGCTATCGCTTCTGTATGTTTTTGCGGGACATATGTGAGTGTGCTGGGTTAGCCACTGAAGCCATGCAATCCGCTGGAAGCAGCCTGTCGATAAGCAGCGTTCCACTATAAGTGCACTTTTACATTCAGGACATATACCCTGGAGCATACACCACTTCTTTTTTTCATTAGCTAACTGTTTTTTATTGATTAGGGGTCAAAGTACAATGAAGTTAAAGCGCACGTACACACACTCATGCATAAAGAAAAACCTTGCTCTTAAAGAAAGCCACGGCATTACAAATGACTGCAACGAAAAAAGCTATACAAACTGCGTCCTCCTTTACATGTATTATGCGGACGCACGTGTGGGCAATCCAGATGAGAGCCGGCCACCACTCACCTAACCTTGCCCCGTACGCTACACATTCATTTAGTAATGCACCACAGCTAAAACTGCATGGTTAGCACTCTGCGCAGAGCCAGGCGGACTTTTTTTTTTTGGCTGGGGCTCTTAAGAGGGACTTAATCAGATATAGCTGAATATTCAACACCATTTGCAGCGGTCAAGACTGTGATTCTTTTAACTGCAAGCACCTGCAAGCAAGAGACGCATCAGGGGAACGATGATGGGTGCCTACTTAAGCTCTACTTAAATTCAGTGATGTTGTTGTTAGAAAGAGGACGGAAAAAGGAAATTTGTAATGTGATTTATTAGGTTTATAGAGGGGTGAGAATCTAAAGGGTGCATATTAGAGTTTGGGTGAAATTAGTTTTAGTAGAAGGTGTCAAAACAAAAAAAAACACTATCTCGCAATGATGAACTAATTGCCCAGATTTGAAGTCGAATATCCTTTAGTTTAGTTATAAATGCTCTTTCTAACCACACAAAATATTTATGTACAATATATTACTGGTATTTTTACTATGTGAAGTTGGTATTAACGCTAAAAGTCTCAAAGTGCTATAGAATAACAATATCCAAATGTATTAATGGGACCAGGTGCTACTGCTACATAAAAGACGTGTAGGAAATTCATGTGTTTATTTAACTTGAGGAAAAAATATGTTAATGCTGGCTAGTTAGACCTCCTGATAAGTGCTGCAATGATGGCAAAAATATTAAATTCAATAAATAAAAAATGGTCAACGCATTTTTAACAGAATTGCACAATGTAATTTTTATGAACTATGTCAAAATCTCATCTTTGTCCTGTGAGCTAGTCTTGAGGGAATTGTGTCTCGTACCATTCCCACTCCACAGCGATCTAGACCCCCACCGAGGTTATTCATGCTCTCCCCAAAATTCCCCCCAAAATTCCCACAAATTAAAAATTCTGTCCCACCGATAATTTTTGCATGGCACTGTATATTTTCACAATGCACCCTTTGAATCCTCAGCCCTCAATTCATCAATCTTTACACTTGGCTCATAAAAGTGTATGGGAAACAATGCCCTCTGTAGTACCCTGCGTCTTTTTATTGCAGCCTGACAAAAGCTCGGTCCGGGCCAGACACTCCGTACCACCGCTCCTCCAGGGCCCTGCCATCTGTCCGCTGGCATCACAGTGGCACATGCAGTGGGAAAAAAGGGGAAAAAATGGGGACGTCGCTGGGAACGTTTGCAAACAGATGCGGGCAGATTGTGGATTAGGATTCTCCCTTAGATAATACCAAATGACATCTGATCACGGATCGCTCCCTGAGGAATGCTAGATGGTGGCATTCCCTGGAGGGGTTAACCAAGGCGAGGGTTGAATGGCGGGTATATCGGGCTGCCTGGGAACCGCCAAGCAGGTGTGGCACATGGACATGGGCATGCGGGCGGCCTTTTCAAGTCTGGAAGTGGACTGGGTGAGTAGTCCAGAGTATTTTCTATTTTGGTCTGACATTTAGCAATAAGTACTGGTCAAAGATGCATGTGTTTAGCAGGTGGTTAGTTATTTTAACAGTGTTGAAGAATTTTATGTAAAAGGTGCATTAGGTGAGGGGTCCACCACCTCCTAATTTGTTATGTCTAGAGTGTTACACAGTATAGCATTAAAACATAACCAACTTTTTATTATTTTCATTCAGTGTGCTTTCATGTAAAGAAATATGTAAGAAAAAAACACACACAATAATTTGTTTAAACTTGTGTCATGACATGCTTGTCTTCATGAAGATAAATAAATGTAATGCCATACTGTGGAACATTCTAAGCAACATAATAATATCTGTGTGAAGACATGCAGAACCATCCTCTGGAATAGTTACATAAAGTGCCTTTAGGTCTATAATAAATGTACATAACTCTGGGGCTCTGGAGCCGTTACTGAATCAAAACTAACCCATGTATAAAATTGACTAAACAAGGACAAAACGCAAACTAAACAATGACAAAAAGCAAAAAGAAACCAGGTCTAAACCAGGACTATATTTTGACTTAACCAGAACAAAACCAGGTGTCTTGAGTATCACTGCAGATGAACTATCCTACTCCATTCTCTTCTCAACCACACTGCTGACCAAACTCAAATCCAAATCTAAACATGCCCAAAATGTCAATAAGCCAGGCAGATCCCATTCAATAAACAGCTGTCATGCACGGGTACAATGATGGAGGACTTAGTGTTTAGTCCTCGGGGGCTTGGCCACATCTGACAATGCTAAATCACACTTCAGAAACCAAAGCAACCGCAACAGACAGAAGCGTGATGAATCTGTAGGAATATAAGCCTGCTTACTTAAACAAACAAGGACATTTATACACTGCGATATGTAGCAGGCTGGCAGCTAAATCCACACCATAAAATGTCAATATTTAGACTGCACAATTTACAGATATGCAATTGTACAGAAATACAGTTTGTAATCTCTCAACAGGATTTAGTAGATTCTTTACCACTGTTGCAAATAAGGATTTTGTGGTTCAAGCCTATTTGACCCTAAAATCATATAGTTTAGGTATGGTCTGGGCATTAAATTGTTACTATTGCAAATGTGTACCATGTGTGACTTAGCAGATTATCAATTACCAATACCACTTTATCATTCAATTTAGGCCAGTTGATTGAGTATATACTAAATCTGAATCATAGACTGTATATAAACAGACATCGCTAACGCGCTAGCCACTGCATTCCAAATAGGAAGTATTCATGGGTGCACTTTCGGCTCCATCAACTCAAATTGACTTAATACTGAAAAAATGTCACCCCTCTCTCTGTAACTGCTCCAGGAAGCCTCGTTATTTAGGTCTTAAAATGTCCTACTCTATATAATCCTGCTGTTTTCGATATTTTGTCTGTAAATAAATTCATATTTCTAATATGGAACAGGCTCCAAATTCGCTAGCCTCGTGAGCTTCATTTGACTGGAGTTGAACAGTTTAGGTGACATCACACTCACTTAGTCCACTGTAACAATCACAGAGTAATTATAAGTGAAAACGGTATTAAAATGCTTATAATACATAGTAAATAAATACAGTGGTACATTATTGTTTATTTGTTATTAATACTGGATAATGTATCTTTCAGATGTGTAACAAAAAAGCCTTGTATTCTGCAGAGACATGTGTTGGATGTAGTTCAGCAGATTGAGCAGCTCCACAGAGTGCGGCTCTTGTGTAGTCACTTTGTGCCCCTCCGAAAGAAGTCACAGAGCTGCTAGAAAATGTGCAAGGCAAACTGTGACGGCCGCCAAGTGAATCCTGCTCCTGCTCCTCCCTATGGACGCTTCCACCAGTGATAAATAATACAGGTTAGAATGAGGGACGAAAAATAACTCTTTCTTACAGCATTATAGCGACCTTGTGATCTGATCCTGTGCCAGTATGCTGTTATTATGCTAGATTGTCATATTGTGATTCACTGCTTCTATGTTTAATGCAGGTCTTTCTTCAAATGCAGATACTTTTCCCCACCCACTCACCCTATTGGCCAGCCCTATTCATGTGTGAGTGACAAGTGAATTTAACCAGTCAGTGAAGTATGAATCAGCATAAAAATATAACTAACTGCATGAATTGTGCTCAAATCTAAAAGAAAAAAAGTGTATCTAAATTATTATTTAAATTTTCTATTTGGAGGTAAATGAACACCTTAGCACTTACATTTTGTTAATTTTATTTTTATTCATATTTTTGTAACATGTCCTCTGTAATGGACTGTAATAGTGTTAAATCCATGTCAAGTTAACCTAACCTAAATCTAACAAAAACATTTTTTGGGTCGGTTTTACAGTCGCCTCAAAAAGTTTTTAGACTTTTAATTTCTTATTTTTTTATTTATTTTTTTTATTTTAATGTTTTATGTATTATTTATTTATTTACTTATTTATGTATTTTATTTATATATTTTTATGCATTATTATTATTATTATTATTTATTTATTTATTTTATTCTTCTTTTTTATCATAGCGGATATCAGGAGGATATATACTTATATTTTACTCATTTAAAAATATATCAAATGAGACGTGTTTTGATGAGTTATTTTGTTGTAAGTTAGTCCATTGCTGTGTTTCAGATAGCTTACACAATTCTACAAGTTAATTCTTAATATTGAGATTTTGATTTTAATATAGCAAGTTATAGCATTATCACTTTTGTGTACATTTTTTGGATGAATTGAAAGAAACAACATGTAATAAATAAAGAAAACTGGCTTCTGCCCCCCCATTTGAGTGTATGACATTTTTAAATTCAAGAATATAAAATCCATCAATAGTTGCCTTTAGTTTATTGGGTAATAATAGATACTAATAAGAACATCACATAATAGTATCTAGACTTTTTATTTTTATTTTTGGCACATGTAGTTAGTAAGTGGTCAGCTGCCAAAACCATACTGCTGGTTCATAATTTGGGATATTTTGCTAATGCTTATTCCACTATAGAAAATGTAATATGATCCGTTTAGCTTATGACACCATCCTTTATAGAGCAGCCATTCAACCACCACTAAAAGGATGCCAACCTCGCTTATTTGTTTTCCCATTTTGGGGACAAATTGGAAAAGAAAAGCCAAAACAAGAATGAAATAAAGAAAAATTGAGATAGAAAGAGAAGCGGAGAAACAGAGGGCAGCTTTGTCATTTTTTACATAGCATTAAAAAAAGCGAGGAGACGCTGAGGAGAGACCAGCCATCATTATGTAGCCACGTGCAGATGCATTCAATTAGCTGTGGTTGGAGGAGCCTTGGCCCAGGACCAGAGCTTTCAATAAGAAGGGGAGGGGCACTTTCTCCCCCGTCCTACAACACCGCAACTCTGCAAACCTCACAAACATACACACATTCATACATACTACACAAGCTACAGCTAAGCCCTGGACTTAGACTGCAATCAGAGGTGGGTAGGGTAGCCAAAAATTGTACTGAGGTAAGAGTACTGTTACTTGAAAGGTGCACTATGTAACTGTCTGAACTGACTGAATATAAATGAACAAAGCTCACCCGCTAGCTGTCGTGTTCCAAATAGGAAGTGAGAGCGCTCCCAGCTCCTTTGCCTCTGTTTTCAATTGACTTAACACTGGAAAATTGTCACCGCTCTCTCTGTAACTGCTGTGAGCCTTGTCATTTTGGTCTTAAAATGCACATATTAGCCCTCACTACATGATCCTGGTGTTTTTATTTTGCTATTTTTGTCTGTAAATACATTCCTGGCTCCAAATTCATTCCTGTAACCTGACCGTTCCTGCATCATGAGCTTCATTTGACTGGAGCCGAACGCTATGGGTGACATCACACTGCCTTAGTCCACTTCTTTACACAGCCTATGATCTGAATACTGAATGTTCTCCATGGAAATAATATATTGCTTTTCCAAGAATGTTCTACAGTGTGGCATTAAATATATTTATCTTCACAAAGACAACAAGGAGCTGCCATCTGGCCAAATTGTTGAGCATACATATGAAGAGGCACCTCAGCAGCCGGCAAGAATGTAGTTTTTAATGCATCCAGATTATTTTCTTTTCAATAAAACAATTAATGTATAAGTGAATGACTGCAAAATATGTTTAATGTCATACTGTGTAACATTCCAGGCAAAGTAATAACTAGCAAAAATAATATTTTACTATCCACCAGTGTCTGCAACTCCCTCATGCTATCTCTCAATCCTGAGCTAGTGTAGTCCAAACTATAGCTAAATAACATGTTACATTATAACATGTGAAACTATGAGTCACTCACTTCAGATGATAATGTCTGAGGAAATAGACTTGAGCCCATTACGGTGTTTAAGGCCCCCTCATGTCCCATTTGTCTTATTAGCAGTGGACGCATAATGATATGTACATCCTCACAACAATTTCTCCTACTTGACTTTGACTCTAAAACCAAGCCACTTCAAAAAAGATGGGATGCTGGGTAAAATGTAAATAAAAGACAAAAATGGTTTAATTTCTTTAAAAAAAAGCAATGCATGATCAATACAAGCCCTGAGAATGCATTTTTGTATTGGTTTACTCATGTGCAACTGTACTAAAGACTGGAACTAGTTCAAAATGTTTATATGCTTATAAAATTGTTAAGTTGTTTTATGGTGATAAGATATGTTCAGACCATTGAGTGTACAGTGGTTTACATTTCATTGTATCCCATCTTTTTTTTTCAAATAGAGTACTCAGAAATTGAGGGAAACTGGCAAAACAGTGCTAATTTTAACCTATAAATGTTGATGTTTGGGGGCCGGGGGCTGTATTTGGTTTTGCTATGGAGGAAAGACAGAAATGAAAAGAGGAGGGGTGTGGGTGGAAGAGTGGAAAGGGTACAGAGGTATAGCTGGGGGGGCTCACCTGCTGCTGGTGGAGGAAGGCGGGGTCTCGAGGGCTCAGGCCCACAAAGCGGTTGGCTGTGGGGGTGCCAGGGGCGGAGTAGCCTGCAGGACGAATCAAGATATCGGAGATTTCAATGTCAGATTCTTTTCATTTCTTTTTTACACTGTTATAATATTTTGGACTTAAAATAGCTTTTACAATTACTGCTCAAATCCACAAAATGTGAGACAGAAAAAAAATAAATGCTGTTCTGACAGATATCTGGATCAAAGCCACAAATTTATATATACATTTGTATTATATTTATATAAAAATATAAATTTGCTTTTAAAACATGATTTGCAAAACATTATTGATAAGTACTTTTGACAGTACATTCACTAATCTAGTAATAATAATAATTTCAAGTATGAGCCAAATAACTGTGATTATTTTTTCCATATTCAAGCAGCTGTAGTTGTGACTAGAGTTGAATCAGGACTAATCATCTACCTAACCCATAGACTGAAATGAACATAGCTAACCCGCTAGCTGCCGCATTCCAAATAGGAAGTGAGCATGGGGGCGCTTCCAGCTCCATCGACTCTGGCTCCAATTGACTTTACATTGCCCTTCTATCTGTAACTGCTGCACTGAGCCTTGTCATTTTGGTCTTAAAATGTTCCTATTAACCTGCTCTACATGATCTACATTTTTTAACTATTTTGTGCAGGCCAGGCCATGTTCAAACATGGTGTGTGGTACACCATAATCCCCCCTCTACCAAATTTTACACTTGGCACAATGCAGTAAGACAAGTACAGTTCTCCTGGCAACGGCCAAACCCAGACTCGTCCATCAGTTTGCCAGATGGAGAAGCGTGATTTGTCACTCCAGAGAACACGTCTCCACGGCTCTAGAGTTCAGTGGCAGCGTGCTTTACACAACTGCATCCAATGCTTTGTGATGTATAGCTTGGATGCAGTTGGTCATTCCATGAAGGTCTCTACAAACTGTACTTGAGCTCAGGGGCGTTTTTTGACGGGGGCCACCTGGGCAATTGCCCCTAGCGGCATCGCGGGAGGGGCGCCGCAGTGGCGTGAAGCAAAAAATCGGATCCTTGCGCGGGGGGTGGGGGGCTGGTGCTGGCTCGTGGTTACGTGAAGACAGAGTAGCGCCCCCACCGCACGCGCCTGTACAATCCCCTGTGTTGCTATGTTATTTTCATATACTTCAATTAAGGGGTCGAAATTGTCTACATTTCATTCCGTGTTGTGTATGATCCGAAAGAATTCTAATATTGTGGTTGTAGTGGCCGTGGTGGTCAATTGGTAAAGTGAAATGGTTCAGGTATGACAGTCTGACTCTGACCTCTCGCGCTAGGCAACGCTGCGAGCACAGTACAGAGTTTGTTTTAGGGGGAGGGGCCAGGGGGGTAATCATTCGGATTTCGGTCAGTGTCTTGAGGAGGTCACGGTGTACAGTATGACAAAACAGTCGCGGTGATGGATCGAAAAAGATTGAAGCCATAGGTGCCCAATTTCGAAAGAAACGGAAAGAAGAGGAGGAGAAGTGAGCAAAAGAAAAAGGTATGCTATTGACTAGTCTTCAAGTTTGACTTGATGATGATGATGTACTCATTAAAACTGTACATTTGTTTTTGAAAGTAGTTGTTGTGAATTGAGTTTGTATGGACAACGGTCTTGTTTGTTTTTGGGTGGTGGGGCGGATGTTAGGGTTTGGTCGGAGGGGTGTGGGGGGGGGGGCAAGAGTGGCTTTCGCCCAGGGAGTAAATCACTCTAGGAACGCCACTGCTTGAGCTACTCTGAAGGCCACATAAAGTTTGGAGGACTGTACTGATTGACCTCTGTGCACTATGTGTCTCAGCATCTGCTGACCCCACCCTGTCAGTTTACGTGGCCTACCACTTCGTGGCTGAGTTGCTGTCATTCCCAATCGCTTCCACTTTGTTATAATACCACTGACAGTTGACTCTGGACTAGGAGCGAGGACATTTCACGACTGGACTTGTTGTACAGATGGAATCCTATCATAGTGCCATGCTGGAATTCACTGAGCTCCTGAGAGCGACCCATTCTTTCACAAATGTTTGTAGAAACAGTCTGCATGTCTAGGTGCTTGATTTTATACACCTGTGGCCATGGAAGTGATAGGAATATCTGATTCTGATCATTTGGATGGGTGAGTGAATACTTTTGGCATTATAGTGTAGGTTGAAACAGCTGCAGAGTCTTACCTTCTGTGGATGTGGTGATTGGTGGCTTGGTGTCAGGCATGGACAGGGAGACAGGTCGGACCGCACCGTGGTGAGGGGAGGGGGCAAGCACAGGAGTGAAGTGTCCTGGGACCTTTCCAACCACCTGACCACTGCTGTTGGGCTGTAAGAGGGCAACAGAGAGTCAATACAGTAACAATAATGCTTAGGCCTCTCACAATAACAAAAGCAATAATGCAGGATAAAATCAGTGAACCATTTTTAAATAAACAGTAGCATTCAAAAGGCCTGAGGTGCAACAATAAATAGCAGAATGTATTTATTTGCTAGTTATTCAACCCTCTACAGTACAATTGTATTGTATTACAACAAAAATACTCTGAATTGTACAGACAATAAATATTGAGGCCCAACATACATTGTTCCAGCTTTATATATTGAACAATAAGTCGATATAGTAATCATAATGACAGGACTAAAAAGACATTCTGAAATAAAGTAATACAGCTTTTCCAACTTCTTCAACCTTTGACATTTATTTTGATAGAAAAATAATAAAGAGTAATGAAAAATCTGCATGTTTGCCAAAATAGTATAACTTTGAATGGTTAAAACTTTTCAAAATGGCACAGAATGAAACAGGAACCTATGAATGTGACATTAACAGATCTATCTATCTATCTCTATCATGCTAATGTTAATGTCTATATACTCTTCAGTCACTAGTCAGATAACTTGCAGTTGTTTAGTCTACCAAAAAAGTTGCTGTCTCAAAGGAGCGACTATGGTCAAGAGCCTTATGTTTACAAGCTTGTAAAAATGCAATCAGGCAGATCTCAATAAACTTACAAGCATGTAATGTAACCAACTTGACTCTACTATGGTGATTTACACTATACAAACTCAGTGTATGTGTCAGTCTGTCCAGCGTGGAGAGCTTAGCAATTTCTTTATATCACTTTCACACACAAAACACAAAACGAGCAACAAAAGGTGAGTGGACAGCTTAAACTTAAAGCTTTGCAGGAATAATGGATTTTTAGTGGCTGGGGCTGTCACAGTTAATACTTAAACTCAAGAGGGGGTCACGCGCAACAATAGATTTCTTACATGATTTTAGACAATGATTTTAATGTTGGTCATAAAGGGAATTTAAGAGGAGTCGCGCGTGAAAAGAAAAAGTCCAAGCCAGCACAATGGTGAGTGTACAAACCCAGAGAAGCAATAGGGACTTTATATATGGACAGAGAGGGGGCTGGCTTTTTCAGGCAGCTGGGGTCTGACCGGGGCGTCCATTTTCAAGCTCAGAACTTAAACAGGCCTTTTTTGAGGTTAGGATTGTGTCCGCAGGGTTCCCGTTGATGTGAATAGAATGTTTAATTAGAGTGTAATATAATCTGCGTTAAAGCAAGCATAAAAACATCCTGGCACTCGTCCATTGGATTATTAAGCAGCAAGTTATTTGCCGATCCCCCCGCTTTCACTCACTGGCTGGTCTCTCCTCTTTCTTTCTCTCTCTCTCTCGGTCTTTCTTTCTATCCAGCACCATGTTGTGTTATGTTAGAATAGCCATAGCTTCCACAGAACCCCCAACAGAGGACCAGTCAAATCTCAACAAGAGACTAATCACTAGAGAGGAGGGTTGCCATGTCTGGTTAGGTTGATTAGTACATTAATATAAGAACTGCAAATGAAAATGTTTTATTAACTATTTATTTATGAAACATGGATTGACTGACCTTTGCAAAGTATAGTGTAGAGGATCTATTTGAATCAAGAATGATTAACCAGACAATTTAGGGCATAGCTACGACTAAATCAAACATAAGCTATATTACCAAAAACCCTGATGTGACATCATGTGTGAGGTATTGTGCGAGGTAATAATTTCTCTTGTGGATCAATAAAGTTTGTCTAAGTTTATTAAAACTGTGATCAAACCAGGAGTATAACAGGATCAGCAAAACCAGGTCTAACCCAAGACTAAAACAGGACTAAATCTTACTAAAAGACTAAAACAAGGATATAACCAGCACTTAAGGGTGCACTGCGTAACATTTCTAGTGGAAGGTCTGCAGTAGTGTTCCACAGTATAGATTAAACTCATCTATTATGAGGGAGACAAGCAGGCTACACCACTATGTCACATTACTATTCAGATCTGTGGATTTACAGAAGAAATGAATCTATTTTTGAGTAAACTCTGACTAACACTAAACCAGTTAATTCCTCACAAGAGCTGAGCCTGAACATTTCCACCCTGCATCTTCCCTTGTGGTTTACTGCTTTAGAGAACCACACCGACCCCCTCCTCTCCCCTTCTCCTCCAGTCACCGAGCTCCCCGTGCTGGGTACGAAGCCGTGTACGAAGCCGCGTTCGAGCCCCTTTGTTTACAGTGAGAACAGTGGGGATATAAAACGCACATAAATATAACAGCGCTCTCTCATCTATATAGACGGCTGCTTCGACACTGCTGCTTCTCTAGTGGGCCCAGATTGTGTTTTAAAATAAGCTCCCGGCGGTATGATTTACTACAATGTCTCCATACAGTACAGCCTCTCACGTGTGACCGCCAGTGCAATACTTCTTTAGGGAGTCAATGAGTTGTTGACTGCAAATATGAGCCTGGGAATGAAGCATAACCCTTGCCATGAGCATTTTACGGCACCAAATACATATAGTTGTTCAGAAGGAGCTGTTTATAAAGTCAAACTAAATGCACTAAAGGTCCTATATTACACAAAACTGACTCTTGTGAGCTTAAAGCCATGTTGAGTAGTTGTTTTCAATGTGTTGTCTTATCTAATATGAGGGAAATTGTGGCTATTTTTTTACTCCTGTATTCATTGTATAATCCATAGGGAGAAAAAAAAACCTATCATGCAGGCTTACATTTTATTAAACCAAATACAGTCATGCCACATTACAAGAAGAGGTCAAATGAGTAAGTGTCAAATGATTATTCAAATGACTTTCTAATGACTGGTATGATTATTGGCTTGCCTTTAACCATTATTACCACACGTAATCCCACATTTAAAACATAGTTGAGTCCACAAGGGTTTAGCTGTGCCAAAAATGTTTTAAGGTCTTGTTATGTACTTAACGGTTTGGTTAATTTCCAACTTTGTCATGTTATTTTTGCATGTTCAAATTCAAAAATGCAGTTCTACAAGTTTCAAAAAAAATGCATTTATATGAGTGATTTTAAAGATTTACAACAACTATCAAACTAAATGTTGATCATTCTTTAGTTACTGACCACAAATTCATGCAAAACTTTGATGGAAAGTGGTATGAGTTTTTATAGAAGTATTTTGGCAACAGACACTGATGCTCCTTGCCAAAAGTGCCTTCATCGAGAGCCAACCGGTACATTAAACTACCTCATTTCCTTTTTAAAAGCACTTATGCACGACACCTGCTTTTGTTTTGTAAACCATTCAAGTTAATATATTTTTATACCTTAAAACTTGCAACGTGTGCTTTCTACTTTTCATGCCACAGTTGCACACTTTGGCAGCGTTTTGAGTATAAGCTATTTGTAATGGTGTCTGTAATAAGGAATACGACCAGAAGCTGAGAATAAAAGAGGATATTTGGTTACCACTGAATGCAACATAGCAGTAATGAATAAATGAAAAACACATGGAGTAATTTATCTAATCTTGATTCTCCTGAGGTCAGATGGGAACAGAGCCCACTAGATAACAGTCAACTTACTCGGGGCAATACAACTTGTGTCAAATACACCCTCTTTAACAGTGAATGGGCTTCTACAAAGAGTAACTTAAGTCGGTATCATTCAAGAAATGTACGCTATTAAGTATATTCATTGGTACTTATATAATAATACATTTTATTTATAAAGCGCTTTTCAAGACACTCAAAGACACTGTACAGAAGGTAAAATCAGTAATAAAACAAGTAATAAAATATATAATATTCCTTAAGGACAATTATAGAATCTCATGAAATTGTCCATTTCTAACTGAGAAATGCTACAAAATGCAAGAATTTTGGAAAATAAATTTGACATGATGTTTAAGTCTGATTCCCTGCCTACCCATTTTGGAGTAACAGTAGCATAGTAATAGTAGTTATGTTAGAAGTTGTGATCTAGTGCTATTGCCCTCAAGCTGTCAGACTACTGAACTCTGGATAATACTCTAAATAATACTGAACTCTCAATATTACTGCACTAAACTACTTTTCATAATGCATAATATGTTTACTGCTGCTGCTCTACATGAATGTATCATGTATGTCAGGACCTCACTGTAAATGCTACTGTTACCTGCTTCATAACCCACGTGCAAAATTTATACTATAGTATAGTATGTGCAGTACGAAATCCATGTGCAATACTTATACTATATTATGTGCAATACGAAATTCTTTTGAGCAGTACTACCTGTGAAATACTCTACTTGCACCTTATTTAATCCTATCTGTACCTTTGTATTATATTTTATTACATATTTTTTATTATATTGTTTACTTTTTTCCCTTGTATTTTTACTGCATGCTGTTAGTACTTCTTGACTATCTTAGTGAGTCTTCTGCATTTCATTGTATTGTTGACCTTATGTTGATCCTGCATATGACAAATAAACAATCTTGAATCTAGTGGTACCACTTTCAAGTTGAGTAAATTATTACTTTACAAAATATGACTTAATTGTGATTACATAGGATATTCACCGTGGTAGTTTTTTCTAATAACTGCAGAATAATTAGGCTACTCTTTTCAGCTTTAACAGTATAATAGTATGTTTAGTAATAAAAAAGTAATATTTTATTTCATTTCTCTCCAAAAAAATCACACACAAATTGCGTAGTCTACAAACAGCGCGATTTCTAAATAAAAGGACCAACCTGGCTGCTCTGTGGGCTGGAGGGGTCATATGATGGGACATAGCTTTTGAGGGGGTCTCCCGGGTTGAGGTGGGGCGGGTAGCGGATCGTCGGGTGGGAGAAATATGGTGACGGAGCAGGGGGCAAAATGGTGGGAGCCGAAAACTGCAGAGGCGAATGCGGCGGAGGGCTCCTTGTCGATATAACTGCAAGAGATAGAACAGAAAGAGAGTGCGTGTTAAGTAAAGACGTCAATATTGATCTGCGAGGGCAAATGAGGAAACCAAAAGAGATTTCTGCAAGTGCTTAGCTAAGGGAAAGTCTGTTGGTGTTTATTAATTCAAACTGGGTCAGGAATGAAAGTTTTAAAAAAAGGCGTCAAACAAGGACAGAAGCGAGGTAAAAATCAGGAATAAAAAATAGCTCAACCAGGACTGAACCAGGAACAAAGGTGTGTTTGAGTTGCAGTCAAACCACACCTAAACTAGGACTAAACCAGAACTAGAACAGGACCAAACCAAGTCTATATCAGGACTAAACAGGGCTTAAAATAGGACAAATAAGTCTGAACTGAAACTGAAACTGGTACTAACCCAGGGCTAAACAAAGGCTTAGAGTGGATTAAACTATACAGTAAATCTAAGGTAGGGCTAAACTAACCAGAGATAAATGAAACCAAGACTGAACAATTGCTATTCCTGGTTTTCAGCTACTTGTTTATAGGCGCGATTTTGAGTACTCAGCATTATTAAGTTAATTTACTGTCTTCTTTCAATTGGCATAATCATTAACCATATTACAATGATTTATGAATAAGACAAAAAGTACTCATAATACTTCAGTTATTCTACACACTGAAGAGGTTTAGGCTGAAGTTTAACACTTATTTTACCTAACCTTCGTAAAACAAAGTACAATTACAAGAATCATCAAAAAAATCTTCATTTAAAAAAGAGAATATTTTGTTTTCAACTGTTTATTAACTAAACCAGGGCCTAAGCAAAAACTAAGCCAGGACTATAACCAGAACCAAAGAATAAACCAGTGCTAAACCACGGATAAGCTAAGACCAAATCCCATCTAAACCAGGGCGAGATCTAGGTCTGTCATGATAACACATTTTGAAGCACGATATATTGCTGAAAAACGTACAGGTGATAAACGATAATACTGAAACTAATTTATGCCACTGGCGCAATAACCCAGATTTAAGCAAAGCATATTCAAACCACAAAAACTATTCTAAATGTACAATTTTGTAAAAAAAAAAAAAAAAATCATGAGCTGCAATAAATAAATAAATAAATAGCAGAATGAAACACTTTAGTACTTATTTTGCATCAGTAATAAAACCTTCTACGGCTCAAATCTTATAATATAGCCAAAAAAGAACCAGAGATTTCCCAGTAGTGCAAAGAAAATGTACAGACGATAAATACTCAGTCCAAAAATACTGTTCCATCTGTCATATATTCAGTGATAAAGTTGATATAGTAATTATCGTGACAGGCCTGGCAAGATTGAGCCTAAACACGCCACAGGATAGAACCAGGCTGTGTTAAGTAAAGACCTCACTATTGATCTGTGCAGCTAAATGGAGTATTGAGATGGATTTCCACAAGTGCTTAGCTCAGGAGAAGTGGCTCCAGCTCTAAGTGGGTGGATAGAGGATAGAGGATAGAGGATAGAGGGTGCATGGGGGGGTAAGAGGGGTGAGAGGGGGTAAAGAGGGCACTCACCACTGTGTCCGACACCTGTTAGTCCGGGGTGATGGCTCTGAGGGAAAGTGCTGAGTCGTGGTGAAGAGTCCTGTGGAGATGTGGGGCTGAACAGCTTCTCCTGCTTCTTCATGGTGGGAGAGGACATGTCTGCTGGGGAGGAGTGCAAGGTAAGGTCAAGAAGGTGACAGATAGAGATAAACAAGCCAAACTACAACTATTTTACACTTGTGACATGCTGCTCCCTTCAAATGATAAGGTTATGTTTGACAATATGGTTATTTTGTTCCTTCTATAGACTATATAAAGTTGTATTTATTATTAAAGGATCGACCCCATGTATTTTTATGAGCAAAAATACAATTTCCCAATACAATTTAATTTGAGTGGTCAAAACTGCTATTATATGTTATAATATTGTTTCCTTCTTGACCACACAAACCCTGTATATTTAAGCTTATTTTCTCCACTTCTGATGCAATGTGGTAATACAGGAGTGCTCCACTGTGTTTATAAAGTCCATCACTAGAATTATTTGGACTACATGACATCACAAGGGGGAACAGAGCATTTTGAGCTTTGGAGGAGACAGACCAATAATAAAGGGTTACTTAAACATGTGTAAATGAAACAGAAACAAAAGAAAAATGGATGGATTACATGGATTAAAATTAAATACAGTAACTTTTAATGTAAGAGCAAGTGAACCTTATATTAATAATTTTAGTGGCAAACATCTTCAATGCACAATCCAGACGCCCATATGTTGAATGCTACAGTATCGTACAATAACAGCAATTAACTTAATTAGCACAACATTACCAGTTTGGAGAGAAGACAATAAAATTACATGTTTAAACAATTGTCCACTAGGTCTTCACACAATGAAAAATAATCACATTAACTCATTAAATGATGCTACTTAATTTATGTAGGATATTATGGGGTCATTTTCCAAATGGTGAATATAGGAATGTACAAAATAATCTGTAAATAATGTATGGAGATTAAAAGCAGCACATGGGCTTTTGTTTCCCACTGACTTAAACATTAGTATAAAATGTGTAGAGTGGTTGGTGCCAAAAAACAAATTATTGAAATCAGTCAAGATTAGTGTTATCCAGGGGCCTGTGTCTTCAGGAAGACCTGTAAACAATGACACATTTACAAATTAACAAAAATAACACAATGTCAAAATCACTGATGATCTGAGGAATTATCTCAAATCACTCCACTTCTCCAGTCGACTTTGGAAAACCACAACTTTTCCTAGCGTATTAAAACCCAGTGAACTAACACTGGCCTTGCAAATAGGATTTAGGAATTTGAAGACCCTCACGTAATCTTAAATTGAATTTTACAGTGTAGCATCTGCTCGCCGCGGCCTGACAAGCAACTGTAATTCCCCATGAATAATCTCGACGGCTCAGCTTGAACAAGAAATATGTTTACTAAACTCAACTTTATAAACTCAAAAAACTATGCCAATAAGTTGCTCATTACGGCTGCTCTATATTTTCATGAGCTATGTTCTGCTGTCATGGATGTGTGCTTTTCAATTTTCCCTGGTTTGATGCAGAGTCTGAAAGCAGCGTGATAACAAATAGATGTGCAACGCAATGGCTCATGTTTGTTTTTTTTAGACAGCATTCATCACTGTGAATCTCCGAGGTCCACAAAGTTCAAATTCATTCATCATGTCTCTATAACACGCATGAACATCACATGAGCATGTTTAAGATAGTCATCCATATACGTCCCTTATATCACTCTTTCTATGTAACTAGATACATTTACGCAAGCAATTCATATTCCAGTGTATAAAATGTCCCAGATGGATTATGATCTAAGAAATGCATGGTTTTAAATAATTCTGTAAGAGGTGTTTTACAGAACATTGGTTAGTCTACGTCAGGTGTTCTCACACTCTTTTGTCTTGATTAAACCCTATGCTTTTTCTCACATTCTGAGCACCCCCCTCGTCTACTAGGCAAATATATACAACTCTGGAAAAAAATAAGAGACCGCTGCATTTTTTTTCCTGAAATCAGCATCTCTACATGTATTACAGCCATTCCATTCCAGCGTCTGTTGAATTCCAACACAAACACAAAGCTGAGCTACTTCAGTTCTTGCACCAGGAGTGGAATAAAGTCACCCAAGAACAATGTGAAAGACTTGTGGAGAGCATGCCAAGACGCATGAAAGCTGTGATTAAAAATAAGGGTTACTGCACCAAATATTGATTTCTGAACTCTTCTTAAGTGTAAACATTAGTATTATGTTGTTTTAAAATGAATTTGATCTGGTTTCTTTGCATTGTTTGAGGTCTGAAAATGTATCTTTTTTTGTTATTTTGACCATTTGTCATTTTCTGCAAATAAAGGATAATATTCCTATTCGGAATATGGGGGAAATGTTGTCAGTATTTTATAGACTCAAACAAATATGTTCTTTTTGCCCAAAAACATACCTATAAGCAAATATAAGTAGTAGTAAAATCAGAAAACCTGATAATTTTGCAGTGGTCTCTTATTTTTTTCCAGAGCTGTATGTATAAATACTATAGCACATTGTATTATTACTATTACATTTTCTTGTTTGAATGACATCGATGTCCAAAATCTTCCACAACATAAATAAATAAAGGAGAAAGATGGCACCTATACTTTGCAGTAAGACACAGTAGCAGTATAGCAGTAGTACAACTAGTACTAGAAATAGAATTAGTACCATATATTTTCATTTTATACAAATTTTTGTTATGGTTACTTATTCTTGAGTAATAATATTTTGAAGTAACATGAGTACTTCTAGTAGTAGTACTAGTCACAGTAGCAGCTGTGGATGCAGTTGTAATGATTGTAATTTGTTTGTATTTACTTGTATGTAGAATATAGTTGCTGTTGATGTAGCTGGAGCTGTACAGTCTCGATGGAGCCCCATCACAAGGAGGATCTCTTGTTTCTGGAGAAGGGGGTGACAAAGGTGACAGCGATTTGGGGATTTCTTATTTCTGAGGTTGTGAGAGGATACAGGCTTAAGTACTTCAATATTTGTATCACAGCGCGACATGATGTAGCACTATTGATATTATTGTAAAATGTTTCCATATGAAAACCTGCTTTTTCTGGTGCTAATTAAGTCCTCAAGAGACTCGCCTGGATTGCCTCGGGAAATTACACTGGACAATTAATTACAACTATTCAAGCACTGTTCAAAAAGTCAGCTTGTATTACTGCATGCACAATGTTAAAATACACATGTTTTTTTATTACACCAATGAGGCATATCATTATAAAACTGACGAATGCAGTGAATAAAAGATTACATCAACATTGTAGCACCTGCTGATGGGTGTGGAATATTTTTAAAAACATTTTTCATAACTCGACATCTAGGATTGATAAATTGAACAATTACACTGGTCTACAAATTTTTGGACTCGATCTGCTTCCGAGATAGAAGTGGCTAAATCTCATTTATATTGATAAGATGAACTGAAAATCAATTGATAACTGTGCTGGTTAGCTAATGTATTCATCATCAATCGCATCAGTTTATACAATAGATTTAGGCATTTTGCTTTAAATCATTTAGATTTTGAAAATATTTAACTTGCACTTCTTTATCCCTCAAGAAATAAACAGGATATATCTTAAAGGTCCCATGGCATGAAATTTTCACTTTCTGAGGTTTTTGAACGTTAATGTGAGCTCCCCTACCCTGTTTAGCCCCCCCCCCCTTGTTAAAAGTTGCGAAATGTCTAAACTGAGCATTTGCGATCCTTTTCTGCGTTACAAAAAATCGGAGCTCAAACGGGCGAGTTTGAACAAGGCACCTTATTGACGTCAGATCGAAAAAAGAAATGCAAATGCAGTTCCACCCCCGTCTGTCTGTACTCAGCGTCTCTGTAAATCACGCCCAGAGAGTTTGGACTGCGAATGCGCTAGGCAATGCGAAATGCGTTTTTTTATTTGCCTGGAGGCACGTCCGAGTGTTTCTAGGCTCGGAAGTCCTTTATCTGAGCCTCTGGACCTTTGAACAGCAGTGGTTTCATTTTATTTTCTGTGGAAATGTGTTTATTTTTCAATGGAACGCTTCAAATCTCTCCCCCCGTGCAAAAACACAGAAATGGATCAGCTGAGAGCTGAGAGCGAGAGCGGAGAGTTTGGCCACTCCCCCACCCTCTACTATAGGCCAGCTCTTTTCTCCTCATTTGCATTCAAGCAACAACGCCCATTATGGCCTGTTCAGAGAGAGAAAAATTACTCTTTCTCAGCTTATCTCTGTTTCTCATGCACTGAGTGTTGATTTTGAAGAAGGATTCATTTACAGTATTAGGGAACCATTAAGGAGCCATATAAAAGCATCAAGAAGTACCATGTCCTGGGATCTTTAAGACATCAGGTGCACACAATTTCGAGGTATCGCTCTTATTTGAAATAAAAAAATATTTCATGTTAAAACTCTAGACATATTAAAATGAATGTATTGGAATGTGCAGACAGGCTTTCAGATAGAACTGGTTGCTTGTAGACACACTGATAAACTACCGTTTTGCCTTATTTTGCATAATTTTCCTATTTTGACTCAATACTATATCTTGGAAACTATAGCCAATCAGCACTTCTGACGTACTTTTTCTTTATTAGTGACCTAAACCAATAAAAATGTCACTACTTTTGTTCCTGAAGCATTTTGCTTGTAGACCAGTGTAATTAGTTTTTCAAAGCTGCCACAAGCCTCTGTATATAAGCATATGATTGTCCTCTGTGCATAAAATGTGATTTTTAAAGGGCTCGTATTACACTATTTTCTGATTTCTGTTATAATGTTGTTTCCTCATCACTAACCCTGCATATTTAGGTCCTTCTAGTTCTTCTCTCAAACGAAAAACACCGTTCAACCTTGTGACGTGGTAATACAAGAGGTGCTGTGTTTTTAAACTCCATACACCTTCACTAGATTTTTTGGGATGATTTCAGATCTGGAATTGCCAATTTCCAGTGAACAATAGGTAAAAGGTCGCTGCTAACGAAATCGCTTTATGACATCTCAAGGTGGAACAGAGCAATTTGAGCTTTGGAGATGTAGACAGACTAACAAAGGCCTACTCAAACATACTCGAACACAACTCCAGGTATGTCGTTGTTGAGGTAACAACATTATAACATGGCTTAAAGCTCACAAGAGTCAATTTTGTGTAATATAGGACCTTTAAAGTTAATTTGGGAACTTTATTTCAAGGGGTGGGACTTGTTATTACATACCTAGATACAAAATTAAATAAATTACTCGCTAAACAGGAAAAAATAAAATGTCAGAACGTGCGATGTTGGCAGCAGCAAGACAAATGACTTGTTTGAAAAAAGGGAGAGGGAAGCTGGTTCACACATTATAATCTGTTGCCTACTAACAACAGAAATGTGGTCATAATGTTTAGCCCCAAGCAGACGCTCAGAAATCATGTTGCATATTATCGTGTACAATGCCAGAAACCCACCATTGTACAATTGCGTAGCCTTTTCCCTATGTGGCTTTCCCTCCTGCATTGTGAGGTTACTCCGAATGACAACCATGTGCTAGAATTGACCACTTGGCACTTAGCGTGGCCTCATATGGGTTTAATATCACTCCACTTTTTCATTTATTCTCTTCTGACAGAATAATGGCTTTCTTCGGAGAGTTTCCTGCCCACCGTGGTTCACCCCAAAGTGTCTGGCGTTATGGGGAACAATGAGCCCAGGCCGTGTGCGCTGGGACTGGGGAGGAGTTTGAGAGCGCTCCTGCTGTGGTCCGTGGTTATCCAGTCACCACAGTCACTACCACCACCACTACAGCTTCTTTTAAGGCTGCACTGCTGTTTTCCTCCTATAGTCAGGGGGCTTTTTACAGTCAAATTAAAATACAATATATATAACGTGTAGATTAGCTGATGAAAAGATGGAATTTACAGTGGTTTCAGACTGAGGTGTGTGTTTTATTTATACACTAAGTCACTCCACAGTTACTTATGTTGTAGAAAATGCAGAGTCGATTTTCAAATTTCCATTTATCTGCAAGATGACACGGGCTTGTGGTTAAAGTGAAGGTCTATTGAAACAAAAGACAATACAAGATAGGGCTGCACAATGAATTTAAATTTGAAGTGAGATTCAAGATTCAAGATTCAGTCATTTCTAATCTCATCCTGGGTCTTTTTAACGGAGAGCTCCACAGCCAATTCTCACTCAGTTAAAACATGCAGTTTGGAGCTGAGACCAGACTTTAAAAAGGAAATTTTATGTGTTTATGTAGAAGGAATGAATAAAAGTCTGTATTGTTTATTAAATAAAAGCCATTGAAAGCCAAAATAAAATAAATAGAAATAAAACGTGAAATGTTATTGTCAGCTTCCTCAAATATCTGTTAAAACAAATGATTTAGTTTGCAGAATATATGTGTAAATATGTGTATACACATGTAATATGGAAATGAATGAGGTTATTTTTCTCTTTCTCTGTAAAAACTGCCTAAAGACACTGAAAATAAACAAAAGAAATACATCTTTAAAATCCTGCTACGTCCCTCATTTGCAATACTTTGGTCACCTCTGGCTATTAGCTATCATCTGTGCCTGCGGATTTCAATGACCAAGGCAGGCGCTGGGGTGTGCAAAGAAGTCAATAGAGAGTGAGAATGATCCGGAAACATGGGACACTGGAGCATTAATTAAAAGGCCAACGACTCTGCCACTCCGCTCTGCACCAGGAAGCAGCATAATGAGACACACAAGCTATTCTGACCTCTCTCTTATCCCTTGACCATTTATAAAGGTGCACTAACTTTTCTGATGGCAGGTTGTGCTGCCTGTTTGTTCCATCGTATCACATTTAATAATCTATCTTGCATTTTTTCAATTCTATGTGTTTTATTGCTAAAGAACGCATTGAAAAACAGGCATTATTACTGTGAGATGGGTCGTCTCTCCACAGATCTGACCTGTAGCTTTGCCTAGTAGTGGTCAACTGTGTGGAGATAAGTAAAATGAATGCCATAAAGGGGAACATTCCAAGCAAAGCAGTATTATACATTACATAGTTACACAGTGCACGTTTACATAACCTAATTTTTCACCAACTGACAAATCCCTTTAGCACAACCGACAATACTTTTCAACTGACGTGAAAAAGTTGACGAAAACTAAGGCAAACGGCTCTCGTGATGAGATTTTCAGTCAGAATTCCCCAGGTGCCGTAGCTAGAACACCATGTACTTGACAGCTCTCCTCATTCGACATCCAGTGTCTCCTTTGTGCATGAGACAGGTGTGACAGAGAACTCCGATTTGCATTCAAAACTCCAGTTCAGAGGTGCTCAAACATTTATATGAGTAGAGAGGCCCGCGGCTATCTCTGTCATGGTATGTATTTTAAAAGGGTTGAACAGGTTCACGAGTGCGGAAACCAGATGCAGTTTACACACAGTGAGAAAGGGAGCGAGGGTAGGAGCGTTCGAGCACATACTAAGCAGGCCACGATGTAGAGGAATTAGCAATAACCATTAAACGTCGCTAATATGGAGGCTTTTGGCAAATGACAGTGAACCATAAATGAACTGTCCGAGTCTATGTATGTTTATGCACTTTTATTTGAATTTATAATTGTCATTTAAGCTACAAGCTAAGAGTAGATTTCTGAATTTGAATGTTGCTCAGGACAAGCACGAACAAAAATGTAGTGGATTCTATTATTTAAGCAAAGTTCATATACCACAACAGATCTTAAATGTGTATAATTAGCTAATAAAATGTATTTGCCAAGTGACCAGATCAGATTCAATTTTTTTTTTTTTGCAATTCAATTCTTCTTTTGACATGGATTCTACCTGGAAGACTGGGATTCTACACATAATTCTTCAATTTATAAAAATATATAACCAACCAACAAATAAATGACTGATTGGAATGGGAGCACATAGATTTGCTTTGCCAAAAGTAGAAAATAAACAGGAAGTCAAACACGAAACCTGTCAAGACAAGTCAAAAACATGTCAAGGGTATGTGTAAACAGTGTTAAAAAGAACCTATATTTAGGAATAATGTTCAAGACCAAAATAAACTTTGAAACACATGAACGCGAAACAGTGAAATCACCTCCGTCGCGGTCGTGCCAGTTGGCGCGGCTGCTGGCAGGTGAACTCGGCGAGGAGTAGAAATCTGGACCGGTCGGGCTGGTATCCATGTTCTCATCCATGTTCACCGTTTTAGGCCTTTTGCTGAAGAAGAAATGCAAGAATGTATTTGAGTATTTTCCTTATTTTTATTGCCCTTATCAGTCATCAAATGAGACAATGTTTAGTAAATGAGTAATGTTTTTACAATAGTCACCATGGTTACAGCCTTTACAATAAAACACTAGCAAATATAATCAATTCCAAACTGAGGAAGTGCATTTTGTCAGTCGTTTTAATCTTAATGACATTACTGCCCCTATCAATTGGTACAAAAGATACAGTATGTAGCCCACTAATCTAATCTAATCTAAGTTTGTTTGTTTTTTTCCCAGCACGCAGTTGCAAGTTTGATCGGATGTGCATGTTTCTATCTACTAGTATGTTTTTGAAAGTGCCCATGTAATTGCTTCGAGTGACCCATTTTAAATGTATACATACTGTACAATTCCCAAAACTCAATTGCCCTACTCAAAGCAACTCTCCTTGTGACATTACTAACCCCGGCATTAGCAACTACAACAGTAAACATGATGCTCCTGAGGAAGGTTACAGAGCTATGACCTTATTCTAATTGTGCTAGATTTGCTTGTTTGCGCTTTTGGAAGTTTGCACCGACCTGCCGGGAGGGGAGGAGAGGGAGCGATGCAGCCCCACACTGGAGTTCAGGTCGTGGTAGTACGGTTGGCTCGGCATATCCGCCATGGAGAAGTTTACCGCTGCGCCGTGGGTGATGGGCACTACGGAGGACACATAAAAGATACAAATTTAATCACCGTAAGAGAGGCAAGGTACATGTCAGCACTATAAGACCGAGCTAGGGGATGCACAATTAACTGTAAGGCAAAGCTTGAGTGACTGTTATTGACGCTTTGAGTTTAGGGGTATCAAATCAAACGCTCCCAATTCACAGGTTAACTGCCTCAACCAGCCAGCCCTATCTGCTGATTAACAAGTCGGTAAAGCCCAAAGAGCTATAGGGAGCCACGGGCGACAAAACTTTTACCTTATAGTGCATTTGCTGTCATTTATTATCTGAAGTGCACAACAAATCCAATTGTGTAAGTGAGTGGCCCCTAAAGTTCGCTGTAATCAATATTGTTAGCAACAAAGCAAGAAACGCCAGACAGATAAAATCCATGAATCTCCTTGAAGGCTCCTTTAGTGAGATTAAAAGCAGGCAAGGGTGCTGCACAAACTTATTCCAAAGGCTAAAAATGCTGCGTAATGTTTAAAAAGTGCTGAGTTGTTCATCTATTATGTTTAAGGAATTAAGGCAGGAGTGACAGCTACCGCAGCCAATCACATCAGTGTTTGACTACCAGGAACGCGTGAAAGATGAATTGAAATGAATGAGGTCATAAACACGTACAATTCAACAAAAAGTACACTCAAAATCTTAAAATAACTTTCTATTACTAGCCCAAATACATGGCAGGGCATCTGGAATAAAATCCTTGAGAACAATATGCCATGTTTATTGTTATCATGTATGTACCTAGAAGGGAAAAGAAAGTAGAGACACTTTAATTAGAGGTAAAATGTCTTGAAATGTCTTTGAAAAGTGAATTGAGTTCAGAAATATCAGTATATCCTTACTTGAAAGATTACTTTGAAAGTTTAGTTATATATTTAGCTCTTTTTAAACACTTTTCATCATAGACAATAAAATATAGTTTCAATTTCCACTATTCCACCACATCATACAGTTTAAAAAATATTTCCCAGGAAAACAGTATTATTTTCTGTATTTTGGTGAGTTGCATCACTATTTTATTAAAACAGGCAATAAGTTAAATATTTTGCTAGTCGCCATAGCACCCTGTCTTTCTTTATGATTTACGGCTGAAATTAAGGTGTTCCTTATTGCGGTCCAGATCAGGAATATTGTTTCAAACCCAAAGGCAGTTCACCCTCTCTCTCTCTCTTTCTATACCGCACTCTCTCTCCGCAATAGCTATAATTCTCTCCCTCCTTCCCTCCCCTTTCTCTATACCTCTCTCCCCCTTTTTCTGTATACCCCTTCCCTCTCTTTCTCTCTCCACTCGCTATAATTCCCTCAATCGATCGTTCTCTCTCTGTTTTTGGCCCTGTCTCCCTATACCTTCCTTTCTCCCTCCCTCTCTCTCTATACCTCCTCCCCCACATATATCCATCTCTCTCTCTCTTTCTCTATACCTCCTTCTCTCTTTATTCCCCCCTCTCTCTGTCCCTTTCTGTTTATACCTCTCTCTCAGCCCCCCTCTTTCTCTCCCTTTCTCTCTATATACCTTTCTCTCACTCTCTCCTCTCTCTCCCCCTTTTTCTGTATGCCCCTTTCCTCTCTCTCTCTCTCTCTCTCTCTCCACACTCGCTATAATTCCCTCCATCGTTCTTTCTGTTTTTGGCCCTGTCTCCCTATACCTTCCTTTCTCCCTCCCTCTCTCTATACCTCCTCCCCCATATATATATATCCATCCATCCATCCATCCATCCATCCCTCTCTCTCTCTCTCTCTCTCTCTCTCTCTCTCTCTCTCTCTCTCTCTCTCTCTCTCTCTCTCTATATATATATATATATATATATATATATATATATATATCCCCTCGCTATACCTCCCTCTCTCTCTATACCTCCTCCCCCGTAGTATATATCCATCTGTCTCTCTCTAGCTATACCTCCCTCTCTCTATATATATATGTCTGCCCCTCTTTCTCTCTGTCTCCTCTTTAGAAACCCTTTCCTCCTTCCCTCTCTCCATCTCTCTCTCTAGCTCTCTATACCTCCCTCTCCCTCTATAAGCCCCCTCTCTGTCCCTCTCTGTTTATACCTCTCTCATTCCCCCTCTTTCTATCCCTCTCTCTCTCTATACCTTTCTCTTTCGCTTTACCTCCCTCTCTTTTCTCTCTCTCTCCTCTTTCCAACCCTTTCCTCCTTCTCTCTCGCTACCTCTCTATAACTCCCTCCCTCTCTCTCTCACTTTGTTTCTCTCTTTCTCTCCTCTCTTCCCCTCCTTTCCTTCCTCCCTCTCTCCCTCTCCGATGACAAGAGTAGAGAGTGTGTGGCCCTGTCTGTTGTGGTCTGAGGTTCACCACTGGCACGATCCATGGCCCAAAACCCTCGTCTAAAACCCTGGCAAACCCCACTCTGGGCCTTGGCAGCGCCCCCTACCCACGACCCACCACAACGCGCCGCTTGTGGAGGAATGTAACCGGCTCAAAGCGACCATTGTTATTCTTTCATTCATGTCTGAGGACGGCCCCCGAACATAATTGACACTGCCGTTTTTTCCGTTTTGGCTAGACAAGATTTTTACAGTGCCACTTGGCCACTGTACTAGATTTGACTTGTACGCTGTGATGCTCCAAAAAGACCGCTTAAGTAGATGCCCTTGTTGTGATTGTTTAGCCTATCACAAAATGAGAGCAATTAGTTGATCAAATCCACAACATCTCACAAGGCTACATTATTTAAAAAGGCATGATTCAAGTGGAAATACAGTTCTAAACATGTTTTTGCACATCACTAGTAAAGCAGGCCTATCACTAGAGCAAATTCTGAAGCATGATATATTGTGACAGAGATATAGTGCAAAACATTATAATATTGAAACTACTTTATGCCACTGATACAATAAAAAATAATGCAAGATTATCCTTATATTTGTATATGTATAAATGTAGTATCATTAAGTGGAATGACCGGCAACATAACATCTAAACACTTTAAAAACTGCTGCTAAGAAATCACTACTGTTTCACATTTATTTTTATCTGTATTTTTCTATGCATATTCTATTGCACATTTTGATGCACACTGCACATTTTTGGACATCTGTAAATAGGTAATTATTCTTTGCACTGCTCTTAGATTTTTGTCCTTAGATAGTTTTTGTATTGTCTTTATATTGTATTTTGTACACTGACTTTTTTGCACTGCTTGGCCAGGGAGAAACGGAATTTTGATTCACTGTATGTCGAGCACATATGGTAGAATTGACAAAAAAGTTGACTTTGACTTGACTTTGAACAGATAAATAACAGAATGAAGCAATACAGAGGTTCATTTTTCAACCCTCTAAAGCTCAAATCATATATATATATATATATATATATATATATATATATATATATATATATATATATATATATATATATATATAAAAATTACATATATATTAAAACAACAATACCCAAAATCTCCACCCTTTTACAAAGAAACTGTACACACTGTAAATTCTGAGCTCCAAAAAATATTGTGCCAGCTTTCATATATTGAACAATAAGTCAATATATTAATTATAGATAATACTCCCTAGACAATACTCCCTACAACTGTATATAGCTGGGATTGTGCATCTTATTTGATATTCTATTTTATACTTTATTACTACTTATCTATTTAATTCTGATTTGTACATATACATTTAATATCATTATTTTTATTTGTATAATTATGTCTCATCTGACACCGGTCTATTGCTCTTTGGTTGCTATTCCATGTATTATTTTTTTTACCCTCTGTTATATATCATATATTATATTTGATGAGTGAACTACACAATTTCCCTTGTGGATCAATAAAATTTGTCTAAGTCTAAGTTATCATGACAGGCCTATAGTAAAGTTATAGTAGAAATATTTTCATCTTGTAGTTTGTACATTGAATTGACTAGAAGTAGCCTCTCCAAAATATCGCAATAATTATCATATTGTGAGATGCACATCGTGATAATATCGTGCCATGAGATTGGGATATCATTTGGTTACATCCCCAGTTACAGCGTATCATATCACTAGTATCTTGCCAGCGCACGTCCCTTCTAAATTCTAGGGCTATTATGTCAAAAGTTCCTGTGCCCCTCTGGTCCTCTCAGTGTTGACATAATACTTTTAAACATGCAAAGGCCTCTCTGCTGTTGCATTAATGAGCGGCCTGGTCCAAATGCTGGTCAGCCTTGAACCTTGAGCGTGTGTGCCTTTGATGGACTTCAAAGAGAGTCTCACCCGGGCTCAGAGTCAAAGAGGAGATAGGGGGACACTAGGCGGCTCACATGTCTGTCCTGGGAGTGACCAGACTACTGACTGACAACTCCACAGCACCCGCCGACCTTTTTAAAATTCCAAGCTCCGAAAACTTCAGTCGGCTTTAGTGCAATGGGCCCCGGCACAGGAGACCCTCGCGCCAGTGCCATCTGCTTAGGGGGCAAAGCAAACGCTAAACAAAAACAAGCCATTTCAAAGAGAGGTTGTAAATGTTGGAGAGGTTGTAAATGTCTCATACAAGTTTGAGTTGACTTTAGAAACTTTGTTAACAGGAAGTTGTTGCTTTTTGGCAAAATCAAAGAAACTTCTATTGCAAAAAAATATTTCTAAGTCATATTTTGTGCATTGATTTGAATAGGACACACAAGTAAAAATGTGGAGAAAGTGGGTTTTAATACAAACAAACAAAATCATCTCTGGTTGACTAATATAATAGCAGAATATTAATTTGCAATAATTATATATACTTGACATGTTAGAGGGAACAATATTTTTGGGGGTCAATATTTATCATATGTAGTTTTTCTTAGTAAAAGTAGGAAACTTTTTGTTATTTTTTAGATTACGGTTAGATTTGAGCTGTAGAGGGGTGAATAAATAACTAAGTGTTTCATTCTGTAACTTATTTATTGCTGTTTGTATTTTTTAACAATATTGTAGATTTAGAATAATCTTTTTGGGATAATCATGCTTTAGGGTTATTGTGTCAATGGCCTAAATTTGTTTCAGTATTATCGTTTATCATCTATATTACATCAGTAATATATTGTATAAGAAATATATGAGAAATTACTAGCAAAAAAAATATCTATCTGGTATTTTGTACACTGAATTGAATAGGACAAGCAAGTAAAAACTGGAGTGTGTTTTAATATGTTAAAAAAATGTATTTTAGCATCTCTGTTTGACTAACATTATAAAAAAAACAATATTAATTTAAATATTTTGCAGCTGCACCACTATTATTATAGTTCATGATATTCTAATAGTATTTTCTGAATAAAAATGCATGAAGTATTCAATATAAAAAAAGAAAATTGTCTGAAGGTTAATAATATTAAATGTACTTTGAGGGAGTAAGTGACTGACATTGCCAAAAAGGAAATCTCTTAACCTACTGTATCTACCCTATTAAGATCTTTTATAAATGTAGTGACGTAAAATAAAAAAGTACCTCTTATAAAATCTCAGTTATGTACAATAATGGTACTTTTCACATTCCAGCGCTGCTTTCTGAATGGGTCCTTTGTGTATCTTAGTCTTGTATAATGCAATAATAATGTACAAGGCATCGCAGGTAAACGAAGCCCCGGGCGATTCAGCAGAACTACCTTAAACGGCTCACATACAATACATGTCTAAACAGGGAGCTGCACAGGTGTTGGAGCGAATTCAAACCCGCCAAACCAGATATTCCACCGTGCAATGAGACAGTCAAACCTTAATCCTATGAGCTTCTTGGAAACTGTATTTTGAGAGTAAATAATACTCCCTGTTATTTAGTTTGATGCTACAAAGAGAGGAGTTAAATGAGGACATGACCTCGTAAATGAGTTTAAACTTGAGGCTGGGGTAATGATCAATGCAAAGTTAAAGAGTGGCTTACTTCTAGATACCCGCACCAGCTCGGAAACACTGAAAACGCCAGATTTGATGAAGCTGTCCTCCAAGTACACTGCGGAAAATAACAGAAAAAAAAAAACAGTTACACATTGGCAAAAAGTCCAATAATGTGACAAAATTTTATTTCTAGACATGTTTTTGCTGTCATCTGGTGTTATGTAAAATTTTTTCAGAATTGTAGTCAAATAGATTTTGCACTGCTGATGTCAATTAAATATGCTGTATAATCAGTGACATGTTTTTTGAAAAAAGACAGATTTCCATTCTTTAATCAATCAAAATCATGACTTGTTACTTATCAATATATCTAAAAATCAAATTCACTTAAGCGCACATGAACTTATAATTTAGATTACGAATTGTTTCACTAGTTTTATTGTATATGGCGAGCTAAAACAGAATGTAAGTTTAGCAATATTAGGACAATAGGAGAAAAGAGACGCCTATTACTGTCAAAACACGCAATTTAACCAAATCAGCTTTAAGGCACAATAAATGTAATTATAGTATTAAATATACAGGTTCAACTAAGGTTGTATTTATATTTAGTGACAGAGAACCATCAATATCTTGCTTATGTAAATTTATGAGTGGAAGAATGTATAGTACGCAGGGTAATCAAAAGCCGTTCGTCAGCTAAAACTCTCAGACAAGTTCCTGACACCCAAATGACTTTTGCTCTTTGATGCCATGCCAACGCCACGAAACCCTTGCCAAAAAAGATCAGCGCCTCGATTGGCACCTACAAAAGTCAGTCTCCCGCCTCCAATGTGCTCTAGCTCGGCGTTAGCGGAGGGGGAACCGTGCCTACTCCTGAGGTCTTACACTTTGGCTCGCTCGCATGTTTTCCTTGGCACTGGATTCAGCGTAACCTGCTCTTGAGGTAGAAAAGTAATTATGGCGCTCACAAACTATTTTCATTCCTGTATTGTGACGGCATGGCGTAGGTCAGTCAGGGGAACAACAGGGCTGTCAGTGAGGATGGGTTCTGGATCGCCCCCAATGATCCGCTCAAGGCTACAGGCAAATCTGCTGCGATGTGTTCACTATCAATTTACACGGACTGGTAACGTTGTAGCATAAAATTTTCAGGAGACTTAAATACTGAGACTTCATATTATCATAAGAAAATAAGCTATATTTAGTTTAGAGTACAGAAAGTTACATTTGTGGGACATTGCTACAGTCTATTTTCTGTGTCACGGGACTACATTTTTGAAACTTTGAAAACATGGTTAATGATTTGTTCAATATTTATCAACTCTTTAAGAATTTTAACTGCTCTGTCCTGTATTGTAATTTATCTACAGAAGAGTGAATGTACTTTAAATTTCATACATTTCATGTAACGTGATTATTGTAAATCCTTATATTTTAATCACCCATATTTTATTCTGCTATAATATATTGTGATTTACATAGTTGTATGTATATACGATATTTTGAATATAAGTGCAAGTTTTTATTTTATTTTGGAATAGTTAAATTATTACTGTCTGTAAAGGTGTGCAAATCATGTTTTTAAGTATGTCACACAAGCCAATATTAAGATTAAGATAAGATAAGCCTTTATTGATCTCGCACAGGAGAAATTTACTCGCCACAGTAGCTCCAGGACATTTGGACAAGAGGGAAAAGTGCATGCAGGCAGGGAGGGGATAAAGTAAGTAATAAATAATACAAATAGTAATACGTAATAATAATAATAATGGAAAATAGTAATAATGATAATAGTAAAAACAAGCATCATTGCCATTCTAATTATGTACCCAAATAATTTTAAATAAAAAATGTATACAAATTTACAGTATACATATTAGTTTTGCTTTTCTTTAGGATTTTTTTTCTTACCCTCTCTATAGGTAAGTGAGTTTATAGTCCGTGCATAACTCTGTAGCTATCAGGTATGTATGCTATGCACATGGTTGTGACTGTACTTGAACAATGGGGTGCTGACAGCAGAGTTGATGAGTGATACTACGTACCTGGAAGAGGGTTCTTGCCTGGCTCATTGTTACTGGGACTTCCTGACTGTTGCGAGTCTGCAAACACACACAGGACAGGACATAAGAGTTAGGATATTACAGTATAAGGAAAAGCCGGACAAAGTAATGTGAAGTATACAGGCGTACAGTGAGGCTTGGAAAGGAAAGGAGGTACATTTATTTGAGTAAACTTACACCTAAAAATGTATTATTACAGTTTTTTGTTTAATAGATTTTTAAAAAACTTTTTTAGATTATTGTCTATTTAAAATCTTTACTTTATATGGTAAAAACAGATCATTTGTATGTCTTGTTGTCATCTATTTCTGAAGATTTCATAGTTATAAAAAGTTATAAAACACTTTTCATTATAACACGTACCTCTTCTCAGACTTATAACATCACATTTTATCTTTAATTAAACATTTCGCTTGACGTCTTAATGTTTTTCTTATCTATTTGCACACTATTATTATGATTGGAAGGGTAAACTTTGCAAAAGGCGTAGCACTGTCTGACACAGGCTACTACAAAACAGTTTTTCACTGGCTTCATGTTCAGTATATGAGTAATTTTTCAAACAGGCTGCTGCTGGGGGAGTGTCCAGGGGGCATAGAGAAATGTGTCCGATCCTGCTGTTCAAGGTACGAATACAGGAAAAAAAAAAAGTGAAGAGAGGACAGGAGGGGCGGGGAGCAACCAGGAAACATGAGCGGAATTCTTTCCACTGGCTTTGCTCCATGAAGGTTTAGGTTGAGGCGACTGGGACTGACGTGCGCTGTACCTCACTGGGGAGGCAGGGCTGTCAGCCCCCTGGAGGAAAAGTTAATCAAAAATAATCCAAACAGGAAAGGAGGATAAATTAAAAAGTGCTCGTCGGTGAGGTAGTGGTTTAAATTGTTATATATGCGTTTGATACCACCTTGCCCCGGATTTCTCCACCCTCACTCTCCCCATTTCATGTTACAACTGTCATGTCCAATAAGGAAAATATTTAGAACTATAAAAAGAACTCAGGGAGAATAATAGACCTCTACCAAGGCACTGCTTGAATCTAATAATGATACATAGTGCCCAGACTCACAAAACTGATTTTCTATTTCAAGATGTAATGCTATTAAAATATATATTATTATCTATTTAGCCTCCATGAATAAGGCACTGGACCATCTCACAATGATAAATGAAATACTTTAGTTTGGGTTAACTACTTAACCAAATCGCTATTTTATCACGTAAAGTTAGGTATGTATCTACAAATGGTATGCAATCCTTAAAACATAACAGCCCCGTATGCCCACAGAGACAACATCTTTTGCTCAGTACTGTAAATCAAATCTTGTTTGTTATGGAGGAAAATCTTTTACAGAAAAAAAAAGAAAAAAAAACATACAAGGCTTGAGTGTAGCGGACCTCCAGTTTGATTGAAACCAGTCTGAGCCACACACATGCCCCAATGAGAACCAGCAGTCCGATTATCATCTCCGCCTTAAAACACAGACAAGAGACAGTGAACTCAGATACCCCCTGCTCACATCAACCGCCTTTTCTGCCCCGAATTGTGTTACAGCGGTTAGTTAGAGAGAAAAAAAATAGGGGGGAGTTGTAGAAGTAAAAAAATGTCTGAAAGATTTATCCTTTTCTTGTTCCCTTGCAGTGTCTCTAGTGCCTTTTCCCCCCACTCCTAAATTTGACTATTAAACAGTGCTGCAAAAACAGAATGTTCTTGGCCGAAGCTCAACGATGACAAAGTAGGGAGGGAGCAGGACCATACGTTAAGAAAAGGGAAAAAAAAAAAATCCCCTTTTTTGTAAGTGTAGCCCTAAAGTGAAGATATATGCAAGCGTTATAATGTATGTCGGCAGTGCTTCCGGATAGCATAAAAACATAGCTCAAGTTTTAGTAGGCTGCTGTAGTAAAAAGATTGAAAATTATTTATGTGCGTCTATTCATTTGTATGGTCTCAGCAAAACAGTTCCCACTGCTTTGCTTGCAGTAAGGCGCAAGTCTCCGCACACACACACACACACATTAGGGTTGTAAAGCTGCTTTTGTGGCCGGGCCGAGTTTTGTGTGGACTTGGCACAGTACATGTCTATAAAGTGATTGCGGGGAGCTCGGGCGGCCTTGTCTCTCTGTCTTCCCCCGCCCCCCCATGCCACTTTCAGAGTCATCCATCAGTCTAGTTACAACTGCCAACTCCACGCCCGCCGCAAAGACACAGAGCCGCAGAGAAAGGAGAGGGGGGGGGGGTGAATGTAGTGAGAAGAAGAGGGCTACAGTATACGAGGGGGAGGATGGGGTGGGGGGGTGAGTGGCTTTAAGTCCGATCAGAGTTTGTGTTTTTGTTTTGTGTTTTTTTTTTTACCGACTTCAAGGGCTGAACAGGCAACCATGACAAAAAGAGCAGATGGTCGTGGCAATTAGAGATCCCAGGCAGCATCCTCCAGCATGAGGCCCCGCTGTAGCACCAGGAGAGACCACCTGGACGACTCAAGGTGGATCCAGCATATGGCACATCTGCCAAGGCTGTGCCCGAGCGCTGTACACCTCCCCTATTGCATTACATTTTACCTTTGACCCAGGAAGGGCAGCACCGGTACCACCACCTCCGGGCAAATACAGTATGTGCTAAAATTAGGATTTTTAAGGTTGAGCGGACACTGTGTAACCTTATAGTAAAATTATAATTAATGGCAGGAATCATTTTGTAAATCAACAGGTCTTTAAAATAGATATGGTTCTATGCTGAACGTTTACACTTTAGTGGAAAATTAGGAAGAGTGTGTTGAAGAATAGGACCTACAAGGCATAAAGCCTCAGCCTGTGTCTGAAAGGTGTTCTGTGCAGAAGCCGGGCCAATCCGATAGTGTTCAAATAAACACTGGAGTAACCTGTAAATAAACAGTTGTGGTGGAGGAGGCCGGCTCTGCCCTGGGAGCTTGGCAGGGCTGGAGGAGTCTGACACACACACGCCACACGTACACCCACGGCCCTTTCCAAAAACAACATTTCTTGGCACCCTCTGTCCCTGCCACTTGTTTAAATAAACAAACCGTTTCATGAAGGAAGCACGTATGAATCAGATTATCTACTGTTACTCAGCAAAAGGGAAAAAACAGCAGAGGAGGCTTGTGGCTGTTGGATGTGTCCATGAGTTCTTACACCTTCTTGTCCGGTGGGATACTTATCATACCACTGTAACCATTAAAGCAATTAGAGGTAATGGCAACAGAAATCTGGCTCCGCAAGAAAGTTGCTCAGTTCTTGTGAGGTTTCTCCACGCCCATATGTGCTACCCGCCTGGATTTTATAATCACTAAAACACTCACTCCACCAACCCACCCCTCTCATTTTTGGCATGATACCCGCTCGGGTCCCCTAAATAGTGGGATACACATGCACATACACAACACAGTGTGGATCAAATTAGCCACAGTTTAGGAAAGTATAGTTTTTTTACATTGATGCACGGCCCTATCCCACAAACACATGCAGACACGTACAAGTATCCCACAAAATAAGAGTGCGCACGCGTGCCACGCACAGCCTGCAGATGCATACCACTGTCGACATTTCAGGAGAAGAAGCCTGTCTGGCAGCCATTTTATGCCGAGCGGGGTTCTGTGCACATGTATAGCACTCTGGCTGCCAGAGGCATGGGTCCTGAGCCAAGACGCATTTCAGCAGCCTGGGGAGGCAGGAGGGAGGGAGGACTCCAGGAGAAACAGGAACAGAGAGAGGGACAGAAATATCGACCTCATTACAGCACAGCTCTGATGCGTAATGTTTCGACAATACAGCTGCTCCTGAGTAAATATTTGATGTGGCCAAGCTGCCTTTCTGCTCAGTGTCCTCCTCTGTGCGACCGCGAGATCGTCATGGAGAACAAACCTGAGAGTTTGTTTGGAGGCCTTGACAGTGCTGTACGAGTCTGTGTGCTGTGTGCTAGTGCAGTGTCCTCCTCTGCTCCTGGATTCTATCACTGGCAGTTTGCAGATGACCTCACAGGGCTTGGGCTGCTTTCCAACCGTTGCCAGATCCTGCTCTATTCTCCAAATCTCTTTCTTTTTCTACTCACTATCAGTCTATCTTTGTCCCGCTGCCTGACACACAATCCTGACTCCATTGTACCTTTTCATGCACGCCTGTGTGTATGTATCTGTTATTGGGTATCTGTGACAATATCACCTTATACAGTTAAAACTATGTCTTTTAGGCCTCCTTGTTCCCATATGTCTCATTGACTTCACTGCTGCACCTCTCCATCTGCGATCTCCTTTTTGCCGCCTTTTTAGCCGGCCTCTCTCTCCTGTCCTATCTCTTTGTCTCTCTATCTCTCCCTCCCTCACGCTTTGTTGTCTAAACAAAGTGGCCTTTATCAGGATGAGCCGCAACCCAAACAAGCCAAACAAAAGATATGGGCGAGGAAATGTGCCCGCTGACGAGGGGAGGATCTTTCTGTGCCAACCATTGTGTGCCAGCCTGCCAACTGCCGATGCCCCCCGCTGCCCGCACCGCCACCATCCCTCCCAATAACCACAGACACTGCATTTTGGCATAGAAGCCCCCCGGCCAACTTGTGCGTGGTATCCTGCTAGAGGTTGGCACTGGGCTTGGACCACATGACACTGATATGAATGGTAAGGGTCAGCAGGAGACAGAGGGCGGACATCTTGAACGGGCATCAGTAAACTAATGAGCATAGGTTGCCAATGTATATGTTATGTAAAGCCATATGCTTTTCTGCTTACTGCTTAATGATCTTATATTAGGGTATGGGACAATTAAATAAAACAAAATAGGCCAAGTTGCTTGAACATCAAACCTGAAGTAAAAGTAAAGTTTGAAAGACTTTTCTTCAAAACATAAAAAAAAATCAAACTTGTTCAACTAGTTTTCAGAGTTATTTCTCCCTTTCATTATGCATTTCTAGCTTATGTACTGGGGCAAAACAATTACTTCATTATATAAAGAGATCGGGTCTAGTCTATTAGAATTACTACTACTACTACAAGTGCTGGAGCTTAACTTTGATGAACTTTTCCATACAGGAAAAAAACTCATTTTGAGATAATACATTTTATCAGTATTAATTAACCTTGAAAAATGTACTTCATTATACAGCTTGAGCAAAAGTATCCACTTACTGTCCAGCTCTACCTCACATTCCCCCCTCTAAGTCCCCCAGTCTGTGCTGTCTATTTCCCGGGTGACACTGTAATGATTATCTCATAATTGGGACAAGGCGAGTATTTCTTATTGGCTTGGAGGAGCACCTGGTAATCCGGATAGCCTTCGCTATCAGATGTCGGGCCAGTGACGGGGGGAATGCAGGTATATAGTGAGGATGAGTTACACAGGAACGCACAAAAACACACACACACATACACCACTAACACAATCACATGAAAAAAAGAAAGGCGAAAGGCCAGGAGAAAGTGACAGGGCCAAAGTTGAACCGTCTGAAAGAACAATGGCGTTTTGGCTGGTTTTGTGAAAGACAGACAGCACAGACACATTCAGGACAAGGAGGAGGAACACACATGCACTATACGGTATTGTTCTAGTCTGGGCTCAGATCCCACTTCAGCCATAAGTTTCAAATACAACAAATTATACTATATCCTGTACAATGTGTGCTCAATAATAATTTCAGTATTTACAATGTGAATAGTCATCAAATGAAGATTTCCAATGAAAATAAACATGACAGTGCTGTTAAAAAAACTGGAATGGCAGTTGAATGGCAGTGATAAGGGAAATTTCTAACTTTTCAGGTGGAAGGTCTGCCATTTGCTCATCTCCATGGAGATGCAATTGCTGTGATTGAAAGGTTCTACAGAATGGCATTAAACATTAAATGTCTATTTTGCATTTCATTTATTTTGTTAGTTTAATCCTAAAAAACAAAAACGCATTCTTATTGTGAGAAGGGTCACCTCTCCACAGAATTGACTTTAGATCAGGTGCTTGATTCCATAAATTAGTTTAATGTAATATTATGGAGCATTTCAGGGAACAATAACTCCATGGAGATAAACCACAAGTGCCACAATATAGATTACTCCATGGGCATACAGACACAAGCCACTAGCTTTATAATTAAAGGGAAAAGTTGATTTTGTAATACAAATCGTTTCAGACTTAGTTGGCATGAATCCGGAATCACACCAAAGTTAAACAAACTTTTGCTTTATAATCAATCCAACAAAACTCTACCCAGCATGCCCACAACAAACTAACGGGTGCAAGTCCCCAGGATCCTCACAGGCGGGTACACATGCACAGACAAACATGGGCACAGACCCAGCATCCCGCCGAGAGCTGATCTGTGCTGTACATGAGCGGCAGAGTCGTGGGCAGAGCAGCAGACAAACTACACGACACAGTACCTCATCTGTCCCATGAAAAATGAGCAGGCTCGCCCGTACTCATGTCCCACTTAAAGTTCCCAACTGCCCCTCCTGCCCCATCACTACTCCAGTTTACCCTGTTCTCACACTTTCAATGGAAGGACTGAAATAAACACTTTTCTGCTTTGTTGATAAATGTCGGATTTAAATGTCATATATTACACAAAATTGAGATTTAAGCCATGTTATAATGTTGCTACCTCATCAAAATCATACCTGGGGTTGTGTTTTGTTTCATTCACACATGTTTGAGTAACTCTTTATTATTGGTCTGTCTACATCTCCAAAGCTCAAAATGCTGTCCCACCTTGTGATGTCATGAAGCGTAGTTTTCAAGTTCACAGCTAACTTCTACCTTTAGTTCAGTAGAGATGAGCAATACCGGGGCTGAAATTATCCAAATGATTCTAGTGAAGGTCTATGGAGTTTAAAAACACAGAGGAGCACACATGACATCACAAAGTGGAAGTGGTGGAGTGTTTTATGTTTGAGAGAAGAAGTCAACCTAAATAGAGTTTGTGTATTAAGCATGTGTGAATGAAACAAAACACAACTTGAGGTACGTTTCTGATGATGAAACATTATAACATAGATCAGAAAATAGTGTAATATGGGCCGTTTAATTATTTATAAATTAGATGTTGCTATGATACCAGAAAAAAGTCAAAAAGCCAGTGCTATCATACGAGTAAATGCAGTTATTAAACAGGATACAGTCCAACTAAATGGAGAAAGTTCACTGAAACACACAAAATTATGCAGTATTTTCAAAACTGATTAGCGGCCAACTAAGTATGAGCTATTTTAGTTAATTACTCACATCACTTAATATGCAAAAGTCAAATAATTTTGGTTTCTCATGGTTTGGTTTGGTTTGCAGATTTTATGAAATTATTTTTAGGAAGCTAAGACTGCGCTCCTAATCTGGGCAAACCATGGAAGTTGTATAGACAAGTTTGTTCAGTGCAGTTTTATACATACATTTTTCTCCAACAATTAACAAAAAAGAAATACGTAGATAAAAAGCAAGCCCGTTTGAATGTGAGAAAGCGTCTCCGTGGATGAAACGCTAACATTGTTTACAGTTATAAAAGCAGCATGGATTAGCTGATTTTGTGAAAGTGAGGTCTCATCATTCACAAGTTTAATCAGCGTCAAGTCTCGTCTGTGAGAAAAAGCGAGTTTGCATCTGCGCTGAAACAATGGCCCCCCATCAATGGCCAGGCCCGGCATCTTTTGGGTATGCACCAAACAAACAATTAGCTTTGTTTTGGCGTAATTGACTGGCAGGACCGGGTGGCATTCACATTCGCCCGCTGTTGCCACCCTGCCATTCGGAGAGCCTGGAGAAGAAAGGGAAGTTCATACCAGGGTGGAAGGTTGGCCACATCTCTCTGGTTTGAAGACACTGCGTTTTTTTCACACAGTGGCAAACTTCCAAGCAGGTTTTTTTAAGTAGCGGAGGCTAGCAATGAGGACGAGACTATAGATTTAATTATGCATGCGTGTTTTCTCATTCATTGTAGTGGTGGGAAGGGGAGAGAGGCTAAGGGTGTATGGTGGGAGGGTTTTTGGGGAAGGGGGGCCAATGACATTCCGTTGTTGTATTCCTCCCACACACAAACACACACACACACAAGGAGCAGTCTGGGAGCGAGCCGCTATAGGCTAATGAGGTGACACTCACCGTCTGGAGACTAGCCAAAACAGTCCATTAACTCCTAGCCAGTAGTTAAGAGGAGAAGAAGGAGAAAGGTGGCGGTGGTGGAGGGGAGGGAGGGGCCAAGCGGGTTTGTGGGCGGAGCTTGTTAGAGTGGCCTGCGGAGTTTCGAGTCTTTCAGGATGTGAGAGTGGGGGGTATTTTCTGCAGTTTTGTAGTTGTGAATGAACCAGCGGGGGGGCTCGTACATGGGGAGGAGGGGGGCCGGTCCACGAGCGCGATTATACTTTGTGCGGGCGCTCTTGAGGGACCGTCTGAGAGTGCGCGTGAAGTGGCGCACACACAGCGGCGGGGAGGTGGGGAGCGCACGCAGCCACAAGAGTGAACTGAGGAGATAGATCCAAAACCCCCCAGCCAGGCAGACAGACCTTTGACAGAGCAGCACTGTGATTCGCCCCTTTCATCTTCACAACCCCCCCGTCCACTCGGATAATTATGAGACAAATGCGGCGGACCCCTGCTGCTTGAGTGGCAATGGGCATGGGAGGCCGGCAACACAGAGGAGGGTTCAAACCTGCAAGTCTCGACTGGTCCGCGGAGAGAGAGAGAGGAGAGGGAGGGGACGGAATGAGAGATGGCGGGGTGTTCAGGGCTCTGGGAAATTCCCCACTCTCCCCAGAGATGAGAGTTGGCCAACAGATCATAGTTCAGGGACAGCTCGGTGGCGATACTCACAAGCTTAACTGCTTTTAGCCCCCCGACTTCCTTTGAACCTTGTCACACAAACGTTCTGTGTTTCATGCTGGCATTGTTGTGAAATCAAACGCACCTTTCGGAAAATTATCTAACAAACTCCTGCTTTGCAACTTGCATAGTTCGCGGAGTTCACAAAATGTTAAATTATGTGCTTGGGTTCTGGTTGGAGCTGATAAGAAAACAGAATTACAAATCCAGTGTTACCTACATGTTTATCTCACACAGAGCATGCCAATACCCTAAGAGCCCGCATGCCCCAGAGCGAAACGCATAAACTCAGTTGTATTTGTCTTCAAACTCATGAAAATCAATTTTAAATTGCTGAAATTTAAAACTCACTATTGATCTAGTGAAAGCTTCAAAAGTTACTCTATGATGTTGAGAAGGGGTAGTAATGAACAATATGCTTTGATAAATTAACTTTTTGTTGCTGTAACTTTTAACAATTTTTACTTTTTATGGTACGTGGTTGGATTGGTTAAAGAATGACAAAAGAATTAAGAAAACATTGGAATAGGCCGATGAAAGATACTGTATATTTTCAAAAGTCTATAGATGATGATTTGGTTCACTGATGATCCATTGAGAGTTCCAACTGACTTTACATTGAAATACTGTCAACCCTCTCTCTGTAACTGCCGCAGTGGGCCTCATCATTTTGGTCTTAAATGTTTCATATTAACCCGCTCTACATGATCCTGGTGTTTTTATTTCACTAGTTTGTCCATTAATACTTTCTTATTCCAAATTCGGCCCTATACCTGCTAGCCCCTGCGAGCTTTATTTTAACCGAACGCTATGGGTGACATCACAGTCCCTTAGTCCACTTCTTTATACAGTCTATGGTGTTAACTTAACTTTATCTTTCAGAAAGTTTGACACTGGTTCCTGGTGCACATACTTGGGGATCTATTAGATGATGAGAATGAAAGAAAATTAAGGCTTTCATGTGGTATCAATAATTGTAAATAGTTGACAAAAATCAACATCGACAAAACATTTGACTTTGTGACATCTCTGGTTATCTCTTTTGTCAACTGTTTTTTTCCAAGTCCCATTCGTTTGAGTGGAGCCCGTGCTCTGCCAGTGATGTGTCAGTGATTGTCAGCACTTGCGGCGGTCGAGTCAACCCACAGCCAAGAGGAGATCCTGCTGGCAAGCCCCTAAGTCCAGACCACGCAGCACCGCCGGCCGTCTGACTGGGTGCTCCCTCCACAGGGCGAAATGGCTCCCCTCCAGCTGGGCAAGAGGCCACCCATCACCCATGAGTCAAGCAAGCACCCACCCACACATGCCTAAAAAAGAACACTGCAGGAAAAAAAAGGGAACTATTCGATTGTACAATGCCACCACTTCCAAGGACTCAGATGTTGGACCAAAACAGACAAAAAGTCCACAGTCATTCCCAAAGATTTCCCTGGCACAGAGAGGGCAAGTGAGAGAGAGAAAGAAAGAGAAGGAGAGAGAAGGAGAGAGAGAGCTACTGGAATGGGACATACAGTTTGGAGAAGGAGGGAGGGGAAATGAACCACAGAGTTTAATGTGTCATTACAAGCATAAAAACAGACTACTGACATTGCCAACAGATGTGGAGCCAGTTTATTTTTACCATTACAACTCCAGTAGGGAACGGAGCGGCAGGTGCAAAATGAGTGGCTTTCGTCTTTACTATTCGAGGTTACTGCAGCGTCATCATTTCCCCTGATCTGTTGCACTCACTTGCATCATGTTTCGCTTCGATTTGGGTCATTGCAATATGTATTTTTAGGTGTAAACAAGCCATTTCACACTCCTAGAAACAGAAAATGTGGGTTAGAGTTTATTGTACCCATTTGTAATTATATTGTGGTTTCAGTTCAGCTTCCTGTTATATGCAACATTTTGAGGACTTTTTTCCTTTCAGTACAATACAATATTTTGCTCTAATTGTCAATCATTCTGAACCCCATGGATTGCAGGTAACATATTACTTCTAACGTTGCCTTGACATTAGGGATGTCAACAATTAATCGATTAACGATTAATTGTCGATTAAGATGTTGGTCGAACAAAATGCATTAATTGTAATTAATCGCTAATCGCGGACATGCGCACCCGCGTGGTCACAAAACAAGGCAACCGCGCTGCGCCAAACTCGAATCACAGCCGGCCGCAGGCGCCAACGGCACGGCTCAGCAGCCCCGGGTGTACGCGCGAGGCGAGATCGAACCGCGGCGCCCGGAATGCGTAGTCTCAGCCCGAGGCTTGGGCCCGAGGCTCGGGCTGAGACGTGTCGCTGCTGGTCCCGCGCGGCCGGCCCGCGGCCCGGGCCCCGAGCCCCGCACGGCTGGTCCGCGGCTCCGGCCCCGAGCCACAAACCAGCCGCACTAAACCAGCAGCGGCACATGGTGGTTTAATCCTGGTCTAGTCCAGGTCCAGACCCGGCCCAGTTCTCGTCCAGACCTGGTTTAGTCCACGTTTAGTCCTGGTCTAGTCTCTTAGCCAATCAGGACAGAACACAATGTTACACTATAAAAAAATGTTACACTATTTAAAAAAAATTGAAAAAAATAATAAAATAAAAAATCTGCGAACCGCGATAGAGCGAGGGATTACTGTATTTTGTTATTCAGCATCAATACATTTGTCTGCTTTTTACTAAGGAATAATTAATTGAGGAATATACAATATAATAATACTATGATATATTTATGACTCAGTGTTATGTATACTATAGCTTATATTCTTAAAGATCCTATTGAAACACTAAAATTCAGGTGAAAAACGCCGCTTATCAGTTAATCGTTAATCGATCGATAAGGTCAATCAACTATCAATTAATGAATTAATCGATAATTTGCATCCCTACTTGACATACTTGACGTACATGTATTAGAAGGACAAAACTGGCATTAATATATTATAGCATTTTTTTTAATACAATAGGTATGTTGAAATAAGATTCTTGTATATGAATATCTTATAATGTCTGTCTATCTATCTATCTATCTTTGATCGCTATATATGGTATTAGAAACATTCTTCTTTAAGGTGTCGAGCAATCGTTAAGGTGTTGAGCAATCTTTAGGAACCTAATGCCAATGAAATCTCTTCACCGCCCTCTAAACAGCATCGTAAAGTAACTCAGGTGAGACAGTATGTTGTTCCCGGGGCGGTTGCTTGGGGGGACTGGTTGGTGGTTAAAAGCCCAGTGCCTTGCCGCGTGGCCAGTAAAACCCCTGCCCCTGTTAATGAGGCTGCAGACGGGACCTACTCAAAGCTGGAGCCAATCAAAGCATCCGGGGCAGGCTGAAATGTGGGGTAAATGGGTTTAACTGTTTTTGCCACAGTGATATTATTTTGACTAAAGCCCCTGTTTTTTTACAAGAGATTAAGATATGAAAAGGTTTATTATAATCCAGGACAAAACCAAGGCCAAACTAATTATTTATTACGGTGTTTATTAAGGTATTTAAAGGTGCATTGTGTAACTTTTCTGGTAGAGGGTCCACCACTTGCCAGGCCAAGTTACAGGTCAGATCTGTGGAGAAGTGGACCTGCTCACAGAAATAATGCATGTTTTTGCGGTAGTTGTGAGAAATAAAAACACCTGTAATTGAATAAATGCATATGTGTTTAATGCCACACTGTGGACCATCCCAGGCACAGCAATAACATCACCATGGAGACAAGTAAAAGCCAGAAAGCTTACACGGTGCACCTTTAATGTGGCTGTTAACTGGACAGTTTTAAGGAATGGTGATCTATTTGGCAGTGTGAATGAAAGTGAATTAAGGGTTTCACCGTTGTCTGGTCATAATTTAAATAATTGTGAATAATCGTAAAATCGTGATGTAAACCAAGACCGTAACATTATTGCAATACATTTAATTTCTCCCCATAGAGGTCCTGTAAATTAGCTATATATTGTACAGATGTGGGTATGGCGGCTGTGCCTCTCCTGGCACGAGTCCAGCTCCCAAAGCCTTAACAAAAGAAGCTAGTGGGCCAATTGCATAAAACGCCAAAATAGGAAGCAGCTATAGATGGCGTTTTCTTTTTTCATATTCTCATGCAGTGGTGTATTAAAAAAAATAACAGGATCATAAAACTGATTCTCACATAACTCAAGAGGGAGTGACAACGGCTGTGCCCACCGCAAGGTCAGAGAGTTGGCAATGCTCCAAATGTAGCTCTTCTTTCCTCAAGGGCCCTCCACAGCGTCTGGAGATAGAGGCTATAACATCAGCGGAGGTGTGCCATCTATTCAACACTGTGGTCCCGCATGCTCCGTTCCAACATAAACATACAGTACAAGCGCTTAATACAACAGTCAACAGTGCGTTGCCTACCACAACAAAGCAGCATGTAATCGCTGACGAAATATCTCTTAGAGCAGATCAGAACGTGAAGCTAATCTAGGTTTAACTGCCATTCCCATCGTCGCACAGTGTTTAGGGAGAGTACTTAAGGTAAGAGAGGGGAAGAGATAGAGTGGTCTAAATAAGGAATATACAAAGACAATATCAGGACTAAAGCTGATAAAAACTAGATCCAACCTAGTAATAAAACAGGATTGAACCAGGATTAAACTAAAGCAGGTCTAAACATAATCTTGAGACTGAACTTGGTTTGAACCAGAATAGTCAGTCTTATTGTATTAGGTTTAATGTATTTTAATGCTTTTTATTTACTGTTTTATTTGTTGATTTGGCTTAATTTGTCTACACAGCACAGTCATGTTTATAGAATGCGCTATAAAAGTAAAGTGCATTGGATACGTCAGGGGTCAAACTTGTAGACCACATCTTAAACAGGTTTAAAGCCGGACCAAACCAGATCTAAATTATATCCAAACATGAGACCATATGAGATTAGGAGTTATCTAATCCATCTTTATAAAACTGGACTTTAAAGGGCATTCTCAGTCAAAGAACGAGAGAGAGAGAGAAGTCTGTTGCACATTCCTGGCAAAAACACAGGGAGCAAAGCTGTTCTGTGCTCCTCAGGCCTGCTGGGGCAGCCCCCTCTGCCACTACAGCAATAACAACATGTGGTTTGGCTGCGCAGCACCAGTTTACAGTGGGAAGACGAGAGGCGCTAAATTAATTTCAGACTCTGTTGTGTGAGCCGCCATAAACAATCTGGGAGCAAACTTTGTCATCAAGAACAAGGCCATGGTTTGGTCACAATAATACAAAGTAATAAGTTTTGACACATTTTTAAATTGTGACTACACCATGTGGAAATCCTTACAAAGGTTAATTTTGGGTTGATATGTTGACGAAAACAGCAAAAACGTACTGCACAATATTTCAAACAGGATATGATTTTATATACCTTTTTACAGCCCATTCTATACTACTCTTTTTTCTTGTCTATGTTGTAGTTTCCTCATGGAGTTCTTCTCTCAAATGGAAAATACTCACCTTATGATGTCATGGGGTAATACAGAACGTTCTTCATTGTATTTTTAAACTCCATACACCTTCACTAGAATCATTTAAATGATTTCAGCCCTGGAATTACCTATCTCTACTGAGCTAAAGGTAAAAGGTAACTGTTAAATTGAAAACTACTTCTACATGACATCACAAGGTGGCACAGAGCATTTTGAGCTTTGGAGATGTAGACAGACTAATAATAAAAGATTACTTAAACATGTGTGACTTAAACCAAACACAACTTCAGGTATGTTTTTGATGAGGAAACAACAACATGGTTTACACCTCACAAGAATCAATTTTGTGTACAGTAATATAGAACCTTTAAGCATTTAAAAGTCATTTATAGGCTTGTTTTGAACATTTCTGATATACTAAAATATATATGATTATCATTGTCGGAATATTGTAGGACTCAATATGAAGATAATAGTACACAAATAGTAAACAGATACTAAACAAAGCGAAGTATTATCTTGATCAAAATGCCCTTCGTACACTATACTGTTCATTGGTTCTCCCTTATTTCACATATTGTGTTGAAATGTGGGGGAACACTTCTCAATGTACAGTTAATCCATTGATTATATTACAAAAACGAGCTTTGCCAATCATCCATAAAGTTGGATTTTTAGAACACACCCATACCTTTTTATTCAATCCAAGCTCCTACAGATTCCTGACCTTGTAAAATATTATACACTGATAATATTATTTAAAGCACTCAACAATTTACTACCAAGTAATCTACAAAGCTTGTTCAAAATGAGAGAGAGAACTCATAATTTAAGTATGGAAAATTCTAATTTCCAAATGTGCAAACTACCCATAAATGTTTCTGTGTCAACATGTGCTGTAAAACTCTGGAACAGTCTGGATACACATCTCAAGCAATCCCAAAATATCCATAAATTCAAGTTGTTATATAAACATATGGTCTGGTCACAGTATATAGAGAGCGGGTCTGAATATTAGAACAAACTTCTGTAGTGCTGGTTTATGCTTGTTGTTTCCTGACCATTGTTGGTATGTTCTGTCCATTATTTGTATCTGCTGTCTATTACCATTGTTGGTATCCTTAATTTATTTACCATTGTTGGTATCCTTTTGTAAATAGTTCAAGTCTAATGTAAAATGTCCAAAGAATGTGAAAGAAAGCTCATTATGCTAAATTAGAAGAGGGGGTGGGATTAAATAAGTTTTCTTCTTCCCACTCCTTTTTGGGCAAATGTTTTTGTAGTTATTGTTGTTTATTGTTATTTCTGTTATTGCACTTTTAAAAGAATGTAAATTGCTTACTTGCCCAAAACTAATAAATAAAAATAAATAAGTAAAAAATAAAGGTACGAAAAAATTGCAAGCCCAGTATAGTGCAGTTGCTACTTTTTGTAAGCTTATTGCAAAGTGCGTTTTACTACGTTGGAAGAGCTGTCTTTATTAAGATGAGTCATCCCAAAGTGTGGTTATATAAAAGTGAGGAATGCAACAGAGGTGTGCGTCTGCTCCACGCTGTGTCCTCAGGCATAGCAAGCCCAATCTTTCTTGCATCGCCGTTTAAACAGAGAAAGCCTTTGTTTTTTAATTATAACTGGATCAATGTCTGTAACGAGGAGGACACCGAGAACATGTCACCAACTATCAAAACCTTACCTGGCAGTTATTTTTTGATGAAACGTCTCATGATTACATATTCGCTAAATTAAGAAAAGCAAGTCATTTAAGTCGTCTTGTCCTCAGTGAGAAGCTTCCGAGTCTTTCCCACGAGGCTCCCGAATCATAATCTCTCGAAATATTTGAACAGATGACAGCAATGCTTGGCTGTTTTGACATAGAGAAGCATGGAGCTAAAATCAGGCAGTCACTTTTTCCACCACTTGGTTTAGAAACAGGAATTCCCCGTTTTCAATTTTTTTTTTTTTTTTTGCTCTTGTATTCCTTGTAACCCACCCACACGCCTGACTCCGACTAGCCTCCGTGACCCTCCCGGCACTGCTTCCTTGCTTCGCGTACTTCCTCGGCCTGATAGGATTTGTCCACTCAAAAATACAACGCAAAAGCTCAGATACTAGCAGTACACCTCTCCTAGCCGACTACCCACTGCCTCTTCCCTTACCCAAAGCATGCTGTTTTCTCTCTTTCACTAGGTGCCAAAAGATCATTTGCAAAGATCAGGGGGGTAGGTGAGAGGGCAAACAAGGCTGGGGTAAATATTGGCCAAGGGTAGTTACAGTTCTGGTTCAGGGGCAAACCTAGCCGGAGTGGGACTGGCTTATTTTATTTATGTTGAAGCTGCTAGCGATAAAAGCTTGGAGCAACAAAGTAGACAATTCCCATTTGATTTCTAAGATGGAGTTGAATGCATCTACAACTAACAAGCCATGCATAGGCTGAGGAAAGCAAGCTGCCTGTGTGTTTACTTACACAAAGCGTCAAATGTTAACAGAAATATTTGCTGCCTGTCAAAAGCATCATTACAATTGCCTCAAGAGGTCTTCTGCTGTCAACAATATACTTCGAAATCTTACCTTCCTACTCAAAACTATATGTAGCTCATTTAAAGTTAAGAATGCCATGCAATTTGATAGGGATATATAGTAAAATAATATACTAAACAAGAAAAACAAGGCTAAAAAAGGGCACTGTCTCTCACCAAGACCAAGAGATTTTAAATTTCTGCAAACATGGTAAATTGAGAATGCTACTAATGAACAGTTTAAATCGAGGCTAAAAACATTTCTGTTTAGCTATACTGTACATATGACTGAAAGAGCTTCTCTTAACCCTGAATTTTTGATAATTATTTACGTTGTATATGTGATTTTAATGTCTTTCTTACTCTATAAAGCACTTTGAACTACTTTGTGAATGACACACATAAACTTGCCTTGCCAAAATTACAAAAATAAAAAATGATATATTTTATACTTTATATACAAATATGGTAGATGCTGATCAAATCTAAAGGGTAGAAAACAGCAAAGACTTAAAAGCATGGACATAAAAAGTATATTATAATAAACTACTTATTTGATTTTGGAGTAAAATCTGTGCAAAGGCTATGTATTCGCCTACATACATCGTCTGAACTATAAAGCCTTCACAGTATCTATACGTATAATGTACATCTCCCTGGGGCCTGCTTACATGTAAAAGACACTATGGTATACCACGATGAAACTACTCATTACAAACTAGAGCGAGTGGTTGGCAGCTCTACTCATAACACTTCCCATTTGTGGTGCATACGCTCGGTCCAAGCCACTTGAACTTGGCACGGCTGTTACCTGGAACAGCCCTACGGTAGGACTGCCACAGATACAAGCAGCCAGCCAAGAGGAAAGGACCCACAGTAACAGCTGATTCAAGCCACACCTCCAAAAAAGGGGAGAGAAAAAAAAGAAAAAGTCTATTAATCTATAAGCCAGTCGTGATAATTGCTACAGTATTATGACTTTAATAACAATCAGTGTTTCCAACAAGTTTATACTGAGACTATGGTCCCATAGTCTATATTTGAATCATTTTAGTCAATACAATATATGGAGAATAAATGTGACTTTTTGGCTCTGCTTGTAAAAAATCCTGAACACAGATAAAATATAGTTGCTTCTACATATTTATGTATAATTTGTTTGACCAGTTTTTGTTCAGATTTATTTTAAACAATGGGGATAACCATATAGTCTCCTCTGTTATTGAGAAACACTGGAGCAACATATATTAATAAACATTTTATTTACATAGAGAATGGAGATTAGAGAAGGATTAACCATGTAACTTTCCTGCTCATCCACAATTGCAGTTTAAACTTCTAAACTAATGTGTCTTCATGGTGATGAGCAGTAGACACCACAGTTACTTGTCAGATCTGCGAAGAAGCAAGTTAAATTTAATGTCATACTGTGGAACATTCCAGGAGCAGGACAAGATAGTGCACCTTTAACACTTGTGCTGTGGAGAGTTGATTATTTCGCATACACTTGAGTCTTTAACTGAACTATCTTTTCTGTAGTTATGTCTTATTTGCAATACAGTTTACTTTAAGCTTATTCTATGAGTGGGACAAAGTGTTCAATATTCGACTGTAGCAATGTAATAACTTGTGTTATCGTCACTAACACAAAAATTATAGTCTAGCCTCGCCAATAAAACCTGTTGAGCAACTTAAGTGTCAAGTTATCAAACTAAAGTTATTAATTATTCAAGCTTCAGGTGATTCGGGAGAGTCAGGAGCTATGCAAAACTGGTAAAAAGGTTGTGTGAGTTCAGAACACTGAGTGCTCAACTATAGGCACCTCCACAAAGACAGAATTGTGCATAGAAAGTGACTTTTTATCAATAACGAGAGAATTACACAGATCGTATGACACCATATGGAATTCTTTTTACACATAATGTATTTCCTTTGCAGGCGCTGTGAAAGGCGAGGCCTACAGGGAGTCCTCTTTAGGAGAAGGGGGGGAGACGAGAGGAGAAGAGGGGAAAAGGCGCTGCACGTATGTACTGTATGGTGTGCAGTGGGACGGGGGGAAGGGGGGCAGGGTAGGGGATGGAGGAGGGGGGTCGAGGGGTTTAAGCGGGGCGGTCCAAGCACGCTCAGCGAAAATATGCCTCATGCACTCGTTGAACTTGGGGCCTGCGCGGGCTTCTCTCAAGGTTACAGGAGAGGCCTATAGAGTATATGGGAGCAAGGAAGGAGGGACCAGCTATGCAACAGCAGACTTACAAGACCCTAACTTCGTATTTGGCTTTCACTCGCACAAAACGCAACATTATTAACATCTGCGATTAAGATTTAAGCTTATTTAAAGGTGCATTGTGTATGTCTTCTGGTGGAGGGTCAGTCAGTGGAGGGTTTTCTCCATGGAAATGTTATTGCTTTTGTCTGGAATGTTTCACAGTATGGTACTAAACCTTTCTATCTTCAGGGAGACCAAACAGGTTTTTACAGGTCAGATCTGTGGAGAGGCCACCCCACCCAGTCTGTCAAAGCCTGTTTTTCTAGGTATTTTTTAGCTATAAAACCAGCTGTAACTGAATAAATGTAAGGTAGGGCTGTTTCATGTCATACTGTTTAACATTCCAGGCAGAGCAGTGGCATATCCATAGAAACAGAAAAGTTACACAGTGCACCTTTACCATATTTTGTCCACAGACCTATAGTCCAAAACTGGGAGGATCTGTTGCTTAAATAACATTGGTAGCAAGAGATCGCCCCTGACACTAAACTTCCTTTCCTCGTTGTGGCTTGCCATGTATCCGCTGCCCCACCCCTGTGCACTCCACACAAAGGTAGGAAGCAGGGAACATTGTGACACTAAATCACGTCTTGTTTGATCAACCACTAGTGTTTTGTACATCTCTGACAAGCAAATAGTCCAAAGCAAATATGTGAATATTTAAAAATATATCATTAATAGTAAGGTTACATAAGAAGGACTGCTTTATTAAGCATGTGTTCATTCAGTCCCACTTCAGAAATTGAGCTGGGGTCTGTGCTGTTAATGTTACAATTTCTTTATAGTTTTCATAGTGACACAGTAGTTCCAATTAGCCCTGTCATGATAATTACTATATTGATTTATCTTTCAATGTATGAAACTGGAACAATATCTTTGGGGGCTCAGTATTTATCGCGTGTACATTTTCTTTGTATTTGTGTGGATTTTTGTTTATTTTTTTGGAATACCATAAGATTGGAGCAGTAACTTACCTCCCCGACTGATTATAGACTATACTAATCCATACAAAAATAACAAAATAACTGTATAACTTCAAATATACACTGTTGAAATCTGCTTCTGTTCTGAGCGTGATGACAATGACAGCTTTGAACTCAATAACCAAAGCCCAGACAAGCTAAATTACAAACTACAACAGTCATATAATGAAGTCTTGACATACCCCGGCTATTTGCAGCAGTAGCAGTGCACTGTCTACATATCATAGTGTTAGCGCTCCAACAACTTGCCTCTGACTTTGCCCCTGACACGGAGAGGGCAAAGGTCAATAGGTTGTAAACACTCTGTCTGAACGAACTGGTCACTTTGCTTTTCCTCGAGAATTAGCAGATCATTAGCACCTCGTAAAAAGTCTACTTCAATGCTTTTTACAAGTGAGTCAATTGGAACAAACAGCAAACACGAAGACAGGATTTTCAAAATAGAAGTCTATGGCACAGAGGATACTTAGCCATATTTACATTAAGATTAAGGATGAGATGAATGGTCCTATAAAACGCAAAATGGACTCTTGAGAGCTTTAAGCCATGTTATAATGTTGTTACCTCAAACAGGTGCTTTGTTTCATTCACACATGTTTGAGTAATTCTTTATTGTTAGTCTACATCTCCAAAGTTCAAAATGCTCTGTTCCACCTTGTGATGTCATGAAGCAGTAGTTTTCAAGTTAACAGCTACTTTTTATCTTTTGTTCAGCAGAAATTGGCATTTCCATGTCTGTAGAGTTTAAAAACACAGTGGGGCATTGTCTGAGTGTTTTCCATTTGAGAGAAGAACTTAGAATATGCAGGGTTTGTGTGAATGAAACAAGACACAACTCCAGGTATGTTTTGATGAGGAAACAACATTATAACAAAATAGCATAATATGGGCCTTTTAAAGGGATATGCCACCCCCAGGGCAAATTTGGGCATCTCCCCACAGTCCAGAGACTAAAATAAGTGGTGGAAAGCGTTTTCCTGCTCACCCACCCATTGTCCGAGTCTGTCGCCACTGACCACCGCGGTATCTGCAGCTCCTCCGCCTTAGACTGGAGTCTAACGTCGCCAGAGAAAGATTTCGGCCAAAGGGAATTAATTTGCTCGATGCGTTTCCCAATTACTTTATGTGTAGTGCGCATTCATATCGAGTGCAAATAAATGTGCAAATCAACACGGAGAGCTTGCCTTGGTCATTTTGGGTGGGAACTATTTTCCAGTGCGGAAGAATACAGTCGAATCACGCAGTACGCTGCCAGGGGAATCCCAGTTACGCACCGGGAAGGGAGTTCCCCTGTTGCACAACGTGGTGCGTGATTCGACTGTATTCTTCCGCACTGGAAAATAGTTCCCACCCAAAATGACCAAGGCAAGCTCTCCGTGTTGATTTGCACATTTATTTGCACTCGATATGAATGCGCACTACACATAAAGTAATTGGGAAACGCATTGAGCAAATTAATTCCTTTTGGCCGAAATCTTTCTCTGGCGACGTTAGACTCCAGTCTAAGGCGGAGTAGCTGCAGATACCGCGGCGGTCAGTGCTGACAGACTCGGACAATGGCTGGGTGAGCAGGAAAACGCTTTCCACCACTTATTTTAGTCTCTGGACTGTGGGGAGATGCCCAAATTTGACCTGGGGGTGGCATATCCCTTTAAGTCATGTCTAATCGTCATTTACACGGTTGGGAGGTTAATCGAGATGTTCAGTCAGTTCTCTCTTTGGAGTTCAGATGTTCAAGGTAGACACTGGGCAGTTATGGTAATGAAATAAAGCAATTGTATTTATTTTTTTTGTTTTCTGTCATATGGTCCAGGCCTAACTAAATGTGTGTTTTGTCTCAGTCGCCCGGGGCATTCTGTGTGTGTTCTGTGTGGAGTTTGCATGCATGGTCCGGGTTTGATCCCTGGGTCGCCCGGGCCTTTCTGTGTGGAGTTTGCATGTTCTCCCCGTGTCTGGGTGGGTTTCCTCCAGGCACTCCGGTTTCCCCCATCAACCCAAAACATGCTCAAGGTAAAATCCTCCATCTTAGGTCCTGACCAAGCCTAAATGCGTGGAGATGGGTCCCCGGGTGCCTGAAAGATGAGCTGTCCACTGCTCCTAAAGAATGGGTCAAATGCAGAGAAATAATTTCCCTACAGGGATAAATAAAGCATGTCTTCTTCTTCTCTTCTTCTTCTTCAAACTATAAACTACTTTAGGATCAAATGGGTTACTCTTATGTCTTGATTAAAGTCTGCCTCTGCTTTGCCCATGTCACAAGTAAATAGCAGTTTGCAACTTTATCACACACTAGAAGAAGGGGTTGGAAAAAAATAGCCTGGCCGACATATAATAAAGGCAGCATCAAAGAGAACGCTATAGAAATTCAGTTCACAGAATTAGGAGCCACTAGGGGTTGTTGACGTGATGGCTTATATGTCACTGGAGGATCTTTATGGAGCAAACAAATTAAGTGGGATGAGCTTGTAGTGGGTGGATTAAGCTGAGGTTTATAAAAGCCAGAGAGAAGAGCAAACCGAGTCGTGAAGCTGCAGTTAGACATGTTGAGGCATTTGCCATTATTTTGTTTTCCAGTCTATTAGTGAGAAATGATCATGGTTTTACTTGAATGAAAAGTTTGTACTCAGCCAATGAAAGACATGTTTTATGGAAATGAAACACTGTACACAACAAAGTAGGAAAGTACTGTACTTAAGTAAAATTGTATGTATCTGTACATTACTTAAGTAGATTTTACATTTTTACTTTACTACATTTGAAAGAAGGTATCTGTGCTTACTCTACCTCACTACATTTTTAACAGGACTGTAAAAGTTAAAGAATTCTTTATTATTGTTTGAGACCTGCTGAAAAGGCTGAGGGGTTAATATATTTGAGCAAAGAGAAATATACAAATAAAAACAGCTGGAAAAAATGTTGTACTTCTTTCACCGCTGCTGTTTCAAGAAATCTATAAGACTATTTTCTTTGACACAGATCACAATTTCGATTTGATCATGATTCATGTGGACAAGTAGATGACTTTATTTACTACTTAAAGGCATTATGAAAATCCCAAGAGTTTATACTTCACTGCGATTGGTTAATTCCACCTGTCACTCAACCAGTGCCTTCGAAAAGTTGACCAATCAGAGGGGTGTATTGAAAATTGTCATGGATGAGATCCGATTTTATATGATTTTATCACCATGAAAGCAGGGGCTGTGATCTGAAGTTCACTGTAAGTTGTAATACTGTAATATTGTCAGTTGAAGATCCATATATTAATTAATATGTCAAAAGCTGATGAGTGAACAGTGTGTTCTCTAAACTCAGGAGAACACGGTAAGAGAAAAAGAGTGTATGAGTGTGTGTGTGTGTACTGTGTGTCCTGACAGCAGGTTACGTATGAAGAGCAGTGGCCTTGAGGCAGACAGTCACTCACCTCAGCGAAGGGGTGTGGTACAAAAAGCATACCGCCACTTCCAGATGTTTGAGCAGAAAAGCAGAGAAATATAGATATTAGAGTAGATTTGTTGTTTTGTTCAAATAGCAAAAAAGAAGACCCACATCCACAGACAAGGGGGATATGCATGGTCTAGGATTGGAAACCATGACTTTCTAGTTGTGAGGCAGGAGTTCTAGCACTAAGCCACCATGCCAACCATTTTGAGATACTGACGAAACATACACAACTGCACTACAATATTGCCCCAGTTTGAGTCTATGGAACATTATGATATGGGCACAATGCCTTGGCAGAGGTCTACAGTTTTTCTTTATTGTTTCCTATAAATCAGTTGAGCTCTTATACAAAATACAAAAACCTAAGCAGCTTTCTTGATTATTCCGACAGCTAAATTTCATTACAAATTTTAATAATACAAAGTGGCTCAAGACACTCTCCAAATGTGAATGCGAGGTGATGGGAAGCGCACATGCTGAACTGAAGCTATTTTTAGTCCGCTACAGTTTTTCCTGTGACACATTTATGGCAAAGGACCTCAAGAGTGATAACACACAAACCGCCAAGGAGACTGGCAGCAGTACTCCACTAAGTCACAGGAGAAACAGGCCAATTAATGCCAAGATTCCCAGCTAGCCCAGTGTGTAATCCCACAACCTACTTCACAGGGAGTAAGACTTCCCCCCTTTTGTGCTGATGTCTGGATCATTAATCACATTTCATATCAAAACGCCCATCCCTGAACACAAATGCTCTTTGCAAAAACACTGCACCGTCCACCATATGTGAAATATATAGCTTTTAGCTGGACATAAAACTTTGTACTATCAATCTTCAATGTGAGGGAACTAGTTAACTGCTATGATAGGGCCTAACAATAATAGTGCTTTGAGATGGGGGTAGGTAAAATGTGTATTGTTAAAGGTGCACTATGGAACAATGTCAAAAGGAGAAATTCAATTTGTCAACTGGACAAAAGTTTATTTGGTCAAATACGTTTCGCAGCTCATCCAAGCTGCTCCTTCAGTTCTGGTCAGACGCTGTTGGACACTGCCTTACATCTGCCTGAAGGGAGAAGCTAACTACAATGAAATTATTCTGAAATTACCACACCTACTGTAAACCTTGTTTACAGTTTTTGTTAGTTAGGTAGGCCTATTAAATATGCAGTGGAGTGTGGGGTCTTGTTAGCATAGTCATTCAGGGCCATAATGGGTGTTTTCACACCTCTGGACCTGACCTCACTAACCCTATTGTTTTCTTTGTTTGTTTTGATTTAGGTTTGAGGATAGAGTTATAAATGGGAGACAAATGATGTCTGATATATGCATTTCTAGTTTGGAGTATTAGAGACCGGAGTGAAGAAGGAATCTCTTTCTTGACAAAAATAGCCTCTTTAACTCCCCTCTCAAACCAGTTCTTTTCTCTGGCCAAGATCTGAACCTCACTGTCCTCAAAGGAGTGGTCCATGGCTTTTAGGTGGAGATGTACGGCAGACTGAGGTCCACTATGGCTCTCTCGTCTGTGTTAGTACATCCTCTTATGAAGTGGCTGTTTTGTTTCTCCAATGTAGACGTATTCAACCAAATAAACTTTTGTCCAGTTGACAAATTAAATTTCTCCTTTTGCCATGGATTCTACCTGGACGACTAAGGGATTCTACACACACTACAACTATGGAACAACGTATGTAACACCTATTGTGTCCATATTATATTATTTCTTCACTGGAAACGTTCCACAAAATGGGATTTCTAAGCAGATTTTTGTGTTGTGTTTAGATAAATACAACAGGATAATGGATCTTTGAGACCTACACAGATGACCAGATTTGGCTTGTCACGATTAACTAATTTTAAAATGTGTTATATTGCTGAAGTAAATATAGACAATAAATGATCATATTGAAACTAATTTACACTACTGACACAATAACCCAAGAGCAAATTTAAACCACAAATAAATATTCTAAATGTACAATATTGTTAAAACAAATTGTGAGCTGCAATTGATAATGAGCAAAATGAAACACTTTATTTAGTTTGCATCATATAAGTTATTAATTCAAGATTTTACCAATTAAATCTTATCATATAGCCAAAAAAGCCAACCCAAGCTAACCCAAAATTATCCTGTAGTGCAAAGAAATTATACACATGATAAATCTTCACTCCCAAAAATATTGTTCCATATTTTATATTTTGAACGATAAAATAGTAATTATCGTGACAGGCCTTGACATTAGTGCATTTTCCCTCACCGTACTATCGCTGGCTCTTGCCCCTGCACACTCTAGAATCAGAAGATAAATAACGCTATGTACTTTTCATTTTCCCACCAAAATGTCCGACAGACTAAACTCCAATTTAGCCGATGCCACTTAAACAAGCGGAGCTCTCCAAAGCCCGACATGGCATGAAGCGCTGGCACTCGAGACATGAAAGTGCAGCTGCGGAGTTTGGTTTACATTATAACGTAGTGGTTTGCACATTGTGGCTGGGGGATAAAAATCAGGAGGGCTTTATCTCTGCCACAGCACTCTATGGAATATGTAAACAGTCAGTCTAATCAGAGCTCTATAGTCGAATGGGCTGTATAGGGGAGGGAAAAGCCTGGCTGGGTGAGAATTTAGTCCTGGTGTAGTCTTAGTTTATGGGTTTTTCACACTTCAGTCCCATAGGCTTAAATGTGTCCTGGTTTGTACAAAGTTGAATCCAGCTTTAGTCCCACTTTAGTCTTGGTTTATGCCTTATTCACACTTTAGTCCCATAGGCTTTAATGTGCCCTGGTTTATACAAAACTGAATCCATCTTTATAGGAAAGGAAAAATCCTGCTTTAGTCCTGGTTTAGTCACGATTTAGTCCTGGTTTATGGTCTATTCACACTCCCATAGGCTTAGGCCTGATTTATACAAAATTGAATCCAGCTTTAGTCCTGCTTTTTATTCCTGGTTTACCCCGAGGAAAGTGACAAACCACCATCGTACTTGGTCCTACGCAGTCCTTATAGTATAGGAGAGGGACAGCTTTGTAAACCAATGGGCAGATGAATTTTTAAAGTAAAGCCATGTGTGACATAGGTCTTAGGTTTCACTGTTGTCTTGGCTTAAGATAGTGGTTCTCATTGAGGTAAGAAGACTGTTAGTATTATGGAGTTGTATGGAGTCTCTGAGATTAAAGATAAAAGAGTTTAGTCCAAGATCAGTTTTGGTTTTAATTTCTAGTGTCTCTTGGCAGTAGTTAGATGACAGTTTATCTGAATAGATTTTAAAAAGTTTCCTTGTTTATATCAAATTATTCTTCCCTCCAAACCTTGGTTAGTCCAAGTTTAATTTTGGTTTCAATATGAAAAGTTTCCTGGCAGTACAAGTTAAATGACAGTTTACCTGGATACATAAATATAAAAAAAAAGTTTAATGAACTGTAGCTATAATAAGATCAAATTATTCTTCCCTTCAAACCTTGGTTAGTCCTGATTTAGTCACATTTTAGTTGATTCGATATGGTACTTGGGAACCCAAATATTTTCACTGGTATCAAGTTTAAAAACCCCAGGCTTAACTCTGTGTCTTTGTACTCATCTTGCACCCAATGGGACAACGGAGCTCCTTTAGATTTCCCCCTCTGTCCCGTCTGAGGCCTGCGTTTTAATAATATGGTGTCCAATCAAAAGTGATTAAGCATCGTGGAGCACAAACAATGCACTCCTTAAATCTGTGTGAACCCTCTTTGAGCCCAGTGAATGAAAGAGCACTCTGTCTGAGGGAGCAGATGACAGACGCGCTTGAAGATAAGTCTCCGATCCCACCAGCGCCCGCCGATCGTCCCGCTAAAGAAAGAATGAAATAAAAAAAGATTACAAGACACACAGGAGGGCAGAATGAAGGATATCACTCGGGGTGATATGCACGAAGGAAGTGGTGGGCGTGTTTATCTTGAATATGTTTTGGTCATGCTTCAGATACCTGCACAAGGCAACCACACAAGGTGAACTTTTACTATTTTACAGTTTGTAAGAAAGCAGTACCCCAAAGTACTCAAGTGAATGTAGTCCACAGTTCACAAAGAGGTATAGGCACTAACTACTATCACAACTACTGAAATATATGTCGATTTTTTTTTGCAATTGTATGTGTGTGTATCTATATCTATATCGATATCTATATACATTTTATAACTAGGCCTAATACATAGAATAACATGCATCTGTCATATAATAATGGATCAGTTTTATATAGCGCTTTTCTGGACACTCAAAGACACTTTACAGATCATTATTCATTCACTCCACACTCGGTGGTGGTAAGGCTGGGGCAGACTGACGGAAGCAAGGCTGCCAATCTGTGCCATCGGCCCCTCCGACAGCCACCATCACTCACGCTTTCACACTTTGATATAGCACTAATCAATGCTATTATCACTTATCACCATTAGTATTATTATTACCACATCTGCTTCTACTAGTGCTACAAAATTTTTACTACTGCAAACTTTGTCCAACAGTTAAAGTTTTCTTTGTGTACTAAAAATGTGCTCAAACAAACTTTAAAATTAGACAAAAATAATGAAACTGCGTAATTACTTTCTCCCTCTGGTATCACACAACAAAAAGATAAAGCAGTAGAATGCCAGCCATAGAGCTTCGTGTAGGTGATATTATATATGTAACTTAATACCTCAACTAATGCATTAGATACATTTGCGAGAAATACAACAGCCACGAGCTAAAAAAGTGGACTTACTGTATTAAGTTCTTTTATCCAGTGAAAGCGTTATGTTGCAAGTGACAATACCAGGGTGTTGGACAATGGTTTCATCATTAATATAATATGATCAGGAGATACATGTAATGCAATCTACAACTGGTGAGCTTCCAGCAACCACAAATAAACTGCTGCTGCTGAAACACATAATGGAACTAGGAACCAATAACTCTTATAGAGCCATGCTATACCCACTTATACAGAAATATTTGATAGCTTGAAAGACTGAGCGGTCATAAAAGGAGGCATTGGCGGTATGACAACAAGACATTAGCCGTCAACAAGTTAGCATGAGTGCTACCATCTGACCGGCTTCCCCCTGCACACTCGGGCCTCTATACTCCAAAGCCAAAACTAGCTATTGCCGCTGCTGTTTCTGGCTCCTGCTTTCAATTTGAAGGAGAGTGGGCCAAGTAATAGTTTCAGCATTTTGTGGTCTGCCGGCACATATGGTCCGTGTAGTGATCTTGGTCCTGTCCCCGTCAACTATTTGGGGACATGTCGAGAAATGTGGCAAGACACAAGTTTGGTAGCTGCAGGGGATGGAAAGGCGTTATGACTGTCCTCCAGAGAGTCGGGCACGTCTCCACCATTACCAGACATAGAAATGCAGGAAAAAAATCCACCAACATAGAATAAGGATGCACTGATCGAGCATTTTCAGTCCCAAAACCAATACTGATACTTAAACTTTAAGGATCTGCCAATACACGATATTAACTGAAGTGTAGGAATGGAAAATGGCACTTATTTCCTTAAAACACAGTTAAATTTTTACACATGATGCGTGAAAAGTCCCTCAGTTAAATTTTTACACATGATGCGTGAAAAGTCCCTCAGTCGTCCAGGTACACATGATATTCAACAATTTTATACAACTCACTGCATCCCTAACAATTATACATTTATAAAGCATAAGGTTTTTGTAAATACAGTATGTTGGTCCATGGTAAAGCCAAATTATCAACAAAATCTTCATCAATGAGTTTTAAAAATGTAGAGAAAGAAGGTGTCTGAGAGGGCATCTGGTGTCTAGACACTTGAAGCCAGATGATTTCTGTAGAAATATCTGAAGAGAAAAATGGAAATAATAATTATATTCTTATATTCTTTTGGGAAATCTTTGCAAATTCAGCACAGGATCACTCCAACAGCTTCAAGCTTGATCTACAAAAAATCCACATACTAAGTTGAGAATTACCCAGTGTATTTGCCCTCCACCTAAAGACACTGCAAAACAAATAACCACTTACTTACAAACACATTAACTTGGCCTGTATCACTGACGTCACCATTACTGCAGGTCATTAGCCTAGCACCGCCGCTGCCCCTATCTCACTGCCTGACCTAGATTAAAGGTTATTTGCACAAGCTCCTTCGGCTCGCCCTTGTTGGGTTTTCTTATCTGGGTTTGTCTGGACAAATCTTGGGACACAAAGCTCCCATTTTGTGCTCCTCTCTGGAGATCCCGTTACCGCGTCCCAGACATGGAGCTGTGCCTCTGGGAGCATGACGTTTTCGTGCAGGGTGCGCGACGGTGATTAGCTGCGCCTACTCCAACTAGCAAATGATACATGTGGGGCCATTGCGTCACTGAGAGGGCTTGTGTGTGGCAATGATAGGGTAAAACGATCAAGGGTGAAATGATGCCAAGCTATGGTAAAAAAAAAAAACATCTCACAGTAGATCTATAGATTCCATACATGAATTCAAACATTTGCTCTCTGTTTTCTAGTCCACTTGGTTGGGAACTAAAGAACCTGAACCTGAAGATAATCCAAATTCTTAAACAGAAATTACAAATCAAATTGAAATTGCAATGCTTGTCCAAAAAATCTAAATGAGTGTGAAAATAATCATGGTAAAGCATAGGCAACAATTGCATAGGGTAAAATAGTCAAGGGTGAAATAATGCAAAGCTATAGTAGAAAACCTCTTACAATACACAACAGATCTCATAACTTAAATCAGTTTTTACTGTCTGCTGTCCAGCCCACCGGAAGAAACATTCTGGATCAGTTAGAACTTCATTACATTCATATTTCAGTCTTCTCCCAAATGTAACCACTCCTAGATCAAATGTTTAAACTGTTCCACCTGAAGATTATCCAAATTCTAAAACAGGAATTGCAAATCTAATTGAAATTGTAATACTGGTCAGAAAATATTAAAGTAAAGCATAGGCAACCTTTAAATCTTTCTATAGGGGCTTCCAAATGTTATAGTTGGTTAGCACACAGAGTACAGCAAGCAGCACATGCCAAAGCAAAAGAGGGAAAAGGGAGAGAAAGGAGTAGTGTTCGCTGACCTCATTCTGACAACAGGCCGGGAAGAGTCTTTCACTGTAACCGTTTCGCAATAGCGGCGTTGTTTATACAGGTGGTGGGTGAGCCAGGAGAGATATGGAGCGAGCGTGCATTTTGCAACACCTCATCATGGATACTGAACACATGCAGCACTTCAGGTCACACTAAGACAAGAGCAAATTCATCACAAGTTTGTAGTGATGTGATTCTGCGATCTCACTTTGGCCGTGTTATTCCAAACAGTTTCAAAGTCACAAAAGCAAAGGATAACTCTAGTGAAGTGGTTTTCAAATCATGGGACGGGTATTACTAAAGATATGCAGGATTCTTATGGTGCTAGGGCCTGGAATATTTGTGTAGCTGTACTCACTACATTCTTAATAATACTAATTAAGAAATGCACCGATCAAGCTTTTTCAGTTCAGTATCCGATATTAACTGATACCATTGTAGGGACTGAAAATGGCACAGTTAACTTATTACTCAATAGATCCAACTTTATTATACAACTAACTGTTATGTATCCTGCACATAACTACAAAATAGCTTTGAATGACTAAAAGTTCACATTAACCAGCCTAAAATCTAGGTTATTATATCCAAGTAAAGGCCTAACCAGGATAACGGCTTCACCAATATTATGTATCCGATACCAAATCCAGCTAATTTTTCAGTATTGGTGAGGTTATTTGATACCAGTGTCAGTATCGGTGCATCCCTAGTTTAGACCTGGTTTAGTTGTGATTGTTGTCTGATTTTGCATCTTCTTTGCATTCCTGAGCGTGTAAAATCGGTAGGTAAGTCAATATTGGCTTTCCAAGTACCACCAGATCTAAAGCAGGTCTATAACAGGACTACACAATGTGAAAACTAGGATTTAACTGTCTGAAATATGACTAAACCGTGATCATGTGACTAAAATTACACTAGTAACTACCCTCAGACTGTGTTCGTTCTCTCCTCTTGGATCACAGGGCTTCAGTTGGCTGGCGTGCGCTTGGCCGTCTTCTACAACAACATCCACTTGGCCGAAGTTCAGCCTCAAATGGCTACAATCGCCCAAAAGTGGCTGTCCACTGAGGGATTCTACACACACTCCAGACTACTGTTTATGTAATAACACAATACAAACTCTGCCAGGTTAAAAAGAGAAGAGATGTTTAAAGAGCTTTAAAGATTAAATGTTACTATTTCTGACCTGCAGGACTAAAATCCATTCACAAGGGCACAAAAATCAATGGACTAATGTAGAGGCTAAATGATATACTATATTTACAAACTATGATCCATAAGGGAAAACAGAAATAAATGCTTAAATTGGGCTATTTTCTGATATGTTTCTGATGATGTTCTTAGCTCATCACAAACACACCTGGAGTTGTGTTTTTTTCATTCACACATGTTTAACACACAAACGCTGGTTATATAAGATGAGTTCTTCTCTCGAGCAAGAAGAAGTGCTCCACTGTGTTTTTAAACTCCATAACCTTCACTAGAATCATTTGGATAATTCCAGCCATGGAATTTCCAATATCTACTGAACCAAAAATAAAAGTTAGCTGTAAGGTAAAACTTAAAACTACTGCTTCATGACATCACAAGGTGGAACAGAGCATTTTGACATTTGGAGATGTAGAAAGACTAATAATAAAGGGTTACGCAAACATGTGTGAAGTAAACAAAACACAACTCCTGATATGTTTTTGTGGAGGTAACACTATTATAAACATAAACAAAAGTTAACTTGGTGTAATATAGGACCTTTAAAGGGACAGTGTGTAAGATTTTTACCCGTTAATTACCGAAATTGAAGATACCCATTCAAAAATACAGTGTTTTCCAAGCATTTTCACTTCCATCATGAAATCAAAGTATTCTTTTGGACTTAGATATAGTCACATAAAAGGGGGATCTTCCCCATGCAGAGGCAGCCATTTTGAATACGCAGAAGGACATTTGGGCTCCGTCTTCGCCTTCGGCAAGGCTCGTGGTTTTCACACAACGAGATACAGTAGTACGCGTTTGGATAAACAACGACAAGCATGTTGCCGGATCACATGTCGTAATGGATCTAACACGTGTTTTGGACTAAATTGTTTTACTGGATTTTATTCGCTGGATCCTTACGGACAGATTGAGACCAAGCTTATGGTGAAATACTGAGTTTGACCTGTCCAGAGCCTTCAAAGGTAAGCAAAGTAACAAACCTCGTTTTGTGCTTTTCCATATAAAAGCCCCATGTGCTTGGGGAGTGATTGTTGTGCCGGGAAATGAATTGCATAGTCAAAAAGAGGAGACTGTAAGGTTTCATTTGGCGGCACGGTAGCAGAGTGGTTAGCGCTCTTGCTTCACAGCAAGAAGGTTCCGGGTTCGATCCCCGGGTCGCCCGAGCCTTTCTGTGTGGAGTTTCCATGTTCTCCCCGTGTCTGGGTGGGTTTCCTCCGGGCACTCCGGTTTCCCCCACCAACCCAAAACATGCATGATAGGTACCTCCAGCTTAGGTCCTGACCAAACCGAAGCAAGAAGATCATGGAGATGGTCCCCGGGCGCCCTAATGTGTGTGCTGCCCACTGCTCCTAATATATGTATATATATATAGGATGGGTTAAAATGCAGAGAAGAATTTCTCCAGTGTGAGATCAATAAAGTTCACTTCTTCTTCTTCTTCTTCTTCATTTGATGTGTAGATTGTCATGATACACGATCGGGAATGTGTGCTCTCATGCGAAAAGAAAAAAAAAACAGTGAACGGGACCGCGTTTTATTTATACAGTAGCGCCGGGTGCGCTTCACGCGTTCGTGCGCGGGTAAGCGAGCTGTCCGCTCGAGGTCTGCCGTAGCTAAAACAGGAAGTGCAATAGCCACCATCCACCTATGCGCCACGAATCCTACACACTGTACCTTTAAACAAAAGCCCAAACTTAAACAAAACGTAGATGTCAGCTGATATAACTCATTGCACAAGTTAATGTAGCGACTTTCTTATTTTTTTCTCAACCAGTGAGACAAAACCAAATGAATTAAATTTAAGACCAAAAGCGAGAATAAAATTCCCCACAACAGCTGTTTTGTAAACATACCAAAGTAATTGTTCCAAATGCCTTACTTTAACAGAGATTAAATGCAATTAGTGGCTGTTTATCTAACCACAATGAGCATGTGTGCCAAAAACGAAAAAGGCTCTGTCATTGTTTGGAGTGGGGGAAGCATTACAACTGGGAATAAGTGTTTTCATACATGGCTTCCTTATGTACAGGAAGCAGAACTTTTCAAGGCAAACAAAGTGTACGTCCGCAGAATGGAGGAGACCATAGGCGAAAAACAGTTGGCTGGCTAAGGCTAAGGGTCTTCTGAGGTGAATATGTGGAATTTAGGTCAGTGCAGCCTGAGACGTTTTAACCAGCTCAAGCCGTTACAGTGGAAATAGCACAGGAGGCCAAAGCGAGGGGGAAAAGCAGTGCGTCACGGCCCTCTCCTCTCTCCCCTCTCCTCTCTCTCCTCCGCAAAACAAGAGCCATAACTTCCCTAATGATCCCGGGATCATGTATGCCTCACACACGCCCCGTCGCTACGTTTCCTCATGACCTCTGATCTGTAAGTGGGTGGTGCCGAGGCCTCGCTGGAAAAAGGAAGTCCAGAGCGCATAATATCAACACAGCTTTCAGTGCCAAAAAAATTGTGTAAAAAATCCAACTGGAAATACAACTTTAGGGCTGGACAAATCTCTTTCTATTTGCTCAATCTTGATAATCTGACACTCTAGTCTTCCCACTCCACTCACACACATTGTAAACAGTCTTTATTGAGAAGTGAGTGCTTGTATAAACATTAGACTAGGGGCTATTGAGGGTCCTGGGCTGGGCTGGGACAATAATAGGCCTAAAGTTGCTGGATGTTCCTCACAGACGGTGTGTACAAAATCCAATTATCAGCACCACGGCATTAACATTCCACTAGTCTGGCAGGTGATGGTCCTTCTTACCCCCCTTCCTCTCCTCTCCACACTCACGGACCCCCACGCCAGCATGGAACAGCACCTCCAACAATACATCCTCCGCCAAGACCCCTCCCCTTTTAAGATCCCACAAGTATTAAGACATACAGCATGGGGGGATATAAAGAGGCCAATTCAATTTATTTCCATTTTTTTTTTCAAAGTTTGACAACAATTTCAGGTCACTTTACTTCATCATCTCACTCTGCCTTTGAACCAAAGGGTGGTTAAGATAAAGAATGGACCATGTAATAATTGTTTCATTTTGAAATAGGAAAGTGCTGTCAGTTTAACACTGGCCTTTTCAAGTTACAAATACTCAATATTTTGTTGTTTGCATTTTAGTTTATCTATGACTTCTTACATCTATCATTTGTAATATAGTTCAGTTGAGATTTTTTACATGAATGAATTAATTAGACCTCAAGATGTAATGTGTGATAAATAGAAAAGTTTCACACCATCTTGTAGGAAATTATGTAATGTTAATAAATAGAAAAGGCTCACACCACCTTATAGGAAATGCAGTGACAGTGGGTATCGGGTGGGTTTGGGGGGAGTCTTCGAGTTGTGACACTAGTCTTTTCTTCAGAAATCGGCGCGACTGCCCTGGCAGGCAGTATCAGTCAATGGGGCATTCTTCTGGGCTGTGTCTCTTGGTGAGAATATGTTGATCGCTGATAACGTTGCTTTGATTTGCTATAATGGGGAAAGCACTTTTTTGTTTTGGAGCATTTTGCCTGAGAACAGAGGGAGCTTTGTGAACGGTAGGTGATGCTGATGGCATACAAAACGGCCCATAAAACAACTGAAACAAAAGCATCAGTGTAGTGCTAAGGCTAAGTCCAGCTTCTGCAAATGAGAGCTGCATAATAAGGAAAAGGCACCTTGCAGAAAGATGCAAAATGTTCCATGTTCTTCACTATGTTTTATGAAAAAAGGTTCAAAACAAACTAAAACAAACTATCCACGGGTTTCAGAATGATGAAAACTCAGAAATGTCAGAGCAATTAATAATTTAAAACTAAAACTTTGAATGGTGAAAAGAGCTCAAGTTCCCCATAACAGCCATTAATATAGAATCTAACCTAAAACAACAGGTTTGACGTATAATCCAAGTGAAATCTAACCAGGATATTCAAAAACAGAATGAACAAATTTGTCAAATTTACTGCCAGCCTCAGCCCGCTTGTTTCAGCGCAGGAAAATTTCACCTGGGCGTAGTGCGTAGAGGGCTTAAGTCCACCTAGTGCCCTAGTGCTAATATGGACTGGTTGTAACTTTCAGATTTACATGGAAAGTAGGATTAAGGCTAGTTTTACAGCTAGCTGGCGCACTCGGCTCCCGGAGCTCGTGTCGCGGATCTGACTGGACCGGGACTTGGATCAGATTCATCTCTTCATATTAGACAATAATACACTTTTGGAGACAGAGCCAACAGGACAGTGGATAGAGGATACACTCCGCTTCAGTCCTCTGGAGAAGGTAAGAGGCTTGTTTTCGATAGTTTTGGGCAAATCTGAGGACGGAGCCTCACAGGTAAATACTGTTATAGTGTAAATTGTTAAATAGTGCGTCAATGAGCTCATGGGTGCGTCAGAGCTGCTCCGGTGTTGTACCGTGTGCATTGTAGGAGCAGTGCTAATGCCATGTGTTCATGTTGTGACCTCTTATAGTAGTTTTGCTGACGTTGTTGGCGCTGGTTGTGAGCAGTGTCACAGGTTGTGTTGTGGCTGGTTGTGAGTGGTGGGTTGTGCTGCTGCATAAACTTTACGTTTGGTTGTGTGCTGTGCTCTGATTGTGATAACCAGACATAGTGCAGGTGTAGGACAGGTGACTGATGAAAACCAAACATTTTTTATATTCATTCAAGATATAGTTCAGCCAATAGTGACCCAAATGACTGTCTGTTTCTGGCATTTGTTATGATACTATATAGCCTACATAAAATACGTATATTTATAATATATATTTATAATTTTGGCCTAGGCACCCCCCCAAAAAAATTACACCACCAGCCGCCACTTCTTATTTTTCAGTTTTACAGACTGAATACTTGTTGTCATGCTAGATGTGGTGTACGTGATAGGGTGCATGGTGTCCTGTCCTCTTCCCTGGTCAAGTCCTATATATAAACATAAATCTGACCCCCGGCCTGCTCTTTCCATCATCTCATCCTGTTCAGGATAGTTGGCATAAGAAATAAATACATGAATAAAAGTGATTTATATCTATTGAATAAACTGAGCTGAAACTAAACTAAATTTTAAAAAGATCAGGAATAAATGTACACATATAAAAGACAAAATAACAAAACTGTCTTATGTTTAAATTGTACTAAACCCATTTAATTTAAATAATTAACAATTAAAAAAAGCAGCCATCAACTATAGTAGTATAAAACAGGATCTGACTTACAAAAGATGCCGGAATTTTGCAAAGATTGTCTATTTTAATATTATTTTGATTTCAAATTAAACCTGCATATTTGTATGTATTGATGCTGATAAATAAATGTCTATGGGATAACAGCAGAGCCCCCTTTCCCCAAAATATTATAAATAATATATTATTCAGTGTGATGCCGTCCCCCTCTGCGCTGTGGTATTAGTCAAGTGTCTTGTGGCTTCCCCCAGACTCACCAGAAGGCTTGCGTTGCTTAATTATTTTTGGATGGCAGATTAAAAAAGGGAAAAAAAAGTCAATTCTTTCTTCTTCTTTTTTTCCTTTTTTATGAGCTCAGCAGTGGTTTTGCCATTCATAAAAGTTGGCACAGATTTCACAGTGGTCTGCCAGAGATCACACCCCAACCATTTTCATTTTTTATGTCCATTTGTTTCATTCATGTCATAGATTTGGCAAGAGACTGCATCGCCTTCCTGATGTCCGTCGACCTTTCACCGCCCCCTTTTACTGCTCCTGTCTGCAGCTTTGTTTGTCGTTCGAGCAGAGAAAATGTCAAAACAACAAGTCACACTCTGGTCTGGTCAGTTTCTAATATTTATGTGTTTAAATAGAACTAATACTGTATTAAATAAGCAGCTTAAAGGAGCGTTTCAGGTGGAGGGTCTGCCACCTGCTTGTGTCCATTGTGTCCATATTAGATATATTTTGCCTTGATTAGTCCACAGTATGGAAATAAACTTGGTAATCACAATGGAGATGGGCTAATTGTCAGATCTATGGAAAAGCAAGTCTGCATATGGTAAGAGTGTGTTTTTAAGGTATTTTGGGTATAAAACCCCTATAACTGAACAAAGGGAGGTATGTTTAATACCCTAGTTTGGAACATTCCAGGCAAAGAAATCACATTGCCATGGAGACAAGCACCAGAGGACCCTCCACCTTAGAAGTTACACAGTGCACCTTTAGTTAAGTAGACGGGACTTTGGACTAGGACTGTCGCGATAACATGTTTTGAAGTGTGATATATTTCTGAAGTCAATATAAATTATAAACAGTAATATTGCAACCAAACCATTAACAATTATTCACAAAAAGTACACATACAAACTACATATAACAATATTGTTTAAAATATGAACTGCTATAAATAAATAGCAGAACATACTAGTCAGTTTGTGTAATTTTAGTTCATAATTCAACCTTCTACAGATGTCAAATCTTATCATACTGCAGAAAAAAAAGTATTGACCCCCAAAAATGATTGTTTTTATCGTTTATCATATATTGAACAACTAGTCTATATAGGAATCATCGTGACAGGCCTACTTTTGGACAGTAATAGGGAACGTATTGAGCTTATGTTTTATGTTGATTAAGCATTGTGACATAAAAGGGTTTTGCAGCTAAAAAAAAATATCCCAGTTTGTATCCAAATATGGGCACCACTGTATTTATATACTTTTGCAACTAGTGCTTGGCAGGAGTCCACCCACCTGCATTCTTCTAGTCTTACTTATTTCTTTGCACATTAATACACCTTTTTACTTCATAGCCTAGACCTTTACACGTGTATGCATATTTAAGGTTTGAGGAAAGTTTTAAGCGCTGCCTGTGCATGTGTAGTAGTTATGTTGGAGCAAATTCAAAGTTTACACGAAGACTTAAGTAAAGAGTCTTGGCTCAGGTTTCTCGGCCTTTACATACATTAACATGAGAGCGTGGGGAACCCGGTGCACTCTGCCTCCACATATAAGTACATTACACAGTACGATCGCATGGGCCCCAAGAAAACAGCAGTTTATCATTAACTACTGGAAATATGCCCAATGACAGCATCACTATAAGACACACATTCACCAATGCACGGCTCCCACCCACCGCTCCTCAATCCACTTTACTAAATCTATGACGAGCAGCTGCAGCTATGGTAATGCCTATATGCCCACAAGCAGTATACATGGGTTAGTCCTACCACTCCAGTGTACTTAAAATACTCAGCGCCTTTTATCACGGCTTGTAACAGAATCCAGGGTACAGTATCTAAGAGAAGACATCGGTTTTTGAGTTCAAGTCACTGAAGATTTAAAAGTGCTTTGTGTAACTTTTCTGGTCTAGCGGTTTAATGTCATACTGTGCAACATTCCAGGCAGAGCAATGACATATCCATAGAAACAAGCAGGTGCCGGACCCCCAACCAAAAGGTTAAACAGTGCGCCTTGAAAGTGCAAGTTAACTGTAAGTAAAGTTATCACTTTAAGAGGAGGACATTTTAAGAGTTCAATTATAATTCATGCATTATTCGTTTGCAAAATCAGTGATGCTAAACTACTAAGCCACAACTGTCCCGAGGCAAACTGAGGGAACTGTGGTGGCTAATCTCTGCCCGTGGCACGTTGCAACCCACATACACATTTAAAAACAAATACATTTAAATAAAATGCCCATGTTATATACCTACCTCAGTTTCATATGTACATTTTCATCTAATACTTGCTGATTGCACAGTGGTCAGATGCTAAAACTGCATTTCATTGTACAAGTGCAATGACAATAAATTGAATGCGAATCTGAATTTTGGTGACGTGTCTTGCCCATGGACGCAACAACAGAATGCAACTCTGCAACCCAAGAAACACCATAGCCCCTTTCAAATCAAGTCGACTCAGAGTAAAACCAAATCCAAGTCAAGTCCCCATGCGCAGTTTAGTTACAAAGGTACAACATGCAAATACAAGCCAGTAGTCCCACCATGCAAACTGATGGGTCCCATGATTGCGCACCCTGCTCCCATCTGAATGGAGTTAGGGGCTGTGGCAGGACGGGCGCTTGGCTGGGCGAGCAGGACCGGAGAATGGCTGCTCCACGGATTAGGGCCCCACAGTGGTCCATTGTTAATTGGGCGCCATGTGTGAAAGCTACAGAGAGATTAGTTTGTACAGCTGCTGCCATTTGTCATAACTGCCCTTAACAAGACACACATGGCAACCCAAGTTACAGCCAGAGGTTTTGTAGAAAATCTAGAGAGAAAAAATATCTGCCAAGGCATCTAATAGTTTGTGAACTATGTAAGTAGACGAATATGTTCGTGGGAAACCCCATGCAGACTCCCATGTACGCATCAAGAGTTAGAGCTTTAGATATTTAGGTCATCTTGGGTCATCAAAACTGTTTCATCCAATAGGAACCCCAGAATACACATGGTAAAAATAAAAACAAGAAACAACTGGCTCTTACATCACAGACTTATTAGCTCCAGCTGAAATTAAACAAACTCAGCGTTTTATTTTGCCAAACATGACTTACGTGGATACAGCAACACAATCAAGATCTAATGACCTATTGTTCCGGTAATTTCCCTGGCTGTAAGGCTAAAAAAAGGAATGCCCAAGTTATTTTTTTGGTACAGCTCCATGGTGTAATTGTGGCTTGTAGGTCTAAGCACATGTTGAAGACCTAATTACAATCTTGACTAAATCTTACAAGAGCTTTTAAAAACACTCTCACTTTCAATTTTTCTAGAGACGCAGGCTGGAGAATGCTGCTGTTATCCACTGCGGTTCATTGAGTCTAAATACTAGCTTTTTCAGCTCAAGCGCAGGTGAGCAAGCACAATAAAAGACCATATTTTCTGCATGTGTTTCTTGGCTAGAAGTATTTGCATCGTGGTGGGTTGTAATGAGCAGTTATAGCTTTTTAATTTGGACATAAACTTGGCTAATAGGATTTTTAAAAGAAGAATTTCACTTGTGTTTTCAGTGTCCCTTAGTCTATCAAATGTTCTGGTTATCGTTAATGCTTTGGTACCTTTGGTTGTAAAGGCTTGTCAAGAGTATCAAAAATCAGATACTGCAATTAGTAGCACAAATATTCTTTTGAGCAGGTATTGATAGTAAAAACGTCACATTCATAGGACAGAAACTAACCTTTTCTGAATAGCTTTAGAATGATCTTGAGCTGTATCAGAACAAGTATAAGAGCACATAGACTTACAGTATATCTCTAAATATCTCCAAATAAAGAAGTTTTTTTGAATTATCATTATGGTATTAGACTCGGTAATATAGTAGTATAGTATAGTATATATAACCGAGTTTGAAATGTTAGTATTGTGACAACGCAAGCTGTGTTGCCTGTTACAAGTACAGGCAGTAGTTTAACATCTACTTGAGTAATATTCTTTTGGAGTTCTTAGATAATTACAATAACTACAGCTATTGCTTCTTGACAACTTGTGCCTATGAGAAACCGTTTTTCCCAAGGAGTTATGTGCGGCTAAAATACCAGCTGGAGTCTTTTGCCTGCCTGGAGAAAGAGGGCCAATTTAAGAAGAATTCAAGCTATCCGGAGCCAGATCATATAGGCTTTCAGCGGGCACCATGGAAACGCGCCCTGCTCCTGCCCAGTAAAAATAACGGGCTTCATTAACTATGCTGTTAATGCTGCAGGAGGCTTTAATCAATCCAAACAAAAACAGTAGCCTATTCTCATGTCCACACACATGCCTACGCACATGTGTGCACCGGGGTAATGCTATTTCATAATTTTCAACTTTACTGAGTGAGCGACTTGGCATATTAATGTTATTTAAGATGAATTATGACACAACATGTACTATGATAAGCAAGTAGAGCAACCACAAGTGGAAGTAGAACAAAAACAATATAGTTAAATGCATCCACATAGTAAAAGTACATGAATTGCATGCAGTAAAAGTACTCTAGAAGGCATATAGTTAGAAAAAGAGAAAAATCTAATAAGTACTACTACCAGTTGTCAATGCTACCACAGCTATCTTAAAATAAGTACCCTGTGATTGAATAGCAAGAGCACTACCTTGTCACATTGAAGCCAAGTCAAAGCAAAAAAAAAAAAGATATTCATTATTATTATTATTCAAGTAAAATATGTTTCAGAAATATAAAGTTAAAAAGTTACAAATATACTATAATAGAACAGTAACTATATCTAATTCATCTTGGGAACCTTGTTGTCTTTCCAAAAACCTAACAAAACCACTTTTGACGTTACTGTCTTCAACACAAACAACCTTGTGACTTCTATTGTCCGTTTAATAATATATTGCATTTACGCTTCCAAAATTTGGCATCATTTCCGTGTGTAAACTTGACATATGCGAAGGAGGAGTGAATGCGCTTTGCCCCTATCTTTGACAACTCAATGGGGGCGCGTCTCGGAGCGGACTATTCCCAAGCCCCAGACAGCATATCCCCTCTATGACCCTACGCACTCACACTAAAAAGAAATACTCTGGGGATCCACCATCGCCGCTACCCCCCTCCCCTCCCAAACATCAACATGCCCACCCAAAAGTACATTTCGCACAACTTTTTTTCTTCCTTGTCCACCCCAGGTCTTGTCGAGCTGTCATAGCGATGGGCCATACTGTACAAGCAAGACAAAAGAGGAGACAACCATCACTCCAGGCTACTGATCGGTAGTGTCTGAGCTGAAAAGACTTTGATGGGGCAAAGCAGTGTGGGATAGCGGGGGTGTAGGGGTGGGTGGTGGTGGGTAGAGGGCGCCGTACAGAGAAGTTAGTGTCTCCTGGGCAACCACACTGATTGTCTGTCCCTGCCTGCACCCCTACCCCACAACTTCTTTTCATTTTTTTTCTTTCCTTCATTGGTTGTTCACAAGGCCCCCTTCCTGGGTTAAGAGGACTTTGGCTTTTTGGGAAGAAAAAAAGTCTTAGTCTGGTACTTGAGGGGTGCTTTTCTTTCTAGCTGACTCGAGAAAATAAAAGGTCAAAAAACATCTTTACATTAGCTTCCTTTTTTGGAGGAACCACCTGGGCACAGACTGTCACAAGTTGTATGGCACCACTAAATGCTCTATGTAAAAAGGAGATGGTTATGGCTGCTTTTGTAAGTTCGGACAGTGAGGTACAGTTCTCTGCTTAGGATGGGGGTGAATGTACCCATTTGTCTTCATTTGGGATGACCAGAAGACAGACAGGGGGGTGGGGGAGGAGTGGGAGGTGCCGGTGCTCCAGTCAAGTGGCCTCGTGGGGATTTGAAAATGCTTTTGGGGGTCCTCTCTCGACCAAAAAGCCTGGGAAAGTGTAGTGAGGTCTTAACCAGGGACTAGACGGTTCTCAAACTGTGGAGCAGGTGTCATTGGTGTGCTTTGTTTTTCTAATTGCAGTTTTTCTGACGAGTAGTTGTGATTGCAAGTTGAGATTTAGATCAACACAGTAAATTCAAATCACTCACAGAAATAAGACGAATACAAGAATATGCATCACATTTCATGGGATTTAGACTGATTTTGTGGACACTCTGATTTGCTTTACAGAATATCATTTCAGAGCATTTTTGTAGAGGTCTACACTATAAGTTCCATAGATTTTATACAATGACAATATTACTATTTTAGCATAATTGCAGTTTTTGTTAATTATAGCCATTGAAATTGTGATTTGATGAAATTATGGTAACTTTTCCAGCCCTAAAGAGTGTTTAATAAAATCTCAAGCTAATATTAATAAAAGTTTCATTCAAGTATTAGTTTATGCTAAGTTTAATACCCACAGTTCAAGCTCTGTCTCATTTTGAGGAACTGAGTCGAGAAGGCAGGAGTTGTAAATTTAGTACAAAAGAAAAGCATCCACATTTGTCTGTGCCCTCTGCACGGACTAGCCTCGTTTCCATAGAGATTTATGTACACAAGGCGCACAAAAGAAGGGCTAAGGAGGTAACACGGCCTGTTTAAGCCTTGAGGTATTTGCCGGCGCTAAACCCCGCTGCTAATAACACAAGAGCCACACAGAGCTGGGCAAATGTTCTCAGGTTAGGCATTTGAAGGGAAGAAAAACCCACAGTAGAAAGTCAGATGAAGACACAACGCGGTCAAAAGCATACCCAAAAAGACATGACATCAAAAAAATCTTGCAAAAAAAAAAAGAAGGAAAGAGAGAAAAGAACACACAATGAGAACAGAAGCGGGCAAAAGAAAGAAACATCGCAAACATAAATAGCTTGCGGGTTAAGAGAGAGAAAGAGATCGGGAAGACATTTAGTGGGAAGCGGAAATCAATAAGGCAAAGCGGTGTAGCTGGGAGGGAGTTCTAAGTGGATTAGAGAGAGAGAATGTGTTCGATAGGTTATGGCTCTGGGAGAGAGGTAGCCAGACACCGCAGGCTCTATTGCATACTAATAAGGAAGTCCAGATAGGAGCTAAGCATGAGGTTGTACAGTTCACAATGAAGACTTTTTCCTCTATCACTCCAAAAAATCCTGCTTTAGAGATTTTTCCCAAATGGTTTGATTTCAGAAAATTCTTAAGAAAACAAAAGGACTAATAAAATAAAATGAAAATGTATTTGGGGTTATGTAATGTAATTAGACAGATAATGAGGAAAGCGTAAGAGTAGCGTGTGTAAGTTTTGTCGCTGGCTTTAGCCCAGTTGGTCCTTCTCCGGCCAAGTGCTTCACCCCAGGACAGCTGTCATGGTAGGAGGCTCGTACTTGAGGGAAAGCCAGGAAAAAGAAAAGAGAAGAGGGGAGAGAGAGGAAAGGAGAGAGAAAGTGAGAGAGTCCAGGCAGCATGCCGCGGGGTGATTCCTGATGGCAGAGGAGGATAAGGGACTAAAGGCCGGAAAACCCCACATAGAAAGATGAGCATGATGCTAAACGAGGTTTGGTTTAGTTCCTATTTCAATACTTGTCCTGGTTTAGTCCTGGTTTCTAAATGCTATATTTCTGGTATGCCATTTGTTTTTTCATCTAGTTTAGTCCTAGTGGAGGAGGTGGTTAAGGCTCACTGTGTCCTGGTTTAGTTCTGGTTTAGTCTGTATTTTGATCTGGAAACTGGTATAACTCAATTTTAGACAAGAGCTGAATCTGCTTTTGACACCTGATTTGTTTTAGTTATTTAAATTTTGTTTTATAAGATAGATGTTGAAAATCATAAATATGTGAGTTATACCTGATTGGTTACTGGTTTGATATTTTGCTATTTAAGACCTGAGTTGGGATAAGTTTCTGATTTCTGCTTTAGTCTCATATTTCATGAGTTTTGCCATTTTTTGAAAAATCTAAACGATTCATATAATTACTATGCTGTCCAATGGTGTTTTAATATCAAGCCATGTGGATTTGAAAGTATTTCCAGCCTAGTGTAGATGGAAAAGTCAAGGCAGAGCAAGAGAGTGAAGGGGAGTGTGTCTGTGTGGGATCTGTGATGGCTGAGGAGGATAAGGAGATCGCAGGAGATGGATGTTATGCTTCGTCACTAGACCACCACTGTGACCTCCGCACTGACCACAGCCCCCAAGCAGCCGGCCGGAAAGTAAGGCCCCACACAGCAAGCTAAGCAACAGACAAGACTGGAGAGAGGAAAAGCTTTAGTTTTCACATACTATAACTCCTTCATTTTAGCAAACATATTTTCAAGAAACAGAATGATTTATAAAAAATATATTATATGAGGCTAAATATTAAAAACGTTAAAAAGTCAAAAGTGCAAAAAGTGAGCTTTATTTACAGTAGTAGCAACATTTCGGCAGCTAGGCTTCGGAAATACCTCTTTATCTTAAGATTCCTGGGGCTAAACATTATTATTTTATTTTTTAAACATTGGACAATTAAGTTATCTTGAATATCCTGGATTACACCTGGTTTAGCTATGCTTTTTATCTTCCTGTTATTTTTTATTTTACATACTGTACATCTACAGTTCTCCCAAATAAGCATTCAGTTTGGTATAGTTTAAGAAATGATCATTTACATAATTTACATCATGAAAAAGGTCATTCTGATCTCATACATGATTACAGTTGCTTTTGCTTTGGCCAATATGTTTATATTGAATGAACTATTGATTAGCCAAAGCCCGTAGTGTCTTGAAGGTTCAGAAGAGGTCACTGAACCAGAGGACCACAGCAGAACGACTGGAGGCAAACAGTTGCCAGGAGACCACCGGTGCTCCGCGACTGCCGTGGTCTGACCTCCGCTGACAAGGTCAACAAGGGGGGCTTATGATCCTGCCCCCACCACCCCCCTTTAGGCACCACTTCCTCCTGCACGTGCCCTGGGCCTGTTTCCACTGATCTGCTTTGCTCAATTAAACTTCAGAGGACACCCTGCCACATCTCTCGGCAAAGGTCACGACCCGGGGATCAAAGGTTAAGTCTGGTGCTCGTAAAACATGGTGTCCGTTAACAAGGGGAGCATGAAATTGGGGAGGTAATCCATCCATTTCTACAAACTATCATGACGGTGTGAAAAGAGTTACGTCAGGGGATGTGGGGGAAGTCCGGATAATGATGTTTTATGGCCGTGTTAACTTTAAGCGTGAGAGTAATGGGAAAGCTGCTTGACCTTGACTTCTATACTAGCAGAGGATAACCCCAGCTATTCTCATCACTGCGTTCAACCAATGGAAAAGTCCCCTGATATTTTTATCACCCAGTTTAAGTACAAGAGTGCATTGAACTAACTCCTTGTGTTTTGTGTGAAAGTAAAATGATCAATAATGAGTCACAGAATTTTTGGTTATCTACTAAAAATATCTAAACAAAAGCCTAACTGTTAAGAAGAAAAATAAAAACTGCAGAAGCTCACAACCTGAAACGTGCCCTAACATGACAGTTATCCACATGCCGGGTTCCACCAGCTTGTCAAACTGGAATATGAATCCAGGTGGAGAGAAGAAGGTTTCAGAAAAGAAATACAAACGCCATTCTTGTTCTTAATTTTGGTATCACTTGATTTCAAAAAAGTGTCAGCAACTACAACGGCCAAGTGAGAGAGCAGGGTCTGTATTGAACACAAGCTGCCAGTTGGCACAATGGATGGCACAACCCCCACTCCTGCCCCCGGTCCTATCCCAGCGGGCATTCATCTGGGCATGCACATGGGGCTGCCGTTCCGCCGGGCTCAACGCGCCCTGCCCCACAGCAAGGGGCTGAGTGCCCTCTCCATTCTCACACAGCCCTCACTGCCAACCGCATGACCTTTTTCAGCAGCTACCCACCAGAATCTCAAACAAATATACTCTGAACTTATTGATTTGAGCAAAAATAAGAAAGAGTTCCGTTGTAAATAGCAGTGGCTCCTTACTTTTTGTTACTCAATTACCTAACACTGTGGAACTGTTGGGCTGCCAGCACAGACTTGGGAGAGTACAATATTAAAAGCTCAGAGCGGACCATTTTAGTGCTTTGCACCAACTTCACATTCGGCAAGAGCCAAAGCCAGTCGCTACTTTCTTTGTGTTTGATTGTATGTTTGTTTGTTTCGTTCAGTTGCAGCAGAACAAAGGCATCGGCTTCCATTCTGCCACTGTCAAAAAACTTTCCAATGTGCCCACTGCATTGCGGATGCCAACCAACGAATCAAAGGCATGCTGCAAGCAGACAAAGAGGGTTTGATGCCAACCTCCAAACCTCTAACAACCATTACTGGTGATTCGCCTGCCTCCCTGGCACAGTGCAAAACAAAATGGCGGCGCGCCGCACGCTACCACAATATGGCTGCATTGTCTTGAGACGGGCACTGCTTGTTAACTAAGAAAAGGGAAAGATGCAAAAACGAAAACGAAGAAAAGCATGCCTGTGTCTGTGATCCAGTGAAGAAATGCTATTTTCTTTTTTGCCAAAGTTTCAGGCGGCAGAAATTTTGTGGACGTGAAGTAATCGCTCTAATCCATACAGAATGAATTTACTTGTGCAGTCGAGAACAGGAGATTTACTCTTTATTCTAAATAATGGACTTCTGCATTTTACATTATTAATGACTTTATACTTTATTTTATCACAACAGAGCAATGTCTCTAAAGGAACAGCTGCCACAATCTGCACGTGAATCAAACCCACTAATGTATAATTTTTATTTTAAAAAGAGAAACCTAGTTAGCACTGAACAGATGAGAATGCAACGGATGCAAAGCAGAAAACAGTGGCATCCACAAAAGACACAAAAGAAGCTCTGATGCCAAGCCCGGTGCCAGTGGCAACCATTATTGTCTGTGTGCTGTGCCTTCTGCTTTCCCTGGCACTTATCACACAAAATGGCGCCCAGGCTTTCATGGTAATGAGCTAGCCATACAACGTCTTTTCCCAAAATATTGGTGGTGGTGGTTCCCACGTGCTTCAATGTATGAGACGTTTGAGAATTTCATTCCTATATATTGACATTTGAAACTGCCTGAATCTGTGTAAAAGATCTTCTGTGGCCTATACCGCAGCTGAATTTGGAGCATGGACAGAGCGAATTTCAGTTTCAATGACCAACAAAATATTTCTATGAATTTAAAATACAAATACATGATACAATGATAAAACTATTTTTCTTAAAACAAAATGAATACAACCAATTTTTTTTTAACAAATAGTAATTATTTCTGACAGCTCATTCAGACTTCCAACAATCAGTAAAAATATTTTTAGTAATGGTCTAAAAATAAGTGCATTATATGTTATTACAATTATTTATTCTATTACACTATAACATTAAGGTTAGGGCTCAAATTATATATTTTCATCTGTATTTTACAGGATATAAAGCATGATTTGCAGGTTTTGTGATCGTCAGAAGACTCATCCATTCCTTGTTTATTTGTCTGGCGACCGCACTTGTGTTTTTGGCCAGCGTTTGCGGCGCTGCCAAAAAGTAACACATGTGACCCTTGACCTTGCCAAGCCTCTCTCACACTCTCTCTCTCACAGTAAAACAAACAGGCTGGACCTACCTTGGTCCTGCACATAGTATGCCAGGAACAAGTCCAGCTCTTTGACCGATACTGTGATGTGGTGCGGCTGGACGCAAAGTGCTGGGTTGGTGCAATGGGGAGACTTGACCAGACGCTCTCCATCTGTACTTTCCAGAGGGATGCCTTTGAAGAGGATGACCATCACCAGGTCCAGACGCCACACTTTGTCGGCCTGGCGGAGGCAGTCAATGCGGCGGATCTTGCCCTTCTGGTCAGGGTTGGAGAGCACGCAGCACGGGCCTTTCTTCCCCGTCACACTGAGGACAAAGTCCTCGCGGTACTCCTGCCGAATGTCCTTTCGCAGCTTGGCCAGCAGCCGGGACGCCCACTTCTGTTTCACCTCAGCCTTCTCACAGAGGAGCTCATCCTTCACCGCGCGCTCCTCATCCTTGGACATCCGCTTCTCATGCTTCTTGAAGTACTTGCGTTTTCTGGCCTGGAGGTTGAACCATGTGTAGGCAATGGCACGGACATGAGGGAGAAGGGCCTCAATGAAGGGATGAAATTCATCCTGAAACAGAGAACAGACAAAGAGGAAAAAACAGGGCACAATTAATGGAAATTAGAATCAAAGAGTCAGGGATTTTGTAAATTATAACTAGAGTCAATAATATTTAATTTATTTTTCAATAGGCCAGTTGATTACTTCTATATACGTATCACCAGTAAATTCACAATTTACCATTTCACCTCAGAAAGTCCGGTCACTGAAGCTATGACAAGGAAATTCCAGTATTTCTATCAGCTGCTCCAGTACAATGGCAGAGCGCTGAGTGAACGCACAGCTCGGCGCTGTGAGCTGCTACAGAGAGCATGCGCCCCTCACACACCGAGCACTCTTATCAAACTCCACATTCCAACTTCTACTTATCCAACATTCGAGACACAAGATAATCTGGAAGTGGACACAAAAATAGGAAGTTGATTGCTATTAACTGGCTCATGCATTAGGTGTACAAAGCAGCTTTCAGATTAAAACGCAAAAACAAATCTACAACAAATCCGAGTGGTCTGAGGCAAACAAAAAATAAGAAAGGAATTTGCAAAGGTTATGTTAGGATTCAATTGTGTCAAATCATTTAAAGGTTTGAGGTTAATCCAAGGGAGAACTAGCTCCTCTTCATTCCTACAGCTCGCGTTCATTAACGTCCTTAGACCTGGACTTTACTTTTCCACTGTGCACCTTGTTTAAATTATAGCTAAATTACCACCGATTAGATGAAATCCTGTGTTCTGGTTTATTATTTTAAATTTTACTGTATGTAATTTTACGACATTACGGCCTCTTCTAAGCAGTGTATTCAGTAAAATTACATTTAATATAAGAACTTTACTATTAATTCAGCAATATGTATCATTTCTTTCAATTTTAATAAATATTTTATTTTAGCAGCAAATATATTGTGAGCTATACAATACTGTGTATTTTCACAAGCTACACACACCTGTCCATTCATTTTTTAAATTGTAATTTACTTACATCCACATTTACTTACAACTTACAGCAGGCCAACATTTCACTGGCCTTTAGAGCTTCACATAATGTACTTAAATATAAAATGAAATAACCCACGTTAAACATGTTCTCGTTTTCAGTCAATGTAAAATGCAGGGTTCTAGATAAGTTGACCAAAATTAGAAAAGCCACATGCGAGAAGTGCAAGCAAACACTTTTTTTTTTTGCTCATTAAAACATAATTTAATAAACACAAAGAAGCCCTTTTGGCTCAGTATTTACAGGAGTTTGACCAGATATTGTTCTTGGTCAGAGGCAGGAAACCACAGACATCCACTCCCTATCTCTGCCTGACGCTCCACACCAGCCACACTTTGGCTTTGCTTGAGCTCCACTAACTTCAACTATGCTGTTAAATGGAATAAAAAATTTAAAAAAAACTCTGAAATTCACTCTACAAGCAGCGTTTAAAGTCATATTTCAAATTTAAATGTTGCAATATTTTATTACTTTTCACACAACTTTTTTGAACACATAAATTGCTGTAAATCTCTCCCTAATTGCTCTTAACACTATATATTTTTATGCAAACCCACTCTGTTCACTCTTTCACTTTGAGCTAAGAATGAAGCAGCTGGTCAATTTAATATATTTACTAATGAATTTAAATTATTTTACTTATACTTTTTATTATCAGGGACAGATATAGCAAACAAATTAACAAAGTCTATTTTTTCACACTTTCTAAAAGCCAAACAATGAAATTACACAGTCTGAACAATCCTCCTAAGTACAAACTAACCACATCTCAGTCAATCACTGACATATGCCAAGTAAAATATAAACACAAAAACTGAGCCAGCCAAAAGATAATCTAGACTTCAAACCATGCAAAACCGCTTATAGTTTGTAGGATCTTTTATAGTTTGTTTATAGTTGTGTTATCTCCAAGTACTGCGTTTGTTACTCCAAAATGAAACGATACACAAACACGAGGGACGCGGCGGTCAGTGTGTGGACGTGCATACCTCCACACTTTACGCACGGTCACTAAAGTTGGAAGTCTTTGAAAATAAAAAAATGTATCCATTAACTGCATTTTAGAGTCTGTGATAAATGATCCAAAAGTGTGAATTTAGTCCAAAAAAGTAATTCAAATGATCTACACTGGTTATATTCATTTGAGACGTCTTCAAATATTTAAAATCCAAAAAATTACGCACACACAATTCAACAAGAGCCTTGCAAATTGAGCTAATATTGATAATTATCATAATAAATGGCAGTTATACCTGAGTAAGACAAATAGGAGAATACATGATGAGGCGGCTGCGGTCAGGGACGGTAAATTACTTCTTCAATTGATTTCTCCCTGATCACTTTATCGCGCCATTCCAGGACCAGAGTGCGCCGTTCAACACTATGGAGCTATCCGCGTAAAACACCAAAAGGGGTATCCAAGAACATCCGTGAATTTTCCGAGATCCAAAGATTGTCGTCTCCGCAGAGAAGGAGAAATAAAAAGCAAAGGACAGGGAGCACAGTGTAAGCACTTGCAGATGTACAACTGCCCGCGGTGGCCGGTGCAAACGCTGCGTACTCCTGCGTCACGTATGGGCTCGGAGCGCGTCTCCCTGGACTGATACGTCGTTCATAAAAGCATCGTGAATAGCTTCAGAGGGCGCCGAGGCTCTGATGTTCAGCCCTTCTTTAGACTAAGTTGATATGAAGTCAACCGGTGCACCTTCGCTCCTGCGCGATTCCAGCAAATCAGACCCAACTTTTCTTTTTTTTTTTTCACCCACGTAATTACACAGTCACACTCCTCCTCCTGCCGCTGCTCAGTACACACATATAAGCCCTATGCACTGTCCTGTGCCTTCTCCGCTCCTCAAACACGCGATTCATTCACTTCTGACGACAATGAGACTTGGACAGTCCTCCTGCAGTGGTCATTTATCTGAATACACTTTTCCTGGACACTTTGGCACTTTGCTTTTTGCGGAGTCAACAAACTCCTTTTGCCCAGTTTGACCCCGCTCAGGGCAATGGATAAACTCAAGAATGGGTTTCACAATAACAAAATGGTTATAATAGTGACATTTAAAACCACAATAAAGCAGCAAAGTTAAAAGTTAAAAATTAGTGATGAGTTTGACATTTTATTTTGGAGACATATTTATGATTTTATGAACCAAGGATATAAATGCTTTGGAATTTACTACAAATAAAGTACTGTGACTGTTCTTAATTAAAATGATGTCCTAAGCTGGAGTAATAACAGGAGTTTAAAAGTGGAGCTCGTTGCTGCTTCATTCCTGCGCTACACGCGCGCTCGGACAGTGCCAAATTGTGGGAATGGGAATGTTCACAGAGACTACTGAGGAACACGAGCCAAGTTCACTAGAGACTTGGCCAGACCGTGTGCGTGTTGTGGTCCGCTTTAAGTGAAACCACTGGAGCAGTGGTCCAGTAGGACAGGAGCAGATCATGTCACACAGAAACAGCGTAATAACAGCATTGAAAACAACAGCAGCCCATGTTCACGTACCATCGCACTGTACTGCATGGATTATTAGGGAATCCCGGAGCCTGGCTGAAAACACACAAGCCGGTAGCTTCACATTTCTCACGTTCAACTTTGTGCTTTGGAGGGGTTTCTCTTGCAGTGCTTGCAAAAAAGTCAACACCGGAAGACAATTCTTGGCAGATGGCGACGAAAAGAAGTTAGGAGCACCTCGCGTTTTTTTCTCTTTTTTCTGGTCTTCCTTCCTCTTCCAGGCTGAGTTTTTGGATGGTTTTGGGATTGTTCAGTGGAGTTGAACGTGATCCAGAAGAGGCAGAGTTTTGGGCGCAGGGCTGGTCTCCGCCTTCACTTTCACTGTCTGACGGTGCGCCGCCTCCGGCTCTCCGCACTACCCGAGACTCCCGCCCGGCAGCACGGACACTTCCGGCGGGCGCCTTCTCAGTAAGAGCAGGACGGACCACTGAGGATATGAGGATATCACCTAAACTGAGCAGCCACTTGGCTCCATGTAATTGGAAATCTAGCAGTGATTTTTTTGTTTTGTTTAATGGATATTCTCTTTATTAATTAGGCTTTTACATTCTTGGAATAGGCTATTGATGGCACCACAAAACCCGGTGTTTTTTCTTTAAATTAAAAAAGACAAAATGCAGTAGGTTATATAAAGTGATAGAATCTTATAATTAATTGGGATATTGAGTTCAAACCCTATTAGACTATTTAACATTATTTAGACAATGATCCAACACAATCCGCTGCGGATTGTGCGTTTGGCACAATTACGCACGGTGCGTAACGACTACAAAAGGGACATATTAGTAAATTGTGTTTTAATACCAAATACAAAGACTAGATTTTTGTTGACTCTTTTAATCTGTGACTTTGAAAGCCCAAACGTCCCGTTTCCTGAGCAGATCACATGTGTTTTTTCTAACTTGGCGCTCCTACGTTTTGTAAGAGTGGGATTATTCTCGCTCCCCATTGGACACGAGCAGTGGCCCGGGGACTCTGTACCCTGGGCCCCTCACTTCCGCTACGCACTGGTCAGCTGCGCACCGGACACTCGACCTGAGCTGATCCGAGCCGGAGGGAGTGAGTGCAGCGCCCATTTACTGCAGCATTACGCATTAACCCACCGGCTTCATAGTGGCCTTATTATTATATTATTGTCATTCATGTCCTAATCATCAGAATGATTTGGCCTCTAGTTCACTAGGTCCAGTAGGCAAATGTTGAACCAGGCTACTATTTGAATGGTGTTATTACACTGAAAGCAATGTTTATCCCATTTTCTGTAATTGTAATTTGGTGTTAATAGTCTGACCTATAACCAGATTTAACCAGTGGTATCATCTGTTTCTCTCCATAGAGATGGAAAAGTTTGATAATATCTTCATACAAGCGGGTGGCAGACTCTCCACCATAAAAGTTAGTGCATCTCAAAAGTAATTTAGCATCCCTAGCCTAATATCATCACAAATTGGCAGTAGGAGTTATTATTGATTGTTTAGAATAGCCTCATCTCTTTATGAAAGCTATGACACCATTATCCATCAATAACATTTTAATGCTCGATTGGTCATGGGGAAAAAAAAGTTATGACTCATATGACTTGAAATGGCCCCCAGTGAAGCAAGAAATATTTATATTTAACTTCTTTCTGGCTCTAAACTGGATTGGAATTTATGCAAGCTATTCTAATTACAGACCTGAATAGCAACTCTGCTCTTTCTGTTGTATAAAGTACATCCTTTGTAATAGCCGATAAAATTGGCTCGTAAATAATTTGCAAATCATCAGTGGAAAATTTAAACGATTTTGTTTGATAAGCAGTCAACTGGATAAGGTTTTACCATAGACTACTTTTGTAACCCTAAGCCTTTCATTTTGTTCCATTTGTCCCAAAGAGCTGCTCCTGAGGCTTGTACAACTGGACTTGGAATAAAAGATGTAGACAGAGTTTTTATCTTTAATTCATATTAGTCTTAAGGTACAGCTATACAACTATACACATCCTTTCTACTCTCATTAGTTTAGTACTGTATCATGTTAGAACAGAGGGGACTCTCAATTTGAGCCTACTCACTATGGATCTACCGCTCTCTAGTGGCTGTACAGTACACTACCCACAATTCATCAGGGAACAGGGACTGAGATGGATGAAAAATCCATGTACAAATGGAAAGTAATTGAAACGTATTGGTGATTTTGGAGAGACAGTAGTAGAGTTTGTCCAAAGGTTGGCAGTTTCAATCTCATTCCTGACATAAACATTGTTGTTGGTAGAGGTCAGTGGCCCACAGGTTGGCAATCCTAGCTCCACCTGGTGAAATCCTTGTGTCCTTGGGCAAGACACTTAACCCCCAATGTCTATGTCTATGTATACTGGTGTATGAATGTGTGTAGGTGAGTGATTGATGTAAAGCGCTGAACAACATAAGAAAAAATCTGCACTGATAGCAGCTCTATAAAACAGATACTTTAAACTTGACGATGGAGATGTATTAAAAATAGCCCATTTAATATAGCAAACTCTGCCTTTATGTAATGCTGCGTTCCCAGTTCTATAGCCAAATTGGAATGCTAGTGTTGCTAATAAAACATTTTCCAACTTAACCTTGCCATGTCCCAATTATTTTAGCCTCCTATTATGAGAATAACTTTTAAGCAAGTTGTAAATGATGGATGTCTAGCCATGTATTATTTTTACTATGCATTTTTCATTACATTTATATAGGACCATTTCCCAAGAGTCTTAATTACAAAACATATTTATTATGATAGAAGTCACCTGACCTTTTATATTATTTGCAGTTTAATTACCAACTTATTGTGTCATATTATTTACTTTTGTACCAGATCCATCCTGTCTGAAACATCCTTATCACTGTGACTTGACTAAGTGGCCGTGCAATGTACGGTATCAACTTAGAGACACAACAACATTATGCTTTTAAGGTCCGATATTACGCAAAAATGATAACTCAGAATGCTCTGTTCCACCTTGTCATGTCATGAAGTGGTAGTTTTTAACAGCTACCTTTTACCTTTAGTTCAGAGACTGGCAATTCCAGGGCTGAAATCATTCAAGTGATTCAGTTGAAGATGTATGAAGTCATATCATCAGAGATTTTGTGGACTGGTGTGGGCACAACCACCAGAGCCTTAACACCAGTAAGACCAAGGAGATGGTGATCGACTTCAGAAGGAGACCACTACCTCACCCACCTGTGAACATCCAGGGGCAGGACATAGAGACTGTGGACAGTTTCAAGTACCTGGGTGTTCACCTCAACAATAAACTGGACTGGCCCCATAACACCGACGCCCAGTACAAGAAGGGCCAAAGTCGCCTCCACCTTCTGCGGAGATTGAGGTCCTTTGGAGTGTGCAGGCCTCTGCTCAAGACTTTTTATGACTCTGTGGTGGCCTCTGCTCTCCTCTACGCTGTCGTCTGCTGGGCCCTGAGCAGCACAGAGCGGGACAGGAAGAGACTCAATAAGCTGGTCATGAGGGCCAGCTCTGTCCTGGGCCTCTGGACTCTGCAGAGGAGGTGGCTGAGAGGAGGGTGCAGGCCAAATTCACGTCCATCATGGACGACACCTCTCACCCTCTGCACCGGACTGTAGAGGAGCTGAGCAGCTCCTTCAGCAGCCGACTGAGGCACCCCCAGTGCAAGAAGGAGCGCTACCGCAGATCCTTCATCCCCACCGCCATCAGACTGTACAACTCCACTGTATAGTCTAAATGTGCAATTTTCTCTACATTCTCTTATTTACTTATTTTATTATTTTTATTTATACTTATTTTATTATTCTTACTTATCTTGTCTGCATGCACTTTTTTTGTTCTTTCTTTTGCACTTAACTGCCTGGAGCTAATGTGGCAAGTGAATTTCTCCTGTGTGAGATCGATAAAGTTTTATCTTATCTTATCTCTTATCACAGAGTGCAACAGTATTTTCTTTTTGAGAGAAGAACTCAGCCTAAATATGCAGGATTTGTGTGTTAAACATGTGTGAATGAAACAAAACACAACTCCAGGTGTGTTTTTGATGAAGAAACAACATTACACAGATCCGAAAATAGCGTAATATGGGCCCTTTGAGATTTGAACCAGTAACTCTCTGGTTTGATGGTGATGGCTTTCCCATTGTTACCCTCATAATTTCATCATTAATAAAAGTGAAGAATTCTGTATATTTAATTTATATTTATCAAATATATTCACTTGCACACGGTCATTTGGAGTAGTTATTTCATGTTTTCTTACAACGCTCTGGAGACATAACATCGGATACAGTGTGGCCTGAGAGCACGCATTTGTTCACATTGATTTGCATTGAAACGACCAGGCAAACCGCTACTTAAACACTGGCACAATGAGTCTGCAGTGGTACAAGTAAATAAATATTCAGATAGAAATGTCAGCTGGTTGCCTCTTCAGCATGGGAAAGGCGCGGGCTGGACAAGGGTTCTTTGTGCTAATACTATCATATTATCACAGTAGAGAGAGGTACACTTGAGAAACGTTGCTATACTCCAGCCTTTAACTTTGAATCTGGTGGCATTTTAAGAGGAGTATCATATTTACAAATTACAATCACCCTCTATCTATCTAACTCTTCTTGCAGGGAATAAAAACACCTGTTATTAAATAAATGAAAGGATAACATTGACATTTTATCTTTATTTTCAATGCACATTCTATTGCACATTACTGCACATTTCACTGCTGCATCTTCCAATGCACATTTTGATGCACACTGCACATTTTGGACATCTGTAAATAGGTATTTATTTATTCTTTTGCACTGCTTTAGATTTTAGACTTTAGATTTTTGTGTTAGAAGTTTTTGTATTGTTTATGTTGTGTTTTGTACACTTTTTGCACTGCTTGGTCAGAGAGAAATTAAATTTCGATTCACTGTATGTTGAACACAGAATTGACAATAGAGCTGACTTTGAACTTTGAAAGATTTAGTAGTTTAATAGCATATACTGTTTAATATTCCAAATTAAAACATAACTGCTACCAGGAAAGTTACATAGTGTGCCTTTAAAAGCCGTATTGGTTTATTACAAGTGTGCTTTACATGATTTGACAGATGCTCCATCACAGGTGCCCTTCTAACTAAATCCATGTATACAGGAGTTGGACTGGTAAGGACATTGGACTACACTGGCAATAACTGTCATTATGCTTTCATTCTGGCCTGTGATTAATTAGGTACATGTCAGTAGAGACACTTTATTGAACAAAATTAAAGGTCCTATACAGAATAGACTCTTGTGAGCTTTAAGTTAAGTTAGAAGGATGTAACCTCCTCAAAAACATAGATGGAGTTCTCATATGTTTGAGTAATCCTTTATTATTAGTCTGTATCCATCTCCAAAGATCAAAATGCTCTATTCCACCTTGTGATGTCTTGAAGTTTTCAAGTTAACAGCTACCCTTTACCCTTAGTTTAGTAAAAATTGAAAAATCCAGGGCTGAAATCATCCAAATGATTCTAGTAAAAATGTATGGAGTTTAAAAACACAGTGGAGTACTTCCTGTGTTACCATACAGGGTAGAGTTTTTTGTTTTGTGACAGAAGTCCTCAGCCTATATGCAGGGTGTGTTAAACTTGTAAGAATGAAACAAAACACAACTCCATGTATGTTTTTGATGAAGAAACAACATTATAAACAGCGTAATATGGGCAAAATTTTCCATAAACTTGAATTTAACTGGGGGATTCCAAATGGAGAGTATCGGATATAGCATAGGTTTCATGCACAATATTTAGTTCTGTAAAAATCAAATTAATCAAATATTTTGCCATACTACTATAAAAATATGATATTAAACTGAAAGTAAGATTCAAAACAATTCCTCGAGTTTGCCCGAACTTACACAATGATCAAGTTTTATCACACAGTATAAAATGAAAGATCAACTCAAAATCAAAGAAAAATAATTAGTCTTACCATCCACCACGTCCTGGCCGTCATGTCATAACAAAGCTGCCATTTGACCGACCTCGCCTTCATCTTCTCAGACATCTTCCTCCTCTATCCAAGGTCTTCATAGATCTACAGAGTTTATTTATTAAGTCAGAAGGGTTTCAGTGGACACACGCAGAGTATAGGCCAGTCCGGGGCACGTTGCATTATGGGAAATTAAAAAAACTGCACCCACAACAGCTTGACCAGTGATTTGGACCTTATTGTGATAATTACAACATCCATGACCTGTAACTATCCGCCCCCCTCCTACAGAGACTGACCCCCTTCTCTCCTCTGCCCCTTGGCCCTCCCATTTAAAATCTAATATTAACTTAGACCACCAGCTAAGCCTTATAGTAACACTTGTATTTCACCACTACCCTATTTAATAATAGATCACGATTCTGTCCATTGGGAATGTAAAGTTTCTGTTTTACACAGGTTATTTTGAGTCCTATTTTAGCATGTATTTCTACTCCCAAAATGTAATATTTTTGTTTAGACTTAGATATGACAAACCTTATTGATCCACAAGGGAATTGTTTTGGGTACGGTAGCTCACAAAACAAATATAATATATCATATATAACAAAGGGTAAAATGAAAAAAAAAGAAAGAAAGAAGATGGAAATGAAGAAATAAATGGAATAGCAACCAAAAAGCAATAGTGTCAGATGAGACATAATTATATACATAAAAATAATAATAAATGTATATGTACAAATCAGATTTAAATAGAAAAGTAGTAGTCTAAAATACAGTATCAAATAATATGTACAATACCAGCTATATACAGTTGTAGGGAGTATTGGCTAGGGAGTATTCTATTATCTTTTTGTTTATTTATTATTTTAAGATTATACAAAGAAAAAAAAAATCTGTACAACACATCCGTCTCTCCACATTCAATACATACACAAAACTATACAAAAACATGGGGTAAGCAAACATCAAACATCAAATGGCAAGTCCAGTCCTGTCTGTTCAAAAAGGGTATCCAAATGTAACGTTATTTAATGCTGGTGTACTTACCAGAAAGCAATGTAATTCACAGCATAGAAATAGAGAAAGAAATTAAATTGACAGGCAGTTGGCTTTACTTTCTGCTTCACTTACACTGCATTATTTTAAACTTGAAAATGAAAATGTTTGTTGTTGCTGTGTGAAGTTGTCTGAATGGTCTTTTGAAAGGACCTTTTTTGCCCGTACCACATTCCACTCCTCCACACTCAGGCCTGATGATTCCAGCTGGATTTCCCCAACGGGTCTGTGGGTGGACCCAGCAACTGGAACTCAGCTTCAGTTTAACAGTAAAAACATGGTTCAGAGGACAAGGAGTTTAGGTCTGTGCTTTTTATCTAAACTTTTATTTAACTAGGGTAGACACTTAAATCGAAATATCATTTTGAGAGAAAGAAACCATAAGCAGACATAGGAAGAACAAGCAAGCTAATACAGAAAGGAGGATCGTATTGTTCTGAGGCTGAAGTGAATGATGTTTTAAGTTGGATATTGCACTGGTAGATACAGAAATGCACGATAAAACTACCACAAAAACATGCATTTTTATTTTTACTGAGCTGGCCCACCTCTCTAGAGATCCGACTTGTATCTAGGCCCGGTGATGTGGCTGCTTGTTCCCATGGAGATACAGTAGTTCAATTAAATTCCATGCTGTAGAACATTCCAGGGGAAAAAACAATAACACTAACGTGCATTCAAGCAGGTGGCGAACCCTCTGTATTGATAGAAAAGGTATTATATTTGTGTAACATCTTCAGTCTTGAGCTGATTAAATAAGTCACTGTTGAGGAAAATTTCACGCTAAATAATTACGCTAAATAAATATTACTTTGTGAGAACAAGAACTTCTTATATTTCCATAATTCATTCGTTAACCAGGGAGCAAAGATCCTGCAGATATTGATTTTATAGCGTATATAAGGCCTTTCCCATGACATAATGTTGGCACTGAAGGAGAGAGAATTCATTTGGTCAAGTGCACGTTGAATGATGTTATGAAACAAGGATAATGAAAATGTTTAACTGTTTGGGGAGAGTAGAGACCACCGAGGGCCAAACACTTGCCCACACAACAGCACAGCCAGCTCCTTATTGATTTTGAGAGCAAAATCGGTAAATATCATCGTCTTGATTGGATTAAGTGTTTCAAGTTCAACTTTTAATTGGATTTCCACTTTCTATAACAAGAGCTTATTTGAAAATCAATAGGGACCAATCAATAACTTCAGTATCTGGAAAGTTCACGGCATCAAGCCAATGGCAGAACGTGCCCAGGGAAAAGTGATTGATAGTAATGGTTAAAGGGGTGAATTTTATATTGTATGTCACAGTAAAATGCCATATTACTCTAAATAAACAAATATGAGTATGTTGATAAGTTATTTTAACACAATTAGTACATTTTTCATAACACCAAATCTAGACTCAAATACAACAGTTATTGAATTTTGTATTGATTCACTGTTGTGTAACATAACTATAGGACCTACGCCACAGTTTGGGAAACTCTAGTCTAACTGAATGAGGTATAGATAAACTATATGTTTTTAAAATGTTAGATAAAATAAAATTGCATAAAAAGCAATTTCTGTTCTTCTAGATTTTTAAAAGCTAGTCCATTATTCAAGCATACAGCTCTGGAAAAAAATAAGAAACCACTGCAAAATTATCAGTTTTTCTGATTTTACTACTTATAGGTATGTGTTTGGGCAAAAGGAACATTTTTGTTTGAGTCTATAAACTACTGACAACATTTCCCCCAAATTCCAAATAAAAATATCATCATTTAGAGCATTTATTTGCAGAAAATGACAAATGGTCAAAATAACAAAAAAGATACATGTTTTCAGACCTCAAACAATGCAAAGAAACAAGATCAAATTCATTTTAAAACAACATAATACTAATATTTACACTTAAATAGAGTTCAGAAATCAATATTTGGTGCAATAACCCTTATTTTTAATCACAGCTTTCATGCGTCTTGGCATGCTCTCCACAAGTCTTTCACATTATTCTTGGGTGACTTTATTCCACTCCTGGTGCAAGAACTGAAGTAGCTCAGCTTTGTGTTTGTGTTGGAATTCACCAGACGCTGGAATGGAATGGCTGTAATACATGTAGAGATGCTGATTTAAGAAAAAAATGCAGTGGTCTCTGATTTTTTTTTCCAGAGCTGTATCGGGAAAGTATTGATATATTTGATAAAGTTAGATTTTCAAGAATACTACTGTATGTTGCACTTGCATTTTGAGACCCAAATGTAACAGTTATTTATTTTGTATTGATTCTCTATCATGTGGCATAACTATGGGACCTACTGAACAGTTGAAAAAGTTGAAAAGCTTTAGTCTAAATGAGTGAGGTATAAATAACATACAAAAATACGTACAGTCAAGATTGCGTTGGAGAATTACGCCAAGCCTTATGATCCAGTATGATCCATATGGGTGTCAAATTGCGCATTCAAAGCAATTACAGGCACTGGTAATAACTGCTTGTAATCTTAATCTTTTTTTTCTAATCTGGACAAGATATCAAGCAGCACGCCAAGCCATGCCATACAACTCCTCTCTGAGACACAGATACACGAGTCTCTTGGTATAACTCTGAGCGCATTTATGTTTATTAGACATGTGGCTAATTATTTCTTTTGTTCGGCCAGATGCCACTGACTGTAACAGTAGCAGGTGGCCTCTTATTTAATTAGCCCAGCTCACCAGCCATCATTGGAGATTAAGCCCGTTTAACCCTGTCTGACCGCTGGTGTATGAAGTCGGATGGGTCCATTTTCGTAAAAGCCACGAGGCACAAACGATTTTTAACAACAGACTGCAACTGAGATCCAAATAGGGAAGAAGTGATAGCCTATTTGTGTGGGTTTTGGTGTATTGTACAGGCACTGACACGATCAACCCAGATTTAAATACATTTTATCCCATGTTATGCAGCTGCTCAGTAATAATTAGACTCACAATCATAGTTTGGACTGTTGCAATGATCAGACTGCAATAGATACAATATATTTAAACCATTGTGTTTAAAGTGCAAGACTGGTATCCTCATAGACGTTTGGTCTTGTCCAAAAGTGCAACAATTCTGGCAAATGATTGAACAAGAAATAAGAATCAGCTGGTTAGCTCAACTGGTAAGTCACTGACTTTCCCCCTGGGGGTTGTGAGTTCGAATCCCCCCCGGCAATGAGCTGACCAGTGTGGTCCTTGGGCAAGACCCTTCACGGTACTGCCCCCCGGGTGCCAAACGATGACTGCTCACTGCTCCTGAAAAAAGGATGGGTCAAATGCAGAAGTCAAATTTCTCCCATGTGTCATTGTGTGAGACCAATAAAGGCTTAATCTTAATCTAAGAAAAAAAAATGTGTGAAAAGTCCCTCAGTCGTCCAGGTAAAATCCATGATAAAAGGAGAAGTTCAATGAGCTGACGAAGCCTCTCGGATGAGCGGCGAAACGTTTTCAAACAAACTTTGTCCAGTTGACAAATTGAACTTCTCCTTTTATCTAAGAAAAAAAAAGTTTGTAAATCTAAATAATAATTCCTTATTTTTATTGCATAATTTAACTGAGCCTTTTGTAAAGGGAAAGTATAATAGAAAATTGTACAGAATGTAGATTTTTTTTTAGCTAGAAAATGTCTCCTAGTGAATTGGATAAGACGATATATGTATACTGGACTAATTATATACATATACACACACACACTGCAATAATATAAACAAACAATAATTTCCCCAAACAACAAAATATCTTGTTTTTTTAAGGTTACGGTTGTGCACTGTGAACTGAATTATAAATAAAAAAATTATATATTGCTACGTAAAAACCTTAAAATTGTCAAAAATGTTTGTTAAATTGGTCCAAAAAACAACACAGGTTTCATACAAAAAGTACAGTTGAGTAGCAGAAGCATGGTGGGTAGTAAAATAAACTAGAAGTAAGTTAGGTCTGTGAAAAAAATTTGTAATACATTTTTTTTTTTTTTTTACAATTTAAACCATTATCAACTTGGTACACTGAATGAAGTAAACAGGATTGTGTATTGTACTGCAGTGCTCGCTCTCATTTTCCAGGACCAGAGTCAAATGACCTATCAATAGCTTGGTACAAATGAGACTCTGGGTAAGGCTATCCCGACTAGACTAGGGGTTCGCTTGAGGACACACTATAGTGCCTATGTGCAAAGTACACCAGAACATGTAACCATTCTCTACAATGTCCAAAGATTATGTTCACGGATCATTACACATGCCTCACTGAGACCAAAGAACGTTCAGGACAATGAGCATTTGAGCTGAGACGAGTGTTATGGTATACAGAAAGTACATTAAGATATAGAGTGATCAGCATGGGACATTGTGTGTTACGTATATTGTATGATTTATGAGTGTTGTCACATGAAAACTTTACATGGCAACTCACACAATAGGCTCTTTGTTCAGTTAGTCACGAAATGAATTAAATCACTCCCCTTGTTCACTCTTAATTTAAAAAAAAATGTTATATTTGCACCACAACATTTCTCATACTGTACAATTAGTAAAAATAAAATAAATGAATCACAAATATTCATATCAGTTTTATTATAATCTGGATACATTTTCAATGCTCAAAACACTTACACCATAAAATGTGAAATGATATACAGTACATATTGTGTAGTCATTGCTGTAGCAGTATTTGATGGACAACAAACTGGATGTAACATACTTTACCCACTTTACACGGTTTTAGGAGTGCTAATAACAACTTAACTTATAAACTATATAATTTCATAAATTATACAGAAGCTGATTATTTTCAAAATAGATTGGATATGCTATTCTGTGATTCAAGTAAAGACTAATGCTGTTAACTTGCTAACAAAGCAAATATGGCTTATTGATTAAAAATAAAACTAAAAACATAAAATATGTATAACATAAAACAAAATAATTTCACAATTCACTTCCACGTGGAATATCTCTCTCCATTAAAGTAAACAATGTGAGATTTATAAAATCCCTAAAAACACATAAAACATAAATAATTTCAAAAAGTACCAAACAAGCAGTAGTGTACTTAAACAGTGCATAAAACTCCAGCACTCAACAGCTGCACTTATTTGGATGAAACATGCATTGCCTGCATGCATACTAACTATTGCAAAAGTTCCTATGGTCTTTGGTTTGTATATAGACCAAATGATGTGAAAAGTGGGATACAGTAAATAACTTATAACCTACAGGCACTTAAACTATTTGATATAGATGCTCCGAGCAGCTCTTTACATGGACTTAAATATTAGTTTTGTTGCTGATATTCAAAGCCACACCTAACATCATATCTAAGTGTCTAAAACATCAACATAATCAGTGTAAACTCTACACAATAATGTACTAAAGAGGTTTTTAACAATCTGAAGATCTTCCTCCCGGGGCACTAATTTCATTAGACTATAGAGTATGGAGTATGATCAGATAACCACATGTCAGTTATTTATTTGCATAAAAGCTGCTATAAACAAAAACAAGTGCGAGAACAATGTATTCTAAAATCTGTCACCAGTTTACCACTGTTTGTTACTTAGCTTTTGGTCAATATGGACAAGTGTAGAGAAGTAAAACATTCAAACTAAGCTGCAGTTTTGGAGATGCTCTTATCACAAATAGCACAATTTCCTTCTCAAAACCTGGCTCTTTAAAAACATGGCTTATTTTCTTGTTCCTTTAACACATCGAAGACAAAATGTTTACAAAATCATCTATGACAAAGACTTTAAGTGTGTTTTATACTGTCAGCAATCATAATATTGAGGCTGACTAACTTGACGCTTCATAAAAAAAATCCAACAGCAATGAAGGAAAACATTCAAAAATCAACCAGTGTAATCGCAACATTCCCCTCAACCAAAAGAAAAACATATTTCCCATATAAAAATAAATATTTAAAGACATAAGATTAAAACCAACTCATGCAACAAAATTAAATATGATTAAATAAAACAAGGCACTGACATCTTACAGAAATCCCCATATACACTGCAGTCATCCTCATTCTGTGTCTCATTGAAGGTCAGTTAATAAAGTTTTCTTTTTTATATATATTTAACCTGAGTGAGTGCTTGTTTTCCAACGCAATCCAAGCCTTTCAAAGGTTGTCAAGTTTCACAGTGCGCAAAAACATACATTTTCCGGTGGAGTTTCTCTATTTGGCAAAGCAGTCCTCAAAATCAGTCAGATATTTGGAAAAAAGCCAAGAAGCAACAAAAACACGGTTTGAGGTGTCATATCGTCTAATAAATCCACCAAAGAGACAATGGATCCTGTTGATGTAGTGTTCTTATAGCTCATACAATTTAAAGGGAATAAAATATCTCTGATCTAAACGCTGGAACGGTAATGGTGTCCCGACTGGAGAGGCTGCCTCGCTCTGAGAGGAAGAAGCCACAGCAGTTTCCATCGAGTACCACAGACCTCAGCCAATGCCCTCTGCCACTTCTTCTTTGAATTGAACCTGAAAATAAATTATTAGATTCTGTGTATTTAATTTAAATCACATTTTACACAAACAGTCTTTATAACAATGTAAATGATACAGCTCTGGAAAAAAATAAGAGACCACTACATTTTTTTTCTGAAATCAGCATCTCTACATGTATTACAGCCATTCCATTCCAGCATCTGCTGAATTCCAACACAAACACAAAGCTGAGCTACTTCAGTTCTTGCACCAGGAGTGGAATAAAGTCACCCAAGAACAATGTGAAAGACTTGTGGAGAGCATGCCAAGACGCATGAAAGCTGTGATTAAAAATAAGGGTTATTGCAATACTGATTTCTGAACTGTAAACATTAGTATTATGTTGTTTTAAAATGAATTTGATCTTGTTTCTTTGAGGTCTGAAAACATGTATCTTTTTTGTTATTTTGACCATTTGTCATTTTCTGCAAATAAATACTCTAAATGATAATATTTTTATTTGGAATTTGGGGGAAATGTTGTCAGTAGTTTATAGACTCAAACAAAAATGTTCCTTTTGTTGGTCTCTTATTTTTTCCAGAGCTGTATATTCAGCGCTTTTTGGATGCTACATTTTTCATTCATTGTCCACGCTCAATAATTTTCACTGCATCCTGTATGTAACTACACCTGTCCTGGCCCTGATAAAAAAAAACAAACAGCCACCCCAAATCACTCTTTCAGGCACTAAAATCATAGGCAAAATAACCTGTAGATAGGTACTTATTCTTTTGCACTGCTTTAGATTTTAGATTTTTGTCTTAGAAGGTTTTGTTTTGTCTTTATATTGTATTTTGTACACTTTCTTTTGCACTACTTGGCCAGAGAGAAACAAAATTTTGATTCACTGTATGTTGAACACATATGGCAGAATTGACAATAAAGCTGACTTTGAACTTGAACTTTGAACTAGATATAAACAGATGATAGACTTTCTACTAGTAAAGTCATGCAGTGCATCTTTAACTGCATCACTCAAATAATAATAAATAAATATAAAGAAACTGTATGCATTGGTGGCAGTGGCTTTCAATCCCAACAAAAACAGTCACAACGATCTGAAATACTCACATGTCATTTGAGAACTGAGACATTTTCTCTATGGTCGTCGTATCCTGGTAAACAAGATGAATCAGCTCAGTTAGCGAGCAAACCCACAATGTGCCAGCTCTAGTTCTGTTACTAGCACTGATTTATGAATAACTGTTACAGGTTGCTATGTTAGTTTTCTAAAGATTTGTATACTGGTTCATTTATGTGCGTGTGAAGTGAAACTAGCTTGCTCTTTTGTTATAAATCTCATTTCTCTTTTACTCACTGAAAGAATTCCTGTCATCTGAGTGTAGAACAAACTGGTCATGCCACCCAACATGACCACGCCCATGAGCGCTGAAGCTCGCAGCAAAGCCAGTTCATGCCGTGTTGTAAATTTCTCCTATAGGATAAAACGATACATCTAACCAACCCTTTTAACAGTTCAGGGTATAATTTCAGTGATTTGGAGTGAAATATACCTGATCCAGTTGTGTCAGGGGTTGGAAGTAGTAGTACTGGCAGAAGTCCAACACAAGAGTGAACAAGCTGAGAACCTGAGTATAGAAACAAAGCTGGAGGAAGAGCCAGTGGTTATCTTCTCCCACACAGTTATTAATCCTGGAAAGAAAGCATTTCAAATGAATAAAAATATAAATAATACACAATAGTAGAAAATTATGATGCAATGTCAATAATTAAGACTTTAAATAGTATCAAACTATACATATATTTTAAATGAAGTGTACAACTCTACTGACCAAGGACAGTGATGGTCCATTCTGCGGACACAGTGGCCACAGCGGCTGCAGTGATGCGACCTCTTTGGTCTCATTAAGTTACATTTATTGCACAGCTCCCAGTGTTCTCGCTCTGTGGCAAGAGACAGGAAAATGAATATTTACAAAAATGACATCAGTACAAAACTCAACTGTATAATAAACTTGAGACAACATTTAGTGTCTGCAATTGTAAATATAGAAAATGTATTACTGTAATTGTATATATTATCTAAAATATTTCTAATTGTATTATTGTCCAGCTAAGTAGGAATGAGCAAATTTGGTTATAACACTGGTCTACAAGCAAAATGCTTCCGGAACAAAAGCAGTGAAATTTTTCTTGGTTTATGTCACTAATAAAGAAAGAGTAAGTCAGAAGTGCTGATTGGCTATAGTTTCCAAGATATAGTATTGGGTCAAAATATGAAATTTATGCAAAATAAGGCAAAAACAGCAGTTTATCAGAAGGTACAGTCTGTCAAGCAACCAGTTCTGTCGTGTAGACAGGCTTTCAGATCCAGATCCAGACACAGATCCAATACAATAATATGTCTAGGGTTTTAACATAAAATATTTTTGTATTTCACATAAGAGAGATGCCTCGAAATTATGTGCACCTGATGTCTTAAGATATTTCTTGTTTATTTCTTGACGGATAAAGAAGCGCTATTTCAAAATATAAATATTATTTTTTAAACAAAAATGCCTAAATCTATTGTATAAACAATATCATTAAATATCTTGAATACATTAGCTAACCAGCACGGTTATCAATTGGTTTTCAGTTCATCTTATGCAATGTAAATAAGATTTAGCCCAAGAGATTGAGACCAAAAATTTGTAGACCAGTGTTATTTGTCTCGGATAACCTCATGCTCTGTCTGTCAGTATATCATTGCACTGTTGTTCTTGTCTCTTGTATATAGCTGTGATTTTATATTTTATTTTATAACTTATTTTTCTATTTTATTTTGACTTGTACATATACATTTATTTTTAAAATTATGTCTCATTTGACACCGGCCTCTTGCTATCTTTTTTGCTATACCATCTATTTTTGTTACTCTCCGCTATTATATTACATTGTGATGAGCGAGCTACTGTATCCAAATAATTTCCCTTGTGGATCAATAAGGTTTGTCTAAGTCTAAGCCTCTGTCTATCCTGTCCTGAAGGTGTATTTTTATATAAACACAAAAAACAAAAACAAATTCTAGGAAAATTGCTATAACTCTTTTCATACCAGAATGAGGTATATGAGGATCTACAGGAAGACGACCAGGGTCTGCTGTGGAAGCTCTGAACAGGGCTGCAAAGCACAATGCAGATGCAATGTAATAACCTAAAGAAACAGACAGAATTTAGGATTGGATGCATGATTTCACACAAGTTAAAGGAGAAAAAAATTAAGAAATCATAATGTCCTTACAAACAACAATGGCCCAAGGTATGTGTCCTTCATTGTAGTGTGGAAGTAGTACAAGTTTAGTTACAAAAAATGAGTTGTAGAGCCAGATGCCAAACACCATACTGATACAGAGCCAGCCCATTGGGTCCACCACAAAATGTAGTCGTAACTTCATGGCTGCTGTTGGGACTGAGGAAAATATAACAAATAAATCAGCGTGATTAAGATCCACTGAAGAAATAAAAATGCTATTTCTACGAGAAGAACACATAAAGCAAATGGCAATGGTCCCATGAGGAAAAAAACTACCAGCCAATTCAGTATTCTCAGACAGTATTTTGAATATTATAGTCTAAATACAGTTGTCAGATTAACAGCAGTATCTGATTTCTCCTATATATAAACATATTTAGTAAAATACTTGTATATCATGATAATCTCCTCGCCACCATTCATTGTAAGGACAGCTCAGGCTGGGCTTGGCACTACTAGCCTGATCACATTAGCAAACATTAGACCTACATTTTGTAACCTCTATTCATATAGGGCATAAATATAGCCTACATTTAACAGATTTAAGTAAAAATGAATAGTAAAAATAAAATAATACCTGTTTCTACCTCCTGTCCTCTCCAGCGCTCGCAGGACCTCAGCTACTTCCTTATGGGATGGACGGGACAAGTGATTTGTTTTGTTAGCCATAACCTACACCTCGTTTCCGGTTTCTCCATAAAAAGAAAACGTTTGCTGATTAAAAAAAAACAAAAAACATTTTTTTTATAACAGCAAATAGACAGAAACGCACTAATGTTGCCCTGTAGAAATGAAAGACTCGCTCGTTCAATGAGAATCAGGCAGCAGGTGCACGGAGATGGACAAATGGACTGAAGATGTGAATCGAATTAGATTTCTTCTTATTGAGTGTTGTTTTATTTGTTTTTATTTATTTGTTTTTATTTAGTTTTTTGCAACCAAATTAAGCAGCAATTAACATCACATTTTTAGTCACCTTCTAATTGGCAATGTTTGTGAACTTTATGTTACAGCGTTTCAAAGGTCTTCAGGCTGCTAGCTTGTTATGTGATTATATCCATCTTTAAAGTGTTAAAAATATGTTTTATAAAGCAAATATTGATCACTGACTGTATGATCCAATGATATAAAAGTCTCTTTGTTGATGTGAGTGCAGCGCGCTGACTCACGAGCCTTGAGCCTCTTGAAGGTTCCTTCGGCACGTAACAAAAAATAAAGAGTCTTGAATCCAAAGTTTGTCTTTTCTATCTTTACTAAAGTGAAAGTCATACAGAACAGAAAAAGGAACAACAAAAAGAAACAAAAGGAATTTCTAGAGCTTGTAACTTCCCTACATGACGTCCTACGTGACGTCCCTACATGCTACGTGACGTTCTACACGACGTCCCTACGTGCTACATGACGTCCTACATGGCGTCCCTACGTGCTACGTGACGGTCAAAAGACTGTCTGGCTTCTGTAGCTCGAGGCTTCCTCACTCTTCCACGCCACCCATCCCACACCCTAAGTTATCTGAAATTAAATCAAAGACCAAAGATCAAAGACCAAAGATCAAAGTACAAGATTAAGAAATCAAAGTACAACACAGCAACGTAAATATTAACATTTACTACAATAGAAAATGGATCTAACAGTTGATGTATTCTTTTTGTTTACCACTAGATGTCAGTATGTCTTTTCCTTTTGACGTTTTCACTTCCCGTGACGAGGCAGTGTTTCCGTTAGCCTTAGCTGCCGGTTTTGTTGACGGCTGGTCAACGTTACTTGGCATATCGGACTGTTTGGTGTCAGAAATGGCATTGCATAGCTCCTATAAACTCCGGTGTTCATTCCCGGGGCATGAAATGGATGTCAGGGGTCTCGCCACCGCCGCTTTTCCCGAAGGAGCGTTTGTTTCTGTGTCCAGAGACCGCACCGGAAGAATCTGGGTGCCAAACTCAAGGTAGCTATCATTAGCAATGCTAAGAAGCTGTCATGGTTCTCTCTAGTTTATTCTATTTCTTAAGCTTAATGTTCACATTCAGTGAGATTACACATTTAAGTCTCTGACGTTACATATCAACCACTGCTGATATGTCTGCCTTAATTGCACAAATGTAGAGAATACCCAGTTGGTGTGAAACTAGCTTTGTCATTCAATCACCTAAGACTTTGTTGTTGTGTTTTTCTCGTTCACCACAGTCCCGACAGAGGCTTTACGGAGATGCACTGTATGTCTGGACACACCAATTTCGTCTCCTGTGTTTGCATAATCGTTCCCAGTGACACATATCCTCGTGGACTTATTGCTACTGGTGGAAATGACAATAATATATGTGTATTTACACTGGACAATCCACAGCCCCTGTATATCCTCAAAGGACACAAAAACACAGGTAAAAAATTGACTCAAGGAGATGCATATTGAAGGTCCACTTTGTAACTTCTCCTTAGATATGAGATTGCTTTGCCTAAAATCTTCTACAGTAGTATGGCATTACGTCTATCAGTCTCCATGAAGATGATGAGACGATTACACCACCAGTCAGATCTGTGGACTAGCAAACCTGTTCGCATAATACATGCTTGTTTTTCAAGTTTTTTTTTTTAACCACACAGTGGAAGATTCCAGGCAAAACAATAACACAACCATAATGACAAGCAAATGTGGTACCTCCCCTCAGAAAAGTTACAGTGCACCTTACTTGGACTGTCTTGGACTTACTTTGGACTGTCTTTTTCTCAGTTTGTACACTGTCATCTGGGAAATTTGGAACACTTTTAAGTGGCTCATGGGACACTACAGCCAAAGTTTGGCTAAATGAGAAATGCATGATGACATTGCAGGTATGGTGTGGCTGACAGCAGTGTTTCCAACACAGTTGGCCTGTATGCAAATTAAAATTAAAAGTGTAAACTTGTTTGTTTTAGGGCCATTCTGCAGCTGTGTGGTCTGTACTTATTTTGCCTGAACAAGGCCTTATGCTATCAGGCTCAGCTGATAAGACCATAAAGCTATGGAAAGCGGGTCGATGTGAGAAAACGTATACAGGTATGACAAAAACATGAATGTCAAAAAAACACACAAAAAAACCCACTGAAATGTCATTTAACTACAGCAACTTGTTTTCAAGCCACTCATGTTTTCTTTTAGGTCATGAGGATTGTGTACGAGGATTAGCAGTGCTCAACAACAATGAATTTTTTTCCTGTAGCAACGATGGGAGCATTAGAAGGTGGCTGATAACCGGGGAGTGTGTACATGTTTACTATGGACATACCAGCTACATCTACAGCATTGCAGTATTCCCTAATAGTGAAGGTATGTTTGCGAAAAATGTACAAATTACTATATTATGTATAATCTGAAAAATTAAGATCTTAATTTACTTGTTAAATTCATGTAACAATAAAATTTTTCTTTTGTACAGATTTTGTAAGCACTGGGGAGGACAGGACTTTAAGGATATGGAGGAAGGGAGAGTGTGAACAAACTATCCGCTTGCCCGCCCAGTCTGTGTGGTGTTGCTGTATTTTGCCTAATGGTGATATCGCTATTGGTGCCAGGTAAACTCTTGTCTTTAGTTTAATTTGCATATCACAGCTTTGCTTGCAAACAACTTTGTTATTTTAACATTGTTTTTGAGGCATGTACATTTTTTTATGGATATTGTTTTTGCTCTTCCAACCCACAGTGATGGCATTATCCGTGTGTTTACTGAGGCTCAGGACCGTATTGCAAGTGCAGAGGACATCCAGGCTTTTGAAGATGAGCTTTCAAAGGCCACTATTGACACAAAGACTGGAGACCTTGGAGATATAAAAATAGAAGAGCTTCCTGGAAGAGAGCACCTTAATGAGCCTGGTGAGAAGAATCGATATTTATAATAGTCATATCGATATTTTTATATTTACTGCATAAGACACGTTGCACCTTGTTTTCTTTAGGAAATCGAGATGGACAAACAAGGCTGATTAAAGATGGGGACAAAGTTGAGGCATATCAGTGGAGTGTTAGTGATGATCGCTGGGTAAAAATTGGAGATGTGGTCAGTGGTTCAAACCAACAAACCTCCAAGAATGTCATCTATGAAGGAAAGGTAAAACATAAGATACCCAATAATTATCCTTTTAATTGTATTTTTGCCTGTATTCAAACTAGGGATGCAACCTGTTATTATAGTAGTTTAGACCTTTCCAAACATTCCACCTAATAGTAGCCTTAATGCTCCTTTTTTTAGTTGTAAGTTTTAACACAAATTGACCATGGGTTTTTCTGTGTCAATCACAGTCATTGGAAATATTATAATGTACTGTAAAAGCATGTGATTTTGTTATATCAGGTACCTGGATTTAGTTTCAATTAACTAAATGCTGTTTCTTTCAACCAACCTTTTTCAGGATTTGTATGATTTCTAAAAGGAGAATTAACGTTTTTTTTTTACAATCTGAGCCTTATTTCGGTAATAAAACAAGTTGTTTTACTCACCCATAGCACTTTGGTGTCATATGGAGCACTTCTGGAGATGTTTTAGATTAGCGATATCCGTAACGCAAGTTCTCGGGGCATATAATATATGCCCCGCTTGGGCATATAATATATAATATATGCCCGAGCGGTCTGCAAATAACACAAACTTTAGCACTTTTCAAATCGTAGAAGCTCAATGTCTTAGTCTACACTTTCGTTTGAGTCAAAAGTGGCCTGTAATCCGAGATTTATCCATAATTTACAGCTTTGCGTTTCATGTTTGGGTCCCGGCAGCTGAGAGCGAAATAAGATGTGACTCCGCACTTGCGCGCTGGCCTCCTCATCTACTTGAAACCACTTTTGACTCAAACGAAAGCGTAGACTAAGAAATTGAGCTTCTATGATTTGAAAAGTGCTAAAGTTTATGTTATTTGGAGACCGCAAACATATGCCCCGGAGATCGCAAATCTAAAACATCTCCGGAAGTGCTCCATATGACACCAAAGTGCTATGGGTGAGTAAAACAACTTGTTTTATTACCAAAATAAGGCTCAGATTGATAGAATTTTCTTATCCAATTTTCTTCTTGATATGAAATGTGATAACATTTTAGATACTATAAGACATATTTATGCATTTGTTTTAAAATACAAAAAATCAGATTTAAAAAAAAAACATTTCATAGCCCTATTTACGATATCTCTGGTGCTCTGAAATTCCAAATGAATTACTGTCACATTCTTTCTCCTCCCTCTTTAGAAGCTGCTAAATGCTTGTGCATATATACAGAATACACTCTGGGTTTGCATGAAGTGACGGAAAACAAATGGTTCCAGCCAGTTTATAGTGTTTCCTTTCAGAGCACGTGCAGAAGTCACAGTTGAGCAAACATTGATAACAGTTGATTTTGCTCATGTGCCTTGCCAGAAAACATTAATGTGATCCAAGATACCCTGTGCAAAGAATTGGCAAAACACGAGACAACATGGTAGAGCTTCCAAAACGCATACATTATAACTATATTTCAAAAGCCCAGCAATAGAAAATTGAGTTGATAATAAGAGTAACATTAGAAATAATAGAATCCACTATTCCCTCAATTCATTTAGATTGTGTCAGTTCTGTAAAGAACAAACATGCAAAATTGACTTCTTTGAGCTTTTAACCATGTTATTCCCTCACCAAAAACATACATAAAGTATGTACGTATATATATTTTTGTTTTGTTTTTTTGTTTCATTAATCAAAATTTGTTTTCTGTGAGTATGGAGTAATGCTCCATTCACATTTTGCCCCGATTGTCGCATCAGAGATAAAACTTCTCTGGTCTCATTCTACAGTTAAAAAATGTGTTGAGCCAGACGGCCAAGGACAAAAAGGCTAGGAAAAAAAAAGAACAAATCAAATCGATCACAAAACACACGAAGTCGCCACACATTGGAGATGCTGATGTGCTAACATAGATAGATAAACATGGGCACTTGGGGACATTGCAATGGCAACACTGTGCAAAACACAACTTTGGCCCTGTGGACTTTTTTTTGATTGGGGTGACCTGAAGAATCACTGTGCCAAATTTCACATTCTTAAAACTGATCAATTGTTTTCTCACTTTGAAATGTAAGAACATTTTGAAATTTTGCCATTGGGATAACATGGACACACGGACACTTCTGTGCATTGCCATGGCAACCCATATGACAACCCATATGACTGTCATGATCGGGATCACATGAAGTGTCATTGTGCCAAATTTCAGAATATTCCGTGATTGTAATATTTTTGATCATGAATGGGAATTTTTGGGATCTCTCCCATTAGGATAACATGGGCACTTTTGCACATCACCATGGCAAACTGTTAAAAATAAATGGTTTATGTTGACTTTGACTGAGATGACTAATTAAAACTAAATTAAAACTAATTTTGACCTTTCATGCAAAATTTAGTTGTGTTCTATAGGAGGCGCCATTGTGCTATTTTTGTTTGTGTCACAATTAGGTTTTGGCAAGAAAATTTGTGATTCAAATTTGATCCCAATCAGATTTTGTATGAGCGAACAGAACCAAATTTTGACATAGGAGAGTAGTTTTCAGGAACTACTGTAACCTCTTGTCACCCTCTCGGTGCTCAGGTCAGAATAATTTCGAAATAATTTCCCTTGTGGATCAATAGTTTAAGGATGTGTTCAAAATGTGCACTGATTGTGAACAAAATCTGGAATTAAAAACAAATTGCAAATCGAATGACAGTAATAAAAAAGATATTTCACAACAACTCATATGTATCAAAATATATAATTTTCAGGAATACGATTATGTCTTCACCATTGATGTGAACGAAGGAGGCCCGTCCATGAAACTGCCTTACAACGTCGCAGATGACCCATGGCTCGTAGCACACAACTTTTTGCAGAGGAATGACCTAAGTCCAATGTTCCTTGACCAAGTCGCCAATTTTATCATAGAGAACACTAAAGGACATGAGGTGGGACCAGCGCAGCCAGGGGGAGGAGACCCTTTCACTGGTAAGACAATATTTACTACTTTAGTGCATGTAATAATGTAGATATATTATTTATGTTTGCGTTTTTAACTTCAATGAAATATGGTTAAATGTTCATCCAAGTTATGTAAAGTGTGTTTTGTATTTTATAGGAGGTAATCGGTATGTCCCTGGATTTTCAAGTAGCAACACAGGCTTTGGGGCTGATCCGTTTACAGGTGCTTATTAATGTTGTGCGACTGCTTTGTCCCAATTGAATGGAAGATAAAACAAAAACTCTGACCCTTCAGGTGCTGGACGATACATCCCGGGGACAGACTCTGGTACAAACTCCAGTGCTCCAGTGGGTGTGGCTGATCCTTTTACAGGTAAAAGTAAAGTAGCTCATACATATTGTTGCTTAAAATAACTTTATTTACGCATTTATCAGGAGGAGGTGCCTACTCATCTGCTGCACTCAGACATACTGCTACAAATATCTACTTCCCCAAAACGGAGGGAGTGAGTTTTGAGCAGGCCAATAGCTCACAGATCATTGGTGAGTTCTGAATTCTGTTACAAATCAAGTCAATTTTGCATATGTGACGTTTACCATTACTTCAATTGTCAAACTTGAATTTAAAATGTATTTATTGGTTGTAGCCAAATTAAAGGAGCTAAATGCTGGCACTCCCCAAGAACATAAACTATCAGAAGATTTTCTGGAAAGTATTGAACGGTTGCTGGTTTCTGTGTGTGCCTCAAACTCCGAGCCTGCCCCAACAATGCAACAGATCACCCTGCTCTGGAAGGCAGCTCACTGGCCAGAAGGTCCAAATATCTGATTAAATTACATGTTTTTAACTAATTTGACATTTGTTACTTATAGATCTTTTCCATTTTTTTCTTTATAGACATTGTGTTTCCAGTTTTGGATATATTGAGGCTGGCAGTGCGGCACCCACAGGTGAATGAAACCCTTTGCGGAGAGGCGGAAGGAGTACAGCTATGCAACCATATCCTCAACCTGATGAGGCCAGAGGGGCGGCCAGCCAATCAGATGCTTGCCCTGCGTACTCTGTGTAACTGCTTTAGCGGCAGGCACGGCAGGTCTCTACTCATGTCCCAGCGTGAAACGGTGCTATCACGAGCTGCTGATTTGGCCTCCGTCAGTAACAAAAACATCCACATTGCATTGGCCACTTTGGTGCTGAACTACGCCAGCTGTTTCCATAGCCAACCTGATCTAGAAGCCAAGGCCCAGTGTCTGTCCGTGGCCAGTCGAGCTCTTGAAACAGTACAAGACAAGGAGGCGGTCTTCAGGCTTCTGGTTGCCTTGGGAACCACTGTAGCTTCAGACCAAACCGCCAGGGATTTGGCCAAGTCTTTGGGTGTCAACTCTCAGATCTCCAAATACTCCACAGTGTCTGACCCCTCCAAAGTGGCTGAGTGTTGTCAGCTGGTTTTAAATGAACTTCAATGATGTGTGAATGAATAGACAAGAAATGCACTTCTTTCTTAATAAAATTTGAGCTGAAAGATTTGAGTGACATGTATAATCGACAATAAAAAAGAATGGACGACATTTGTGTGGCTTTTTAATGCTTTTGATAATGGAGATTCTTTCAAACGTATACTTTAATCTTTACAATATCCTCCTGGGACCCGAAAAAAAAGTATATCTAAATTATTATTTTAATTTTCTATTTGGAAGTAAATGAAAACTTTAGCATTTACATTTTGTTAATTTTATTTTTATTCATAATGTTGTAACATGTTCTATGTAATGACTGGAATAGTGTTAAATCCATGTGAAGTTAACCTAACAAAAACATTTTTTGGTCGGTTCTACAGTCACCTCAAAAAGTTTTTAGACTCCCTTTTAATTTCTTATGTATGTATGTATTTTTGTTTATAATTTTGTTTTATTTTTATTTATGTATTATTTACTTATGATAAAAGGAGAAATTCAATTTGTCAACTGGACAAAGTTTGTTTGGTCCTCCCTGCAGCTAGATATAAGCAGTGTCTAACCAGCACTAGAACCAGAGCTGACGAAGCCTCTCGGATGAGCGGCGAAACGTTTTCGACCAAACAAACTTTGTCCAGTTGACAAATTGAATTTCTCCTTTTATCATGGATTCTACCTGGACGACTGAGGGACTCTTCATGCATTATTTACTTATGTATTTTATTTATATATTTTTTTATGTATTATTATAAGTAGTATTATTATTAGTATTATTAATTTGTTTATTTTATTATTATTATGATTTTTATTTTTTAATCATAGCGCAGCCACAAACTAGAGTCTATCTCAAAACTTCAAAGATGTCCACTATAAAGGACACAAATGAATGGGCGGGTCTCAGGAGGATATTGCAGACAGCGGCGCTACAGTTTCGCCAATCGGATCTTTTGCAAGTAAAACATAAATCCAATTCAAAAAGATAGGGAACAAAGACACTGATTAGATTTTCAAGTGTTGCATTTTCAGTATCGTGTGCCCAGAACACGGATCTACTCAAATAACCCAAAAACGCAAACGAAAGCCAAATAACTCACCGGAAGTACTAGGGCATAACATCCGGGTTTATTTAGAATATTGGCGGTCTGATGGCGAATACTCTGTTTCTTCCCCTGATTTTATTTCTCTAATTTATCGTTGTATTTGTGGTTATGTATTTTAATGATTATCTGGATTTGACAAAATGACGGCGTTGGCTTCGTTTTGTTTAATCTAATCCTAAAGCTGTTTCTAAAGTTAGCAGCAAAGTTTAGAGCTAACAGGCTAACTAGCGGTAAATGTCGCAGTGATTTCCGTCAGCTGAGTCAGACATCGCTACTTATAACAACCTTTTACAATGGAGAATACAGTAGCAATGCAGAAAAGAAACGGCAAATATCTGTGGTTTGCGATGCTCGGTTTGGGATTTAATCCGGAGACTGAAATAGCCTCTTTAGCCATAAAGACCAGCACAAAACACATCAATTTGGGCCCGTAAGTATTTCTAACCTAAAGCAGTATAATTTACATTGTCATTATGTAGTCTGTAATCTGTGTTTTTGGCTTCCCCAGGGCGATGTTTGACAAACCAAATAAGGATGCGTTTTATATTGTAACACATTTTCTATTGGAAAGGCTTAACCAAGCACGATTTAATGAATTATACAGGTGAGGTAGTATAATTAATGCCTAAAAGTTTTTTTTTTTTTTTTTTTTAAGTGATTTGATGCAAACCTGTACATTTTCATTAGGCACTGTTGGCCTGTCCTGAACCACAAAGCAGATGCAGAGTTTAGAAAAGTTACCTGCACTTGGCTGAGAGAAATAATGGTAAAATTTAATTACACAGAGATGCCTATTTCATGTCACACACACATTGTTAATTATTTTCTGTTCAATCTAGGATGAGACGGCCAATGCAGGCTCCAAGGTCCAAGCATCCTTGTTTCTGTCACCTGGAGGCCCCAAATTTTTGACCTTGATGCTTCACTTGGCCAATCATGTGATGCTTCAAGAAATGAAGACTTTCAACACAGGCATAACATTATCATCTTGGAAGAAATGGGAACGATCTGTCATAAAATGTAACTTCATAATTATCTATCATTTAACAGATGGCACCTGGGTTCCTGAGGCTGCAGCTTTCCCTGCGTCCTCTGTGGATATGGCAGTGAAGAGACTGAACCTGATCCGAGCCAGGTTTTTGAAAACTGCTGTAGATCAGGATTGCTTCCTCCAGGCATACCAAAAAAGAGCCAAGTAAGCTTTCTTCTTGTTTCCAAGATTGTATAAATTTACTCTCAAATTTAGTTTATTTCCGTAGCACGTTTTACAAACAAAGCCGTTTCCAAAGTGCTGCGCTGAGGGTATAAATTATGCGGGACTGGAGATGACCATTGCTAAAAAAAAATAAACAAGGTCATGTCGCTCATGGGTTCAATTCTGTGCCATCTGAAGCCTTTTATATTGAGTATGCATGTTTCCTTTGGGCACTGCGGATTTCCCCTCCATAAAATGTGTTTCCCTACCCTGTAGTTGATGCTCTTGACACAGGTTGCCCAAAGAGTGCGTGTGTGCATGTTTGTGTGTAAAAAAATCAGTGTAACTGAAATCACCTGTGTAGAGCTCTGGTACTTAATGGCCTTTGTTCTGTCGCAGGGCCCTGGTTAAGTCTGTGAGAGAACTTCAGGCTGAAGGTGCAAAGTATGATGAGCTGCTCAAGTATGTAGTCCTTTTATCTACATGACTTTTAAATTGATCTAGTATTTGTAGATTTTGGTAATTGTCAGATAAATGTTTGCATAGGCGATACAGCGATGACACTGTGCAAGATCAAGCTTCTCTTGTTGAAAAGGCCAGAAAGGTAAGCTTATTTTATGACTTAAAAATGACTTATGACATACCTAAAACCAAAACACTAATGTTTTTGCTTTTAGGTGCGTGCCTTATGGTCAACCATTGAAGGAATTTTCTCATCGACCCAAGAGGAGCAGCATTCGGTGCAGTGCGTCTTAAAGGGAGATGTAGATCAATACACACTTGATGGGACCGAAAAGGCTCTAAAAATCTCCCCCAGTCTATTGGAACGGATTCAGCAGCTTCCTCATGAGGTAATTTCTTGTGTACTTGTAACTAAAATGGTAGTCATCCTTGCCTTCGTCTAGATTTTTCCACTTACATTTTTGTTTGCCAGTTGCATTCTGGGAATGTCTATGAAGCTGGGCAGCTGAACCTACTGAGTGTGTTTGAGCTGACAAACCACGCCCTACAACTTTTGAAGGAAGAAAAGGTTCTAGTTTCCCATTGCCCTCAAACTTTCCTTGTACCAGAGCAACTGCAAGAAAAATGTCAGCAAATGAGCCGCGTTCTGCAGAACCTTCACCTCATTAGGTAAAATGCATCCATCTGAACAAATTCTCATATGGTTTGAGACTTGGATATAAATGGTTTTGAGATTTTTGTAGGCAAAAAATCTCAAAAGAAGAGGTCCCTGAAGTCAAGGGGGCCATAAGAGAGTTGGAGCTGGAGTGGAATAGAAAGTGGAGTGGTGTTCTTGAAACCACACCATTAACAACTTTTCTGAATGAAGATCCTGTGAGTTTTTTTTTTTTTTTTGTAACTACATTTATCTACAACATGCTGTTCTGAATTTTGTGTTTTTGTTTAGGCTCTTGGCTTTCTGTCACCAATGGCTCCACTGTCTTTCAAACCTGCCCCAGAAGCAAGTTATAAAGGTAGCATATTCACCCAGTATCCTGCAAAACTTCTTGGTGAGTTTTATAATCTTACTTTTCCACACAGATTTATAGTGTGCGTTGTATGAACTCTTTGTTTTTGGCAGATAAACCAGTGGAGAAGCAAACAAAAGAACCAGTCACAGGAACAGGTATTCTCAACAGGAGTGAGAAGTTGCCAATAACTAAAAGGTAAATGTTATTACATTGGGGATTGTTAAAGGAGAATTAAAGTTGTTTTTTTTTTTTACAATCTGAGCCTTATTTCGGTAATAAAACAAGTTGTTTTACTCACCCATAGCACTTTGGAAGTGCTCCATATGACACCAGAGATGTTTTAGATTAGCGATATCCGTAATGCAAGTTCTCGGGGCATAGAGCATATAATATATGCCCCGAGCGGTCTTCAAATAACAAAAACTTTAGCACTTTTCAAATCATAGAAGCTCAATGTCTTAGTCTACACTTTCGTTTGAGTCAAAAGTGGCCTGTAATGCGAGATTTATCCATAATTTACAGCTTTGCGTTTCATGTTTGGGTCCTGGGAGCTGAGAGCGAAATAAGATGTGAGTCCGCACATGCACACTAGCCGCCTCATCTACTCGAAACTATGGATAAATCTTGGATTACAGGCCACTTTTGACTCAAACGAAAGTGTAGCCTAAGACATCGCGCTTCTATGATTTGAAAAGTGCTAAAGTTTGTGTTATTTAGAGACCGCAAACATGTGCCCCGAGAATTACGGAGATCGCTAATCTAAAACATCTCTGGAAATGCTCCAAATGACACGAAAGTGCTATGGGAGAGTAAAACAACTTGTTTTATTACCAAAATAAGGCTCAGATTGTAAAAAAAAACTTTAATTCTCCTTTTAAGAATGTTATGTGGCAATGGGAGGTAGATACTTGGACAGTCCAAAGTGGTGCTCTGTCCGTCACTACTCCTCCCTATAGCATACATGCTCTCTGATGACCGGGGCGAATTAAGGGAAATCGTCACGGACAGATACGGGGCAGACAACTAAAATTTGGTGATGATGGTGGATTAAATTAAAGGTCCCATGGCATGAAATTTCACTTTTTGAACGTTAATGTGAGCTCCCCTACCCTGTTTAGGGCCCCCCCCATGGCTAAAAGTTGCAAAATGTCTAAACTGAGCATTTGCGGTCCTTTTCTGCGTTAGAAAAAAACACAGCTCAAACGGGCGATTCTGAACAAGGCAACTATGTTGCGTCACATCGAAAAAAGAAATGCAAATGCAGTTTCACCCCCGTCTGGATGTCCACCCCCTGTCTCTGGAAATCACGCCCAGAGAGTTTGAACCGCAAAGGAGCTACGCAATGCGAAATGCGTTTTTTTTTTTTTTATTTGCCTGGAGGCACGTGCGAGTGTTTCTAGGCTCAGAAGTCTAACCTATCTGTGTCCTTCTCATTTGCATTCAAGCAACAAGGCCCAGAATGACTTGTTCAGAGAGAGCTATTCTGACTCTGACTGTGTACATGCGTCTTTCTCATGCACTGAATGAAGAAGGGATAAAAGAAGAAATTCAATTTGTCAACTGGACAGAGTTTGTTTGGTCAAACGTTTTGCCGCTCATCTGAGAGGCTTCGTCAGTTCTGGTTAGAGTGCTGGTAAGACACTTGCTTATATCTCGCTGCAGGGAGGAGCTAACTACTTTCCGGAACTATCTCACCTATTGGTTTCTGTCTTTTGTTTCTCTGGCGTCTGGATTAGCATACCTGCACGACTTTTTCACACCTCTGGCCCTGACCTGGCTAGCCCTATTGTTCCTTTTGTTTGTTTGATCTAGGTTTAAGAATGGAATTATAGATGGGAGACAAATTATGTCTGACTCCCCCCATTTCTGTTCAAAGAAGGATTCTCCTTTTTTGACAAAAATAGCCTCTTTAACTCCCCTCTCAAACCAATTCTTTTCCCTGGCCAAGATCTGAACCTCACTGTCCTCAAATGAATGGCCCGTGGCTTCTAGGTGGAGATGTACGGCAGATGAAGGTCCACTCTGGCACGCCCGTCTGTGTTGGTACATCCTCTTGTGAAGTGGCTGTTTTGTTTCTCCAATGTAGAGCTCACTGCAGTCTTCAATACACAGAATGGAGTAGACCTCATTGCTTTGTTTGTGGCTCGGTGTTTTGTCCTTTGGGTGGATGAGTTTTTGTCTTAAAGTGTTTGTGGGTTTGACATAAACTGGGATTTCATATTGTCTCAAAATCCTCTGTAGTTTTTCCGTAGTTTAAGGAATAGCTACCCCTTTCCTCCTGGGTTCGGATTCTGTTATCTTGTTTCTTGCCCTTGTCTCTCTTGGTTTTGTTGACAGCCCACTTAGGATATCCACAAACAGAGAGGGCTTCCTGCACATGTTGTTCTTCTTTCTCCTTTCCCTCTGTGCTTGTGGGAACCACTTGGGCCCTGTGTTGTAATGTCCGAATAACACCCAGTTTGTGCTGCAGTGGGTGGTGTGAATCAAAAAGCAGGTATTGGTCTGTGTGTGTGTGTGCTTCCTGAAGACTTCTGCTTGGAGTCGCCGGTCTCCTCCTATTGTTACTGCACAATCTAAGAAAGCCAATGTGTTGTCCTTGGCATCTTCACGGGTGAATTTGATATTCGGATCTACAGAATTGATATGTGCAGTAAAAGGTTCCAAATCTTGAATTTTGATTTTTGAAAAATTATCCACATAACGATACCAGTGTGTGGGCGGAGTGCCTGGATATGAAGCTAAGGCACTCTGTTCAAATTGTTCCATGTATAAATTAGCCATGATAGGGGAGACTGGTGAGCCCATCGCATAGCCGTGGATTTGCCTGTAGAAGTTCCCTCTGAACTGGAAATGGGTGGTATTCAGACAAATTTCCAGCAGTTGGCAGATTTGGTCAGGTGAAAGTTGGTTCTCTCTTCTAGCTTGGAATCCTGTAGTAATCTCCTTCTCGCTGCTTCGACCGCTACAGCTGTGGGGATACAAGTGAAAAGAGAGGTTACATCAAAGGAAACCATTGTCTCATCCTGACCAAACCGGAGAAGCTTAACTTTGAGAACACAGACGAATTTGTAAACAATGTGGTGCTCCGTGTTGCCCACCAATGGAGCCAAGATGGTTTTTAGGTGTTTGGCCACATTATTTGTAATGGGAGTCAACACTACACACAATGGGTCTGAGTGGTACTCCTTGTTTGTGAATCTTATGGAGGCCATAGATGCACGGGGTACAGTCTGTAATACAGTTGTCGATCAATGACGTCTTCTTTCCTCAACTTCTGCAAGCAATCAATGATCTTTTTGTACCCATTGGTGGGGTTGTCGTGTCACTGAGTAAACACTGCAGCACAAACTGGGTGTTATTCGGACATTACAACACAGGGGCCAAGTGGTTCCCACAAGCACAGAGGGTAAGGAGAAAGAAGAACGTGCAGGAAGCCCTCTCTGTTTGTGGATATCCTAAGTGGGCTGTCAACAAAACCAAGAGGGACAAGGACAAGAAACAAGACAACAGGAGAATCAGAACCCAGGAGGAAAGGGGTAGCGATTCCTTACCTGGCCGGCGTGTCGGAAAAACTACAGAGGATTTTTAGACAATATGAAATCCCAGTCTTATTTCAAACCCACAAACACTTTAAGACAAAAACTCGTCCACCCAAAGGACAAAACGCCGAGCTACAAACAAAGCAATGAGGTCTACTCCATTCAGTGTAGTGAAGACTGCAGTGAGCGCTACATTGGAGAAACAAAACAGCCACTTCACAAGAGGATGTACCAACACAGGCGGGCGTGCCAGAGTGGACTTTCATCTGCCGTACATCTCCACCTAGAAGCCATGGGCCATTCATTTGAGGACAGTGAGGTTCAGATCTTGGCCAGGGAAAAGAACTGGTTTGAGAGGGGAGTTAAAGAGGCTATTTTTGTCAAAAAAGGAGAATCCTTCTTTGAACAGAAATGGGGGAGTCAGACATAATTTTTCTCCCATCTATAATTCCATTCTTAAACCTAGATCAAACAAACAAAAGGAACAATAGGGCTAGCCAGGTCAGGGCCAGAGGTGTGAAAAACAGTCGTGCAGGTATGCTAATCCAGACATCAGAGAAACAAGACAGAAACCAATAGGCGAGATAGTTACGGAAAGTAGTTAGCTAGTTAGCTCCTCCCTGCAGCGAGATATAAGCAAGTGTCTTACCAGCACTCTAACCAGAACTGACGAAGCCTCGGATGAGCAGCAAAACGTTTTCGACCAAACAAACTTTGTCCAGTTGACAAATTGAATTTCTTCTTTTATCATGGATTCTACCTGGACGACTGAGGGACTCTTCACGCATTTTGAAGGATTTATTTACAGTATTGGGGAACCATTAAGGCACCATATAAAAGCATCAAGAAGTACCATGTCATGGGACCTTTAATGGCTTGACTTCTCTAATCATGATTTTTTATTATTTTTATATTTTTTTTAAGTAATGTATGTTTGGACTTGGATGAAGATGACATTCCTGTGGTATCAGCTGAAGCCTCATCTCGGGCAAATACTTCTCTAGACTGGCTGTTTGATGGTGCCTCACCAGTCATCACTGAACCAGCTCCAGCACCTAAAGTTGGTGCATTATAGATTTGTCCATAATAATGATGTAAAACAAAATTTACAAAAAGCATTTTTTTTTTGTTTTTTTGTTAATAGGTTAATGTGAAATCCAGTGCTCCTTCAAACATCTCCAAGGTCACACCACTAAGATCCAGGACTGAAATATTAGACTTGGAGTGTGATAATCTGGCTGATCAGGTAAATTGTGCAAGCCATGTGGGTGTATTTGTCTCTTGGTCAGGCTTGCTAATGTGTTGGGTTTTTTCAGTTTGCAGATGCAATAACTACAAGCAGTGCTACTCCAGGGCATGCCAAAGGTCTGGATTTGGAAGATCTTCTCAGTACAATTCATGGGGATCCATTTTCAACCCGAAAACAGCTGCCCCGTACACCTGAGAGCTTGAGTAAGTTGCAGTTAAAAGGGTTTTCACAAAATTTTGCAATCAATGCTACATATTTTATTTTTCTTAAGTCATGGATGTGAAGAGTTCCTGGCGAAAGGCGATTGGAGAGGATACAGCTGAGAGGCTACGCTCAACCAAGCACAGTGACAGCATAATGGGACGACTCACTCCTATTGGCGAAACGTCTTGTAGTTTTCAGAGCCCGTTTGTTCCTGCCCCGACTAAACCAAAAGTGACGCCTCCTGCTGTTGAAGACACGCCCTCTGTATGCCAGCAGGGGACCTTGATGAAATCCAATTTGGGATGGGAAAACTTCAACACTGAGACAATGGATAGTCCAAATGGTACAGGCAGCAGTGCAGTCCAGTTTAGTCTTGCCCATGAAACTCTCCCTGAAATGCCAAGTTGTGATAGTTTACCTAGCCTTGATGATGTGGATGTGAAGAGTGAGGAGGAGGTGTCACCCCATTTACAGAGGAGACTAAAACGGAAAACTCTGCAGCAAGAATGCACCGAGAACTTGTTTGGTCAAATAAATGAACCAGACTGCCTCCTTTCTCCTGATCTCCCAGCATTGGACAGTGATTGTGCAATAAACCCAGTAAAGTCAGATAAAACTGATAAAAAGTTTTCTCTGGATTTTGACACACTAGGCTCCCCGTCCACACCCACTCAAGAATATAGCCTCCCCAAACTCATCACATTCTCGCCAATAGATGACATGAAGTGCTAGTTATCCTTATTATATAAACTAATTTGAGTTCATTTGCTGTAAATAACTGTAAACCCGACTTGGCTTTTTCACTCTAAACAATGAATTTTCTGTTAATTCCAATTGTACATATATATAACTTGTACATATTTGGTTGTGTAGAAAGTCTTAAATGTCTAAATCTTTCTAAACGTTTTAATAAAGATCTTATGTTTTGTTGCAAATATCTTCTGGTAATTTCCATTTCTACAAAGTAACTACCAAACACCTGTATTTGCACTAACCAGGCAATAGGGAGCGCCAAACACTGAATTACTGTGGATTGTACTGATAAATATTGTAAATGTGCAGAGAACAAGAAATTTAAACTGAATAAAGTTCTTAGATTGTCGAAATATTGTTAATCGTTTATTTATGTCTGTGAGGATGTGTGCTTCCTAACTCAATTTACTTATTGGATCGTTAAAGGTGGAACCCACAGCAGGTGATCGGTCAGAATCACTGTGATGCTTCACTTGGTTGAAGAATCTTTATTAAATGCTGTCTGAGTGTGTGCGTGGTTGCTGCTACCTTGACCTCAGACAGCCCCTGGAGCAGTAGTCGAGTTATAAAATGAAACCAGGGGGGATGGTGGAAGGGCAGGGCAGAATTAGAAGGTACTTTGTTAATATGGAAATGCTTTTATAACTAAAAGTCCATATTATCATTCAATAATGCACAGGATATGTTATCACACACAGTCTTGGTTTAGTCCTGGTTTAGACCTGTTTTAGTCCTGGCTTAGTCTTGGTTTAGACCTGGTTTAGTTTTGGTTTAGTCCCGGTTTAGTCCTGGTTTAGACCCGGTTTAGATCTGGTTTAGTCTTGGCTTAGTCCTGGTTTAGACCTGGTTTAGTCCTAGTTTAGACCTGGTTTAGTCCTGGTTTAGTGCTGGTTTAGACCCGGTTTAGATCTGGTTTAGTCTTGGCTTAGTCCTGGTTTAGACCTGGTTTAGTCCTGGCTTAGTCTTGGTTTAGACCTGGTTTAGTTTTGGTTAAGTCCTTGTTTAGTACCGGTTTAGTCCTGGTTTAGACCCGGTTTAGATCTGGTTTAGTCTTGGCTTAGTCCTGGTTTAGACCTGGTTTAGTCCTAGTTTAGACCTGGTTTAGTCCTGGTTTAGTGCTGGTTTAGACCCGGTTTAGATCTGGTTTAGTCTTGGCTTAGTCCTGGTTTAGATCTGGTTTAGTGCTGGGTTAGTCCCGGTTTAGTCCTGGTTTAGACCTGGTTTAGTCTTGGTTTAATCCTGGTTTAGTCCCAGTTGAATCCTGGTTTAGACCCAGTTTAGACCTGGTTTAGTCTTGGTTTAGTGCTGGTTTAGTCCCAGTTGAATCCTGGTTTAGACCTGGTTAAGTCCTGGTTTAGTGCCGAAATAGATGCAGAAATAATCTGATATGACTCACCCATAAGAACGCGTGTCATGGTCTTTAATAATCCGGAGCTCCGGAGAAAAGGACATATCCCGAACTTATACCGTGTCCCGAGACGAGAGTTCCTTCTTACGTAGCATTAACGTAGCAAGTTAAGGATTCTTCTCTTGGAAATGCCGCGTAAACATTCACGCAGCTCGCGCACAGCTGATCGGCGAACAGGCCGATCAGCTGATCGCTCAACTCGAGTAATGGTGTGCGAGTGACTTTTTTTCGCTGAAAACGCGCGGTGCCTGCATTAACTTATCGATTTTCTGGGCACAGACGCGCTGTGAACAGTGGCTACAGTTTTGAATTGCTTAAAAAAATTTCAGCGTGAGAAATACCATGTGTGGCATGTGAGCGTGTGAACGCGCCGAATTGCGTGTGTCACTCTCAAAGCGTGAGACTTGAGAGCCCTGCGTGAGGTCCTGAATCTCCGCCACACGAGTGCCAACAAACACTTTCAATCTACATGACTCAGACTGAAGCCAAGTAAGCACAGTGGTTGAGTTAGTCCAGAGCACAACACGGTGAATGTGAAGTGTGAGCTCAGTCTTGCGATTTGCCATTTGTGCGGCAGTAAGCGCTGCACACAGCTCCAAACGTGGGATCAACTGTTGCTTTCTAGAAGCAACTCTGGATCTTGCAGTGATGAAGGCTACTTGCAGCTTTCCTAGAGGGTTCTCTGTTCTGAGTTAAAGGAAAAGTAACGTTTTTTTTACAATTTGAGCCTTATTTCGGTAATAAAACAAGTTGTTTTACTCACCCATAGCACTTTGGTGTCATATGGAGCATTTCCGGAGATGTTTTAGATTAGCGTTAGCCTAGCGCAACTAGCCATAGCTCGGGGCATATAATATATTCCCCGAGCATGTAATATGCGCCGTGCGGGCTCCAAATAACACAAACTTGATCATTTTTCAAATCATAGAAGCTCGATGTCTTAGTCTACGATTTCATTTGAGTCAAAAGTGGCCTGTAATCCGAGATTTATCCATAGTTTACAGCTTTGCGTTTCATATTTGGGTCCCGGGAGCTGAGAGCACACTCCGCACATGCGCACTGGCCTCATCTACTCGAAACTATGGCTAAATCTCGGATTACAGGCCACTTTTGACGAAATCGAAAAACGAAATCGTAGGCTAAGACATCGAGCTTCTATGATTTGAAAAGTGCTAAAGTTTGTGTTATTTGGAGACCACAAACATGTGCCCCGAGAACTCACATTATGGAGATCGCAAATCTAAAACATCTCCGGAAGTGCTCCATATGACACCAAAGTGCTATGGGTGAGTAAAACAACTTGTTTTATTACCGAAATAAGGCTCAGATTGTAAAAAAAACTTTACTTTTCCTTTAAGCTACAGAGCCATAGGCTTGCTCCGAGGCATCACAGAACACATGGATCTCACAAAGACAAGTGGAGGAGTCCAAATCAGGGGTGGTGTAACATTTTGTATGTGTAATAGTTTGCAGCAGCGGCAGCTCATTGTCCCATTCTCTCCATGCAGCAGTGATCTGGTAGGACCGGGTCGTCCCAGTCGCGCTTTTTGTCCCACAGGTGTTAAATGATAACCTTGGCCCTGGTGTAGGGTACCAGAAATCCAAGGGGGTCGTACTGGCTCACCAACACTTTATAAATGGAGCGCATGGTGACGACATTCCCGGCAGCAACAGCAGATCGACATTTCAAGGACAGGGTGTCCTCTTGACAGTCCCACTTAAGGACCAGGGCTGATTCCTCCTGACATGGGTGACCTTGGGTAATCCACTTTTCAGCGCTGGCCGATCTCACCTCAGTAGGAAAGTGGCAGATTGCTAGCCCACTGGCGTAACTAAAAGCCGCCTTCAGTGAGGAGTTTCAGCAGCTGCGTGATGATGGCTTTGGCTTCTTTGACTGAGGCCACCCTCTGAAGGCAGTTGTCCATGTAAAAGTGTTTCATCACTGAGGTCCTCACTGCAGCATTTAGCAGAGTATAGTCTGTAACATGTTTCTGTAGGACATATGTAGCACAGCAGGGGCTACAGGTGGTGCCGAATGGAAGTACTTTCCACTGGTAGACTTTGGGCTCTTATTCATGCCTAAGTTCCCTCCAGAGAAAGCAAAGGAGGGGCTGATCTTCTGGAAGGACCCTCACCTGGTGAAACATACCCTTTATGTCACTGCTGAAGGCCACACAGTGTTCTCGGAATCGCAGGAGGATAGCAAGCTGGCTGAGGGCCAGGGAGGAGGAGTCTGTTCAGGTCAATGTCTCGAAACTGGAAAGAGCAGTTAAAAACCACTCTGTGCTTCCCGTTGTGCTCAACAAGATGATGGGGTATATACCAGCGGCTTGACGTGTTCTCTGAGCTTGGTGGTAGCCTAGCTACATAGCCTGCTTGTTCAAGTCTCTGGATCTCGGCATTGTAGACTTGGGCTAAATCTGGGGCTTTCACCAACCATCTCTCTGTGTTTCTGAGCTGGGGCAGCACAGTATTCTTTGGGGCAGACAGATTGGGAAAGTTTTTAACCCTAAGCGGAGGAGTGGCATAGCGGAGGACACCATCAACCTCTACACGCAGTCTTTGAACTCAAACATTCAAGCGCCTCCAGGTCCTGACATGACCTCATGCTGGCCTTTTCACTGCGCCATGGGAGGACATCCAGCTGTCACAGGCTCTCAACTTGCTGGTAGATGTCTGCTGGCGGAGCACCAAAGGAGATGAAGAGGCAGTGCTGTTCAGTGAGGTACTGTTTGAGGTTATGTGTCGGACTTTGGAGTGTCCATCCGAGACGGGTTCGGACAGCAACTGGAGCCCCAGGTGACCCAAAAATGACAGGGGTCACCAGGTGGGGATGGTCTGAGCCAATGAGTAGCAGGGGGACAATGCCTTTGAACGCTGGGGTAGGCAGTGTCTTTACATGGCGGTACTTGGCCTGTAGGGCTTGGTGGGATAGGTATGCTGGCCTAACCCAGTCTTGGGTGCAGTGATGGCTTCCTGTATGTTGTACACCAGTGCTGGGGAGCTGACTGGTGATATGGTGAATGAGACAGCCGCCCCGTGAAGTAACTGCAGCTCCTGTCTGACTGTGCGCAGGGGCAGGTCCTTGGGTATGCCTTTGAGTCCTAGCTGCTGAGCTGCTGTGTGGAGGAGCAGAGTGCATTCTGAACCGTCATTCAGCACAGCGTAGGTTTCCAGGGCTTGGTCACCATTACGCAGGATCACTTTGCTCATTTTGAGAAGGACCCGACTGTCCTGGGGTGGCTTGCCGATATAAAGCACCTCTTCGGCTGTTTGCATAGACACAGGTTCACTGCCACTGGCTTTGCCTGGGTCCTGCCTTCTCTCTGCTTTGTCAGATTTGACTGGGCCTCTATCATTAACCTCGTGCAAGGCGAGTAGGTGCCTGCTGTTGCATGTTTTGCAGCCCATTTTAAGAGTTCTCTGTGTCCTCTACCACAGTGCCAGCATTGGTTGTTGTCCTGGATCCAGGAGCTTTTCTGGTCAGTGGTGAGGAACTTGAAATTTGCACAACTATTCAGAGTGCTTGTTGTTGTCACACAATGGACAGAACTAGGGCTGCAACGATTAGTCGACGTCGACAATAACATTTTGACATGAAATTTCATTGTCGACTAGTCGTATTATTTAAGTATCATTTTAATTTGGAACTTAATACTCGTCTGTGTCAAGAATCTGCATAAATCAATACGTGTACTGAAACTGCAAATCGCCGCCGGGTAGTGGTGAGGGCAGTATAGCCTCTTTCCGTCCTCATTCAGTCAATCAGTGAAGACCTCCGAGGTGAATCAAAGTCAGTCTATACATCCTTAAAAAGATCTCTGGCTGAATGTGCTAACAACAATGTACGATACTGGGCAATGTACTCTTGGATTTGGAGCTCGTACTCTAACCAGTCTGCTAAGTCCAGGAGAGTGGGAATAGGTATGCGCAATAGGTGGATGTTTGCCTGGTTTACACCTGACCATATCACAAGTGAGATATGGTCTGGAAGCCACCTTCGAAATATCTTGGTTTACGATCGCCAACGGCCATTTATTGGGCGTTACGAATGTCTATCATTTGGCGTATACGTAGCCCATAGCCAATCATGTCAGTTGTCAGTTCAAACTACAAGGTTCCGTTTGTCATGTAGTACGCGTCACCGTCTTGCCACCCCTCCCCGCTCTTTGACTGGCTCCCAGAATCGGGAGAGCTCGTTTGCCATAGTCGCCAGGCTGTCTTTCAGATCGAAATGAACGAAAGCAGCCTGGGATTTTCCAGGTTAGGTGGATGTAGCACCTGAAACTGGATCTCAGGTCATGTGGCAGCATGCCCAGCAGACGAGAGACGTGAGAACCACAATCCAACTCAGCTTGTTCCTTGAAGCCTAGTTGCTCCAACATGCTCACCAGGGATCGAACATTCAGAGCAAACAGTCTGAAGGACTTGATGTCCCCACTTTGGATGTTGGGTCATCCATGAGTTCAGCAATACGCTGGAGTGCTAGTTGGTGTGGTTGCCCATACTGCTGGTTTAGAGCTGCCATAGTGTCTGTGAAGGGGTAGTCCGATTTGCAGTAGGAATCAGCAAGCAGCAACGCCTCTTCCAGTTTTAGATGGTCCACCAAAATCTGGAACTTGAAACGCTCAGTGGCATCTCTAGGGAGGAGATTGTCCAGGGCAATGTGGAGTCTGGCAAACTCCCGAGGGTTTGGACGACAGAAGTCTGGGATAGTAGGAGTGGGCCCCCTATAGGGCCGCTCCTGTCCCCCTGGTGGGCTCACAGCTCGACGTCGAGACTCATGTCGTGTTGGAGGTGAGCTGCGTCGGCTTTCAGGGGAATGGTCAGCATGGCGTGACTGTTCTCTGTATTCTCTGGTGGAATAGCAAGAGTCTCTGTAGTTAGCATAGCGCTCAGGTGAGCGAGCATCATACTGTTATGATCTTCTGTGGTCCATTGACTCTCTGTCCTGGAAGTGGACAGAAGATCTGTGCTTTGATGGAGCACCTCTGTAATCCGGCCCCTCTTTGTAGAGTGACTCTCGGGTAATTACAGGTCTTGGCTCAGGGCGGAGTCTTTCACCCTGCAACTTCCGGCATTCTCTCCGCCAATCAGCAACAGAAGGGTCCCATGAGTCAGTGACTGGGGATGCAGGGCGTGAATCCTGGCTGCTGATGTCCTCTTCCTCTAATCGCTGCTGGAGCTTTGATGGACGATCAGCAGAGGGTGCTGGCACTGGTCTAGACGGAAGATCAGATAGGTCATAATCCTGCAGGTATGCGGGAAGGGTTCTGGACCTCCTGAGACGCACACTGGGCTCCAATGGTGTAGACATCCAGATCCGGCTCGAAGGTAGCCTGGGAATTCCCAGGCCGCTTCCGTTCGTTTCGAACTGGAAGGCGGCCTGGAAACTCGTCCAAGCGAGAGTCCCAGATTTAGGGCCCCAATCAGAGAGCGGGGGAGGTGTGGCAAGACGGTGACGCGTACTACATGACAAACGGAAGCTTGTAGTTTGAACTGACAACTGACATGATTGGCTATGGACTTACGTATACGCTCAATGATAGACATTCATAACGCCCAATAAACGGCCGTTGGCAATCGCTAACCACACCTCCGCTACGGGATTTTTCGAAGCGAGTTTCCAGACCCATATCTCACTTGTGATATGGTCAGGTGTTAACCAGACTAGCTCGAAGGACCACTTTGTGAGAAAGGATGTGCTTCCTAACTCAATTTACTTATTGAATCGTTAAAGGTGGAACCCACAGCAGGTGATCGGTCAGAATCACTGTGATGCTTCACTTGGTTGAAGAATCTTTATTAAATGCTGTCTGATTGAGTATGTCCGTGTGCAGGGCTCTCAAGTCTCACGCTTTGAGAGTGTGACACACGCAATTCACACGCAATTCACACGCCCCACATGGTATTTCTTACGCTGAAATTTTTTTAAGCAATTCAAAACTGTAGCCACTGTTCACAGCGCTTCTGTGCCCAGAAAATCGGTAAGTTAATGCAGGCACCGCGCGTTTTCAGCGAAAAGTCACTCGCACACCAGTACTCGGGACATGGGATAAGTTCGGGAGTCAAAATCATCCCTGTTCTAAAACAGTCATCCCTTCTTCCATCCCTTGTGGCATTTTATCAATCAGGCATGAAAATCCCTCACCTTTTGGCGAAATTCGCCGTCTTTAAGTCAAAATAGCCAGTGCCAAGAGCCAATCATAACCCGAACTGCGCTCCAGCTTCCAATCATGTTGCAGCATAATTATGCACCGATCACGCTCCCGCCAATCATGACGATTACCGCTGTTGTGTTTGTGCTTGTTCGCCGATCAGCTGTGAGCGAGCCGTGTGATATTTACACGGCATTTCCAAGAGAATAAGAATCCTTAACTTGCTACGTTAATGCTACGTAAGAAGGAACTCTCGCCTCGGGACATGGGATAAGTTCGGGATATGTCCTTTTCTCCGGAGCTCCGGATTATTAAAGACCGTGACACGTGCATACATGGATACGCAAACTATCGGGAGTGACCGCGTTCTTATGGGTGAGTCATATTATCAGATTATTTCTGCATCTATTTCGGCACTAAACCAGGACTAAACCAAGACTAAACCAGGACTAAGCCAAGACTAAACCAGGACTAAACCGGGTCTAAACCAGGATTAAACTGGGACTAAACTAGGACTAAACCAAGACTAAGCCAAGACTAAACCAGGTCTAAACCAGGACTAAACCAGGACTAAACCAGGTCTAAACCAGGACTAAACCAGGACTAACCCGACATTAAACCAGGACTAAACCAGGACTAAGCCAAGACTAAACCAGATCTAAACCGGGTCTAAACCAGGACTAAACCGGGACTAAACCAGGACTAAACCAAAACTAAACCAGGTCTAAACCAGGAATAACCCAAGACTAAACCAGGACTAAACCGGGTCTAAACCAGGATTAAACTGGGACTAAACCAGGACTAAACCAAGACTAAACCAGGTCTAAACCAAGACTAAGTCAAGACTAAACCAGGTCTAAACCAGGACTAAACCAGGTCTAAACCAGGACTAAACCGGGACTAACCCGGCACTAAACCAGGACTGAACCAGGTCTAAACCAGGACTAAACCAGGACTAAGCCAATACTAAACCAGATCTAAACCGGGTCTAAACCAGGACTAAACCGGGACTAAACCAGGACTAAACCAGGTCTAAAACAAGATTAAGCCAGGACTAAACCAGGTCTAAACCAGGACTAAGCCAGAACTAAACTGGGACTAAACCAGGTCTAAACCAGGACAAAACCAAGACTAAGCCAGGACTAAACCAGGTCTAAGCCAGGACTAAACCGGGACTAAACCAGGACAAAACCAGGACTAAACCAGGACTAAACTAGGTCTAAACCAGAACTAAGCCAAGACTAAACCAGGACTAAACCAGGTCTAAACCAGGATTAAACTGGGACTAAACCAGGACTAAACCAAGACTAAACCAGGTCTAAACCAAGACTAAACCAGGTCTAAACCAGGACTAAACCAGGTCTAAAACAGGACTAAACCGGGGCTAACCTGGCACTAAACCAGGTCTAAACCAGGACTAAACCAGGTCTAAACCAGGACTAAGCCAAGACTAAACCAGATCTAAACCGGGTCTAAACCAGGACTAAGCCAAGACTAAACCAGATCTAAACCGGGTCTAAACCAGGACTAAACCGGGACTAAACCAAAACTAAACCAGGTCTAAACCAAGACTAAGCCAGGACTAAAACAGGTCTAAACCAGGTCTAAACCAGGACTAAACCAGGACTAAACCAAGACTATGTATGATAACATATTATCCTGTGCATTATTGAATTATTGAATGATAATATGGACTTTTTGTTATAAAAGCATTTCCATTTGAACAAATTACCTTCTAATTCTGCCCCAGGTCCAGGTGGAGTGAGGTACATGGTAAGTGAGGAGAGTTAGTGTGAAAGTCTGTGGCTCCCAGCGGCCACAAGGGGGCCTTTTCTACCATGTAAATGTACTGTCGCCATGATCTTGTGACTTAATGTAACTGCAGCCAATCCACCACCGTTAGATGTGAGATATTGTATGTGTTATATTATGTAATTCATCTTTCAAACTTAGTACTTTTGTCGATAGGGGCGAAAAGAACTGGGATTTATACTGAAATATGCAGCAATACGACCGCTTTACTTTTAATCCTACCCGGAAGCTGTACTCTGCGCGCTTCACATGGCAGACTTGACGCCAGTGGCTGCAGCTTGGAGAGTGTTTGTTTCTGGGCGGTTCCAGCCTGAGAGAGACGTTTAGGAAGGACTGCTCACTCACCAACAAAACTATCAAACCCAGACACAAACATGGCGCCTGCCTCTAGCGACAACTTCAGATGAAAGTGTGGCCTCCAAAGTTTCACGGGACTGTCTTTTTAATGGTTCTTGCGTGCCTTCTTGGTTTAGCACACTGCTGATTACTCAAACAACGCACGGGATATTACAAGCCGGTTAAAGCAGCAAGTTGCCTACATGTCAACATTGTCTTTGGCTGCAGAGTGAACAGCTGGTAAGTATGTTTGAAATTACGCACAAAGTCGCATTTACGGCAATTACGCGCATTACGCATTGGTGCAGAACTCTTGAATGCTACTATAGCCTTATGGGGGTTCTAGGAAATTGGCTTAGGCATTGTTTTCGCCGCTGCGTGCTTGTGCCACACTTTCATCGTGCGTTATCCAACCGCGGAAATGCAAAGATAGACAGCCACGTATCAAACGCACTGGCTCCGCGTACAAGAGGGGACAATCTCTTTTGTTGTATCCGTACGTAGCGTTATTGTCTGCGTTTCCTGCATGAAAGTTGACCTAGTTAGGGAGTCGGATGCAACAGTTGGGAATATAACACCCCCTCTTCACTCTTATGCTCTCTTCATGGGCCCTCCCTTGACGCTAGATAATCAGCCTTCTTGCGCGCTTCGACTCGGAAACCTGTAGATGCCTTGCAGGTGTCCGCGTTTTGAGATCTTGCACGCAGTTTGAAATTTACCAAGATTAAAAAAAAAACACCAAAATATGCCCAGGTTAGGTAGTTCTGGACTCAGATATTCAGTCTGCAAGGCATTGGCAATTGAACCAAAAGTTAATTTTCATCTTATTGCAATGGTAAAATGCAAGAATTATGACATAGACATAACATGATATAGCATAACATGTCAGCCTACATTGCATTAAAAAGTTATGAAAAAAATGAAATTGTTATCCAAACTTGAGTTGCAGTTCTAGGTAAAATTTCCATTATAGCTTCCAAGTAATTTATGTCTAAAACAAATACATGATAATATGAGTACGGTTAACTTGGAAAAAGGGAATAGGGAAGTACAGCCTGCACCAAACTTCCTCTTTGGTATCTGCATCATAGCTGTCGAAACTACTATTGGATTGTGGAGCTGTGCATGTGTGAGCTCAGTAGAGATGCCATTCATGTCATAGCAGAGGTACTTGTTTCATAGTGACGCCTCAGCACTTGACTGTTGGCCTGTGAGTTGAACTGAACCCCGAGGGCGCCATTCCTTCCTCTGGCTTCCCATCGCTGGCTTGACTTTCCAGGGCAATGGCACAAGTCCCAGCAAGAGTCAGGCTTTCCTCTTGTGCAGAGCGATGCAAAAGCCATTCATATTTTTTTCAGATGGTGTAACCTACATAGCATTCTGGAGGAGTCACTGGGGCACTGTTACGTATAATAAATGAATGCCAGGTTAGTAAAAGTCAAATGTGTTCAGGGCGATTAGGACTGTCACGATAACAATTTTGGAAGTGTGATATATTGCTGAAGAAAATATAGACGATAAACAATACTGACACTGCAGCTCAAATATAATCTTAGGACAGAAAAATAACAAGAAGTTCCCCACAATAAATATACACCCTCAAAAATTATTATTCCATCCAACATACACTATATTGCCAAAAGTAATCACTCACCATCCAAATAATCAAAATCAGATATTCCTATCACTTCTATGGCCACAGGTGTATAAAATCAAGCACCTAGGCATTCACACTGTTTCTACAAACCTTTGTGAAAGAATGGGTCGTTCTAAGGAGCTCAGTGAATTCCTGCATGATACTGTGATAGGACTCCACCTGTGCAACAAGTCCAGTCGTGAAATTTCCTCACTCCTAAATATTCTACAGTCAACTGTCAGTGGTATTATAACAAGTAATAAGTGGAAGCGATTGGGAACGATAGCAACTCAGCCAGGAAGTGGTAGGCCACGTAAACTGACGGGGCGGGCTCAGCAGATGCTGAGGCGCGTAGTGCACAGAGGTCACCAACTTTCTGTGGGTTATGGTGTGGGGTTGGTTTTCAGAAGCTGGGCTTGGCCCCTTAGTTCCAGTGAAAGGAACTCTGAACAATTCCATGCTCCCAACTTTGTGGAAACAGTTTGGAGATGGCCCCCAGACCTTCTTGTCCAACATCATCAGTGTGTGACCTCACAAAATTTTGTGCTTCTGGAAGAGTGGTCAAAAAACACACTCCTAAACCTTGTGGTCAGCCTTCCAGAAGAGTTGAAGCTGTTATAGCTGCAAAGTGTGGATCAATGTCATATTAAACCCTATGGATTAAGAATGGGATGTGACTTAAGTTCATATGTGAGTCAAGGCAGGTGAGTGAATACTTTTGGCAATATAGTGTATATTGAACAATATCTCAATAGTAATTATCATGACAGGCCTAAGGAGGATTTTCAATGTGGTTTGGGCAGTATTGTATTCCTTGCAGCACATCTCAAGGCAGTTTAGAGAAACCTATCGGAATCCAAAATTCAGATGTTGAAATTAAAGTTTTGGTTAGAATTTGGTTATTTAATTTTCCTGTATTTATCATCAGTTCATTCTGTGTGCCGTTCTCTCTCTGTTGTTCCCATTTAAATTATGTTCAGGCTTATCGAAAATCAGACACTAATCAATACTAAAACGAATATTGAAACTAGACACTTAATTGAACAGGTATCTATACTAAAAAAGTTACATTCAGAGGACAGAAATTAACCTCTCTTGAATAGCTTTAAAATCATCTTGAGCTGAATCTGAACACGTATCATCCACCATATAGTACGGGTATACGCTCATGGACCACTGTGGAATCTACCTGGCCAACTGAGGGATTACACAGATAGACCACATGGCAATATAAAAGAAAGTACAACAATTTAGTGTTGAAAATGATATTCTAATGTCTAAGTAAAGAGGTTTTTTTTATTTTGCTCGGAATCAGCATTGAGCATTTATTCGATGCCTTGGTATTGTAATCAAGTTTGATATTTTAGTATTGAAATAGATTATATGAAAGCAGAATACTCTAACTATTGTACATTTCATTGACTCTGTTGGACGCACTATCCCAAATACTCACAACTAGTCAAGTTCATTTAGAAACTATAAAAAGACCATCCTGCATCGAAAAAGCTTCACAGCAACTACAAATGGCACGTGGAACTCCAGCCTTAACTTCTCAGTCTTGACCCAGCCTTGGCCTCTTAGTCACAGTGAAGGGAGTGGAGAACCTCCCTCCTTCCCCCTCCTCTCTCCCCTCTCTCTGTTACAAGCAGCAGGTATAAAGTAGGTCATTGCTGCGGCTCTGGCTTTGTGTACATTGAACTTGTACTTTGTCACCACAGTCGGTCTGTTTAAAAGCTTCATGATCAAGGAGACGAAGGGAAGACAAAGGGACTGCCAAGGCAGTAGAGCGCACAAAGAAAGATTAAGGAAAAATCCAAAATCAGTCATGGATGGAGTTTATTTTTTTCCCTAAATGTGACAGCTATGAAAATGTATGATCGATGGGAAGATATTAGTTACTTAACCAGATGAGATTATATTTCTTTTGATCTTGGTTTGTTTAGCTTTTAGCAACTAACGCTGAACAAACAATGATAATCTTTTTAGGACTAAAAGAAATGAACTTGTTTCTGAAAATATTCTGAAAATATCTCTACAAGTCTCACTAGCTTTTCCATTGACTTTATTCTGTTTGATTCATCATGCAGCTGTTAGGGCTGTACTTAAAATGTCACTACAGCAGTATATTGTGATGGACTTGGCAGTATGCATATCAGTACAGAGAGGCGTATCATGATTCTTTTAAACAACATGCATTCATTATAAATTAGCGAGTTATGCACTTATTAACCTGCTGAGTACTGCATTAAGCCTGCTGCTGGGCTGAAAAGGACACTTATTCAAAAGACAATTGTATTCTCATATTAATGGCATTGTAAACATGATATTGCAATGTTTTTTTTATCTACAAACAAAACATTGATTTAGTAAACTTTTAATATTGATTTCAAGGGATAGCTGTGTGTCAGAAGATGTATCTTAGACCCTGTATGGGGATATATATTGTATCGTGAAAGTACTTGGCAATACACCCTTCCCCTAGCAGCAAGATTTTTTTGTATGCCTGTCATGATAATTACTATATCGACTTATCATTCAATATAGCTGGAACAGTATATTTTGGGGCTTATTATTTGTTGTGTGTACATTTTCATTCTTTTTTTGTTGTAATACAATAAGATTTGAGCTGCAGAGGGTAACTAACTTCTAATTATTGGTTCATTCTGCTATTTACTGTGATTATTTTGCATTATTAATATTTTGTCAATGGCATAAAGTTGTTTCAATATTATCATTTATCACAGTGTATCTCTATAGCATAATATTGTGCTTCAACAGCGGTTTGGATCTTAGCTGCTGACAGACTCATTAGTTAGTTAGTGGAAGGAGTTTGTCCTCTGGCTCTGGCTCCACAGTGGAAGGAATGCTCTCTGTCCACGGGGCTGTCACGCTCATGGAGGGAGTCTTGTGACGTTTCAGCTGTTGACCCTCTGCTGCCTCAAAACTTCACATTTTTACCAAGCTATAACTGAGGAGAAGCGAGTGTTTCAGATAGAAGTATTAACTGGAGTTTTTGGCCTGTTGCTAAAATGAAGGTATTGCCTTTTGGTATCTTCAGGTGCACTGCACAACATTTTGGTGGAGAGGCCGCTACCTATTTGTCTCCATGGAGATGTTCTTGCTTTCTCTAGAATGTTCCACAGTACAAGGGAGACAAGCAGGTTACTGCACTACATTACAATTCAGATCTGTCGAGAGATGCCCCTAATTACTTTTTGAGCAATAGAAACACCCATAATGAATAAATGCCAGGTGGATATGTTACTAGAAAAGTTGCACAGTGCACCTTAAAAGTGGCAAGAAATTATACTTTAATCTTCACAAATAGAATTATAATGCTATGTAATGCGCTGTATAGCCTTGAGTAAAAGTTCACATGTATATTATTTTAAGTTTTATTCATTACTTTCAAATTATTCTCAGTAGTAACCTATATGGCAACAGTGGCTAATGGTTTGTCCTGAGATTTTGTGAGGTGACCCGTAAGGAAGGGAACAGGTGTTTGGTAACAACAGTGGATTACACCAAGAAGTCTAGAGCACCTGCTCCATTGTGTTCATTACTCATAGGCCTACTGAGCCAAAGGTATTATTCTTTTAAAGGGGGTGAAGAGAATTCAATTACAATATAGATTTTCTTGTCTGATATGGTTAAAATGAACCAAATTCCAGTTATCAGGACTGATAGGACAATGCCAATGGAAAGAGTTCTTCCGTTGTTTTATGGCACAGAGTTTTCCAATCCAAACACATCTTCTGTTTCCAAAATCCCAATAAAAGCTGTTTATGTTGAAGTTATGGCTGTGTAATGATCTCGAATGAAACTGAATTCGTGTAGTGCAAATCAAAACAGCTGCAGGGTTAAGCAAACATGGCAAAGGGGCAGAGTTCAGTGTTGACTTTCTTTGTTTGAATCTTGGAGCGAGACAGAAACATTGTGAGGAAATGGATTTGATCAAAAGACGTGTTCAAACCTTATCTACAGAGTAGATTCAGTCGATCCAAAATATTTAAATAGTCACAGTGCATGTGCTGATGTCACACACGTTTTAATGCAGAGAATTGTAGAACTTGAAGAAATATTTGATAAGAGTCATGTCACGAACTTGGCAGGTTATGCTTCCTTTCTTCTGTATCTGAAATGGAGATCAACAACATGTTTTTCATTGTTTTGATGCCATCAGTCCAGCCCATGCCTATAGGCATGACCTATATATTTGGGCCAATATTAGGCCTGTCACAATAACAAAATTGGAACTGTGATATATTGATGAAAATATAGACGATAAATGATAATATTGAAACAAATTTATGATGCTGACACAATAACCCTTAAGGATTATCCCCCAAAAAACTATTCTGAATCTACAATATTGTTAAAAAAATCATGAGCTGCAATAAATTAACAGCAGAATGAAACACCTGAGTACTTCATTTGCATCTGTCATAGAAGTTATTTATTCAAACATCTAGCTCAATTCTACAGACAATATATTGATCCCCAAAATATTTAGTTCCAGCTTCCATATATTGAATGATGAGTTAATATAGTAATTATCTTGACAGGCCTAATTGTGAATTCCGTTTGCCATTTGTGCTCGTCTCTGCTTTCTGCTTGTAAAAAAACGGTGTTGGTTGTCTGTGGCTTGTAAAAAGGGAGGTTTTGTTTTGTCAGCTCATTGGCACCTTGTTGGCTGGCCCTTTTCTCTGACAGCAAACAGCGATGACAGGTGGCAGAGATGGCCACTTTGCTCCACACAGACTCAAAAAACCCCGGAGACTAAGTGGTACTTGAGGAACTGTGAGCCGCTCAAGCTGACAAGGCGGAGCTAGTATTTCCCCATTAGTATGTTGTCTGCTTTTATTATTTTCACTCATTGATAATTAAGACAAAAATAAATATTCTCCTTCTGCTTAAAGGTGCACTGTATAACTTTTGCGTGACAGCTTGTCTCCATGGAGATGTTATTGCTTTGACTGGTATGTTCCACAGTATGACATTAAGCATATCTGTTTCCATGCTAAAAGTAAAGGAACACCACCAGGCCAAGTTCCAGGTCAGATCTGCAGATACACTACGGCACTGCCACGTCTTGGGACGCAATGCTCACCAACCTCCTGGAGAAGTGTGCACGTGCTCAAATCTGTGATAGAGCAGTATGACCGGCGCGAGACCTCATCCCACCCGGGGCTGCGAGCACGAGACCGGTGTCCAAACCGTGCCTCCCCCTCAGGACCGCGTCCACGAGGCGCGCAGTCCGAGCACATCAAACCTCGACATGAACGAACGCAAGAGCCGCACGAAACCAGGCAAAGAGCCGCACACGGTGGTTTAATCCTGGTTTAGACGTGGTCTAGTCCTGGTTTAGTCCTGGTTTAGTCCAGGTTTAGTCCTGGTTTAGTCCAGGTTTAGTCCTGGTCCAGTCCAGGTTTAGACCTGGTTTAGTCCGTGTTTAGTCCTGGTCTAGTCCTGGTCTAGTCCCGGCCTGGTCTAGTTCTAGTCTGATCCCGGCCCCCGGGCATGCAGATTTCTACAAACATTTGTGAAAGAATGGGTCGCTCTTAGGAGCTCATGAATTCCAGTGTGGTACTGTGATAGGATGCACCTATGCAAGTCCACTCAGATTTCCTTGCTCCTAAATAGTCCACAGTCAACTGTCAGTGGTATTATAACAAAGTGGAAGCGATTGGGAACTTTTGCAACTTGGCCAAGAAGTGTCAGGGTCAGTGGAGGCTGAGGCACATAGGCCAGAGGCCAACAACTTTCTTCAGAGTCAGCCGCTACAGACCTCCAAACTTCATGTGGCCTTAAGATTAGCTCAAGAACAGTGCGTAGCGAGCTTCGTGGAATGGGTTTCCATGGTCGAGCAGCTGCTTTTGAGCCATACATCACCAAGTGCAATGCAAAGCGTTGGATGCAGTGGTGTAAAGCACGCCGTCATTGTTCTCTGGAGCAGTGGATGACGAGTGGACGATGGACGAGTCTGGGTTAAGCAGTTGCCAGGAGAACTTGTCTGACTGCATGTGCCAAGTGTAAAGTTTGGTGGACAGGGGATTATGGTGTGGGGTTGTTTTTCTGGAGCTGGGCTTTGCCCCTTAGTTCTAGTGAAAGGAACTCTGAATGCTTCAGCATACCAAGAGATTTTGGACAATTCCATGCTCCCAACTTTGTGGGAACAGATTGGAGATGGCCCCTTCCTCTTCAACATGACTGTGCACCAGTGCACAAAGCAAGATCCATAAAGACAAGGATGAGAGAGTTTGGTGTGGATGAACTTGATTGGCCTGCATAGAGTCCTGACCTCAACCCACTAGAACTCCTTCGGGATGAATTGGAGCGGAGACTGAGAGCCAGGCCTTCTCGTCCAACATCAGTGTGTGACCTCACAAATGCTCTTCTGGAAGAGTGGTCAAAAAGTCCCATAAACGCACTACTAAACCTTGTGGACAACCTTTCCAGCTGAGTTGAAGCTGTTATAGCTGCAAAGGGTGGACCGGTGTTATATTAAACACTATGGATTAAGAATGGGATGTCACTTAAGTTCAAATGTGAGTCAAGACAGGTGAGTGAATACTTTTGGCAATATGTTACCCTGCTTATATTATAAATGGATATTTTTGTTGAACAGTAAAAGCACCTATAATTGTAAGATATAAGTTTAATGTTATACCATGGAACATTCAAGGCAAAGCAATATCATCTCCATGGAGACAAAAAAGCGCAGTGCTTTTAAATGGCCAACAGGTGTTGAATGCCTTGTATTCATTTTTCTAGGCAGTATTCTACAGTAAAATCAGTTTTATACCATAGAGTATATTTTGTTATTATATTATTATTATTGCATTACAGAATTAAAACAGAATTCTAAAGACAAAATATTTGTGTTTAGTGCCAGGATAAGATATAAAGGGTATGGGTGTAGTTGGTCCTTGTTTACTCAACATGGACCAGATAAAAAGAAAGGTTGTGTTCCTACCATACAATAAGTGGAAAATTCTTACTTCATAGGTGAGATGTATGCAGTAAGAATTATAGGGCTGAGCCATGTGACAGAACATGTATTTTCTAATTAAAAACAGTATAGCCTTAAAAGTGCATTGAGTAACTTTTCTGATGAAGGGTGTGTCACCTGATTATTTCTACGGATAAGTCATTGCTCTGCCTGGAATGTTCCACAGACATTAAACAGATCTACCTTACATTTATTAAATTACATGTGGTTTTATAGCTCAAAAATACCTAGAAAAACAGGCATTCTTACTATGAGCAAGGTTGCCTCTCCACAAACCTGACCTGTAACTTGAAGATAGAAAGTTTAATACCATGCCAAGAAACATTCCAGACAAAGCAATGACATATGCATGGAGAAAAGCATTTGACAGACCTTCCACCAGAAAAGTTACACAATGCACCTTTAAGAAGTAAAAAGAACAATAGAACTGCTCAAAATGACATGATTTTACTGACAGAGAATTAGCTGTAGAACTCTTGATTAAATGACCCAACCCTATCCTTGACAATTAGAATCATCTACCATCTACAGTACTACCAGCGTAAAAGAACAGCTAGAAGAACGTCATCTCGTTGCCATGACATCTTCCATTACCACTCAATGGCTTTTTGACCACTTAAGATGACCAGTCTTGTTTCACCGTGTCTTCTAACTGTGAGTACATCTCTGTAGTTGAAACTGTGAACATAGCATAGCCCTGTCCTGTCCAGTATTACACACACAAATAGTGGAGCTTATTCAGCTGTGGGGGAACCAGCCTCCAGGCCCTTTTGTGTGAGCGCAATGAGATCATTATAGTGTACGCCATGGGGGATGGAGTGCAGGGATTGTGCTACTTAAACAGATAAATCTCCTCACATCATCCCTCTTAATCACCTTTGCTTGGCTAAAATTAAATTTGGCAGAAAGGGAAGCCGTCTTCAAAAGTGTTGCTATGGCCAGGCTGGTGTACATGCATTCGTTTGGGCACAGTTGAACCACTAAGACCTCCCCTCTTCCCATTTGTGACCACTCATGCTCCTCAGGCTAGCATTCAACCCTATTCAGCAAGACATTCCAGAAAGTTGGCCCATAGAGACTGGTCGAGGGTCCAGACTTCCGTTGTACCACTGATTAGAGTTTAGTGTCTTATCTCACACCAAACACCTGTTGCTTGGCGGCGTAGCGTTCCAGGAAAAAAACCAAAAGGTTAATATATTCCTATTTTAATTGTATTGCCAAAACAAGCAGGGCATTGTCTGAAAGGGTAGTGATACACCTTCCAAATCTATGACTGCTTAAGATCTGTTTCAAACACCTGTGTAGTGTTAACAAACACCCAGGTCTAGTTGGCACTCATTTATGTGACTCTGGTGGTGTTACATGATAAAATGATAAAGTCTAAATGTCCCGAAATTGCATTAACATAAATTAAACAAAGAACTAGACCTTTCCTGAACCTTATTTTAATAAAGTTTAACCTATTACAAATAATTAAAAAGAAAGATTATGTACATTTTTTTGCAACTCCCTTTGTGTAAACCAAGATTTTACCAACTGATACAAGTACCAGGCTTTAATTTACGCTTCTAAATTTAAGCTATTTTTGTGCATAAATGTTTTGAAGTAATTTTAGTAAAGTAATTTAAACTCCATTTATGAGCTAAATTAATGGACTATGTTTTTATTTGTTATAATTTAACTTCCTGGCTGTAAATTGTGATATCACACTAGCAAAACTCCTCAAATGTATATAGAAATTGTAATCTGACAAATACAGATACATGAAAACACCTTTATTTTGTCAAAATTATGTTTTAAAGTATCTGAAAAAATGTGTCTCTTATTGTTTGAACTCTCTACTCTCTTCTAATTTTCAACAGATTTTTCACGTTTCAACGTTTCTTCGCAAATTGCTTCATGATTGGTGTAAAACTATACACCAACACCAAATTTAACCCAAAACTAGAAAACATGTATTGTATATTTTCTGTCCTGCGGCTCTAACTGACACAATGTTTAGCCCTCAGGGGTATAGAACAGGTTTTCTCGTGGACAGGGAGGGGCTGAGGCTATGAGGCGGTCCGTCTCAGGTTACAAGGCTTCATACGGTGGAAATTTAATGGGTCACTTTGTCTGCTGGGTTACAGTTTGACCTCATCAGGGTCTGGGACATGTTTTAATGCTGCACCACGTGTAAGTTATTCCTTACTTCTCTTGACAAGCTTTTAGCCTCATGCACTGTCATCACCCACACCATTTACAGCTGCCATGCTTTACTTGTTTAACAGACATAAAATAAGCAATAAAATTTAAAGGAAAAGTAACTTTTTTTTTTACAATTTGAGCCCTATTTCGGTAATAAAACAAGTTGTTTTACTCACCCATATCACTTTGGTGTCATGTTTAAGATTAGCGTTTGGCTAACGCCGTTAGCCTAGCGCAACTTATAGCCATAGCTCGGGGCATTCCCCGAGCATGTAATATGCCCCGTGCGGGCTCCAAATAACACAAACTTTAGCACTTTTGAAATCATAGAAGCTCGATGTCTTTAGTCTACGATTTCGTTTGAATCAAAAGTGGCCTGTAATCCGAGATTTATCCATAGTTTACAGCTATGCGTTCCATGTTTTGGTCCCGGGAGCTGAGAGCACACTCCGCGCATGCGCACTGGCGTCCTCATCTACTCGAAACTATGGCTAAATCTCGGATTACAGGCCACTTTTGACCAAACGAAATTGTAGACTAAAGACATCGAGCTTCTTTGATTTGAAAAGTGCTAAAGTTTGTGTTATTTGGAGCCCGCACGGGGCATATTACATGCTCGGGGAATGCCCCGAGCTATGGCTATAAGTCGCGGTAGGCTAACGGCGTTAGCCTAACGCTAATCTAAAACATCTCCGGAAATGCTCCATATGACACCAAAGTGATATGGGTGACTAAAACAACTTGTTTTATTACCGAAATAAGGCTCAAATTGTAAAAAACGTTACTTTTCCTTTAACCAGAAGAACATTTGCCATTGTTGAATTTGTTTCTTTGTCTGTCCTCTGTCAGTGTCTCAACATTTATAATGGTTAAAAAGGCATTCTGTAACTTTTTGGTTGAGGGTCCATCACCTGCTTGTTTCTATGTTTCTATGTCATTGCTGTGCCTGGAATGTTCTACAGTATAACATTAAACAGCTTTACTTAACATTTATTCAATTACTGGTGGTTTTATAGCTCAAAAATACCTAGAAAAACAGGCATTCTGACTGTGAGCGGGTTTGAGCTAAAAACGGAGCACTAATGCACATGAGCCTGTATACTTTACTCACAGATATAAAGCAGTTTGTTAAACATGCTTTAGTTTACTGTCCCGTTAATGTATAGCAAAAAGGTACATTTGTTTTGTCACACAGTGCATGCCTGCGTCACTAAACTCCAAAGGCCCAGATCAGATTTCACTGGCTAGAGTAACACTGCACACTTCCAGCTCAGCACATGACATTGTTGGGGCTCCGTTGCTATAGCAGCGTGCAGTGTTTCTGTCACAAAAAGATAGATTTGTGTGGAGGCGAAAAGGACAAGCCACAAAAGCGTTTCAGGACTATTGGTGTGCAGGTGGTGTCAATATGTGCTTAGGCCTTGGTTGAAATTATAACTGCATAATACATTACTCCTTGATTGTTTTCTTTGTCAGTTCATATTTGCTGTGGCCAGTTTCTTAATATTAGGTACATTTGTTGATCTTTGTAAGGGCAGTTGATCTATTTCTATTTCATACTAGGAATGCAAATAATCGATTAATTCATTAAAGATCCCATGACATGGTACTTCTTGATGCTTTTATATGGCTCCTTAATGGTTCCCTAATACTGTAATTGAATCCTTCTTCAAAATCAACACTTAGTGCATGAGAAAGAGAGATAAGATGAGAAAGAGTCATAAATGTCACTCTGGAACACTCCATTATGGGCGTTGTTGCTTTAATGCAAATGAGGAGGACAGAGATGGCCTATAGTAGGGGGTGGAGGCGTGGCCAAGCTCTCCGCTCCGTGACCCACTTCCGTGTTTTTGCACGGGGGGAGAGATGAGAAGCCTTCCATTGAAAAATAAACGCATTTCCACAGAAAATAAAATTAAACCACTGCTGTTTCAGATATCCACACTCTCAGATAAAGGACTTCCGAGCCTAGAAACACTCGCAAGTTCCTCCAGGCAAATTAAAAAAACGTATTTCGCATTGCGTAGCTCCTCCGCAGTCCAAACTCTCTGGGCGTGATTTACAGAGACGCTGAGTACAGACAGACGGGGGTGGAACTGCATTTGCATTTCTTTTTTCGATCTGACGTCAATAAAGTGCCTTGTTCAAAATCGCCCGTTTGAGCTCTGATTTTTTTCTAACGCAGAAAAGGATCGCAAATGCTCAGTTTAGACATTTCGCAACTTTTAACCATGGGGGGGGGGGGGCTAAACAGGGTAGGGGAGCTCACATTAACGTTCAAAAACCTCAGAAAGTGAAAATTTCATGCCATGGGACCTTTAATTGATAGTTGATTGACCTTATCGATCGATTAACGATTAACTGATAAGCGGCGTTTTTCACCTGAATTTTAGTGTTTCAATAGGGTCTTTAAGAATATAAGCTATAGTATACATAACACTGAGTCAAAAATATATCATAGTATTATTATATTGTATATTCCTCAATTAATTATTCCTTGGTAAAAAGCCCGCAAATGTATTGATGCTGAAAAACAAAATACATTCTTTATTGAAAATAAATTGAGGACGTTTTTTGTAAAACCTCCGTGATATGAAATGATTTAAAAAATGAATTGATCGGGAAAAACATTTCAGTCACACACATGCACAGTCGCACACACCGGCACACGGGCCAGACAGCGGGCTGCTTCCACTGCGCTTTCACGTGGAGCCTGTTGCGCAGCCCGGAGCCGCGCACATGTTCACGCAGACAGCGGGACGCGGAGCGAACACAGCCGCAAAAATTGGGTCCGCAGGAGAACATTTTGCACTGCTTCTAGTTCCGGCCGCGGATGTAACGCTATGGTCCTTCTCGCGAGTGGGTTTGCATCTCGTGTTCACATTCCAGAGTAGCGCCCTCTCCTCTAGCGATTAGTTACAATTAATGCATTTTAATCGACCAACGTCTTGATCGACAATTAATCGTTAGTCGATTAATTGTTGACATCCCTATTTCATACTTAATATATTTGATGAACTTAAAGAATTAAAACAGTTGATGATTGATATTTTACAATATTTATTACATATCGGTTATTTTCACACTGACAATGTTGTTCCTTCTCACATTTTTAGTATATTAGGCCTATTGTCAACTTGCTGTTATATGCAAGATTTTATTTTGAGGACTGTTTCCCATTCAATCACTGTGGCAACAATGCTAATTTGTCGTCATACTGAATCCGATGTAAAGCACCAATAAGCAGGCTAACCGTAATTCCTGTCCCGTTCACGGTGGAGCTCTCGTGCCATTTCTGAGGAGCGCATGTGTTTACTGTTGGCCACATAGTTTAATCACAGACCCAGTGAGAGATTCCAAAATATCACACACTTAATATCAGTCACAGCCTTTCTTTGGTAGCACGACAGTTCTAAGTTTGATCTTTGTAACAGAGACCAAAGAGCCACGACTTCTGACTATGACTTAAGACTTTCCCCACAATCAAAATTCTTTCGTCACAGCCAAAATTGTGCAGTGGGCACCCGGTTTAACAGGAAAAGGCTGTGCGACTGTGACTAATTTATAAAGCTGATATGACAAAAATATGACTTCAGTTTGTCGTTTCTCGTCGTGCTTTGTCATAAAGTCTATTTCTCTGCATTAGTTTTTGAGTTTAAAAAGTACAAGAGACACCAGGTTGGTTGGTATACTGTAGTTGTGTTTGTATACTGTACTTATAGTTGTGTTTCAATGATAACAGAAAGTGTGTGACCCTAATATGAATGCAGGTTACCTATTTACCGCTTCATTGCAGAGGTTAGGGAGTTTAAACTGTGCGTGACGATGTTTTTTTTTTTTTTTTAATGAATAACAAATGGAAAATGTGTTAGTGGAATTTGAAAACTGCCTTTGGTTTTCATTGAATAGAGCGTTTTCATTATACTGGAGGATTCTTCCACGCATGGGTCCAAATGGAAGAAGACAAAAATAATAACTTTGTGTAGCCTATAGATGTATGGAAGTCATAAAGTAAATGAATGTGTTATGTAACGTGTGGTGCTTTTATTTGGCAACCTTTTAACCACAGATTTTCCTCATGACGACATGGTTTAAACAGGAGAGATTCTTATGGAGAAAACCTGTCAGAAGCAGGTGCTATGGATTGAGATATTTCTGACATATACAGCTCTGGAAAAAAATAAGAGAAAAAGTGCAAACGTTTTTTCAGTTTTTCTGATTTTACTATTTATAGGTATGTGTTTGGGCAAAAGGAACATTTTTGTTTGAGTCTATAAACTACTGACAACATTTCCCCCAAATTCCAAATAAAAAATATTATCGTTTAGAGCATTTATTTGCAGAAAATGACAAATGGTCAAAATAACAAAAAAGATACATGTTTTCAGACCTCAATCAGTTCAAAGAAACAAGATCAATTTCATTTTAAAACAACATAATACAAATGTTTACACTTAAGAAGAGTTCAGAAATCAATATTTGGTGCAATAAGCCTTATTTTTAATCACAGCTTTCATGCGTCTTGGCATGCTCTCCACAAGTCTTTCACATTGTTCTTGGGTGACTTTATTCCACTCCTGGTGCAAGACCTGAAGTAGCTCAGCTTTGTGTATGTGTTGGAATTCAACAGATACTGGAATTATGTTGATTTCAGAAAAAATGGTGTGGTCTTTTTTTTTTTTTCCCAGAGCTACAGGATAAATGTCAAAATTTTTGTTTTGTACACCCACATGCAATACCTCCCAGTCCTCAAAGTATTAAACTTTTAAAATAAAAGTTTAATACTTACAATATTAATTGACTAAAGTATTGTATTTTATTTACACACACACACACACACACACACACACACACATATATATATATATATATATATATATATATATATATATATATATATATCTCTTTTGTTTTTAAATTTAAATTCTACACTAGACACATTTAACGTTTTCATTTAACGTTTGTTTTATCACAACCAACACAAGAATATGGTCTAAATCAGGTCTAAACCAAGTCTAAACCAAGTCTAAACCAGGTCCAAACCAAATTCCGCTTCGCAGGAGTCCATGGAACTCCTTGAGGAAACTTGAGCACCATCACTGGCCCCAGCACCACATCTTGAGAACCACTCGTATAATGCTGCCTCTATTTACAGTCTTGGAATCCCCGTCCTTCTCGGTGGGAACACATTTTAACAGTCCATGTTTTTCTAAAGCAGAAGTATTCGGAAAGAAGCGTTTTGCACTTCAATGGTGTTTCTAACCAGTGAGGCGTAGCCATGGATACACAAGAGTAAATCTCTCTTAACACAACGTCTGTATTTTTCTGCCTTCGCTGCTGCTTCAAATCATCATGAAATTAAATGCTAGAGCCAGTCAGAGCTTGCATTCTGTTGTAGGAGAGGTTTCATTGTGAACAGACAAAACGACATCTGGGAACGTTTGGACCAATTATGTTTTCTCGCTCTCACAAACAAATATTGGATCTGAATTGTATTTCTCAAAAAGGCAATGCGTTCTTAGAGTGAAGCGCTGGTATCTGACTCTGCTTTCATGTATAACTGTGGCATTTTATACAGTCATGTTCCTCTTAGATAGTTGTTCTCAAGGCACTAAAGGTTTATAAGCAGTCGTGGATGATATTGAGTTTTGTTAAGTATAAATATAGATACAGACGCAAAAGGTTACTCAAGTATAAGTATCACATGAAAAAAATCAGTATTAAACTATCCATTTAAAAATGTGCTTTTAAAGTAAAGTATTTCACACAGATTTTGTTAAAGTGTTGTTCATTTGTTAGTGTTAAATGTTGATTTAAAATGATAGTTTTTAGTCAGTGTCAGTACAAATCAGTTTCTTAATTTTTTGTATGAATTTTGTTTTTTTTATTTTTGTTTGCTGAAAGCTGAAGCTTGAACTCAAAACCTTTAGTCAGGACGTTAACACAAGCATTGTAAAAATAACCCCTAAAATCATATGAAACATTTCAGTCCATGTTCATAAATGTAAGTAAAAGTGCCCAATTTCAATTTTACTTAAAGGTCCCATGGCATGAAATTTTCACTTTCTGAGGTTTTTGAACGTTAATGAGCTCCCCTAACCTGTTTAAAAAGTACAGATACCTTTTTCTTGAGCACAGTACTACTACTTGTACTTCTTTACCTTCCACCATTGGATATAAGCAATGTAACGGAATGTTCTCAAAATATTGAAAAGCACTGTTGCATTCCTGTTTTGTTTTTTTAAATCATTGCGAGATAGAGTAGAGATAGTTAACTAGCGAACTCCAGCCATAAGAGGTCAGCAGCAATTTGGCGACAATTGTTGGTTTTCACAAGGTGCTTATTATGTGCAAAAGCCACATTTGAAACGTGTATCATTTTGAGACACAGGTTAAGACACTAACCTCAGAGTGAAGAAAAGCGAACGAGCGGGTCTTTGGTGCAACTTTATTTGACAATATGCAAGAAATTGATTCCAAACAATTACAGTATAACATAAAATTTCGACAAAATCCATCTGCATTTAATAGGATCTCATGACTTAAACTTTTTAAACATTGGTCTGAATAAAATCTGACATGTCCAGAAAAGCACCGCCAGTCAAAGTACGTTATTATAATGCAATTTTCCCATTACCTCCTCATACACTTGGAACACAAATGTGTTGAAATGTACAAGTCCAGTGGTCAGTATTTCTTTGCGTCATGAATCCCATAGTCGGCTGCTGAGTGCGGGGTTCAAAGTCTTTCTGTTTCCCCTTTTGCCGAGACTGAGTCATCCACCACTGGAAAAAGTGAACTTCCCGTGCAGATCCGGACAGCTCACGAAGAGGATGTAGCATTGATGCAACCTACTAATATTCTAAGAACTTCCAGGACACTTTGTTTTATCTTTTGACTTGAGCAAAGATTTAAAGCAGTAATAACTTTCTACACCAGTTTTATTTTGTTGTTAGCTGTTGGAAAATGGTTGCTTAGCTTCAGATATCTTAACTCATCTACTCTTACTTCTAATAGCCCTAGTTAGAATGATGAGTCAGCATCCTGTCCTATCCTGAGTTTGGTTTTAGTATTTATTTTTAAAAAAATCTTTTGGTTTTGTTATTTATTTGGATCGCCATGGCAATTCGTTTTTTCATGATGAATTAATAACCCTTGCAATCTCCCGCTTTCTAATATGCATTTATCATTAAAGACAGACCGTATCTCCTTTCCATGTTAGAATGATAGAATGTTACTTCATCAAAAACATACAAATCAGAAAATAGTGGGTCCTTTAAACATTCTCTGATATGTTGTTTCTGCTGACCACCTGACTAAAGGAAAGACATTTTTATTTGATTTTAGTGTGAAAGGGCAGCTCTGTTATGGAGTTGCTGTGAAATAGGGTTGTAGATCAGTGTTATGCTCACATATTAGGAGAGATTATCATGAAGTAAACTATATTGCTGGATCTCCAATTCTTATTGTTCTTATTTTTTTATATTGTTGAATAAATAGTATTGATCAAGTTCTTTTCAACTTTGAAGCAGGTCAATAGAGTTACCACAGACAGGAGCAGTAGTTTTAAAGGTGCACTGTGTAACTTGTCTGTGGGAGGATCTGTCATCTGCTTGTTTCCATGGAGATGTGCCTAGAATTTTCCTCTATTATGACCATAAACCTTTTGAATCGCCATGGAGACATACGAGTTAAATTATAGGTTAAATTTGTGGAGAGGCGTCCCCACTCACAGTAAGAATGGATGTTTTTAAGATATTTTTGAGACGGATTAGTTGAATACCATGCTGTGGAAAAGTAAACCAAAGTATTTGGTTGTGCGTCTCCTCCAGAAAAGTTACACAGTGCACCTTTAAGGGTAACTTTATCAGCTTAATTAAAGATGATTTGGAAGTTGTTTTGTTTGATTCATCTCCTCTCAGTTACATAATAACCATAGTTCTTTCTTTTTTTTAACACTTTATGCACTATTTGGTGCAACTGTAAAACTGATACAAAAACTGCACCAGCCTCACAAATGTTTTTATTATGAATCTTTCCTGTAGGTTTCTCCGTCATTGTCCATATTTTGCATTATTCGAGCTCCATTAGCCTCCACACCTCATGTTTTATAGACAGCAAAGACTTGATTTACACTCTCAGTGGTATTTCCTAACATTCCTGTCAGCTCTTCTTTCTTTTTCTCTCTCTTTTTAACTCTTCATCTCTCATTCTCTCTCTCTCTCATTCTCTCTCTCTCTCTCTCTATCTCTTTCTCTGTCTCTTTTTCTCTGTTTCTCACTCTTGTATGTCTCTCATTCTGTTTTTGCGGGGGGGTAAAAACAGAATGAGAGACATGCTTTCCCTCCATTTTTGTCTGTCTCTCTCTGTGTGTGTCTCTCTCTCCTTCTCCCTCTGTTTCTATCTCTTCCTCTTTCTGTTCTCTCCCTCTCTTTCCATCTCTCTAGCCTTGTCTGTTTCTCATTCTCTCTCTGTCTGTCTGTCTCTTTCTCTCTGTTTCTCTCTCTGTGTCTCTCTTTCTCTGTTTCTGCCCCCCCCTTTGTTTCTCTCTTCCTCCATTTCTCTCTCTCTCTCTCTCTCTCTCTCTCTCATTCTCCCTCTGTTTCTATCTCTTTCTTTCTCTCCCTCTCTTTCTGTCTTTCTCTTTGCCTGTCTCTTTCTCTCTGTCAGTCTCTTATTCTCTCTGTCTGTCTCTCTGTCTGTCTCTTTCTCTCTGTTTCTCTCTCTCACTCTATCTGTCTCTTTCTCTGTTTCTGCCCCCCTCTTTGTTTCTCTCTTCCTCCATTTCTCTCTCTCTCTCTGTCTCTCTCCTTCCCTCTCTGTTTCTATCTCTCGCTCTTTCTCTCCCTCGCCTTTCTGTCTCTCTAGCCTTGTGTGTCTCTTATTCTCTCTCTCTGTCTATCTCTCTTTCTCTGTCTCTCTCTCCCTCTCTCCTTCTGCCTCTGTTTCTGCCTCTTTCTCTCATTCTCTTCCTCTCTCTCTCAGCTTTATCTCCACATGTTTTGAGTTGCAAAGTGATCTACAGTGACAGTGTATTTGTTCATGTCAAGATCCAGTCTCACCATCACTCCCTGCGTTTGTTGGCTTCTTTGTGGGGCAGCAGTCTTGTTAAAGGATCCTTTTAGGGCCCAGGCTTCAGTGTTATTTAGCATTCAGTCTGCAAGCCCAGTCCATCCCACTATCCAGGAGACGATGCCGCGGCTTTGGTCTTCTCAACATGCAGTTTAATAAGGTCTATGGAAAAAAGTACTAACCAAATTCTTTTTAAATGAGATCATAGGACTGAAAGAATGTTTATAAAGTAGTTTGAAATTATTATGTTTGATACAAAACATTTTTCATGACGTCTACAAGTCTCTATCTTTCAGAAGATTTAACCTAAACATAACATAATTCAGATTCAGTGCAAATTAAAAAAAAAAAAGATTTTAGATTTAAATTGAAATGAAATAAAAAGTGGCTATTTTTATATAATCATACAACTATACAAATCTTTTTTTTTTTCCACAATTTTCATAGTTTTGCTGTGAAGAAGAATGTTATGCAAGTATACTTAGAAGGGATGCATTTTTCTACGTTTCTATGTTAAAACATTGTTCCCTCATCAAAAACATGCTGGAAGAGGTTTTAGATGTTTGAGTATTTTAGATGTTTGAGTATTTTAGCGATCTCTCCCGGGTCCTACTCAAACTGTCCTTATGGTTAGCCTTAATATTCTGTACAATGCTCAGCCCACAAGCCTACATCATCCGTGCTCCCACACAAAACACTCAAATATGATACAAACTGTACAGGGCAGTTTGACAAGCTTGATGTGATGTGCAGTAGTTTCATTAGCGGGATGCATACTGATTGTGTTGTGATAGGGCTCGGAAGGGAGGGAAGATTCAGAGTCAGACTTATAAAACATGTTAATGTATTGTTTTTGAGAAATATAGCATTGTTAAAACAATAAAAGTTAACATGGTGATCTAAATGTTATGTGTTAACAATTCCTGCCCCATAGAAGTTGTGAGTGTAGTGTGCTGACTCGCTAACCTTGAGCCTCGAAGTTCCTTCGTACACGACACGTAGTAAAAAATAAAGAATCTTGAATCCAAGGTTTGTCTTTTCTACCTTTAGTAAAGTGAAGGTCATACAGAACAAAAAACAAAAGATTAATTCCTAGAACTTGTAACTTCCAACGTGACGTCCCTAAGTCATGTCCCTACGTGACGGTCAAAAGACTGTGTAGCTTCTGTGGCTCGAGGCTTCTGCTCTCTGGTTCGGTATTGGCTTGTACACCTTAAATTTGCTCAGAAGTTCTGAAACCGAATCAAAGATCAAACAACAAGATCAAAGATCAAAGTAAAACATATCAATGTAAATATGAACTAATTATACAAATATACATTTAATCTAACAGGTTTAATGTCATACTGTGGAACATTCCACGCAGAGCAATTACATCAACAATTACGTGACGGACCCCTAAACAAAAAGTTATATAGTGCACCTTTAAAGCCTTTTGATCAATTCTTTAATCACAATTCATTTCTCTTGTCAGGATCTCCAGCCATGATTGAGGACAAGGGCCACCGCGTCACAGACTACTTTGTGGTGGCCGGACTCACGGACAAGTCCACTCCTTTAGAGCAAGATCTGTCTGAGGCCAAGTCTACGGGGCCCAAAGCTCCCATCACCGACCTCGCTGTGATCAACCGCTCTGCAGGTAAGAGCAACCAGTAAACCACGAAAGTCACGATAATTACTATATCGACTTAGAGTGATAGTTGACAGAATTCAATTTTTCTTCTTCTACTTTGGATCCTACCTGGAAAAGATAAATTAACAAATGTTGAATCTGATCATTTTCATCAATAACTAGATCCAAGAACTCACTGTATTACAACAGGAACCTTCATTTTAACAATATTAATTTTAGCTGTTCCCATTTGTATTAAATATTATTGGCCTATAGAATAATGTGATTTCATCTGTAACCAAGCTATTGACTTATTGTTCAGTATATGAAAGCTGGAACAATATTTGTTTGGGGTAAATATTCAGTGTGTATACATTTTCTTTGCTGTGCAGGGAAAATTGGCTATATGATGATGTAAGCTGTGAAAGGTTGCTTTAATGGTAAATGGTCACATCTTTTTTCCACCTTCAAGGCACTCTTCAACAAGGAACCACTCACCCATTCACACACACATTCATAAACCAGTGTACGCAGAGACATTGTACTGAAGTGTTTCATTTCTATTTATTTATTGCAGCTTTTTAACAAGATTGTAGATTTAGACTAGTTTTCTGTGGTTTAAACCTGCTCTTGGCTTATTGTGTCAATGGCATAAATTCGTTTCAATATTATCATTTATCGTCTATATTTAGACTTAAACAGTATATTGCACGTCAAATTTGTTATTTTGACAGGCTGAGTAACCAGATAAAACCAAAAATTGAAATTTAACTGTGTGAGTATGATTGCTTGATCAAGTGGAAAAAAATCATAAATAATTTATTATTTTATTATTATTATGGTCAAATAAATGTCAGTTATTCATGTTAAAAATTAATCTATAGAGGAAAATACGCTTCTTCTTGATTAATCATGTTTTGTGATTCATCTTTTAAATGCCACTGGCTGTGTTTACATGCATATCAGAATCTGGTTATGAATTCAGTTCCGGGGTTATCAGATGAATTGAAATGTCATGTCATGACATGGAAAAACAAAACAAAAAAATGGGCAAACTAATTAAATTGATGTCATAATTGGGTTATCTTTTTCTAATATCTAGCTCCTCTAGTCATCAGATTTTTACTGGCCATGTAAATGTAGCCAGTGTATTTAGATGAGTAGTTTTGTTTCAGGTTTTGAGGGACATAACACGTTCTCATACATACTAAAGCATTTTAAAGGGCCCATATTATTTTCTGGTGTGTTATGTTTTCTCATCAAAAGCACCTTTTTTTGTTTTTGTTTTTTTCATTCACACATTTAACACGCAAATCCTGCATATTTAGGCAGTATTCTTCTCTCAAAATAAAAATACTCTATTCCACTGTGGTAATGTGGTAATACAGAACGTGCTCCATACACCTTCACAAGAATCATTTGGATAATTTCATCCCTGGAAATGCTCATCTCTACTGAACAAAAGATAAGAGGTAGCCATTAACAATAATAAAGGGTTATAATAGAGCATGTGTAAATGAAATAAAACACAACTCCAGGTATGTTTGTGATGAGGTAACAACCTTATAACATGCCTTAAAACTCAATTCAATCGTTTTTTTCATAAAACGTTTAAATAGGCTTGCATATTTGATAACATTTTTTTCACACACTATTTGTGTCATGGTTATTATTTAATAAACTACACAGCCATCATTGTGACCTCCCTTTCCCACAGGAGAGACAGTCCCTGAGGGCTTCACGTGTATTGACACCACATACAGCGGTCAGCCAGCTAACCTGAACCATGGCAGCCTCAAGAGCCCTGAACTGTTCCTCTGCTACAGAAGGGGACGAGGAAAACCTCCACTCATCGATATCGGGTGAGTCTTATCTCATGGTACATTAGAATATTCAATCTTGCTTGTGCCAAAATGATCCAGTTAAAGGAAAAGTAACGTTTTTTACAATTTGAGCCTTATTTCGGTAATAAAACAAGTTGTTTTACTCACCCATAACACTTTGGTGTCATATGGAGCATTTCCGGAGATGTTTTAGATTAGCGTTAGGCTAACGCCGTTAGCCTAGCGCGACTTATAGCCATAGCTCGGGGCATTCCCCGAGCATGTAATATGCCCCGTGCAGACTCCAAATAACAAACTTTAGCACTTTTCAAATCATAGAAGCTCGATGTCTTACTCTACGATTTCGTTTGAATCAAAAGTGGCCTGTAATCCGAGATTTATCCATAGTTTACAGCTTTGCGTTCCATGTTTGAGTCCCGGGAGCCGAGAGCATACTCTGCGCATGCGCTCTGGCGTCCTCATCTACTCGAAACTATGGTTAAATCTCGGATTACAGGCCACTTTTGACCAAACGAAATCGTAGACTAAAGACATCGAGCTTCTATGATTTGAAAAGTGCTAAAGTTTGTGTTATTTGGAGCCCGCACGGGGCATATTACATGCTCGGGGAATGCCCCGAGCTATGGCTATAAGTCGCGCTAGGATAACGGCGTTAGCCTAGCGCTAATCTAAAACATCTCCGGAAATGCTCCATATGACACCAAAGTGCTATGGGTGAGTAAAACAACTTGTTTTATTACCAAAATAAGGCTGAAATTGTAAAAAAACGTTACTTTTCCTTTAAAGGTGCACCATGTACCTATTCATCTCCATGGAAACACCTGCTTGTGTTCACGGAGATGTAATTGCTTTGCCTGGAATGTTCCACAGTATAGTATCAAACATGTCTTTCTTTGATTTATTCAATTACAGGTTTTTATTGCTCAAAAATACCTTGAAACACTTACACTTGAAACTTGATACAGGCCTAGTTATATAGTTAAATGCCATTATGCTTTACAGCAGGGTATATAATTAGATTTTTACTGTTAAGTTTGAAGACAAAGATGGAGTGAGTCGACATTTAAGCAAGATTAAAGATCACAACCATTGAAAAGATTAAACCTGACTAAATCAAATTATATTCTCCAGATACTGTTTTATATTGATCTTTTTGGGCATCCATGTCATTTAAAAAGATTATTGTTAATGCATGATATAGCTTTTGGCAAGTAAACTACTATACATTCTTCAAATCCATTCTTGCAATACTTACAATTCCTTCTGATCTTATGCAAACCACTATGCAAACATGTAATTTCCGACTTTTAAACAAAGTAAAATATGCTGGCACGCTGAACGCACTAAAAAGCTGCTCACGTGTCTGCTTGCAAAAGTTGTAACATTATAGATTATTGTACTTGTATCATTTAAGGGGCCATGTTATGGTGTTTTCTGATCTGTTACAATGCTGTTACCTCCTCAAAAACATACCCAGAGTTGTGTTTCATTTCATTCACACATGTTTAATACACAATTTCTGCATATTTTGGCATATTTGAGTTCTTTTCTCAGATGAAAAACTCTCTTTCACCTTGCAATGTTATGCGGTAATACAGGAATTACTCCACTATGTTTTAAACTCCATACTCCTTCACATTTGGATGATTTCAGCCCTGAAATTGCCAATCTCTACTGAACTAAATGTCAAAGTTAACTTGAAAACTATTGCTTAATGACACAAGATAGAGCAGAGCATTTTGAGCTTGGTTGATGTAGACAGACTAATGCACCAAGATTAAACGTGCGTGAATGAAATAAAATACAACTTCAGGTATGTTTTTGAGGAGGTAACAGCATTATAACATGGCTAAAAGCTCACAAGGGTTAATTTTATGTAATACAGGACCTTTTTAAAGACACGCTATGCAAGTTATCCGGTGGAGGGTCTGGTCCTCTACCTGCTTGTCTCGATGAAGATGTTATTGCTTAATCTGAAATGCTCCACAATATGGCTTTAAACTTGCATTTACAAGATGTTTCATTGCTCAAAAATATCACGCATTCTTGCTTGCAGTTGTTTATGTTTTGAGTTATTTGTAGTGATTTTAATATAAAGTGTATAAAATGTAAAGCACTTTGAATTGTTTTGTGTACAAATTGTGGCCTTGTGGCACCACCTGCTCTACCCTATAAAGATATGTATGTTTAATGCCATATTGAGAAACATTCCAGACAAAACAATGAAATCTCCATCAAGACGAGCAGGTGACTTCTCCATTAAAAAAGTTACATAGTGAGTTTGAACTTGTTTATTCATTAACTCATTGATTTGCCCCGCCCCGTTTGACTTTTGACCAATCAGACGTGTTTTTCTTGCTTCGTCTTATCATCTGCCAGTTTAAACAGGAAAATCTCACAGTGCAATATGATTCACCTGAGGCTACCACTCCTACCACTGCTCCTAATACAGTTTAACCTGTTTCATGCGTCCCAGGATGTGAATTTCGTCTAATTCTTGTAATAATACATTCATATAAAAAAGTCAACATGTGTAGTTTTGTCTTGTACATTTATGAGGCAACTAATCATTGGTAAAGCAAAAATAAATAGGCCACCGACAGTGCTGGGACGAAACTGAATACATGTACTGAAAATACTTTCTTCTGTTTTCTTTGTTTTGATTTACGTTTGAGAATAGAGTTATAGATGGGAGACAAATTATGTCTGAGCCCTCCCATTTCTGTTCAAGGAAGGGTTCTCTTTCTTGACAAAAATAGCCTCTAACATCTCCCAAACCAGTTATTTTCTCTGGCTAAGATCTGTACCTCACTGTCCTCAAAGGAGTGGCCCTTGGCTTCTAGGTGGAGATGTACGGCAGATGAAGGTCCACTCTGGCTCGCCCGTCTGTGTTGGTACATCCTCTTGTGAAGTGGCTGTTTTGTTTCTCCAATGTAGCGCTCACTGCAGTCTTCACTACACTGAATGGAGTAGACCACATTGCTTTGTTTGTGGCTCGGTGTTTTGTCCTTTGGGTGGACCAGTTTTTGTCTTAAAGGTCCCATGGCATGAAATTTTCCGGGTTCGATCTCGCCTCGCGCGTACACCCGGGGCTGCTGAGCAGTGCTGTTGGCGCCTGCGGTCGGCTGTGAGTCGAGCTTGGCGCAGCGCGGTCCGCGTGTCCGCGGTTAGCGGTTAATTACAATTAATGCATTTTGATCGACCAACGTCTTAATCGACAATTAACCGTTAATCGATTAATTGTTGACATCCCTACTTTAAACTGTTTGTGGGTTTGAAATAGACTGGGATTTCATATTGTCTGAAAATCCTTTGTAGTTTTTCAGAAACACCAACCAGGTAAGGAATAGTTACACCCTTTCTCCCGGGTTCTGATTTTCTGTTGTCTTGTTTCTTGTTCTTGTCTCTCTCGGTTTTGTTGAAAGCCCATTTAGGATATCCACAAACAGAGAGGGCTTTCTGCACATGTTGTTCTTCTTTCTCCTTTCCCTCTGTGCTTGTAGGAACCACTTGGGCCCTGTGTTGTAATGTCCGAATAACACGCAGTTTGTGCTGCAGTGGGTGGTGTGGTATTGGTCCGTGTGTGTGGGCTTCCTGAAGACCTCTACCAGGAGTCGCCGGTCTTTTACCATTACTGCGCAATCTAAAAAAGCCAATGTGTTATCCTTGGCATCTTCACGAGTGAATTTGATGTTCAGATCTACAGAATTGATATGTGCAGTAAAAGGTTCCAAATCTTGAATTTTGATTTTTGAAAAATGATCAACATAACAATACCAATGTGTGGGTGAAGTGCCTGGATATGAGGCCCAGGCACATTGAGGTCACGTTGTATGTGATGGACTCACAATAATCTTAAGGGGTGAATAATGGCACCACTTCTAAATAGGGCTGAATGATTTTAAGAAAAAATTGAATTGCGATTTCGATTTCATCCACGATTTCTTTCAAATTAAGTTTCAGTGCACATTAGAGTTGGGCGGTATCCAAATTTTGATACCGTTAAACCGTGTCCACATTTTCCCGGGGTATACGGTATTACCGTTGCTAAGGCTAAAAAAAAACACTTAGCACTACCCTGGAGTCACCTCGCCAAATGGCAGCTTGCAGCTATACCGTTCAGAAACAGAATAGCAAGCATTACATAGGCCTAATGATACTGAAAACATAACAAAACATGTACAAAATTAGTAACTTTTATTAACAAATCTTTAAAGTGCAAATACACCAGCCAACCGACGGGACGAAATAACAAATTGTCTGTGGTCTAAAGCTAACAAACCAACAGGAATATCATGTTATCATGGATTCTACCTGGACGACTGAGGGACTTTTCACGCAACAGGAATAAAAGAAAAGAAAATCTGAACATTAAATAACAAGAGATAACCGAAAATGTGCATATATAACCCTGTCCTGAGAATGCAGTGGAAAATACTGCTCGTTTGTATATTTCTAAAATCTATTAACATGAATCAAATAAATTAAACGTACAACTATACAACATCCCGGACCATTTTCGTCCGTCAGAAAAAGCTACTCCTTATTGAAAATAAAAATATTAAGCTATTGAATGCAAAACCAGCATGTTCACTTTTTCCGGCTTGAGTAGGGCACGTTGTGGATTGACAATTTTGCCCGCGGTGCTGAAGACCCGTTCTGATGGAGCTTGTGGCACAAACGCACAGGTATTTTCGGGCAACCCTCGACAACAGAAAAAAGCGCCTGACTCCATTGGATTTCCACCAATGAAGGGGGTCTTCATCTGCCAGAATAACAGCCTCGTGTGGAAGTTGCGTTTGTAATAAGAAACCCGAAAACTTCTCACATTTCAGACTCAAAAACGGAGAGTTATTATCAGAAGCAGTGACTTTATAACCAAGTGCTTAACCAAGAACTGAGCAAAACCCGCATGGCAAAGCTGTAACAACACAGTTAAGAAGGTGAATTATGCATACATTCACGAGTGCACTACACTCGCGACAATATGCAGTTGCCTCTGCTCCTCCACAGTGCCGCTGTTATCTCTCGACGGGTAGGATGTTTCACCAGAACACCGCCACCGTCTGCATGCACATTTTACACACAGCCTTGTTGACATTTCCCAGCTCTCCCTTGTCATTTGGCCGAAATCCGAAATGCTGCCAAATTGCAGACGTTGTGTTTTACTTTGGGACCAACTTAGCGCGGTCTGTCATGTTGTCTTGTTTTTCCTCCTCCTCCTTCTGAGCGGTAATGTCACGTGACGTCGCAACACGTCATCTCTCCGATAGTAATATTTGTTTTAAACTGTAATAGTATTAAATTAACAAACACAACCACACATACATAAGTGCTGGACAAACACTCTTTATTTAGGCATTAAATTAATTATAGTTAATATTATATTGGGGCAATATTTATTTATTTTTTTAATGACGGTAATGAATCTGATACCGTTGCTATTTTTAGATACCGCAGTATACCGTATTACCGCCCAACCCTAGTGCACATGAACATTTGCAAACATCACAGAAACTTACATCATACCATTCAAACACTAAATTCCACTAAACTGTAAATGTAGTCCTATTTATTAAAAAGAAACATGCTATACATAGTCTACATTGAGTGCTTGAGCAACCACAGTTATTACACCTGAAGAACTAAAAGAAAAAAAAAAAGTATTTTAAAGTGGTGCAAGGTCAGTCTTTTATGGCTCAATTGAGCTTGATTGTTGTATTTTATAACGTATAAAATACAACGAAACTTAAACTGAACCACTCTTTCGTCACCGTGTTTACATGCACCTTTTCCTTGGCGATGTCATGTGTTACGGCAGTTGTTATCTCCTGTTGTCGTTGGCTGCTTCTGTCATACGGAGTTACAAGTTGTAACTGTTTGTTTGGCCCGAGTATCACTTTTACTAGACGTTTCTCCGGACTTTCTCGCCATACACTCAATTGACGGATTACGGACATTGATTAAACGGGGGCTAACACCGGCTTCACCAGCTCGCGACTTTCCAGACCGCATGGGGCTATGCGGCGTATTTGCGTTGAGGGCTTGCTCGGAGCACAATGTATGATAATAAAGAAGACGTGATAATAAAGAAGACTTTATTTAGACAATAGAATGTTTTCACCATGAATTCATTGTACTTTATGTTACAGTATATTACCATTAGGGGTGGCACGGTTCATGAAAAACCGACGAACCATTCGGTTCGCTTGTCACGACGAACCGTTTGGTGCGCACCTGATGGTTCCGGGCATGCGCAATGTATACTTGCCTCTGGCATGCCCGTATGTAACCTCGAAAGATGAATGAGTGCGGTAAATAAAGTTGGATAGAAATAGCAAGTGAGAGTGGAGATAGCGGCAAGGACATAGGGGATGCACCAGTGTCATTTAAGTCCGGTGTCTGGGTAAAAGCGGAAAGTCACGGACACCCCCCTCCCACGCCGCTGCCGAAATGCGCTCTAATCAGAGGCATTGAGCTCCCTAGCTTATGCGTGCTATCAGGGAAGCTAACAGGAGGAGAGACGGCGGTGAAAAGGCGGTAAGTGAGGCACGGACAGATGTTTTATAAAGTTTAACCTGCCTTGTGATACACGTTACACGTGCAAAAGAGCTGCCGCTCGCACGCTCGCTCGCTGACGTGTGGTATCCGCAGCTCCAGACGAAGCGCGGCCCGCACACCGGTAGAAGTTTAATACGACACACGTACTTTTGTTTCTGTTTCTTCAATATCTAGTGAAAGGATTTTTTCAACAGCAGGTGACATAGTTACTGCCACCAGATCGGAGAGATGGTTCCAATAATGGGCTTAAAGTCATGTCAAATTCAGATTGTGTGATTATTACATTGTATTAAGATTTTATATTACATCAGATTATTATATAATCTTATAACCTTTTTTAATGTTATATCCTTTTATTGTGGATTATTAAGATGGATATAAGGTGTATTTTGAAAGAAACCAATAAGAACCGTACAGAACCGAAAACCATGACCCTTAAACCGTGATACGAACCGAACCGTGAATTTTGTGAACCGTGCTTCCCCTAATTACCATGTGTCCTTATATCTATAATCCCTCCGTCGGCCAGGTAGGTTCCATAGTGGTCCATGGGAGTTTACGAGTCTATGTGCTCTTATACATGTTCAGATACAGCTATTCAACTATTCAGGAAAGGTTCATTTCTGCCCTGTGAATGTGACTTTTTAGTATTGACACCTGCTCAAATGAGTATCTAGTTTCAATATTCTTAGTATTCATTGTCTCCCATTTATAACTCTATCCTCAAACCTAAATCAAAACGAAGGTAGCCAGGTCAGTTCCAGAGGTGTGAAAAAAACATTATGGCCCTGAATGGTTCTCTTAACCAGACCCCCCCCACACTCCACTCCCACTGCATATTTAATAGGCCTACCTAACTAACAGAAACTGTAAACAAATAGGTGTGGCACTCTCAATTTCATTGTAGTTAGCTCCTCCCTTCAGGCAGATATAAGGCAGTGTCCACCAGCGTCTGACCAGAACTGAAGGAGCAGCTTGGATGAGCTGCGAAACGTATTCGACCAAATAAACTTTTGTCCAGTTGACAAATTGAACTTCTCCTTTTGCCATGGATTCTACCTGGACGACTGAGAGATTCTACACACATATTAGTATTGATTAGTATCTGATTTTCTATGCTTTTAACAACCCTAGTAGATGGTAGCAGACGCCTTTGATTTAGGTACACTGTGCTCAGTTTATGTTTGCGTAGGCTGTTTGTGTGAACCTGACTTTCCAGTTTCAGCTCTCTCCTCTTTTTGGCTTGAGTCCTCCTCTCTGGATTAATATTGACAATTGCAACACATCTCACCATTTTCCACCTGCTCACAGCTGACATCAGTGCCATTCCTGTGTGGTATTTATTGCGTTGGAGAAAACCAAATAAATGGAATAGACTTTCCTGCGTAGCCATAAACAGATCAAATGTCTAGTCATGTTTCCCTCTAGGGGTTTTGCAATCATGCAGTCTGATGACACTAACTGAAGTGTGGTGGGGAGAAGGAACTGTTTAATTAGGCCTATAAATAATAATTACCTTACTAATACACAAAGCAATGAAACAATATTGCCCAGTTGATTGAAAGCAAATTTTGAGACCTCTAGGAAAAAGATAACATCAGAGAGTTAAACGAAAACAAATGGACTTGATTAGCTTTTTGACTCTTAACTTGGCAGATAGTTTCATTCGGGCCCTGGTTGGTAGTGAAACATTGGCTTCAAAAAGTTAAGTATGTCCAGTTGATTATTACCCAATAATATCACAACAGCTGTGTACATGGAAAGTAGTACAAAGCCACATGTTTAAATCAAGTCAGTTTGTATTAATATTACAACCACATTATTCATTTCAAGTAAGCGTTAAGTATTGAGTTGTATGAATTCACATCTGCAAAAAAGCAAGTTATTTCAAGCATATTACTATTATTTTAATTGCGATAGAATTCCCCTTTTTCATCCTGATACAGTAACAAATTTTCAAGTATTGCTGAAGAAAATATAGACGATGCATGATAATACTGAAACTAATTAATGCCACTGACACAATAACCCAAAAGCAAGATCATCTTTAGTAGTGGTTAGTTGTATCTGTAATAATTCATAGAAGTTATTTTTTCGACCCTCTACCGCTCAATTCTTATTGTAGTACAGAAAAATAACAAAAACGTCCCCACTAGTACAAAGAAAAAGTCCCCACGATAAAACATTTTTTTTCCCATCCAAACATCTATTCCATTTAAGTTAAGTTGATATAGTCATTATCGTGACAGGCCTACCACTTTCTCCAATTATCCAGGCTTGGGACTGGCACAGAAGATTACAGCGGATAGTATTATTTCAGTGTATATAGCGTATTGTTATGCAGTAATAGTAGAGCGTTTGATACAGCCTTGATTACGGAGGTCATGTTGCTCCTGTGATTTTTTTTTTATTAACAGCAGAGTGTTTTCCTCTCTATTAGCTGATCTCTTTTCCTCCCGCGCCTTCCTGTTCCCAAATCAATTCATTAATTGATTAAATTGGAGCCTGTAAGTCATTATTCTGGTGCTGCTGCAGATGCAAAAACCCATTGAAAAGTAACTGCTAAGACAGCATTAATATGCCAGGTTTTCATTAGCAAGAAAAATACACTAACTGGGCAAATGCATGTCGATTTTCATTTTGGTCCCTAACATTCAGTCCAACCACTTACACCTTCTGAATTTTAAGCACAATGTTCCTTACCTTTATTATAATACTGCAAGACTTATAATAAGTCTGGAGAGTGAATGACTCAGCTAAGTCTGTGTCACATTAAGGCGAGTTTATATAAGAAGTAAAAAATGACTTTTGGTAGAGGCTGTAGCTGAATACACAAAGTGGCCACACACTGCTTTTCACTCCTTTATGATAATACTGTAAGACATATTTATTCATGCCCAGACATAGTGCACCTTTAACCTATCTTTTATTCCAAGCTTTTGAAGCATCTTAAAGTAGGTTAATCAAACTTCCTAACCCCCTGCATGTTGCTGTGATGGAGCTTGTTGATTGCTCACCTGATTTAAACGGTGCCATATTTCACACTGAGATGAAAACAACAGCCCTCATTTGAAAGTCTATTCAAGTCCTAACACATGTAACATATTTCTGATTTTTCCATGGACTGTCTGGACGGCGAATGACTCAGCGAAGTCACATTAAGATGAGTTTATATAAGAAGTAAAAAATGACTTTGTATAGAGGCTGTAGCTGAATACACAAAGTGGCCACACACTGCTTTTCACTCCTCATTGGAATGGACAGTAAAATTCACTATTTTTGGGTCAGAATTTTCGGTAACTGTTTTAATAACACTGGTCTACAAGCAAAATGCTTCCAGAACAAAAGTAGTGAATTTTTTCTTGGTTTAGGTCACTAATAAAGAAAAAGTAAGTCAGAAGTGCTGATTGGCTATAGTTTCCAAGATATAGTATTGGGTCAAAATAAGAAATTTATGCAAAATAAGGCAAAAACGGTAGTTTATCAGAAGGTACAGTGTGTCTACAAGCAACCAGTTCTATCTGAAAGCCTGTCTGCACATTCCAATACATTCATTTTAATATGTCTAGAGTTTTAACATAAAATATTTTTTGATTTCACATAAGAGAGATGCCTCGAAATTGTGTGCACCTGATGTCTTAAGATATTTCTTGTTTATTTCTTGATGGATAAAGAAGTGCAAGTTAAGTACAGTGAACCCTCGCTGTATCGCGGTTCACTGTTCGCGGCCTCGCTGTTTCGCGGATTTTTTTTTCCCCATTTTTTTTTTTTTTTTCAATTTTTTTTATAGTGTAACTTTTTTTTACAGTGTAACATTCTGTCCTGCGCCCTGATTAGCTAAGAGACTAGACCAGGACTAAACCAGGTCTAAAGCAGGTCTAAACCAGGACTAAACCAGGTCTAGACCAGGGATGGTGACGCAGGGATGGTAGGGACAGAGTCTCTGATTTCCTTCACGAGAGCGCCTGGGTGACAGGAGGTGTGGCCTTTGTTTACTTGCACGAGCCATGGAAGAGAGTGCGAGCCGGACCATGGAAGAGCCAAGAATCAACATGGACGGGCCGGGGGAGCCGCAGCGGGGAGAGCCGCATTCGAGGGAGCCCGCAGCGGGGGAGGACACTCGCGCGCGCACAGAGGAGACCGTGGCTCTTCCCCGTCAAGCCGAGAGGACGAACCCGACCCCGTCCTAGAGAGCTGTGGAGTATTGGCGACGCATTGATAGCGGTCTGATTTTGGAGCCGGGGTGAAATGCAACCAACTCTTGTGAGCGCAGGTTGGTCTTACCTGGTCTTGTGGTGAGGACTGGTGCTCAGAGGCGTCTGTTAGCGGTTTGGCACTGTTAGCATTGGCTTGAGTCTTGCCCAAAATGATATCCAGGTCGCTTTCCACTCGACTTTCGCACATGGCATGGATATGTGGTACCAAAACAAACACACGTGTCCGCGCGCACGTGTCCGCGCGCACGTGTCCGCGCGCACGTGTCCGCGCGCACGTGTCCGCGCGCACGTGTCCGCGCGCCCGTGTCCGCGCGCACGTGCCCCCCCCCCCCCCCACTATTAATATATTTTAATGAAAATCTACAAAAGTTTGAGTGTTTAAACAAGAGAAAAATGTGAGAAAATGTTAATACCAGTCTCAGAAAGGTGTATAATGTGTCTGGTGAAGCGTTTTCAGCCTTAAAACATGTAGAATAATTGTAAAATATAAAATTGTCCTACTTCGCGGATTTCACTGATTGCGGGCTATTTCTGGAACCTAACCCCCGCGATAAACGAGGGTTCACTGTATTTTCAAACTATAAATATTATTTTTAAGCAAAAATGCCTAAATCTATTTCTATAAACAGATGCGATTTTGATGTAAAACAATATCATTAAATATTTTGAATACATTAGCTAACCAGCACAGTTATCAATTGATTTTCAGTTCATCTTAGCAATATAAATGAGATTTAGCCACTTTTATCTCGGAAACAGATTGAATCCAAAAATTTGTAGACCAGTGTAATTTAATAATTTACATGGATATAAGTGGTTAATTTGATGGTAATTAGGTTAGTCATAGTAATGTGTTGGTAAAGGTTAAATTGTGCCATCAACAAATTCCTTACTACTTACTGCTTAATATTGTGATGTTAAAGGTGCATTGTGTAACTTTTCTGGTGGAGGGTCGGTCAAAATATTTTCTTCATGGACATGTTATTTCTTTGTCTGGAATGTTTCACAGTATGGCATTAAACCTTTCTGTCTTCATGGAGACCAAACCAGACCAAGTTATACGTCAGATCTGTGGAGAGGCAACCCTGCTCGGTCAAAATGCCTGTCTTACTAGGTATTTTTGTGCAATAAAACCACCTGTATTAAACGAATGTAAGGTAGAGCTGTTTAATGTCATACTGTGGGACATTCCAGGCAGAGCAATGACATCTTCATAGAAACAAGCAGGTGATGGACCCCAACCAAAGTTACATAATGCACCTTCAAGATATTTTTGTACATAAATTATGATCTTAAAAGGTTTTTGGTAAGGGTGTAATGTATAATGAGCAGCAGAACAAGACTAAAATAGAATGGAATAAGCAACAAATTAACATCAATTTAACCACTTACAAATGTGCAATAAATGTACCCTAAAATAAATTGTTGCCATATTCTGAATTCCTCACAGTTCTTCTTGCCTTAAGCTGTATTTTATCAGCTTCTTGCATTTTTTTCCTAATTCGAGCTGCACTGTTATGTCATGTCACAGGAATGCTATCCTTTCTACACTGACTCACTGGGGATTCACAGTAGGTGTAAAGTAGGCCTAATGAAATGCTTTTATTAGTAGGCAGTAGGGAATCAGATGCTAATCAATAATAAAACTAGTATCAAAACTAGATGCTCACAGGACAGAAATGAATCTTACCTGAATAGCTTTAGAGTGATCTTGAGCTGTATCTGAACAAGTATAAAACCACATGGACTAGTAAAAAATAAGAGACCACTGCAAAATTATCAGTTTTTCTGATTTTACTACTTATAGGTATGTTTGGGCACAACAAACAACATAATACTAATGTTTACACTAAAGAAGAAATCAATATTTGGTGCAATAATCCTTATTTTTAATCAGTTTTCATGCGTCTTGGCATGCTCTCCACAAGTCTTTCACATTGTTCTCGGGTGACTTTATTCCACTCCTGGTGCAAGAACTGAAGCAGCTCAGCTTTGAGTTTGTGTTGGAATTCAACAGACGCTTGGAATGGAATGGCTGTAATACATGTAGAGATGCTGATTTCAGAAAAAAATGTAGTGGTCTCTTATTTTCTTACATAGCTGTATAGCACCACAATTATTAAATGTTGAAAATCACATTTTATTGTCTAAAGAAAGAGCTTTTTTATATATATATATTATCTTTGTTGTGTCACAATCTATATCGAGTCTATTCCTTTTAGTATACATTTTATTATCGTGGCAACACTAGTAGGCAGACAGTGTATTCATCAATAGAATTATATAAGTACATTGTAGTTATAAAGTAGTTCATCCACAGTACCATTTACTGTACTGTAGTGAACTATAAACTTTATTACTCCGGTGCTGGATCTTATTGTGTTGCATCATCACGGCAAGAGACATTTGGAGGCTACAGAAATTAAAGTTATGAGTGACAGCCAAACTAACTCATTTTTTATGGTCTGCTGGAGTTTTTCCACTGTGCTGCTATAAATCTTTGTACCCCTGTCGACGTTTATTGTTTATTCTCTCATCTGAGTGTCAATACAATAGTGTGAGCAATGGTTCATTTCCAAACCTGAAGAAATTGCATCAGTAACTGCATCTGAAGCGAAACCCAAATCAATACAGAACTCTGCACAGTCCTGGTTAAACTACAAATAAGAAACAATAGGCAAAAAGGCTTCTTTTTTTAAAGGCCCTATTTTACGCACAATTAACATTAAGCCATGTTAGAATGTTGTTACCTCACCAAAAACATACCTGGAATTGTGGTTTGTTTTGTTCACAATTGTTTGATTAACCCTTTATTATTAGTCGGTCTATATTTCCTAAGCTGAACATGCTCTGTTCCACCTTGTGATGTCATGTGGGGGTAGTTTTCAAGTTAGCAACTTCCTTTTAACCTTTAGGCCCTGTCCTCACGACAACGTTTTTTGGTGGAAACGGAAAAGTTTGTTTGGGCCTGTCGTCCACACGGCACCGGCGTTTTGGGTGGGTGTAAACGGTGTTTTTTAAAAACGGGTTCCAGAGTGGAGAAATCTGAGAACACCAGGGGTCGCGTTGTTGTGTGGGTGGGCAAAACGCCACTTTTGGGAAAACGATGACGTCGCAATGCCGTGGCACGAGTGTTTGCCAATTCAAAGCTAAACGGGTATTTCAAAACTGGAAAGATCCCATCAATGAAAAGGCAGATAGTGGACAATGAGGAGACCATACCAATTTGAGTGTGTTGTGTGCTGTAAATAAAGAAAAAGAGCAACCATTTCTTGTCTTTTTTTTATTGAATGAAAATTTACCTTTTACAAACAGGCACATGCAGTATCACATACAAAAATATATAAAAGCATTTCTGTTTTCTTTACACAAATTCACACAGCTATATAGCTGCCCTTTTGTGATGGTCCCCGGTTGTATATTCTCGCCGAAAAGCTAACGTAATGTCCGAGTTATTTGCTTGGGCAGGACTCAGCGTTATGAAGCTGGCTCGATGTTTGACATTCCCGTATTAAGATCCAAACAAGCATTTTGCCTAAATAACACAACCAAGGTTAACGAGAGTTCTACTTGTTAATGTCTATCTAATAAAACGATAGCAAGTAATACTAACGATTTATAGGCAAAAACTCTGCTCACGCAGCTCTGTTCTGCAGCTACAGTCCATGTTAGGGACCGTCAACAAATGAGTCATTAATGGAGGGAGTCACTGCTACGTTGGTGGAGCAGGGAGACAAAATAACTTCGCATTTGTTGACTGTCCCTAACATATACGTGTTTGCTTGTTTACAGAAGAGAAAGGACTTTATGCACATGCGCTCTTTGTAGTATTGCATGTCTGGGGGCTCTGGCTGTTTCCTGTTTACAGCGCCACATATCGGTGTGGCATATGTATTGCATCGTTTTCACTCAGCGGTCCGTTTTCGGCTGGGCGCAAATATTTACTGATCCGACACGTGTGTGGACGCGTATTTAAAAAAATCCAGGAGCGTTGTCGTGTGGACGTAGCCTTCGTTTAGTAGAGCTTGGCAATTCCAGGCCTGAAGTCATGCAAATTATTCTAGTGAAGGTGTGGAGCATTTCCTGTATAACGACATGACATCAAAAGGTAGAGTGTTTTCTGTTTGAGAGAAGAACTCAGGCTAAATATGCAGGGTTTGTGTGTTAAACATGTGTGAATGAAAACACAACACTAGGTATGTTTGTAATGAGGAAACAACATTATAACATAGATCAGAAAATGGGCCTTTTAAATGCAGTTCACATATATTTCATGAATTAGTCCAAGTCTGTTGCGTTGAAATTCTTTTTTTTGGCATAAACATTTTGGTGTAATCGTTAGTTTAAAGTGAACTATAAAATGTTGTTCTTATCTCTTCCTCAGTGTTCTGTACGAAGGCAAAGAGCGGCTGATCCAGGGCTGTGAGGTGATTCAGGCCACACCGTACGGCCGCTGCGCAAACGTCAACAACAGCTCGGCCACGTCACAGCGGATCTTCATCACCTTTCGCCGTTCTCCCCCTGTCCAGCCCCAAAACTCCCTCGCCGTCACCGACATCTGCATCATCGTCACCAGCAAAGGGGAGACTCCGCCCCACACCTTCTGCAAAGTGGACAAGAACCTCAACTGTGGCATGGTCAGTAGTCAAGTCTCATTTGCATCAATATTTAATCAAAAGAGAAAGAGAATGGTGTCTTATGTAAAATGTGGTTTTCCAGTGGGGCTCCAATGTGTTCCTTTGTTACAAGAAGTCTGTGTCCTCAGCCAATTCGATCAGTTTTAAAGCTGGTAAGTACGATCACCAGTCACTGTTAGGGTTGTAATTAAAAGCTGGTATTAATTGATACTGCAACTACTATCAAGACCTAAGTATTCGTTTGAGCAAGTATAAATACTGCCCAAAAAAATCATTTTAACTTAACATTAAATAGAATTTGAGCATACAGTTTTGGTATGCATTTCAGTTTTATTAGAACTAGTAAGACCTCATGGTAAAAAAATAAATGTACTATTACTTGTATTTTATGTTGAAAGTTACATTCTAGTTCTAAAGGAGTAGCATTTCTTTTAATCTTCATTGTGGTATAGTAATCGAAATCAAAGTTGAAATTTTAGTATTATGACCACACTCGTAACAGATACACAGATTAAAAAGGTGTGGCTGGGAAGTCAAAACAGCACCATCCGTTAAGTCAGATAGAGATCATCTCTCATTGCAGATAAATAAACCAACTGACACATAATTACCTTTTTGTCTATATGTATTTATTTTTGCACAATCCGTTTGTGATATTTCAAAGCTTTATCAGTGATCGTACAACAGATAGTCATTTCTCATTAAAACTGACATATATGAGGTCTGCCAGAGCATTTCCCCAGTCGATTGGCATTTGAAACCTGTTTTCCATCAGATTCATATAAACATGTACACAAACACCCACATCTAGCCTCTCGTTGGGTTTATCTCAGCACTGCCCTCTTTCCTGCTAAGCAACTGTTTATTCATATGAGGCTATGGGCCCTTCCTGTCACGCCTCTTATCCATGCTTGTACAGACTTGTGTGCGTACGGAAACAATTTAGAATTCAATGAATAAGTTGCTTTATTTTCCTAAAAGTTATGGGTATCAAAGATTTTGCTTGGATCAAAGAATATATTGTGTTAAAGTGAAAAGGGCTTAGTTAGATGATTTTTTTTGTTGGTGATATGAACGTTAGTAAATACGTAGAGTGGTCAAAATTTGAATCCTACATACTAATAAATACATCATTGGAGCTAGCACATACATGACATTAATATTTAATGTTGAGGTGTTGAAAACCTTTATGGTAGAAGGTCTGCCGTATTTCCGTTATTACTTTTCCAGGAAAGTTCCACAGTATGGTATTCATTTTTCCCATTATAATAAATTATAGTATATTTATTGCCGTTGGGGTTGCCTATCCACAGATCTGAGCTGTAACTTGGCCTAGTTGTCACCAGTTTGCCTTCATGAAGATGGAAAAGTTGAATCTCATAGTGTTTTCCAATACAATAACATCTTAATTAAGACAAGCAGGTGGCCAACGCTTCGAGAAACTACTCCACTGAACCAAATCTAAATCTATGGGGTTTTGTTATTCTCTTTTTTAATTGTTGCCTTCCTTAAAAATCTTAAGACTTTTGCACTGGAGTATTCTTTACTAAAGTTGCATTGTGGATAAAACAATCTATCTTTTGGTTTGAAGGTCTGATCTTCCGATATCCTGAAGAGGACTATGAATCGTTCCCTTTGTCAGAGTCGGTTCCTCTCTTTTGTTTGCCGATGGGCGCCAAGATTGAGTGTTGGGCTCCAAGCACTCGGGACCCTCTCCCGGTTTTCTCTACTTTTGTTTTAACCAATTCCTCTGGTGAAAAGGTGAGTTTACCCATTCAAGTCCCAATTTTTATTTTATTTTATTTTTATTTCCATTATAGCTCTGCTTTTTTTGAAACTATAAGAGATGTAACTCACCAACCCTTAGTAGTAGTAGTCCAATCCGAAATGTAAACACATGAGGAAAAAATCTCACAAGATCATTTTTCTCATGTGTGCACAATCTTTTGGCAATTATGTCTCTCAAGATCTTGTGGCAAGGGATCTTGTCCCATCCATATTTAATGGAAACAAAATAATCATAGCAGGACACAATAGGATATATGCTATTAACAAATGATAATGCAGGTTATGAAAGAATGCAATGCAAATCCTTATTTTTGAAGATATATCCCCTTATCATTCTAGCTGATTTTTATTATTTTCTAAAGCGCGTGACTAAAATTACACCCTAATTAAAATTGAAGCTGTTTTTGAACCCTTGAATATGGACAAATGGCTGGGCTCTTTGTGGAGCTGACATTATAAAGTGATAGCAGCTGTGCACAGAATAAAATCATATTTCAAATCTCATGTAGACATCAATACAATCTACCTGTGAAGCCTAAATCATTGTTTATACTTTTCCTTTTGGGGGTAAATATAAGGAGTCAAATAATTCCAATGCCAAAGCTGAAGCCATTATTACAAAAAATAGGTTTAGGTACTTCAGGTCAAATGTATATTAAATACCTATTACATTTTTAATTGTCACGTTTAGGTGGTGAAACGTATAATATCTTTTGTGATTTGCATTATTAGTGTACTTGATGTTTACATCCTTTATATTTTCAGTTTGAATTTAAAAACAGGATTTTTACTTCTATAGGGTATTAATTGCATAATTAGACTGCCATTGCCTTTTATTGTTTTTAAAATGCAAAATTTTAAAGTTTTACATTCATTTTTGATGCTTCGAGTTCACCTTTGCTTTCTGATATAACATGGCAAAAAGTCAATTTTGTATAATTATTTTTTTGTTTATTTTGTTTAAGTTTTCATGATGCTCTCTTTTCTTAGGTTTATGGAGCAGCGATTCAGTTCTATGAGCCGTACCCAGTGGATTTGTTGAGTGAAAAGCAGAAGATCCAGCTGGGCCTCCTCACCACAGTGGAGAAGAAGATGATCCCAAACCGAGCGGTTAACACCAACAAGTGCATCTGCGTTCTCTCTAGATGGCCCTTCTTCAAATCTTTTCGCAAATTCCTTATGTTCCTGTACAAGCTGTTGTTCTCTGGCCCTCACCCTCTGCCCATAGAAAAGTGAGTGGATTTTATATTCAGACGTTCCTTGACATTTTGACCATCTTCTTTGACTGGATAGATATTGACAGTTATAAACCAACAATACTGCACAAAAGAAACTGTTTTGAAGATGAAGATCTCTTGCAGAAAAGGGATGCAAAATTTGAATTGTTGCAATTATCAAATTAAAGCCTGTAATAATAATAATAATAATAATAATAATAATAATAATAATAATAATAATTATTATTATTATTATTATTATTATTATTATTATTATTATTATTATTATTATTATTATTATTATTATTATTATTATTATTATGAACACCGTCTATCCTGATAGATGATCCTATGATTCATTCTTTCTTTTCCAAAGGCACATTTCTCACTTCATGCACAATGTGTCCTTCCCTTCACCTCAGAGACCACGGATTTTGGTTCAGGTAATTTATTTATATGTATTTTTCTAATTGCAAATGACTAGAAAATGTAATCTGTATAAAACTAACCCGTTTTGCCCTATGCTTTTATTGTCTATAGTTATCTGCACATGACACATTGATCCTCTCCCAGCCTGTGTCTACTCCTTTACCACTCAGGTATTTTTTGGGAATTGTAATGAATAGTTTTATTACTTTAATGTATAAACAAAAAAACACAAAAAGAATACCAGTGTACTGTTGACCAGAATGCTTTGAGTTAGAACAGCTAAAAACACATTGAGGTTTTTAGGTTTTAGTGCTGACTTAGGCCCATCACAATAACACAGAAATATATTATATTGTGATTAACAATATTGAGAATATTGTAGACCGCTTTGCTTCATGACAGTGATAGTTAACTTTTGATATATAAAGGGTCAAATGTACGGTAATTGTAGCTGTAATTAATATATATTTTTATTAATAAAGTATAGGACAGAAATAGCTTTTTATTATCAATGAGTTATAGATATGTTCATTAGACTGTTCATAAGAGATCAGTTGATAATGCAAAGGGTACATGCAATAGCCTAAATAAACATTGAGTCAAAAATACAATAGCTTGTGACTGTAATTTTATGTGAGAAATACTTGCTTAACAGCACAAATCAGCTCACCTGTTGTTGTTCCAGCTAAATCAGCTCTTTATGGGCAGATCGTGTTAACATGAAGCTCTGATTAAAGTCTAATAAAGCCTCAAACATAGCAGAGCCTACAGTTGGCATCACCCTTATATATTTTTTTTTCAGTGGAGCGGACTATGGCACTCTGCTGATTAATCTCGGGGCTGAAAACTGTGCCACGCTGTTGCACTTTATTTTACTGGAGAATAAGATCCTGCTCCATTCTCTGCGTCCGGACGTGCTCACCGGCGTCGCAGAGGCTGTGGTGGCTGTAAGTAGTCTGCACACAACACATTTGCGTTGATATTTAGACCTGCTTATCCTATTAATAGTAAGGCTAAAGGGAGTACACTGTATAAATATAAGGACATTGTGGTTGGCAAGTAGAAATGGGGGTCAATTATTGTAATATTTAGTATATAATGATAGTTCTGTTGCTATTTTGAACTATTTTGAATCGAGGAAGTAGGTACCATTGTGAGATGGAGTTTAAAGGTGCTCTATGTAACTTTGTGGTACTACTCCAGCACCCGTTTGTATCCATGGAGATATACTAGGAAGATTGCTTTCCCTGGAATGTACCACAGTAATGGTTTTATGGTTTTATTCCCTGTTTGAGATCTACAAGTATAGTACTAAATCACTACTGCAATGTAATGTTTGTTTCTATATTGTTATTTAAATTATACAAGTTAGTACAGTTTGTAGAATAAACATCCATGCTAATGTAGCTTTACAGCATATAAAAAAAGTCATTGATTATTAACTTGTTGCATGTGACCACAATACTTGACCTCTTCAATCCTGTGTAATGCTACCTCTTAAAAACAACAACACAAAAGCGACATAAACTGTCATTTATTTAATCACATATCTGTCTACAAAACACAACTGTGAGTTCAAAATTACAGGTATCTACGTGAAACTGAAAAGAGCTGCTTTGCCTTGTTTATTTGGCTTATCTGAACTTTAACTTTGAGTTTGCTGAGATTTAGCTTTTGGTTGTCCCATTCAAAACACTGTGTACTCTGGAAGACACAGCATTTCACAATACCTCAAAATTCCCCCAAAAGCCATGGACCATCTCATAGTTGGCAATAGACAATAAGCAAAACTAATTCAATCTTGCATTTCTGTATAATTTTGCCTTTGTTCTGATATGATTCTTTTCAATGTTTTTGCAGATGCTATTTCCATTTCAGTGGCAGTGTCCCTACATCCCCCTCTGTCCACTGTCTCTTGCTGGTGTTCTCAACGCTCCATTACCTTTTATCGTGGGTGTGGATTCTCGCTATTTTGACCTTTATGATCCCCCGCCTGATGTCGTCTGCGTGGACCTAGACACCAATACCATCTACCTGTGAGACTTAAATCATTGTTTATACTTCACATAAATCAAACAAAGGTTAAAGAACATGGTATTCTAGGGATTTTGGTCGTCTTGGTAAATTACTGTTTCGCTTCACTGCAGATCTGATGAGAAGAGACACAGCAACTGGAAAAATCTCCCCAAAAAGCCCAGTAAGAGTCTGCTGAACTCTCTGAGCAACTTGCACCACCAACTGGCCACAGGTGAGAACAACCCAAACACCATAATTAAAAAACAGAATAGTGTTATATACACGGAAATATTAATAGCTTGGAGTAAGATTGTTTATGTTCTTGCAAACTGGTAACTCAGAAGCAAAACACTTTTTTCTTGATAGGTCAATAAGAGGTAATAAAGGCATCAGTTCATATTTATAATACAATATTTAAGTTAAGGTAAATGTGTTGCTTTATTGTAAGATTGAGCTGAATTAAGTTTTAGATCCACCCTCTACAAAGTAGTAGTAGTAGTTGTTGTAGTAGGAGTAGTAGTACTTGTAGTAGGAGTAGTAGTCGTAGGAGCAGTAGGAGCAGTAGCAGCAGTCACGGCTGCAGTCAGTAGTAGTTACAGTAGTAGTTGTAGCCAGTTGTAGCAGTAGGAGTAGTAGATTTAGTAGATGTAGTAGGAGTAGTAGATGTAGTAGTAGGTGTAGCAGCAGTCACAGCTGCAGTCAGTTGTAGCAGTAGTTGTGGTAGAAGTAGTAGTAGTTGTGGTAGGAGTAGTAGTTGTAGTAGTAGTAGTCACAACTGCAGTCAGTTGTAGTAGTAGTTGTAAAAGTAGTAGTAGTAGTAGTAGTAGTAGTAGTAGTAGTAGTAGTAGTAGTAGTAGTAGTAGTAGTAGTAGTAGTAGTAGTAGTAGTAGTAGTAGTAGTAGTTTTTGTTTACTGAGAAATTATTCTTGCTCACTACCATATAAACCCAGCACAAGTACAACATAAATAAAATCAGACACCCACATACCACCCACACATAGCACTTATGTTACTGGCAGGTATCCACATGAGTCCTCTGTACATTACACTTATATTACTCAGACAATTAAAATGCTCATGTTTTTTATATATTTATTTCAGTTTCCATGCGACAGCCCAATCAGGACGGCTCTGCGGTGGACATGACGCCCATCGAGGCAGACTTCACTTGGCACAAGAAGAAAACTGCACTAGAGATGGAGATCCAGGAAGCGTTTTTGCGCTTCATGGCCTCTATTTTAAAAGGCTACCGCTCCTACCTCAAACCAATCACCACCGCCCCCTCGGAAAAAGCCACTGCTGCAGACTCTCTCTACGACCTACAAGGTACAAACTAGGGTGGGCAAGATGGGGTCCACGAGAATGAGAAGAGACGAGATTTTGAAATAATTTACAATAGTCAGGTCAATTTACAATAGTCAGGTCATATCACATTTTTAATTGATTTAATAGACTTAGACAAGCTTTACTGATCCACAGTGTAGTGTTTATGAATGTTTTTTTAATGTGTTCATATAGTTATAAAAAATGGATGACAGTAGCTCAGGGGGCAAGAATGCAAGAATGAAAATACAAAAAATATGTGACAGCCAAGGCGGACAGCTACGTGAGAAGGGCAGAATGTTTTTATAAATAAATCGTGTTCAAGCCAATTAATAGTTATGTCCTTTTGATTTCATGGTGAGCTGTGTAAACACAGCTGTGTCCATGGGAATGTACAGTGCAGCAGAAGATAGTCAAAATACAGCAGTCCTGTTTATTGCAGATTTCCTGGAAGAGTTTAAATTAAAGGGGAAGGTGTGCGTAATCAAACACACTTTAGAACTCAGGTGAACGGACAATTGGTCCAAAACCTGGTACTGCAAAGTCCCCAAATTCATGTCACCATGTTGAGACCCTCCAGTCCTCCCTCCTGGCACATAGCGATGATTGCGGACTGAGTCGTCTTTGTCTCGCACAGTTCCACAACATATTTGTGATGGTATCCACAGATTGGAGATGGTACAGTTCCTCAATCTGTGTCACCTTCTGATGTCCGCAATGGCTCCGCTGTGGTGTAAATTTACAGCTGCCAGCTTCGAGGGATTCTTATTTGCTGCGAGCATTCCAAATCTCTGATGGATCAGAAACATCCCCTGGCCAATCAGATGTCCAGCCATCAAAAATCCAATAAGTAAATAGTTCCTTCCGGACAAGTCGGCTCTCCCAAGCCCACATTTCTTCGTAAAAAACGTGCCACTTGCATTGAGGGACCAGCTTGTCAATTCCATAATTTAGAATTCAAAAATCTACTCCAACAGGAGGAACAGAGACAAAAGAAAAGAGAGGCACACAGACGCAGAGTAGAGCTGATAAGAGAGAAGGGAAAAACACGTCCGCTCACGGCGAAGGTCAGGAAGAAAATATGGTGCTGACAGGTTGGACAGGACAGGAATACCTGTGGTGACAGGTTGATGGCGTGAAACATAATTTATGTCACTTTTCCTAATGATTTTTGTTATTGGAGTGATTTTTAGGAGTCAACCATTATTTATAACTTTTAGCTAATGGGAGAGGGTTTATAGCCCTTTAGATTATGACAGATGCAGTGGGTAATTTAGTGGATTATATATTCAAGCATTAACAAGTTACAAAAACTAAATTGTGATGTTTAGACAGTTGGGTCAGAATATCTCTAAAACTACATCTTATTACTGATTGTCTCTTCCTACTCTTTATCCCACATTTTTTATTTTATTTATTTATTTTTTTTAGGGACATAGTAAAAAGACATGGTAAGAATATTGCAAATAAATCCACAATAATATTGATGATGATCTCCTATTATGATTTAAAGGCAGGGGAGAGGCAGAGATTTGCTGTAGCTGCTGTTGGATCAAAACTACACATCTTACTCCTATGTCCCGCTCTCTTTAGGTTTCTTAAAAAGTCGAGACCGTGCCCATCAGAAGTTCTACTCCCAGCTCACCAAAACCCAGATCTTTATCCGCTTTATCGAGGAGTGCACCTTCGTCAGTGATAAGGACACTGGCCTGGCTTTTTTTGATGATTGTGTGGAGAAGGTAATACACACACGTCATTCTGTTCACGGGCTGTTTGTTTTTCCACAAAACACTCTTTTGTTGTCATGTTTTATTGAAATTACCCATCATGCACTGGGGGAATGAGGAAGTTAAATTTCCTTTGATTCAGTCTGTTCCTCTGCTCTTTCCTCTCCTCGCAGCTTTTTCCTTCTGATAAAATCACCGACAAAGGCACCAAGGTAATGGCTAATTCTGTAATCACAATTTCCTTTTCCATTTTTATTTTTTCAAGACTAATATTTTCCTTTCCTAATGATTGTTCCTGCATTACTTCCACCAGTCATAATCAATCAATGAGCATGTCATTTAAAATGTGAATTATTTTTTTAAATGGATTTTCTAATTAGGCCTGTCACAATAACAAAAGCACGATATAAAAGCACAATATATTGCTTTGCATAGTACATTTTTGATTCTAATATTTAAATACAAGTTTAAACAATGTTGTTGTTTGACTGTAGGTTGAGGCAGAGTCTTCTGAGGACACAAAGTTGCTGGAGTTGGACGAGTCTCAGAAGAGTGAACACACCGTGTTTGTGATGCCTCCTGAGCCTCCAGCAGAAGAAGGATCTGAACCAGCTCAGAGATACATGTAAGAATTATTGTAACTCCATTAGGGCTTAGTCTGCCAAAATTTGTATTAGTTGTCTAATCTTTCTTTTTTTAGATTATAAGTATTTATATTTGCATGTAGTAAATTGTACTGTAGACTTTTAAATGTGGAAATGTGGATTGTAATGTTTTAAATGAAAGAATGGGGGAGTTCATGGTTTGATTGTAAATGGATGGATAATGTCATTTGATCAATGTGTCATCGGATGTGTTATTTGTTAAACTTCCCGTGGACTGCAGATGGAAATTAGCTTTGGCTAAATTTAGCTAAATCCGGTGTAAAGCATCTTTTCTTTTATGAGATTAATGTATTCCTGATCCCTTAAAATAAATTTATAAACTAAACTAAAACCAAACATAATTACAACAACAGGAAGGAAAAGTTACTGTGTGAAAATCAAATCAATTCCATCACTTTATTTCTCCTCAAGGGGCAATTAAAAAACATGAAGAGTAACAGAGTTGCATAGTAAAAAGTATACATAAAATCCATCAGTCATGACAACCAAACATACAAGAAAGCTCATGTTAATGTGCTGAGATGTTACAGGGCTGGGGAAGGGAGGGGTCAGAAGAGACAAAAGTGGCCTTCCTCTGTGACCTACAGCCCACGTACAAGATTTGATTTGTGTATCAAAATGCAGATTATACTCATGATTCACAAGATGAATCTGGCTTTATATACATACATTGCTTCCTAGATGCATAATAGTTTTGAGAGCTTTTGCCCTGGCAAGTATTAGAAATGCAGTTTAATTGATGACCTTAGTATGTTTGTCTAGTGTAAGTTATTGAAAATTATTTTATTTTCAAAGTGTGGATAATTATATATGTGAATTAGCTATTAGATGTAACACATTATTTGATTATTACACTTGTTCTATTCTAAATTGTTTAAATTATTCTTGAGTAGAATTATAGTTGCTTTCCTTAGAGGAGCAATGGCCTTAGAGATATAGAAGCATTAAAATCTAGTTTATGCACTTAATATGTGTGTTTTCATTTCTTGTAGCTACAAAGGATTCCCCAGGTTAAATATGGACCTATTTGACCGTCCCAGAGAGCTCCGGCCCGCACTCAGCACCAGAGCAGCCGGGGCTAGTCTGTCCAGCAGCCCTGCACTCCTGGCCAAGAGGACCAAACAGGTGAGACCTCTGACAGTGATTCTGACAGTACAATATGCTTTAGCTTGTTTTTGAAATTACAAAGGATGCTGTCCAATATAAAAAATTACAAGTTCATGACAGTTGATCTGGTTTATGATGTGAGAACCCTGCTGCACTGCCCCCTGTAGATCATGTCAGAAATCTTAAAATAGGTCAAATTTATTGGAAAATATTTTGCTCAGAGACGTAAACAAGTCTCTGAGCAAAATAGAAAAATGTGATTTACCTTTAATCTGTAAATCACATTTTTCTAACTTGAGTTTATCATCTGATGTATGACATTCCGTTTGTTGTAACAGGAGATCAAACTGGCCTATAAGATGGCGAAGCGTTTCTACTCAAACCCCCCTCTGTGGGCTCGCTGCCTGTTCAGTCATTGCTACAGCCTGTGGTTCATCTGTCTCCCAGCGGCCGTGCGACTGGCCAAGTCCAAAAGCAGAGCCATGCAGCAGGCCTACAATGTGCTCCTGAAGATGAGGACCACTGAGGTGGAGATGCTGGATGAGGTAAAGTCTGGACTACTACTGCAACCTTCTATTATTACTACACTATTACTTCTACTACTACTCTTGTATTCAGGCACACTTGATGTAAGAGGCTGCCTTGATAAGATAATTCCTTCTCTGTGAAATTAAAAAAAAAAAAGTTGTATCTTATTTCATCTCATCTGTGATTTGGGGATCACAGATGATGATATAATGGGCATATGTTTCTTCTTTGTTTGTCTGTGTCTATGTATGTTCTCCATGCCACCTCGCTCCCTCATTGCTCATCTCACTTATTTATTTACCAAATCTAAAGTAAGTATAGTAAAGGACTTAAAATTATCGATATCAAGATAAGGAGTCTAGTATGTAAAATTGACCTAAAATGGTCAATAGAGTTTGGCCATCTTACCACAAGCCTCATATTATCACTATTTCAGAAACATGGCTACACAGCAATATATTGGATATTTGTAAAAAATGTTTTCCATGACAACAAAACAGACCACCATCTGATTCAGTGAAATTGATTATTAACACAATAAGCTCTCTCAGGCAAAGCACTGAAATGGTAGTTTTGGGAGATTTTAATTGCAACTGGCTTTACCGCTCCTCATCCAACGATAGAAATCTGGTTGCAAGTGTCAACCTCACACAATTAATAAAAGAATCAACTAGAGTAGACCACCACTCCTCATCTGTTAGACTGGATACTGGTTACTAAACCAGAAAGAATCACAACATCTGGTGTACTGTCTGACAGTTTTAGTGATCACTCACACAATAGTTTTCTAATTTCCAACCAAATACATAAAAGTCAGACAAAGTAAAAATATAAATACCGAACAACTTAAAAATGACCTAGCTAATATTAAGTGGACTAGATTTAAACTAATTAAATCTGTTGAAAAGGCTTTTTTCATGTTGAAGTTTCCAGTATAATTGACAAACATGCTCCACTTAAAAGAATTTGTGTAAATGGAAGACATCTTGCATGGATTAGTCCCTTGTTTAATTAGCCTTTTTAAAAAGCGGGACCATGCTTGGCATAAATACAGATTATCTAAGGACCACTAAGGACTAATTGGGAAGCATACCGGCTTCTTAGAAACCACTGTAAAACACAAACACAGAATGCGCAAGCTAACTACTATAAGGAAGGTCAAAACTGGAAAAATCCCAGACACTATATGTGTATATGAGATGAACCTGTGGGGAATGGGCCAGGATGTGAGCAAAATTGTCGTGTTACTTGTATTGTTTGTATCTATGTATGTATGTGAATGTGTATGTATGTATTATCATGTTTTATGCGTTGTTGTGAAACTATGTGTTTGTAAACTTTAAATTATATGTTCTTGGTCCCCCTTGAAAACGAGATGCTGCATCTCAAAGGGCTTTCCATAAATAAATTCAAATTCAGATTATTTCCCCATTCTACAGGTGTGTTACAGAGTCGTCATGCAGCTCTGTGGGGTTTGGGGCCTCCCTGTGATGGCGGTGCGTGTGCTGGTGGAGATGAAGAAGGCTGGAGTACACCCTAATGCCATCACATACGGATACTACAACAAGGTAATGAATGCACTGCTTCAGCTACCCAGTAGTCTGTGTGTTATGTCCACTTGTCCAATATGCAAACCTAGTGTCTTAAGTGCAAACCATCACTTATTTATAGTGGTCTCTCCTTTGCTAAAACAGAAATGTTGTTTATTTGCTGTTCCCTAACCTCAATAGAGATCTTGTACAAACCATTAATAGATAAACTGATGAGCCTTATCAGCAGTGTTTAAAAAAATAGAAAATATTATTAAAATAAGCAATGCTCATATCACTGTTTTGTTGTCTATGGTAGGCTGTTTTGGAGAGCCCATGGCCAAGCAGAAACCGCAGCGGTCAGTTTATGTGGACCAAGCTTCGAAATGTGCTACGAGGAGTCACCCAGTTCAAGCACTCTGTCGATCTCACTTCAACTAAGAAGGGAACTACACTCAACATTTCAGGTACAAATTATATCTCAGTGCATTTGATTGTGTTATTTTGTAACTATTTGTGCAAATCTTTACTCAATTTTAAATGTATTTTTATCTGCAGCTGTTGTTGGCTCAACAAGCAGAGATGCGGACCGGTTGAGCCATGGCAGTGCTGACAGCTCCAGTGAAGTCAATGGAGTAGACAATGTTTTTGTTCATAGTCACAGTTTGGAAGACACTACAGACAACTGTAACACAGGTTGGAAAATAAGCCTTAAGATAAATATGCTTTTTAAATATTCACTACTTCTGGTGGGGTTGTGCCACCTCTTTACTCCATGCAGATTTTATTTTGCCTGGAATGTTCCACAGTATAGTATCACACTTATCCATCCAGCATTGACTCAAACATGTTTTCTGTTGCTCAGAATTACTTTACTTCTAATGAAGATGTATCAGCTTACACAGTTTTTCCAATGCAGGTCAGCATTCTGATCAGGGCTATGGCTCCAAAGACGAGTTACATCAAGAACTGGCCGAGTCAAATACAGCTGTACTTTCCACTGAGGAAAAAAGCCAAGACAAATCACAGCACACTGGTAATCAACCCAAAACATACACCATAGGTACCTCCAGCTTAGGTCCTGACCAAACCGAAGCAAGAAGATCATGGAGATGGTCCCCGGGCGCAGTAATGTGTCGCCCACTGCTCCTAATATATATATATATATAGGATGGGTTAAAATGCAGAGAAGAATTTCTCCAGTGTGAGATCAATCAAGTTCACTTCTTTTCTTCTTCTTAATCAGACGTGTATTGTATAACATTTGAATTATTAAGATTATTTTGAAATGTCTGTGTAAAATGTTATTGTTTTATGATCCAGGAGGAGACATTGCTGGCTCAGTGGATAGTGCAGTAGCAGTGAATGAACCTCCCAGTCCCAAAGATGTGAATGTACCTGCTCCAAGTATTGTTCGATTATCCACTGGGAACTTCGATGGGGGCAGAGAAACAGGTAATTCACATGTTTTATTTGTAGAAATTTGTTATTTTAATTGGTAGTGCTAGTCCAGTTAGTCAGGTGTGAGCTGCTATTGCTGTTGATTGAAATATTTAGGGTTGGGTTTAGTTATGAGCTGTTGGTCACCACTTTCTTTTAAAGGTGCATTGCATAACTTTTCTGGTGGAGGGTTTGCCACCTGATGTCTCTATAGAAATGTTATTGCTTTGTCTAGAATGTTTCACAGCATAGATTAAACCTGCCTATCAAAGGGTTGCAGGTGGTGGATCTCCACTGGAAAAGTTGCGCAGTGCACCTTTAAGAACTGGTTTTATTTTGGTTAAACCAAGTTTTGGCACATTTCTGACTTGATTTGGTGCTTGTTTATTAGACCTACATTTTTTATATATTTTTTTTCTTAGCATGTTTCTAATTTTTTTTTTCTTTTCTACAGGAAAGCTGTTTAGGCGGCACAGTAAATCAGACAACGTATCTCTACCTGACGATGACTCCTCCGATGCTCAAACCCAAAAGCAGAGACAGAAGAGCTTCTCGGAGCGCAGCTGTAGTTTCAGTGCAGAGACCAGAGCCAGGATGCTTTTGGAGAAAGGAGTGGATCACATGGCCAGCCAGATGGGAGCAGATGCACGGATTCTGACTGCAGCGCTCTCTACTGGCCAAAGCCCCCCACCGCACACTGTCTCAAAAGCTCTTTTTAAAGACTTGGAGGAGGAGCCAGAAGGTGAACAAGAGAAACTAGCAGAAGATGCCGAACCAGAGAAAGACCAAGACGATGGGACTAAACTTCAAGAGAAGACCGAAAAGGGAGAAGAAAACAAGCAAATACAAGATGATGATGCAGCGGGGCGTGCAGCAACTTTAGAGAGGGAAGATGTTGAAGTTGGAGCTGATCCACTGTCACGCCTAGCGTCTGAAAGTGAAGAGTCTGCCTCAGTAACAAGCCAGGAAAACCCACGCGCCGTACCTGTTGTCGTATCTCGAAATCTAGCTGAAGAGATTGAGATGTACATGAGCTTACAAAGTCCTCTAACTGTAAAATCTTCAAGTATGGACCTACAACAGCCACCTAAGGACAGCATAGACTCTCCACAGAGCAAACAGACTTTAGAGAGGAGATCCAGTCTCCCAGTTCCTCATGTAAAAACTCCCACTGGGTCCCCGGGTGACACCCCAAAAAGGAGCCCCAACACTGTGACCAGATCCAAGACTTTTGCCGTTAAGATAAAAACACCATCCAGCACAACAGGAAGTCCCGCCCCTCGTTCGGCCTCTCTAACTGCTCTGGTTAAGTCTTCACAAGGAGGCTCGCTGGGATCTGTTATCAACACTTTTTCAGGGATAAAAATGGATACGCTTCTGTCTGGGCCCAAAATGGACGTTTTCAAATCGAGCATGAAGCAGGCGGCGACTGTAGCCAGCAAAGTGTGGGGAGCAGTGGCCTCAGCTTATGCCTACTCAGACGATGAGGTGAGCCAATACCAAAAAATACAATGGCAATATAAAATAAAGCTCTACATAACTCCACTAGTCCACATTAAGACAACAAAACTATTAAAATCAAATAAGAGCAAAAACACCAATAAATAAATAATAATGCATTTTTATTTAAAAGCGCTTTTCAGAACACCCAAGGACACTGCACAAGGTTAAAAACGAATAAAAAGCACAAACAAATAAAAGGTAAAAGCCATAAAAATGAATAAAATGACTAAAAGACACAGCGGCCCACAACAACTCATCCGGAGAATAAAAGAAAATAAAAGACATAAAACACTCCTCAGGTTATGACAGAACTCCGTGACAGAGTTGCCTGATCTTGCGTTTTGATTAAATACCAAAAGAGTCTGGTTTTGCAATTTCTAAGTATCGCAAAAATCTGATACTGATTTTAAATATATATACTCAACAAAAATATAAACGCAACACTTTTGTTTTTGCTCCCATTTTTCCTGAGATGGACCCAAAGATCCAAAATTCCCTCCAGATACACAACACTACCATTTCTCTCAAACATTGTTCACAAATCTGTCTAAATGTGTGACAGCGAGCACCTCTGCCCCGCCGAGACAATCCACCCCACCTCACAGGTGCGCCACATCAAGATGCCGATCCGACATCATGACCAGTGCACAGGTGCGCCCCAGACTGCCCACAATAAAAGGCCACCCCGAAATGTGCATTTTTTTTTTTTTGCTTTATTGGGGGTCTGGGTACTCAGAACCACTCAGTATCTGGTGTGACCACCATTTGCCTCATGCAGTGCAACACATCTTCTTCGCATAGAGTTGATCAGATTGTCAATTGTGGCCTGTGGAATGTTGGTCCACTCCTCTTCAATGGCTGTGCGAAGTTGCTGGATATTAATGGGAGCTGGTACACGCTGTCGTATACGCCACTCAAGCACATCCCAAACATGCTCAATGGGTGACATGTCCGGTGAGTATCCTGGCCATGCAAGAACTGGGACATTTTCAGCTTCCAAGAATTGTGTACAGATCCTTGCAACATGGGGCCGTGCATTATCTTGCTGAAACATGAGGTGATGTTCATGGATGTATGGCGCAACAATGGGCCTCAGGATCTCATCACGGTATCTCTGTGCATTCAAAATGCCATCAATAAAATGCACCTGTGTTCTTCGTCCATAACAGCATTTGAAGAGGAGTGGACCAACATTCCACAGGCCACAATTGACAATCTGATAAACTCTATGTGAAGAAGATGTGTTGCACTGCATGAGGCAAATGGTGGTCACACCAGATACTGACTGGTTCCGAGTCCCCAGACCCCCAATAAAGCAAAAAAAAAAAAAAAAAAAAATGCACATTTCGGGGTGGCCTTTTATTGGGGGCAGTCTAAGGCACACCTGTGCACTGGTCATGATGTTGGATCGGCATCTTGATGTGGCGCACCTGTGAGGTGGGGTGGATTGTCTCGGTGGGGCAGAGGTGCTCGCTGTCACACATTTGGACAGATTTGTGAACAATGTTTGAGAGAAATGGTAGTGTTGTGTATCTGGAGTGAATTTTGGATCTTTGGGTCCATCTCAGGAAAAATGGGAGCAAAAACAAAAGTGTTGCGTTTATATTTTTGTTGAGTGTAGTTTGGCTTTTATATAATTTTGATGTTTTATTTTTCTGTAGGACGAACAGGGTCCTGCTGGTGGGTTCCCTGCTCACCTGGATGAAAACGTGCTGTCTCCTCATGATGTGGATGAAAGCCCCGAGCGAGGCCCCATCCCAGGTCTGGTCTCTAATGGTCTGAACCAGAGCAGCACAAGTCTGGGCAGCAGCAGTGGCAGCAGCGACACAGGCCGAGGAACACAGCAAACACGTAAGATCCCTTTGTTTTTAATATATTTTATACTTTAATGTACCATACTTAATGCTGTAAATCAGTGTTTCCTATGATAATACTGGAAATTTAAGGAGGACATTGCTGTATAAATATTCTTGGGCTTCAGCTGGGGACTTTTTTTTCTCCATTCAAAAGATATAATGTATTGTTTTTAATTTTTAATCACTATGACAATGGGTTCTAGTTCCTCATTCTGAAACCCATGAATTGAGGCAATAGGGCTGCAGTGGGTTAAAGGCTTTTTCAATCAAGAAACATGGCACAAAAAAAAAGTCTAACAAATACTTACCATAAACAATGCTAATTATAATTAGTAGGCCTAATAAAAATAAAAATCATAATGTTAAGGTAATTGACAAAAATATATGATTATTGGTAACATGTTATTTGTAGTTAGTTTATACAAACCTCATCTAAGTACATAATAATCTACAGTATATAATATAATTATATAATAAAAAGCTATGGCAGGAAAGAAGAGACAGAAAAAAACAGAGCTATATGTGCATCTTTTTTATTTTATTATTATTTTTTTATTTTTTTTTTAGATCCAACTCCAGGTCGAGGCAGAGGGCTTGACTCCGATCAAGGTTCACATCATGCATCTTGCTCCAGCATTTTCCAAAATGTTGCTCTTGAGGTCAGAAAATTCATTCATTCATTTGTTAAATCAGACCACGTTATAGCTGTTAGGATCATTATAACTCACATTCTCTATTCTTTCAGGTTCTTATGTCCAGTTGCTCCCAGTGCCGTAGCTGTGAGGCTCTGGTTTATGACGAGGAGATCATGGCAGGATGGACCGCGGACGACTCCAACCTCAACACCAACTGCCCCTTCTGTCGCACCGCCTTCCTGCCTTTACTGCACATAGAGTTTCATGATCTACGCACATCCAGGTACCACTGATCACAGGGGAATACCAAAGACCTTTTTAGTGTGTGTCGTGATATTAAAATTTTAAACTTTAATTCACCATGCATGATACTCAATGCTGATTCTGATACCACAATGATACTAAAAAAACTCAATCTGTGTAATCCCTCAGTGGTCCAGGTAGATAACATGGTTTTAGTATCAGTACCAGATTTCCGATTTTTGTCAACCCTAGACTCTTTTAGTTCTAAATTAAGATAAGACTTTATTGATCTCACACAGGAGAAATTCACTTGCCACATTAGCTCAAGGGCAGTTTAGTGCAAAGAAGTTAGAACAAAAATGTGCATACAAACAAGATAAGTAATAATAATAATAATGGGTAAATAAGAAAATAGTAGAAAATTACACAGTTGGTAATAATAAATAATGTATAAAAAAACAAGTATTTCTTATGTACACTGAATGAGAAAAACACAAAGTACTGTAAAGTACAGTGGTCCCTCGTTTATCGCAGGGGTTAGGTTCCAGAAACAACCCGTAATAAGTGAAATCCGCGAAGTAGGACAACTTTATATTTTACAATTATTATATATGTTTTAAGGCTGTAAACGCCTCACCACTTTATACTTTTCTCAGACTGGTATTAACATTTTCTCACATTTCTCTCTTGTTTAAACACTCAAACTTTCGTAGATTTTCAACAAAATGTATTAATAGTGAAGCATGGTGTGTGTGTGTGGGCGTGTATGCGCGGACACGTGCACCCGCTTGTGACCACAATGAGCGTGGTCACGAAACAAGGCAAAGAGCCACATGCGGTGGTTTAATCCTGGTTTAGACCTGGTCTAGTCCTGGTTTAGTCCAGGTTTAGACCCGGTCTAGTCCTGGGCCCGGAGAAGTGGTCAAATCCGTGAGCAGCATGACCGGCGCGAGGCCGTGCGTCCCACCCGGGGCTGCAAGCACGAGACCAAGGCCAGCAGCGCCAGGACCGTGCCTCCCCCTTGGGACCGCGTCCAACGATGCAGTCGAAGCGAACATGCACAAGAGCCGCACGAAACAAGGCAAAGATCCGCGTGCGGGGGTTTAATCCTGGTTTAGACCTGGTCTAGTCCTGGTTTAGTCCAGGTTTAGTCCTGATTTAGACCTGGTTTAGTCTTGCTTTAGTCTTGGTTTAGTCCACGTTTAGTCCCGGTCTAGTCCCGGTCTAGTCCCGGTCTAGTCCCGGTCTAGTCCCGGTCTAGTCCCGGTCTAGTCCCGGTCTGGTCCCGGTCTGGTCCCCCCCGAGCGAGGGACCACTAATCAGTGCGGATGGAATGAAACAGTTCAGTTAAAAAATACACTATGTAATTAATTAGAATTTCAATTATGATTACAGTTCTTTATAAAAATGTATTTGGGCATCCATCCATCCATCTTCTTCCGCGTCTCCATTTCTGGGTCGCGGGGGCAGCAGTCCAAGCAGATCTGCCGCCCAGAACACAATGCACCAGCCCCCATGGATCCTCCCGCGGGAGGACGGCCCACGTCACAACTGGCCTTGATGTACTTCTGCCATGGGGGTATATGGGGGTATATTATTATTAATAATCATAAAAAAGCACACAGATAAAAAGCAGCTGTTGACAATTGCTCCAGTCAATTACAAAAATGTTCAAAACTGAAATTAAATAGGATTTTCTACAGTGGCTTTGAAAATATAAGTCATAAAACATTACAAGTCTATCATTGTTTGAATTTTGAGTATTTGTTTATTTTCTTATTTTACTGTAATCAAACAGCTCTAAAACATGGTCACATTAGCTTATGGATTGCCAGTGCATATTTTTTTTGGCATCAACCATTGGTGTATATAAAATGTGTATGTCTGTGTCAGATTTATTTATAGCACAAAAGACTACACATATCAATAGCAAATAAGTATCTGTCATTTCAGCTTTTACATGAATCCCAGTGCATCTGCAGAGAGCATCCAAAGCTCCAGCACACAGCCCACCACCAGCAGCACAGCAGACATCAAAGCCCCAGACCTCATGTCGTTTCCGGAGGACGAGTCTGAGGACAGGCCCGGTGACAAGCCTGGGACCCACAAGAGGTAAAGACTCAAAAGCGTGAAGCATGAAAGGATTTTGGGTTGTAAAATATTCTGCATTGACTGGATAAACAAGTGACAGATGACAGAAAATAGAACTGACATTTTTAAAGGTACACGGTGTTACTTTTCCGGCGGAGGGGGTGCTCACTACTTGTCTCCATGGAGATCTTATTGCTTTGCCTGGAATGTGCCACAATATGGTATTAGACTTTGCCATATCCATAAAAACAAGCATTACAGGTCAGATCTGTGGAGGAGTAACCCTGTTCACAAAGAGAATTATTGTATTTTTGAGCAATAGGAAAACCCATAATGAATAAATGCTACTTAGATGTGTTTAATGTTATACCATGGAACATTCTAGGAAACAAGCAGGTGACGGACAATGCACCTTTAAGGCTGTCAAAAAACACATACCCAGATACTAATCGATATTAAAACTAGTAGATACTCATTTTAGCTTATTTCTTTTTACTAAAATCATGTATGTTATTGCGTCTGTAGTCTCGTCCCAGAGCCAGCACAGTCGGACCCCCTCGGTCTTCTGGAAAACAAGGCGTCAGTGAAGCAGCCCAAGTGTAGCAGCACGTCTCTCACTCGCAGCAACAGTGTCGGGGGTCCGCTCCAGAGCCTTGACTCGTATCAGAGGCCTGGTCACGGTGTATCCACAACCAGCCTCCCCTCCAGTCTGCAAGAAGTGTCGGTAAGGATTTACCGTTGTACCGAACAAAAGAAGATGTTACAAAAAAGCAATGACTAACTTTTGGACTATGTGTACAGGATGGTATGGGAACAAAACGATCCAATCCCAAACCTGTATCCGTCCCATATTTGAGTCCGTTGGTTCTGCGGAAAGAGCTGGAGACATTGTTGGAAAATGAGGGAGATCAGGTACGAACATATTCAGTGTCACCACAAATATTGCTTGCCGGACCAGCCAGTCCCATCTACATTCCGTTTGAATCCAGACTGGGCTGGAACCGGACCATAGAACTTGAAAAACTTGTCCAAACTTGAGACGATCTAACCACAGCTGCTAATTTGTAGCACGTGTCTCTCAAATGCTGAAGACATCTCCTCTCCAAAACTCTCATAGCATTCAGAACAAAATATATAACTTCTTTTACCTGAAATAAATAATAGTTTAGCGCTTTGATTGTTGATTGTAGAAAGATCCATGCTGTTTCTCGGTCCTTTATGTTGTTATGTTTATATATCTCTTATTGGTTAATCTGCCTGTCAGTCACACCTTATGAACTCATGGCGGTAGGATAACCACGTCAGATCCACTCGTCTTTATAAAGTTTTGTCAAAGCGTGTAGATCTGGCTGTTCAGGTAACCAACTCAGTTTAGCATACATTTCTGTTACATGCAACATTTTAAGCATTTTTTTCCCATTCAAAAGATATTATTTAGTTTGAAATTAGTTGCCATGGCACCAGCTCAAATTTTTTTATCCAGAAACCCATGGATATTGACTTTTGATATGTCCATTCAGGTTATCTACACACACAAATTCCTGAGTCAACATCCAATCATCTTCTGGAACCTGGTTTGGTATTTTCGTCGGCTGGATTTGCCCACTCACCTGCCCGGCCTCATTCTTACCTCTGAACACTGCAACAATGGAGTCCAGGTATGGAAACAAAACCTATATTATTCAAATTAATCTTGTTTAGGTATTGGTAATGATGCTAAAATGTGTTTCGTAGCTTCCATTGACATCACTATCTCAGGACAGTAAACAAGTGTTTGTACAACTTCTTTGGGACAATGTCAATTTGCATCAAGAACCAGGAGATCCACTCTACCTTCTGTGGAGATCCTTTTGTAAGTGTGTTTTGAATTGATTTGAATTATCTTCCATGTACAGTAATCCCTCGTTTATCGCGGGGGTTAGGTTCCAGAAATAACCCGCAATAAGAGAAATCCGTGAAGTAGGACAACTATATTTTACAATTATTCTACATGTTTTAAAGCTGTAAATGCTTCACCACACACATGATACACTTTTCTCAGACTTTTAGGAACTAAAGGAACCTTTTATCACATTTCTCTCTCATTTAAACACTCAAACTTTCATAGATTTTCAACAAAATGTATTAATAGTGAAGCGTGAGGGCTCTGCCGGGAGCGCGAGGTGAGCGGAGACTCCTTGGAGAACCCCTTGGAGAAGTGCGCGACACGTGCACCCCTCATCGTGGTCAAATCCGTGACAGAGCAGCGCGACCGGCGCGAGGCCGCGCGTACACTGGGGCTGCGAGCACGAGATCAAACCGCGGCACCCGGACCGCGTCCTCTCAGCCTGAGCCACAAACCAGCCGCACGAAACCACCAAAGAGCGGCACGTGGTGGTTTAATCCTGGTTTAGACCTGGTCTAGTCACGGTTTAGTCCAGGTCTAAACCTGGTCCAGTCCTGGTTTAGTCCAGGACCAGTCCAGGTTTAGACCTGGTTTAGTTCTGGTCTAGACCTGGTTTAGTCCACGTTTAATCTTGGTCTAGTTCTGTTCTAGTCCCGGTCTAGTCCCGGTCTGGTCCTGGTCTAGGTCCAGTCTGGTCCCGGTCCCCCCCACGTCCCCCATCTATCAATCGGCAAAGGTCTACGGTCTCTTAGCCAATCAGGATGCAGAACACAATGTTACACTATTAAAAAAAAGTTACACTATAAAATATATATTAAAAAAAAAAAATCTGCGAAACAGCGAGGCCGTGAACAGTGAACCGCGATAGAGCGAGGGACCACTGTATAGTTAATTTATTTTCATAGATTTAATACATGTTGCAATTCCTTGTTTACCCACAAGAGGTCAGACCAGTATCATAGTTGTTTTTGTTTTTCTGATGATTTTAGTGGAGAAAAAGGGAACTCTGGCTCCAACCGATCACCAGGAAATCCGCACCCTTCTCAACACAATTGTTCGCAACATTCAAACCAATGACGTGTACGGCCCGATCAATCTGCTACTCCGAGAAATCAAGAGGGTTCCGGAAGGAGTCAAACGGCAAAGGTCGGTGTTTCACAGTCCTTTTTTTAAATCGTCTATATTTATTTCAGCAATATATCACACTTTGAAATGTACATCATGTACATAACCCCGGGCGCAGTAATGTGCTGCTCACTGCTCCTGATAACAGGATGGGTTAAATGCAGAAATGGAATTTCCCCACTGTGGGACTAATAAAGGCATAGCTTCTAACAGTCTGCATAACTGTAACTAATTGGTAATATTTGTACTTACAGAAGTGTCTATAGAGAAATACTCTTTCTCTCACTGGTGGCTTTAGGGCGAGAAAACATTGATGTTGGTAAGTAAATACAAGTTATAAGTTTTTCCATAATGGTTTGCTATAGTAAGTCTATTTATGGGTTTCAGTGTTTTTGAGGACTTATCAAAAAAATTGAGACCCATGAATAACACTTAATCATAACTACATTAAAATAACTTGGATTAAGAATGATTCTGCCTTAGTAACTGCTTTTAATTAATACCCCACCCCCTTCATTAAGCAGTTTTTAAGCTATTCTTAAAGGTGCACTACGTAACTTTCCTGATGGAGACGGATGGACCTGCTTGTCTCCATGGAGATGTTATTGCTTTGTCTTGAAAGTTCCATAATATGACGTTAAACGTGTCAAGATCCATGAAGACAAGCAGATGATGCAATCAGGCAAAGTTACAGGTTAGATCTGGGGAGAGGCACCCCCGCTTACAGTAAGAATACATGATTTTAATATATTTTTGAGCACAAGCACACCCGTAATTGTGTAAATGTAAGCTACACAAGTCTAATGACGTACTGTGGAACGTTCAAAGCAATAACATCGGCACAGAAACAAGCAGATGGTGGACCCTCTACCAAAAACGTTACACAGTGCACCTTTTAAGTTCTATTTTATTTATGTATCTATGTGCACAAAAGATGATTTTTCTATGTAACTTTTGCTGTGCAGAGGCCTTTGACAGAGAGTACCGCTCAGCCTATGATGAACTCAGCCCCGAGCAGCTCAAAACATTGCACCGAATCGACCGACCACCCAGCCCCAGTGTCCAATGGTGTCTCAAATGCTTTGGAGCCCCATTCATCTAAACATTGGATTTGAAAAAAAAACAAACTACCATACCTGAATGGTACTAAACACTTTTTGGACTTTAGGACGATGCCCATTGTCTGCCTTTTTAAAAATCTTTTGTTGTGCTTTTCCAAGCTACAAGTGGGACAGTTTTTTTTTGTCTTGGAACGTAGCGGAAAATCTATTGGGACTTCTGTCGTGTATATATGGTTTGTAAAAATTCATTTTCAGATGTACTTGCTGTCCTAATGGTCCTCTTAAGTGTGTGTCCACCATTTTAAATTGTCAGATTGGTGTGAAGCAGTGGACCTTGTATAGACCCTTCCAATTGTGCACTTTCTAAAAGTTTCTTTGTACATATTTTTATTGGACACAAATTTAAACCAAGGTTGTCTAAAAATTGCAACAGCTCGTCTGCTTGGTTCTCATCTTAATATTTTTGAAGAATGACACCTGGATCTGTGTAAATATATTTGCAGCACAAGAGAACTAAGGACCTGGGACAATCACAGTTTCTGTTAATCGATTAATTATTGGACATTCCAGATGTCTGCAAGTCTTAAGCATTGATCGTTTTTTACATATTGCACACTGACAATGACTGATTCTCTGATCAATTCATAATATTAATGGCTCATACTATAACAAATACAATGATTTGGTCTTTTAATGTCAGCCTATCAATATCATAGAAATAACGTGCATTTTGGCTTACAGTAACCCATAGCAAACTTGGTAAGATGTTTAATGAATTTAGTACTTAAATTGTTTGACATTCCATTAATACTAAATGTAATACTAGGAAACACACAAAAGCTGCATATGTGGGGAGATTGGTCTTATGTTTTAAATATGGAATAACTACAAACACTGACCTGTACAGATGAAGTTTTGTAAAATGTCCGATTGAGTCCTGTGGCTAAAATTCAGACCACATCAGAATTATCAATATACTTCTCTCTCATCCAAAACCTAAAAAAATCTATTTATTTTTGTATTGTTGATATTTGAATGGCAGACATTGTCTATTTAGATTTTTGTTTTTAGATTTTTATTTTATGTTCTCACTTTTCTTTTAAACATTTTTAAGGGATGCCACCCTGTAGCCTACTGCCTCTTTTTGGGAGGGGATGTACAGAAATCTATTGTGCAACAATAACTCGAGTGGTTTCTTACCATCCTGTGGAGAGAAAATGACTTTCTACAAGTGCGCTGCAATAAATTTATTTGTCGAGTTACTGTGCAAATCTTTTTTCTTATTTTTCCGTATTTTTCTTGTGCCTCTGATAGTGGTAATTGTACATAGACTCAGCCTCTTTTCCTAAAGGTTCAGTGTGATACCAGTATTACCATATTATTGTTGCTGTGCTAGTGGAATGTATTTAAATGATCATCGTGTTGACAAGTTCACTCCAAAGACACAAACTATTTATAGGTTACAATTCATTAAGATAAGATTGGAAAGCATGCAATTAAACTTATTAAACTATAGCTCACTAACATAGATTAATATGCACAAAAGCCCAATCTTTCTGTTATGTTGATGAGGACTACTACTACTACTCGTCTACTGCAACTAATGTACATCTGTTAATTTGCATAAAATTTAGAAAATATATTCTGTTCCATAATTTGTTTTGTAACATTGAGTCTTGTATGCACAATGCTATAAAGACATGACATAAAGGCTTGTATTGTGCACATTTTAGATGATTATTTTAGACTTATTTAGACTTAATTTTAGACTTTTATTTTGACTTTTATTTCAGACTTAAATTTTATTTTATTTCAGACTTAAATTTTAGACTTCTATTTCAGACTTTTATTTTAGACTTAAATTTTAGACTTTTATTTAGACTTATTTTAGACTTATTTAGACATTTATTTCAGACTTTTATTTCAGACTTATTTTAGACTTTTATTTAGACTTATTTTGTACTTAAATTTTAGACTTATTCCAGACTTTTTAGACATTCATTTTAGACATTTATTTTAGACTTAAATTTTAGACTTTTATATCAGACTTATTTTAGACTTTTATTTGGACTTTTATTTCAAACATTTATTTCAGACTTATTTTAGATTTAAATTTTAGACTTTTATTTAGACTTTTCAGACTTTTATTTTAGACATTAATTTTAGACATTTATTTCAGACTTTTATTTCAGACTTATTTTAGACTTTTATTTAGACATTTATTTCAGACTTAAATTTTAGACTTTTATTCCAGACTTTTTAGACTTTTTTAGACATTAATTTTAGACTTTTATTTAGACATTTATTTCAGACTTTTATTTAGACTTCAATTTTAGACTTTTATTTTGGACTTAAATTTTAGACTTTTATTCCAGACTTTTTAGACTTTTATTTTAGACATTTATTTCAGACTTATTTTAGACTTTTATTTCAGACTTATTTTAGACTTTTATTTGGACTTTTATTTTAGAGTTTTATTTAGACATTTATTTCAGACTTAAATTTTAGACTTTTATTCCAGACTTTTTAGACTTTTATTTTAGACATTAATTTTAGACTTTTATTTAGACATTTATTTCAGACTTTTATTTAGACTTCAATTTTAGACTTTTATTTAGACTTTTATTTTGGACTTAAATTTTAGACTTTTATTCCAGACTTTTTAGACTTTTATTTTAGACATTTATTTCAGACTTATTTTAGACTTTTATTTCAGACTTATTTTAGACTTTTATTTGGACTTTTATTTTAGAGTTTTATTTAGACATTTATTTCAGACTTAAATTTTAGACTTTTATTCCAGACTTTTTAGACTTTTATTTTATACATTAATTTTAGACTTTTATTTAGACATTTATTTCAGACTTTTATTTAGACTTCAATTTTAGACTTTTATTTTGGACTTAAATTTTAGACTTTTATTCCAGACTTTTTAGACATTCATTTTAGACATTTATTTCAGACTTATTTTAGACTTAAATTTTAGACTTTTATTTCAGACTTTTATTTGGACTTTTATTTCAGAGTTTTATTTCAGACTTATTTTAGATTTAAATTTTAGACTTTTATTTAGACTTTTCAGACTTTTATTTTAGACATTAAGTTTAGTCTTTTATTTCAGTCTTTTATTTTAGACATTCATTTTAGAAATTCATCTTAGTCTTTTATTTCAGTCTTTTATTTTAGACATTAAGTTTAGTCTTTTATTTTACTCTTTTATTTCAGACTTTTATTTTAAACTTTAGCGCCCGCTCATTACGTGCACCTGTGTGGATGCGCACCTGCCGCTTGATGATTTGCGCTTCTCCATCCTCTTGGTGGTGAAAAATCTCTCCAAACTCACCAAAACTTGCACTTTCTTTACTAAAATTCATTAACATGCCAAGACGAATGAAGAAATCTCCAGTGTCCCAGAATGAGGACCCGGACCGGGAGATGCGCAGAAACAGAATGGCGCTGTTCATCCAGCAGTTTGAGAAAGAGGGTTTGTACGCGCTCATCACCAGTACACTATTTATCATCTCCATCGCATTAAAATAATCGTTTAATTTGCAGCACAAGAGCGAATGAGGGATCTAGAGAGCAAACTGGAAAACATGCTGGCGACAGTGGATAAAGTGTTTAGTGTAGAAATGATGAAAATGCCCCCTTCTCTTAAAAACATGCGAATTGGCGATTTAATGAGCGGTAAGACTCGTATATTTTTTATATATTTATTATTACTACACTGTATTGATTTCTGTCACTGTGTTGCAAAAAGCGGAGGAATTACCAGCAAGTGACGTGTCCATTGCTATGAAGGTACGGTGGCTTAAACCGATTTCCTCTAGCGGTTAATCGTGTTCTAACAGGCGCTCTGACCTGCAGAATGAGGCGATTGAAATACAACAACCACAAAGAAGAGGAGCCAGAAGTAGATGTAAGTAGCTAATGTTTCCTACTGAGCTGTAGAATGATAAACACAGCGTCTCCATGGAGATGTTTATTCCTTTGCATGGAATGCGTGAAAAGTCCCTCAGTCGTCCAGGTAGAATCCATGATAACAGGAGAAGTTCAATTTGTCAACTGGACAAAGTTTGTTTGGTTGAAAACATTTCGCCGCTCATCCGAGAGGCTTCGTCAGCTCTAATAAGAATACTGGTAAGACACTTGCTTATATCTTGCTGTAGGGAGGAGCTACCTAGCTAACTACTTTCCGGAACTATCTCATTGGTTTCCGTCTTTTGTTTCTCTGGCGTCTCGCCAACGATCTCTATTCATCCCTACACGCCTGTTTTTCACACCTCTGGCCCTGACCTGGCTAGCCCTATTGTTTCCCTGTTTGTTTGATCTGGGTTTAAGAATGGAATTGTAGATGGGATGCAAATTATGCCTGACTCCACCATTTCTGTTCAGAGAAGGATTCTCTTTTTTGACAAAAATAGCCTGAGAGGGGAGTTAAAGAGGCTATTTTTGTCAAAAAAGAGAATCCTTCTCTGAACAGAAATGGTGGAGTCAGACATAATTTGCATCCCATCTACAATTCCATTCTTAAACCCAGATCAAACAAACAGGGAAACAATAGGGCTAGCCAGGTCAGGGCCAGAGGTGTGAAAAACAGGCGTGTAGGGATGAATAGAGATCGTTGGCGAGACGCCAGAGAAACAAAAGACGGAAACCAATGAGATAGTTCCGGAAAGTAGTTAGCTAGGTAGCTCCTCCCTACAGCAAGATATAAGCAAGTGTCTTACCAGTATTCTTATTAGAGCTGACGAAGCCTCTCGGATGAGCGGCGAAACGTTTTCAACCAAACAAACTTTGTCCAGTTGACAAATTGAACTTCTCCTGTTACCTTTGCATGGAATGTTCCACAATATGTATCTTGCATTTATTCATTTACAGCTTTATCCTCCTGAGACCCGGCCCATTCATTTGTGTCCTTTAGAGTGGACATTGAGTTAACCAGTCTGTCTTTTAAGTGTTTTGAGAGACTCTAGTTTGTGGCTGCACTATAATTAAAGAAAGAAATAAGAAATTTAAAGGGAGTCTAAACTTTTTGGGGTGACTGTTGAAGCTTGTCAGAGATGTTGGTCATAACTTCACATGGATTTCACACTATTGTCAGTCCATTACAGAGGACCTGTTACAATATTATGAATAAAAATTAAATTTAAAATGTAAATGCTAAGGTGTTCATTTACCTCCCAAATAGAAAATCACAAAATAATAATAATTGAAATACACTTTTTCTTCGGGTCCCATGAGATTATAGCTGTTTTCATTCCTAAAAATGTATTCTTGCTTTTCATAGATCTGACAATGTAACTTGCCATGGCGGTATCCATGGATATAGGTTTGATGAAATGCTACGGAACACCAGAAAAGTACACATTGCTCCTTTTAAAGAAATCTAAATGATGCGCTTTTGTTTTTCCAAGTAAAATCAACAGACTCTGTACCTGTTCAAGCCACTCCCGCTGCAAAAGGCAGGGTGACAAAGGTGGGGCCCGTGATTCCATTATGTGGATGTCAGTACTATAAGGAAATCTGCCCTTTTTGAAAAATATATATATATTATTCAGGGAGGGAAAAGTACCAGGACGAGGACCACAACATTACCTGGGATCAGCACTGGAAATCTAAGGTAGGATAGAGTGGACATAAAAAATAATTCTACACACCCCTGTTCAAATGCCAGGCTTTTGTGATGTAAAAAAAAAAATGCATAAAGATAAATCATTTAACAACTTTTTCCACCTTTCATGTGCCCTAAAACCTGTATAGCACAATTGGAAGACAGACAATTCTTTTAGGGAGATGAAGTAAACAACTGAGATAATGTGGTTGCACAAGTGTGCACACCCTTTTATAACACGGGATGTGGCCGTGTTCAGATTTAACCGAATACATTCACACTCCTGTTAAACTGAAGTCCGCACACCCCTGTCGGCATCTAAAGTGCCTCTGATCAGCCCCAAATAAAGTTCAGCTGTTCTAGTCGGCTTTTCCTGACATTCTTGTAGCCACATCATCCAGTACAAGCCATGGTCCACAGAGGGCTTCCAAAGCATCACAGGGATCTCATTATTCAAAGATATCAGTCAGGTGAAGGCTACAAAAGAATTTCCAAGGAATTGAATACACAATGGAACACAGTGAAAACCGTCATCATCAAGTGGAGAAAACATGGCACAACAGTGACATTACCCAGAAAAGGACGTCCATCCAAAATTAAGACGAGAAGAAAACTAGTCAGGGAGGCTGCCACGAGGCCGACGGCAACACTGAAGGAGCTGCAGGAATTTCTGGCAAGTACTGGCTGTGTAGTACATGTGACGACAATCTCCCGTCTTCTTCATATGTCTGGGCTATGGGGTAGAGTGGCAAGACGGAAGCCTTATCTTGCAAAGAAAAACATCCAAGCCTGGTTTCATTTTGCAAAAAGACATCTGAAATCTCCCAAACACATGTGGGAAAATGTGTTATGGTCTGATGAAACCAAGGATGAACTTTTTGGACATATTCCAAAAGGTATATTTGGCACAAAAAAACGACACTGCACATCACCAAAGTAACCCCATCCCTACAGTGAAGTGTGGTGATGGCAGCACCATGCTTTGGGGCCGTTTTCCTTCAGCTGGAACTGGGGCCTTAGTCAGGGTGGAGGGAATTATGAACAGCTCCAAATCTCAGTCAGTGTTAGCACACTCGGCCTTCTGTTAGAAAGCTGAAGATGAAGAGGAACTTCATCTTTCAGCACGACAATGACCCAAAGTATACATCTAAATCAACAAAGAATGGCTTCACCGGAATAAGATTGAGGCTTTGGAATGGCCCAGCCAGAGTCCAGACCTGAATCCCATCAAACATCTCTGGGGTGATATAAAGAGGGCTGTGCACAGGAGATGCACTCGCAATCTGTCAGATTTGGAGCGGTTTTGCATAGAGTGGGCAAATATTGCCACATCAAGATGTGCCACACTGATGGGCTCCTACCTAAAAAGACTGACTGCTGTGATACAAGCCAAAGGTGCTGTAACAAAGTATTAGTTTAAGGGTGTGCATATTTATGCAACCAGGTTATTTTAAGTTTTTTATTTTATATTTTCCCCTCTTATAAAGGTTTCAGTTTGTTCTTCAATTGTGTTGTACAGGTTGTGAAATTTTCATCTTTTTTTTTTTTACATCACAAAAACCTGACATTTGAACAGAGGTGTGTAGAATTTTTCATATCCACTGTATATTAAGTCTACTCTTCTTTAAGGTGCACTGTGTAACTTTAGGGTCAGCCATCTGCTTGTCTCCATGGAGATGTGTTTGTCTGGAATATTCCACAGTATGGCACTAAAATTGTCCATCTCCATAGAGATCAGCAGATGACTCCCCCTGGCTGAGATCCACTGTTCTATATCCAAATCAATACATTTTCTACCTCCACTAGGACCGCTGCAATCAAAAGAACAGAAAGCATGAAGGTCGTTGATCAAAATTCAACCACAAAACCAAAGCTCAGGTAGGTTTGTTGTAATTAAACCGGGACTATTTTGTTTACATGTATCTGCAAGTGTATTGTTGCACTTGATATTGCATTTATCAGTAGTTCTTTTTTGTCTTAACTACATCGGTTTTATTCATGAGGCTTTGATCAGCTGAATTACATTTTCTTCTGAATGAAACGTGTAACCATCTAATATTGAATCCCAGGTCGGTGTTGTCGGCTGGTGATGTGCACTGCTCTATGCCTGGGACATCTGCTCACATTACGGTCACCACGAGAGAGGGCCGGGTAAGTGGGACCCATTTACAGAATTTCTTGATTTTCAAGTAATGAATTCTTGCAAATGATTTCAAGATTTGAGGGAAAAATTAAAAATGTATTCTGGTGGTTTCATATTCATCAGAAATTACTGATCATTATATTTAGCAATCGACATGAAGAGAAATACTAGTTTTAGTCAATTTTACATATAGGTTCAAATGACTTAAAACAAGAATGTGGTTTATTTTAATGTGATTTGTCTTAATACAAAGTTTTACTTCAGACACTAATGCTGCTTTTCTCCTTCAGTCTGTTTGCTTTTCAGAGGAGAATAAGGATGACATAAACTTGGACCTTTTGGATGAAGTAGCGTGGCGTCAAATCCAGAGACTAACGGTAAGCCATGCACTTTCTTTTGTTGTAATTTTTTTTTAAATTAAAAAAACAAAACAGTAAAATATTTGTTTTCAGATTTTAATGGATCATCTGTCAAGTCGCTGCCAGAGATGAGAAAATGTCTTTGATTTTTACAATGCGTTTAAAAAAAAAAGCTAATAAAGTTTGTGCTAGTGTATCAGTTTTCTTCATCCTTTTATGTAGGCCATGTGCTGTGATTCACCGCTACAATCTATTAAAGGTACACCAACTTTTCTGGTGGAGGTTTCGCCATCTGCTTATTGCTTTGCCTGGAATGTTCCACAGTATAGCATTAAACAAATATGTATTCAACTACCACAAAAACATGCGTATTTCTGTCAGTGGGTCCAGTTCTCCACAGATCTGCCCTGTAATTTGGCCTGGTGATGTAGCCTGCTCGTTTCCATAGAGATATTTAAATTGTGAAGAATCCCTCAGTCGTCCAGGTCAGAACTGACGAAGCACCTCGGATGAGTTGCGAAACATTTTCGACCAAATAAACTTTGTCCAGTTGACAAATTGAATTTCTCCTTTTATCAGATATTTAAATTGTTCATGTAATTAAGTCAAGCAGGTGGCAGACACTCTACTAGAAAAGTTAGAGTGAAAATACACCAGTTAAACTGAAGAGATCCTATTTAGAGAAATATAAAATTGTAAACTTTGACATTTAAAAGCCCCAGAGTACATCAGAATAAAAACTACAAAGCACTTAATTTCAAACAGTGATTATACAGGATAAAATATTTAGTGCGGTTTTGTTTGTAAGGACTCCATCTCCACCTGCATTTGCTCGTTCTGTGGGGAAAAGCCACAATCTGAACTTTGGCATGTTTCTCCATTTCTTGACGTTGAATTTAAAGCTCCATTAGATTCAGGAAGCATGCCAGGGTAAAACGGCCCGACCAGCCAATTAAGAGGCGTATTATTGACCAAATAATCCATGACGTGATCTAGTGATTTCCTCATTTTCCTCAGCTGATCCCTGCTGTTGGTCAAGACGCTATCAGACAAATCAGCCAACACATTAGCCTTGCTGAAGTTTGAATACATTTGTGAGGCGGAGTGGCTGAGGGAGAGCGCCTCCTGCTGGATGTGACTGGGAAGGCCCTGCAGACCTGAGGCGAGGCCCAGACAGGTGGTTTGGAGCTGGTGTGTGAGGGAGCGTGCCATAGACAAAGTGCGAGATTCTATTACCTGCAAAAAACAAATCAAATATTTAGTCTCTTTTAATTTGTCAGATAATCTTGTGTTTTTATGAACATTTTTCTTACTTCTGCCTCATGAGTGTGCTCATTTTGACCACTGGACTTCCACACCGCCATAGAGCCGAGTTTGTCCATCACCATCTGGTTGGCCCCATCAATATTCTTTTTGCCATATTCAATCTAGAAAAACGCATGTAAAAAGGTTTTGATGACAACATATTGGTGAGTCTAAATTTAGATAATGATACCTGAAATATTTGTATTTCATTGCATTTAGACAATGTTTGCTAAGAAACTGTGCAAACTTTTGTAGTCTGGACAAATGCACTTATTTACTCAAGCAAATGGACAATCTTTGAACATAGTTTTGTAACATGATACAGCTCCGGTGGCATTGCAAAAATTGTGTGTACATGTTCGTATCTTCATAACCTTCAAACAGTCTAAAACGGGTCATCAAACTAAGGCCTGCGGGACGACTCCAGTTAGCCATGCCCCTTTGACCGGCCCTCCAGCCCAACTGGCCCTATGAGGCAATCCTCAAAAGATGTCATGGCCTATTTTTTTTTTTTTATTACTTTTTGGCAAAGAACATGTCTGCATCTCGAGATCAAACAGTGACGGTCAATGCACGCACAGAGTACCGTAGTGCAGTAGTGATATCTTACCTTTGATGTTAGAAAAAAATGGAATATCTGTAGTATTTCATATTAAAAACAAAGTGTGAAGTGCTTAATACTTTTGCAGACCACTAGTAACGATACATATTTGCCAGGAATGATGTGTTGATATAGCATTGTGGATGGCTGTACCAAGCTCGTCATTTCTACTACACAATGAGGCCTGCTGGTGCTCATTTTGGTCTGGGTCATACAATTCTGTTATACGGCCCCCCATCTCAATCAGGAGCAATACAGCGGCCCCTAGAGAAAAAATGTTTGGTGACCCCTGGTCTAAAACCTTACCACATCAACAGTAGAGTTCAGTGCTGAAATGAACTCCAGGCTGCGCTGTTTTCCATTCTGAATCTTGGACACGGCTTTAGTGTAGCCCCGCTTTCTGAGCTTGGTGGACAGGGAACCAAGGCGGACGTAGTAACTGGGATCATTCTCGTCAAACCCCTGCACCGTCTTGGCCTCCAGCTCTGTAAAGCATGAGCAGAATTAGATCTCAGTTCAATAAGGTTCATTTGGTCTTGCGATAATTTGTTATTAGGTTCTTTTTTTAGTTTTTTCCCTACGTGACAGCTTCGACTGCTCACTAGCGGTGTTCCTCAGAGTGGTCACTTGATGTAGCAGTATCTCAGGTGTGTGAGTAAAAATCCCCCTCATCCCGGTTGGTTACACCTCAGACACTGTCCTGAGGAAGTCGGACTGCAGATGGCGCTGTCGTCCTGCCTCCACTGGTAGGAAGACTGTGCCAAAACCTGTATAAATCACCTGGTCACAGCAACATCATGTGACCACTCTGAGTAAGACTGCTAGTGAGCAGTCGAAACTGTAAGGTACGAAAACACTCTTGGTCTGAAAAAAGAACCTAATAATACAGAATTGGGTCTCATCAATAGATGGATCAACGAACTACACAGCGCGTTTGATTCGTACACTACAAAAAGTAAAATCTGACTGAATTTCACATAAGTGAATTTTCTTCCAACGGAACAAGCCTATTTGTACTTAAAATATGAAACTGCATCTTGTTACACCAAAGATAGTGAAAACCACAACTTCTTGGAATTAAAATAAGCAACTAAATCTTATTTAGAAGCTCAAGAAAGAAATACTTATTCTGTTGGTAATGTTACATGTGAAGAGAAATCTACTCAAATCAAGTTAAATGTTCTTAATGAGTAATTTAAACTTAACTAGATATTACTTTCTGCAGTGTAAGCTCGCCCCAAACAACCGCTTCGTTTATTGGAGTACAACACTTCTGTAGATTCAGATTCTCACAACAATATGATGAACTGCTAGTTTCAACTTTTGGATTTATGTATTTTATGTATTTATGCTTTTACTTAAGATTTCTGGTCTATGGAAAAGTAAACATGTCAAGTAAAAACATGGCAGTAACAAACTATAATTTGAATAATTTAACCTAAAGAGCAAGAATATATTTTTTTGTATTTGTGTTAAGCCACTAGAATAATGACAGGTGTTATTACTACGTGTTTTATGAGAAGAATGGTCATCCCTCAAATCTGAACAGAACATAATTTTTCAGATTACAACCTTTTCGTAATTGATCAGAGCAATAATCAGGCCACAGTCAAAATGTATCAATTGCACAACCTTAACTTTTTTTTAGAAACTTGTGTCATGACCTTGAAACTTACCCAGTTCATCCTCACTTAATGGCAGGTACTGCTCCACCAGGTTTTCGGACGTGCTGAGGGCTTGGTCCACTCCACTGGTCACTAGTCGGGCCACTCTGCTTTCCAGGACGGTGCTAACACCATCACTGACCACTGCTTTGGTTTTCTCCATCCCATCATGCACTGCTCCCCTCGTTCTCTCCACAACAGTGTTCAAAGTGCCCGAAACCGAGTCCTTTGCCCCAGACACTGTTCCTGTTACTACATCCTTGGCACTGGTCACTACATCTTTAGCGTTGGACACAATCTGGGCAGAGAGGTTTGGACTTTGGTTAAGAATTATTGAGTAATTTGTGAAAGAGCCCACGCTAGGATATCATCCAATTTCAGATTTGCTTAAGTGGTCTTGTATCCTGTGTTGGCTAATGGGGCAATTATTCCGTACATACCTGCTCAGAGGGCTGGTGAAGAATTGGCAAGGTTTTCTCAATCTTGTCCAGACCTTTGCAAGCCAGATCATTGGCAATGGCAACTGTGGTCAAGAAGAAAAAAAAATCTGTTTGTACGTGTAGAATAAACGGTCCTAGTCGGTTCAGAATCATCCTTAAAAGTGCAATGCGCAACTTTTCTATGTAAGGGTACCCCACATGCTAGTCTCAATGTACTGTAGATGTACTTAAAGGGACAGTGTGTAAGATTTTTACCCGTTAATTACTGAAATTGAAGATACCCATTCAAAAATACATTGTTTTCCAAGCCTTTTCACTTCCATCATGAAATCAAAGTATTCTTTTGGACTTAGATATAATCACATAAAAGGGGGATCTTCCCCATGCAGAGGCAGCCATTTTGAATACGAGAGCCGCAGAAGGACATTTGGGCTCCGCCTTCGGCAAGGCTCGTGGTTTTGGGTAAACAACACAAGCATGCTGCCGGATCAGACATCGTAATGGATCTAACACGTGTTTTGGACTAAATTGTTTTACTGGATTTTATTCACTGGATCCTTACGGACAAATAGAGAGCAAGTTTATGGTGAAATACAGAGTTTGACCTGTGCAAAGCATTCTAAGGTAAGCTAACCTCGTTTTGTGCTTTTCCGTATAAAAGCCCCATGTGCTCGGGGAGTGATTGTTGTGCAGGGAAATGAATTGCATAGTCAAAAAGAGGAGACTGTAAGGTTTCATTTGATGTGTAGAGTGTCATGGTACATGATCGGGAATGTGTGTTTTCATGAGAAAAAAAAAGAAAAAAAAAAAAAAAACGGACCGCGTTTTATTTATACAGTAGCGCGCGCGGCTCGTGCGCGTGCCCGGGTGACCCTCAAGGTCTGCCGTAGCGAAAACAGAAAGTGCAATAGCACCATCCACCTATGCACCACGAATCCTACACACTGGGGCTTTAACTATTCCGCCTGGAATGTTTCACAATACAACATTAAACTTATCTGAGGCAAGCAGGCCAAGGTACAGATCAGTTCGGTGGAGAGACGAGCCAGTTCACACAAGAATGCATGTTGTTGAAGATATTTCTGGACAACTTGTAATGTCATACTGTGGAACATGCCAAGCAAAGTAACTCCCTTAAGAAAAAAAAATGGGCGTACCCTCCACCAGAAAAGTTGCACAATGCACCGTTAATATAAGTGAAAGGTCAATCTTTAAAGTTTCTGTTTGCCCATGTGACCTATGAGTGTGTTGCAGTATTTTCTGTTTCTTTTTGCTGGTATTTATTTCCTGTATTAGAAGGGCCAGAAGTACTCACAAGTGTACTACGTAAAACACTATTGCTTCAAAAATGACTCTTTCAGACGCTGTATCTGTAATGTAAGTGATAATGTAATTTAATAAAGTGACTGCAACCATAACATCTATCACTTCCTACTTCCCACTGCATCAGCTACAACTATAGTTACATCTATTACTGTTGTGTATTGCTACCACTAATTTCATGGTTATAATTATCTAGAAGCTTTGGACTATTAAACATTTGGTGGAAACTTCTATCTCTGGCTGCGTCCCATTACTCTATCTTACCCCTTCCCCTACCCCTTTATCTACATCTTCATCTTGCCCATCGATACCGAGCTGAGAGGGATGGGACACCACGCGATTACCGTTTGCGTCATCATAGAGGCAAGGGATTCAAATAAATGTAACCAAATGTCAAGGGTTATCGGGTACCTCAGCTTGACAAAAAAACTAGCTTGTTTATATATGAAAGTTCGATGAAAACGATAACGTCGGCTAAACGGACATCACTACAATTAAAACTGCAACAACAGTTCACTAACATAAGCGTCATAACTGTAAACCTGCTAAACTGTTAATCAATAATTACAACTGCTGAAAATACATTTATGAGACTCCTTGGCTGGTCGATGTGATGCTGCCATCCTGATCCCAAAACCTGCCTGAGCTTGTAGGCGTACCCCTTCGTTCCAAGTCTGGTCGAGAGCTTACTTCGTTTCACGGGGTATGTAGCCCTCGGTCGTGGCTCTAGCCCTTGATCAAAATTAGAATCGGGACACCCCTTGTCCTCACATGAACGCGCAAAATCAAGGGGTAGGGGTAAGACAGAGAAATGGGACGCAGCCCAAGTAAGTCTTTGGTTTCTTGCTACAATCACGACTTACTTTGTGGCTCCAGTTTGCCCAGAATGGGGGAGGCAGTGTTGAGGGCCACAGTGGTGATTGTTCGGACCCCCTGCTCCGCCACTTCGCACACAGTCCGGAGGTAGGGGTGGTTGTCCTTGGTTTTGGAGTACATACTGGACATGAGGCCGTAAGTGGAGCTGACCAGAGGCAGGCTGACCACCCTCTCCACTAGGCTCTGGGGACAGATAACAAGATTAAACAAATCTAAAATCTTTTATAAACTGCAATACTTAACAATGTGGTTATCTACAGTTTTAATGCTTAATGCGATGTGGTTTAGCTCTAGTATAGTTCTGATAGTGGCACGCTTTAAATTTTTAAAATTCTATTGTATTCATGTCAATCTGTTGTGTAACTATACTTAATATCCTCATAATTACAAAAGAACTCACCTGATTATAGATGATTTCAGCCGCTGCCATTGTTACTGACACAATGCCTACAGAAAAAGCAGATTATTTTTTATTCTTTTGCTGACTTTATTTAATACAGATGAGGGCTGGTAAAATAAATAGCTGCCATATTTTCTGAAGTTTAATCACCAAAAGAAATGATCAGGTTCAACATTTGTAAAATTACCCCTGAGATATGTACTTATTATACTGAATACGGTGTAATCATGATAGAGAAGTAGCTCTTGTACCCACACCCATCTGAGAGCACGTCATCGCAACACAAAATATGAAAAGCATAACGTCATGTAACAAGTCGCAGTTTTATTGTAGAAAAATCACAATTGTATCAAAGTAGCAACACCAAAAGGAAATTAAAAAAGCAGACTACGGTCAAATTAAGGAAACTTACCACCAATAATCAAAGCTGTCAAAAGTTGCCTCCCTCTCCAAGTCCTCAGGTGGGTGAATGCGGCGACGTAAACAACTGCGGCGTATTTATATCGCGCAATTATCGCGAGAACACGGGCAATGAGGTGACGCACCGGCAGGTCATGTTTGTAGGCCAAAGGTAACGGGGACAAAAGTTTAGTCTGGGGAATATTCTCAAATACTTCACCAGTGATCACGCGGTGGCCTAATTAGGCGCAATATAATCTAGCTTTTCTTTTCTGTTGTAGATTATGTCGTTTTTGTGACAAATAAGAAGATTATGAAAACTGTTGGCAGGGCAAACGCGCTCTTATTAGGCCCCAATTAAGTGTTCCCTATTAAAATAATCTCAGTTGGCCTATGTTTTCTTTTTATTTCACTGGCTTTCAGCATAGTCCTCTTTTCCAACCTTCCCAAGTCAATTAAAAACATTTGGCTATAGTGCCCCCTCACAACTGTTTATGTAGGAAATGTATTGAACAGACATTTAATTTAAGCTTTATGCTGAAAACTATTGAAAGATAAGACTACACTTATATTTTCAATGAGTCTGGTCCTTCTCATATACAGTCGTCGCTATACAGTGTACAATTTACAGTGTCTTAGCCTTTATAAGCTGCATATTCTTTTTTCCTTTTTCCATTTGTCTGATTGGGTTGGAACACATTGGGTACTCGTCATTTTACAGATGTCTGTGTTTTATGCCATACTGTGGAACGAGCCAAAGCCAAAGGAACAACATTTCCATGGAAACAACAAGCAGTAGCAGGAGGTTGTCAGGCCAAATAAGAGTCACATTTGTGGAGATGCAAGTCCACTCACAGTAAGGCACATTTGGTTTTCTGTGCATTAAACACAAAATGAAAAAAGTTTTTGGTCAAAAAGTTATATGGCTTTAAAAGTACCCTTTAAAATGCAATTTAAAAGTAACCAAACCTAAAAAACATGCACCCGGGACTACAGGTGTAAATTAACTCTAATGCTACAACCTGGCACAATACATCTCTCTCTCCTGTTAAGGTTAATGCATGTTGTGCACTGTCCTTGTCTCATAAATAAAAAGTAAAACTATGACATTTCGAGAACTAAAGTGTTAAATGTAGTGCTAAGAATTGTGCTGACTTTTTCATACATAGCCACAAATAGTTATGACTGCTGGATCAACAGCTAAGCAAAGCTTCTTTAAGAGGAAGAGCAGTTCTAGTCTGATTAAATTTCATTATATTTCACACCTGGATGTCTTGTAATCCTCATGATAAATCATTTTATTATTTTGCTTACACAGAGGGCTAAAAATTACCCCCTGAATCATATGAATCATATAAAAGTACTGTTTCATTTTCAGTCCAGTTAAACTATGTAGTGCAGTAAAAAGTACTCTTCACTACTTAGTGCCCTCAGATGTATCATGAAGTAAAAGTAAGAAATATCCACTGCAAAACTTACTTTGGGTACCGAAAAGTTGTACTTGAATACAGTACTTACTTTTTTATTAGGCTACTTTTGTACTTTCTTTTCACCACTTGGTCTAAGGTTCCACACATGATGTTTCAGCGGACTTTGGTTTGATGACACTTTAATAGTCTACGTCATTGTCTTAATGTGATGTAATGAAACCAAAGTTTATCTGATAATCACCTCATTGATCCACGTATACCTTTGAATCAGCATTTGTTAATTCTATATCATCTTAGACTTAGACAAACTTTATTGATCCACAAGGGAAATTGTTTTGGGTACGGTAGCTCACTCATCAAATATAAGATATATAACAGAGGGTAAAAGAGCATTTCATCTGTCTGTCATCTGTCTGTGGTTCTAGTTTAAAGAAGTGAGAACCATAGACTAACTTTGGAGTGAGTAAGATTTAATTTGAGAGTCAAATATGCTGATACAGTGTGCATGCAAATGGGATATTTGGACCAGAGCCATATCTAGGCTTGGTTAGTAGATTTATAACCTATGAAGTATTACTGTTGACATGATGCTGTGACACCAGACCAACTCTTGCGTGAATGTAATCGTATGTCTTTTGCAAACATAGCCCAGGGGTTCATGGTCAAACAAGAACCCTTTCAAAAACAATCCACAAAAAGACATTTATTTTTATATGTATGCTGTCACTCAATGTTGATCATCCATCAATTCTGATTTCATGCTGAGACTTTTACAAATAATGATAAACTGAAACGTGTGAGAAGGATATTGAAAACACTGAGGCTTGGAAAAATAAAAGGCTTGAAAGAAAAATCACAGAGTTTCTCATGTGAGCCACTAGATGGAGTTAGAACTTTCTCAAACTGCAGTATATACAAGTAGTACATACAAATGTAGTACTGAATTGATTGTTTATGTGTATATAACTGCTTATGATATCTGCATACCTGTAAACGTAACTGCCCTACAGGCATTCATCTACAATAATAAGCAAAACCTTATCCTAAAAAGTATGTAAACTAAATAAACCATTTAATTTTGTGCTTTATTTGAAATGTATCAAAAATATTTATTACTAAAAATGTGTTCTATAATATAAGTCAACTATAATAGTCCAAGAAAGTATTACAACAAGATCCTAACATATTCTAAAAGCTTGATAGACATAAAGTAAGGACTGTACTCTCCTGCTATTGTACCCTGATACAGTTAACTCAGTGGGCCACATGCCAAGGCAGGATCCTCCGTGTAACAGATACCTGCTGTGGCTTCTACTGGGAAAGAGCCACACCTGTGGATCGCACACAGGCAGAGAAAGAGTGTGGACAGACAGAGAAACAGTGGCCGAGTTTAGCTGTCCTCTTTCTAATAAACATGAGGAGAAAGAAAATGACATGTCTTTGGTCACTGATACGCTCTAGTTCACTCATACACATTCAAATTATGGGACGTCATGTTCTCGGAAAAGCTTTTCAAATGACAATACACAGCTCAAAAGGGAGAGTCGGATTTGAGATATTGGTGCTTTGTTGCTTTAGGGGGATTTAAGATCAAACTTTCCTGCACTAATCAGTCAGAGCCATAACATTATGACCGTTTGCCTAATAACAAGTCAATGTAGCATCACTGCTCACTGTTCCTTCTTTGGACCACTTTATGATAGATGAAAGACACGAAAGCTGCAATTTTTGAGATGCTGACCCATGTTGTCCTACATTTGCTAAGGTGATTTGTGTAGTTTTCCACACCTGTGTCAGTAGTCACAATGTTTTGGCTGGAATGAGGTCTTTTTTACAATTTAATTTATGTGTGAACAGGACAAGTTAAAGGTGCTCTCTGTAACTTTTCTGGTACAACATCTGCAGGTTTCCATGGAGATTTTACTTCTTTGCTTAGAATGTTCCACACTATGGCAACAGACACTAGCAGAAGCCCATCAACACTGAAGCCAGCACAGATCCTCTGCTGCAGTCGAGCTATAGTTAATGCAATTCAACAATGAGCATACATCGCAACCAAATGCACTATTACAGCCTATATCATGAGATCTCTAGGTTAAACTATTAACATTTTGATACAGAGGGCCATTCTGTTCTCTTTCTTTCTTTCAGCGCCCATATAGAGCCATATCAACAGCTGGTTATTCTTGCAGTTCCTTTGGAGCTCTGTCTCACTGCCAAATTTGGCACTATTATTATTGTTCCCAGCCAAAAGCCACCTCCGGAGCTGCTATAGAGGTCACGCATGCTCAAATGAATTACTTCTTAACAAGTCAATGGCCACCCGCTTGAAATAACCATTACTTCAGTCTTCAATAAACAAGGACCCGCGTGGCTCTGGGAAGCAAAGGGACCGCTGGCTTTACAGCTTTGAGGCCCAAATTGTTGTTAAGCGGAGCGCACCTGTTAGATGTAATCCGCACATAATGGTTGTGGCTCATTAGTTAAGACATCCGAGATAACCCTGCTCATGTCCTGCAGAGAGAGGATCAAGTGAGGAAAGGAACTATAGGGGTAAACATGTACAAAAAGTTCCCTTGACAATGGCTTTCAGTACAGTAGTGGCTTTCATTTCAACAATGAGAGAAGACAATGAATTTTCATTATCTTCATTTCATATTATTTTCATATGACTTAAATTCAAAATGTTAAATGCTATTTACCTTTCTGGTGAGGGGTCTGCCACTTGCTTGGCTCTAATGTAATGTTATTGCTTTGCCTGGAATGTTTCAGCATAGGGCATTAAACTTGTCTATCTTGCATTTATACATATGTACAGATGTAATTTAACCTGAATGGGCCCCTTGCTTGTCTTCATAGAGGTTGATATATTTAATGCCATACAATGGAACATTCAAGGCAAAGTGATAACATCTCCATGGAGACAAGCAATGAATGAATCCTCAACTACAAAAGTGACATATAGTCCACCTTAACCATTTACCAGAAAAAGGTCATCTAATGCATTTTTTGGATGACTTTTAGGATTATAGCTGCTTATTGGGGAGGCATTCATTGAAAAAGAGGTATTTCATCTTAATTTGCCAATTTCTATACACAATTTTACACTACTTCATCAAAAATATTCCCTATGTGAGCTAGAGTTTTCACATATTTCTTGTGTAGTCCACTTTACTTTTTCCACCTCTGGCCTCGTGTGACTCCCCCCGCATCCCTCCTGTTCTTGTTCGTACCACAGTCACAATCCATTTTCACCGTTGCACACTAGGATTAGCACAGCGGCTGTTAGCGCTGGCACTACTCTCCACTGTAACATATATTTTCTGTTGCTGACAACCAAAGCGAGTTGTAGCACTGACAGTATAATTGGGAAAACCAAATATGCTTGTCCAGAAGACTGTTTACAGAGTACAGCTGCTTAAACACACACTTACAAAGAGCTAGACTTGCATTTGTTACAATCTCTAAATGCGTGGGCACCAACAGACCATCTCTTTGTTTTGGAAGTATTCGTGACACTTCGAGGAGCCAAAAATAATGTGGGAAACAGGACTTTTCTATCATTTCTAGTCTCAGCTTTGGCGCTTTGGCTGCATTTATTCAATCAGGATGAACATTGACACTTAAAGCTCCACTTGAGTGAATACACATGAATGAACCAGTGTTTATTTGACCGCCAGCCCAAACTGTCATTTGATTTTCTTTATACCTCGACTTGGACACGCAGGCCTGTCAAAAGCAGACTTAGATCCCTGCGCAGGTGGTCTTTCTGAGAAGAGAGTGGGCTGTAATAGCACAAAGAGCATAAATCTATAGTGGACATGCATTGGCAGCAGTGACTAGTCTTGTAAGAGCATACATATTCAATTCTGTTGCTTGACCCTCTTATTAACCATCTGCATCTTCCTGGAAATCAAATAGATGAATCATAAATTGTTATGTACTGAGATAACAGCCTTCGTCAGACTAATTATAACCCAACTGTGAAATTCATACAAGATGAGGAGGCCGGGGAGATCAGAAACAATGGGGATGCATTTGTTGACAAAAGATGAGACAATTTATATGCAAATTTGAGTACTTTAATTTCGACTCAACCTGATGGGGTGAATGATTAAAAGCATGTGCCATCATTTTCATTATTGCTTTGTCTCATAGTACAAAATTACTAGTTTTTTACTTGTTAAGTTTTGATTTGTTTCATATTTTGGGATATGGAAATTACCATTTTTGATATTATCAAAATGATTGTATTGGGATTTGTATGAGTATATTAGAAGCAGTAGGAGTTTTTGCAGTAGTTGTATAATAGGCTAGCCTAGTATTAGTACTGTGCCTTCTAGATGATGTGCAATATAAGTATAAGTGCTTTTAAAGTACACATAATGAAAAATAATAGGCCTAGTTGTATTCTGTATCCAACATACTTTCAAAGGTGCACTGCGTAACCTTTCTGGTTGGGGGTCCATCACCATGGAGATGCTATTGCTTTGCCTGTAATGTTCCCCAGGATATAAGATACCTTTATTCAATTATGGGTGTTTTTATTGCTTAAAAAAAAAAAAAAAAAAAAAAAAACTTCCATTCTGACTGTGAGTGGTGTCACCACTTCACAGATCTCACCTGTAAATTGACCCATCTCCTGCTTGTCTCTTTAGAGATTGATTGCAATTGAAAATCTATAATTGGAAATTGTAACATTTTACCAGTATAATTTCATAAGCAAAACAAGTCATGTCTTACATCCTTGGCTGCAGAGTTTTGGACATTGCCTCACAGTCTAAGTTGGCTGACAGAATCCGATCCCTGTTACCGCGGTTATGTATCTTCTGATGGACAGGCAGGTTACTGTACACTTCACGGGCCAGGCATTCTTGGGACAGCCATTTTTGTCATAGCAGCACCCTTGGGAGTCCCAATCATGTACAATGCACACACATGGATTAAGTGCCAAATTCCACACGGGCATAAAGGACACTTGAGAAATGTCTGTAAAGTTCATGTTCAACTGCAACTACCATGAGCTTATCTACAATACTTTTTACCTTTACCTTTTAGACTGTATGATACTCTTACACCAATTCACTCAAAATATTTAGCTCAGAATATAATCTTTTAAAAGCTAAAAGAACATTGTGATTTGAGAGCAGAGATCTTGGTTAGAATCTAAACACCATCAGACCCAAATCAACACTATGGATGAGCTATAAAGCAGGACTAAACAAGAACTAAACCAGGACAAGGTCAAACTTACTGTATATAAACCCATGTAAAACTAGCTAATCAAGGCCTAAGACAGTTAAAAAGTCAAGACTTCTAACCAAAAACTATAAGATAACCATGACTAAGAAGATGTCACTTTGAAAGAAATCCTTATTTAGCACTCTGAAAGGGAATCAAAGTTAAGGCAAATTGACTTTTAGGTACCACACAAGGGTCCCCTGATAAATTGTAATAATTATGAATGACATCTGTGTTTCTAATCCTGTGTGAATTCCCATACCTGTAAAAAATATCTGTAAAAAATCCCCCCAAATTGTACCTACTATACTATAATTCAGCAAACTCCTAGCTTCTCAGGTAATTCCAAGCCATATGCACCACCAGTGTCACCATAGTTTGAGAACCACTGCTTTAGCTGTTATGTGGCAAATTCCATGGCCTTCCTCTTTGAACACACGTGACAGTCCCGGCTTTGACTCTTAAAGGCCAAATATCACTGATCAAACAGCTGAAGTTTGGTGTCAGTTAAGGCAGGGACACAACCAGCGCTCTCATAGGGCTGCACTGAAATGCCTGGGGTATGTTTGACTTTGTAACTGACACACGTACAGTACAGTGTATGTATATGGACCTCCTCTACACTTGAGATGCCCGGGTGGCTCTAAAAAAGAGGATATTAAAGTGTCAGTTAGCACCCAGCTGATCACTGGATTCAAACAACTACAAGTCTGCTGTTAGTCCTACCCTCTCATTCGACAACCCAGAAAACCCCTATACTCTAAACTGAAAATACGTTTGTCCCCAAGTAGGTTATTTTTTAATATATCTGTCAATAAAGTGATTTCAAAGACAAATATAATGCTAAGCTTTACTGACCTACAACCTGGGTTTAAAAATAAAATAAAGCGTATTATAGGAAGCATCAGAACTTCACCAAGGCACTGATCCTATCTTGTAAAGGTGCATATAGTCAAATAGGCTTAAACGTCTTATAATCCAGCGGTAATTCTGTACTGATCATGTCATTTAAATAAAATAATAATAAAAATATGGATGCTGTACTGTATAACAGGTTAGATGAAATAAAAATGTAAATTTACTGAGCCCCAACTAAAAGATGAAGAAACTACAAATTAAATAGAATCTTAGTTCAAGAGTAAATTTGAATCTAACTCATATTTCACAGTAATAAAAAAATCCAATAGGGCCCAAACAAACTATATGCTGGTAAGATTAAATCTTACATCACATTACAGTTGTGTTATTGACCAGTGGATTTTAAGGCATCCATTAAAGGTCCTATATTTCACAGAATTGACTCTTGCGAACTTTAAACCTTGTTATAATGCTGTTATCCTCTCAAAAACATACCTGCAGCTATGTTTTGTTTCATGCACACATGTATTTAGGCTTCTCAAATCAGAAAACACTTTGTTCCACCTTGTGATGTCATGAAGTGATCAAGTTAACAGCTACCCTTTTATCTTTAATTCTGTAGAGACTGGCACTTCCAGGGCTGAAATCATCCAAATGATTCTAGTGAAGATGTATCATTTAAAAAACAACAACAACAACAACAACAACAGTGTAGCACTTCCTGTATTACCACATGAAATCACAAGGTGGAACAAAGCGTTTTCTGATTTGAGAAGCCTAAATATGCAGAATTTTTGTGTTAAATATGTGTGAATGAAACAAAACACAACTCAACACAACAGGTATGTTTTGATGAACTTAGCGTAATAGAAAATAGTGTAATATGGGCCCTTTAAGCTAATATATTGAGATCCAATGAAACTATACTTGACCTTCTATACAGCTTCAAATTTGAACTTGGAAAAGGAAAGTAAATCAGTGGCACCGCACTTTGGTCCTTGTTAATTTTTGTTCTCGTCTGTGGAAATAAACACTTTTACATTCCAGTGCGTTAATAAAGATTAATTCAAGTCTGCGTGTCAGCCAGCCATTCAGGTAGCTCATTCCAAACATACCTGTACCATTGTGAGGGTATCTCCAGAGGACACTTTAAAAACATTATTATTAGTGGTCCTGGACAGTCTCAGAAGTGACAAGTGCCTACCTAATACCCAGTGACTGTGTGCTATGAGCCTTCAAAGCCAAATCTACGGCATATGGTTTAATGATGTGACGAAAGGAGAAAGCATGGTACGATTCATAGCATTCCTTTTGTACTGAAGCGGAAGGTGTCAGTTAGTATTAACATTAACAAGCGTAAGTTAAAGTTAAGGCTATGCTTGTATTTTCTGTAATGGAAGATGACATTTTGTTGAGTAATTCAGATGATATATACAGTATATTGAGAGATTTTGTCAATGTTGGCATAGAAATTGCTGGGGGCCCATATTATCAATCAATCAATCAATCAAATATTTATAAGGCGCTTTTCATACAAAATTGTAACACAAAGCGCCTTACAGTGGTCAAGGATTAGAAGATTGACCTTTATTGATCTCGCACAGGAGAAGTTGTTTCTATATTTGACCCGGGGACCATCCCCATGATTTTGTTTTGTTATTTAGGTTTTGGTCAGGCCCTAAGCTGGAGGATTTACCTATGGCGCATGTTTAGGTTGGTGGGGGAAACCGGAGTACCCGGAGGAAACCCACCCAGACACGGGGAGAACATGCAGTCTCCACACAGAAAGGCCCGGGCAACCCGAACCTTCTTGCTGTGAAGCATGAGTGCTAGCCACTCAGCCACCGTGCCGCCAGGGAGAAAAAAAAACAAAAAAAAACAGCAGCAACAACAGCAACAACAACAGGAACAACAGCAACAACAACAGCAACAACAGCAGCAACAGCAACAACATCAACAACAACAACAGCAGCAACAGGAACAGCAGCAACCACAACAACAACAGGAACATCAGCAACAGTAACAACAGCAGCAACAACAACAGCAGCAGCAACAATGACAGAAACAACAGCAGCAACAACAACAGCAACGACAACAGCAACAGCAACAACAACAGCAGCAACAGTAACAACAGCAGCAACGACAACAGCAACAGCAACAACAACAGCAGCAACAGTAACAACAGCAGCAACAACAACAGCAGCAGCAACAATGACAGAAACAACAGCAACAACAACAACAGCAGCAACAACAACAGCAGCAACAGCAACAGCAGCAACAACAACAGCAGCAACAATGACAGAAACAACAGCAACAACAACAGCAATATTATGCTATTCTCTGATCTATAGAATGTTATTTCCTCATCAAAAACCACACCTGGAGTTGTGTTGTGTTTCATTCACACATGTTCAACACACAAACCCTGCATTTTAAAATTCCACACACCTTCATTAGAATTATTTGGATCATTTCAGCCCTGGAATGTCTGATCTGTACTAAACTAAAGGTAAAAGGTAGCTGTTAACATGAAACCTACCACTTTATCACATAACAAGATGAAAAAAAAAGAATTTTGAGCTTTGGAGATGCAGAATAAATGGTTACTCATGTGTAAATGAAACCAAACACAACTCCAGGTATGTTTTTGATCAGGTAACATTATAACATTAATGCTTAAAGCTCACACAAGTGAATTTTGAGTAATATAGGACCTTTAATATAACTTGTTGCGTTCACCTAATTTTGTCCAGGTTTGGCCCCAGTTGAATCCTGATGTAGATTTGCCTTGGTTCTCTTCTAGTCCTGGTTTAGTCTTTGAAATTCCAAGTTGAGTTCTGGGTTAGTGCCATTATTGTCCCATTTTTGATGCAGTGTGTGTGAAAGTGTGAAACACAGTCTAGGTTCTATAATTGCTGTGATAATACCAAAGAAGCATGTAATTTTCTGCTAATACCTTTCCATAAATATAATGTTGAGAACCTTTAAAAGAATCTAACAAAGCAGCCATTTTCTTTCATTTCAAACCAGTGGCATAAAGTTGCAGAAGACACAGCACAGACCCTGCTTAGCTGTTTTCATTGGAGCCTGTTGGAATGACCTGCTCCTTGTTGAGGTAAATCTGCAATAACAGTGCACTTCAATAATGCCAGCCAAAGCCAAGCCTTTAAATGGCCCAGTCCACTGTGTCTTAAATTCTCAAGCTTTGGTCAGATCAAACTGCTCTTGACCTGAGATACAGTAAGTTTGGCAGTGTCAAGCAAAGTAAATGACATTATAGTAGAAAATCGCACTGTTGTGTTTTTTTTTGTTGGATACCATGTGGTAAATTGTACCATCAAGCCTACAGAATAGATAATTTCCTTTGGCCTATTTCATTTTTAGATTCCTGTGGTTTTTAATATAGGCTAGCCATGCCACGTAACCTTTTACAGAGTCTCACTTCCGCAAGTTGATCTCTCTCTCTGATTAGGTCAAAATACATTTTTCACAAATCCTGGACATAGGTTTGAATCCTATTTATTTATTTAGTTATTTATATTTCAAGATTCAAGATTGTTTATTTGTCATATGCAGGATCAACACAAGGTCAACAATGCAATGAAATGCTTAGGATCAGAAGAACCGCTGCCTCGCTAAGATAGTCGAGAAGTACTAATAGCATAGAAAATAGAAAGGAAAAAAGTGAACACTATAATAAAAAATATGTAATAAAATATAATAAAATACAAAGGTACAGGTTGGATTAAATAAGGTGTAAGTAGAGTATTTCACAGATTGCACGTAATTTAGTATAGTATAAGTATTGCACAGGTTATTGCACAGGTAACAGTTACATTTACAGTGAGGTAGTGACATACATGATAGGCTACATTCATATAGAGCAGTGTTTCCCAACCAGGGGTACAAGTACCCCTAGGGGTGCGTGAGCACATTGCAGGGGGTACTTGGCAGTGTCGCTGCCAGGCGCAGGGGGAGATTTTTTGGAATTTTTTTATTCTAATTTGAGTAAAAGAAAAGAGAGAAAATGCCTGAGAATTACCTTTTCAAATTAAGGAGATGAAATAAAATGAATTTCATTTAATAAACCATTGTGTCACATTCTATTTTTGGAGAATTATTAACATGTATTGTATGAGTGAGGGGGTACTCGAGGTATGACAAAAAGGCTCAGGGGGTACACAAAACAAAAAAGGCAAAAAAGGTTGGGAAACACTGATATAGAGCAGCAGCAGTAAACATAGGACCTATGCATTACAAAAAGTACTTTAGTGCAGTATTATTGAGAGTTCAGTATTATTTAGGTGCTATGCGTTACATTTTTGTATGAAAAGCGCTTTATAAATATTGATATTGATAAATATTGATTGATATTATCCAGAGTTTAGTAGTCTGACAGCTTGGGGGTAATAGCTGTCTTTGAGTCTTTCACACTGATATTGACAGTGTTTTAGACAAATCTGTCTGCATACCAATAGTCTTGTGTTATGTAAGAGTATGACTCTTTGACCTAAATAACAAACCATTTTTGTACTAACACTAATTATATATACCGTGCACCGTTAACAGCCCTCGTGCCCGGTGCCAGAATGCCATTACGCACGTGTTTAGATGCGCGACGTACGTAGAGCGCGCGAAACTCCGCTGGACAGTGTTTCTTTAAGAATGTAAGGTGGGTGAGCCCCCTTTCCTGACGCACGCCTGGTATGCAAACATAAATTTAGCAGCAACGTGTTTGCTGGTGGAACAAAATATCTGGAAGCGGTCGCGGAGTGTCATGTCGTGTCTCGCCGCCGCAGCGCTCGGCTCCGCTGCGCTCTCTCTCCTCGCGCATTAGCCGCAGACGGACGCAGAGGAGAGACTGGAGCACGCCGCGGTGACACAGAGCTACTCAGCGGGAAACTGACGACAGGGAAGCCTCTACACGCACTCGTGGAGCTACACTCTTCCACTGCGCGCCAGAGATGACAGGAGGCTGGCTGTGGACGCTTGGGCTGCTACTTCTCACGGTCCAGGTGAAGGTAAGACGCGGTTTTTCATTCACAAATCTGAGCCTGTTCACTGCGGATGAGCGTTGTCAGTCCTGGCTTTAATTGGACTGTTTATTGGGACAGTAACGAGACACCTGTTGCTTGTGCCCTTTTCCTGCGTCTAAAAATGGAAAAAAGAGTCTAGGTTATTGTTTATTGTGTTATTGTTTCTGTAGCCCAAGTGACACGTGTATTGTGCGCACTTATTACAAATTAGGCTATGTCTGCTGAACTTGAAACTAGAATGTAACAGAGGCTGACTGAAACAAAATTTTGTACCATCCTACTTAAATCAGAAAAACAAATCATTAATCATTACCAAGTTATCTATAGCTTTTAGCCAAAGAGTATTACACTGAATAGGGTGACCAGACGTCCCTATTTACCTGGGACAGTCCCAGTTTTGAGCCCTGTGTCCCTTGTCCCACCAGATTTACCCAAAACCAGCGATTTGTCCCAGCTTTATACAAGAAATTATCCCAGTTGCCCCTAGTTTTTTACCAATTTGATATCCAACAACAGTAAAAAGTGTAATACATTGTCAAATGTTTTTGTTCAAATACAGAAACTGTACTGATTCACAAGTGAGTTAAGAATGCACTGCTTAGTAATGTTATTAATTACACACTCTTTTCACAGTTTTATTATTACCAATGACCCCTACCCATGCATGCCAGGTTTTAATTTTGAAAATATGGCCAACCTAACTATGAAGACTCTGAAATATCAGACCTGGAAACCGACACTATTGATTTCCTATTCGTTTTGGTGTCATTTTTCAAATAGGCTCAATTTTTCACCATTTCATTACCCCTCCATTGAAAAAACAGCTTGGTCAGCTTTTTTGCGATATTCCCCTGTCTCTTTGTAGCTTAGCAGCATCCTTCCTGTCTTAAGTCGAGTTAAATATACTGTCCTGGAAACTAATGTAAGGTTAAACAACAATGTGGGATGTCAGCATGTGTAAATGACTACAGCAGGTGCTAATGGGGCACTTCAAGGTGATTGGGCTTGTAGACACTCCGGCAGGCTGAACTGTAATTAGTATATGGCAGTGACAGAGGACCTGAAAGGTTAGGGACGATTTCTAGGCTAGTGGCCCGGGATTTTTTTGCCTTGCGTGTGTGTTTGCGTGCGTCTGTGTCTTATTTGTGTGTGCGTTAGCTCTGGGTCATCCATCTGGGCACTGGCTTTGAAGATGTTTGAAAGCAGCTCTTTGAAGAAACATAGACTCATGTACCATGTCTTTCATTAATGCTCCATTGTTATTGCGCTGTTGTAAGCATCACTCGCGGCGTGAGGTGTAACTCAAAATACAAAGGACCTAAAACAACTATTTGAAGTGTCATTTTTTTTTAGTGGATGCATAAATCTGTGGTCTGTCTGCCAGCTATCTGATTTACTGTCAAAAGAATGCCTTTTATTTAAGGACCACAGTGGATATACTGCCTTTTTAAACAATATGAAATGAATGACGAGTAATAGTAAATTAGTCATTTAGATTTACTTTATTAGTCTATTTATCAGGAACAATACACATTAATAAACATTGCTATAAATGCACCAGAATTAGCCTAAACGACTACTTTTCATCCGCTGTGCCTGGATAATAACGTGATAATAGCTTCTGTTTAAATATATTGCAGTCATGAGCTATTAGAACTTCTTGGCAGCTAACTATCCTCTATGGGCGACAAAACTTATCTATTAAAAGATGTTATTTAACGGTGTTTCTTAAGGATTACACAGACTAAAATAATGTATGATTTATGTATTGGTATAATAAGATATAATAAGATAAGTAGCATTTTCTTTTTACTGTTTTTGCTGATCCAATTCTTCGATAAATAAAAAAGTCAGAAATATATTAAAATAATTGCAAATGTAGTAAAATACTACACTATGTATGATTTGTTGTTATATCTATATCATGTTATAAAGGTGTATAAGTTCAGTTACATACATTTAAGTATTGTGCAGATCGATATTGTTTGGTAGTCTCTGCTGTGGCCCTGGTTGATAATTTCAGTAAAGCTGTTGCATTTTGGGCGATATGCCATAATATAAACGTCATGATTTTCTTTGAGCCGGATGATGATTTTGATTTTATTGCAATTCCTGTTAAGCTACTGTCTTTATAATTCCTTTAAGTGGTAAATATTGAGTTTATACTTCACTATGATTGGTTATTTCCACTTGTGACTCACTTAGAGCCTTTGGGAGGTTGACCAATTGGAGTGGGTGGAGAAAACTGAAGAGAGAAGCAATGGATGAAAAAAAAAAAATCACGTGGAGATTGTGATTCGACTGTTATTACCACATAGCACAGCCCTATGTTGTGTTTTACTGCGTTTTGACCACAGATAGTTCATGTATTTGGCATTTGCTTTTTTGCTTTTCACGCTGGGGGGTTCTGTATGTATGTACATGGTGAAATGGTACCAGTTACCATGGTGACACAAGGCGCACATTAGCAATCAGTGCCAAAAAGTTTTGAAATAGTCTGAAACCCAAGAAAAAATACAAAATCAATTTACACAGCACATTTTCTGGAACCTGTGATCAATTTAAGCCCCCGGGGTCTTGTTGCAGAGTTTGATTTTTAACAAAAAGGTGAGATTGACGCTGAGAAAACTGTTCTAATATTAGCCAGCTTGTGATTGCAATGTTATTTGAGAGGGACTTGTTTAACAGCACAAATTAGCTCAGTACCAGTCGTAGGGTAGGGTAGAGTAGAGTCTACAGCTGGCATCACACCCCCAGCGGTAGTGGGTGACATCTGCTGCAAAGTATGAATTGTTCTCTTGATTGTCTTACATCCGCCACTTGAAAGATGACAAAACCAGTTGCCAGCTCCTTGACAGGCGTTCCCTTCTGCCATGGAGTCAGCAGTAGACCTCCTGTCACTCCCCACAGTGAACTGCAGTCTGAGTTCTCCTTGTTTCTGCTGTGAACTGGCCTTTTCCCTTTCATCTCAGCTCTTGGGTCATATTCACCAAAGAACGAGACTCTATTGATACATTGCAGCTGACGTCATCAACATTTCATGGAATTAAATACAATAGTTTCTGGGTGACAAAATGACATATAGACAAGGATTTAAAATGAACATAAACATACAGTATATGTCAACTGGTTTAAACATCCTGTATTACACAGAATTGACTCCTGTGAGCTTTTACTCATGTTATAATGCTGTTACTTCCTCAAAACCATACCTGAAGTTGTGTTTTGTTTCATTCACAGGTTTGGGTAACACTTTATTATTAGTTTGTCTACATCTCCAAAGCTCAAAATGCTCTGCTCCACCTTGTGAAGAGGTACTTTTCAAGTTCTTTAGTACCTTTTACCTTTAGTTAAGTAGAGACAATTCCAGGGCTGAAATGATCCAAATGATTCTAGTGAAGATGTATAGAATTTATAAACAGTGGAGCACTTCAGTATCACAAGATGGAAAGGACTGTCCTCTGTTTGAGAGTGTGAAACTGTGTGTGTGTTCAAATAATTTCCCTTGTGGATCAATAAAGTTTGTCTAAGTAAGTCTAAGTGTTAAACATGTGTGAATGAAACAAAACACAACTCCAGACATGTTTGTAAGGAGGAAACAATATTATAACGTACATATATAACATAGAAAATAGTGTAATATGGGCACTTTAAGTTGTAAGGGTGTATCTTTCAACACTTACATAACTATATAAGCCAGTCCCTTACCAGAGAGAACTGAAGAACCTACATACTTGGATGAAAATGTATTCAAACATTGTCTTGATAACAACTTTCAACTTTTTTTTTTACTATAAAATGTGTATCAGTTCACATACACTTGGTGGTATTAACACTGGTATCTTGGTACTGTACACCCCAAAACATACAACTAGTGAAATTAAGGTCACTGTGGAGTCCAGGGAAAGCCTTCAACTACTACAACACAAACCTTGCTCTCTAAATGGAAAAAACAAACAAACAAACAACGAATAATTTGATGTTGATGATGTTGTTTTGTTAAATTTTCTCCATCTGAACACACACCAATTAGTCTTTGGGCCTTTTCTATTACTGCATTTCATATTCATTCATTTAAAAAAAAATCCAACATTTTTTATGCACTTATAATTCCAATTTTTGTTTAAAACTAGGCAAGGTCTTATTAGCGAATCGTCCAGCTATGCCAAAACCTCACTTTTAACAGATGAAGATTTAGAGGTGGCATTGCCCTTTGCAGACTGGGGAAAAAAAAACAAAAAACTTTGAATGTTTAGTGTGAGTAAGGATTTGACACCTGCTAAGACTAGTAAGTGGACCCAATCCTTTTACATGCTTTTATTGAATCCTTTTTTGGCCCTCACCTTCGTTTTGGAATGTTTTGGTGTTTTTACAGCGCACAATTGCTGCCTGCTGTTTGGATTTGGGATAAAATTGGACCGTAAATAAATGAGTGGTAAGCCTTTAAAAGCATTATCATTGAACATTAAAGCTTGATTTATACACTTAATAGAACAACCGAAGTGAGTTTGACAGCCAAACATTTGCGAGCGGTCGTCATGTTCTCCTCGTTTGGGAATAGATGATGAATAATGTGAACTAATTGGCATGTGTGTAGTCAGCTCCCAGACAATTCCGCAGCAAACGCAGCCCGTGCTTTGCCTTTAATTACTCTACTGGAAAGGAAACAGGCCTAGAAAAGCATTAGATTTTGATGTTTTGTCAAGGAAATGGTCCTTCAGAAATCACGAGGATCAAAGTGCGTTGGATTCTTTGGCGTACAGGGGTGGCTCTGGGGTCAGACGGCAGGATTAAGTGGGGTCATGTCGTGCAAACAGTCCCGAGTGATCATCCGTCAATAGCCACATGTACTAATAAAGGGTCCCTGTTTCAAGGAGATTAAATTGTAAGTTATGTTTTTTGGGGTAGAATGTACTTGACTTTGTGGTAGTAGCCAGTAGTAGTAGTAGTAGTAATAGTAGATCGGCCTAATATACTTATAAATTAAAGGAAAATTAACGTTTTTTTACAATCTGAGCCTTCTTTCGGCAATAAAACAAGTAGTTTTACTCACCCATAGCAATTTGGTGTCAGTTGGAGCAGTATCGCAGAACTTATATTGAGCCGTTCTGTTCTACTAATGATCCCGTATCCGTTAGCGTGAGTGCTCGGGGCATTACTTTGCGGTGTCCAAATAACACAAACTTTAGCACTTTTCAAATCACAGAAGATCGCTGTGTCAGGGTAGACTTTAAGTGGATTCCAAAACGGCCTGAAACCCGATATCCAGCTATAGTTTCATTTGATGACGTCATCAGAGAGGACAGTGCGCATGTGTGAACTCAGCTGTTTTGTAAACACCGCTAGTCCGAAAGAAGCTAACACTCTCTGAACTTTACTTTTCTGTTGCGATATCGGGTTTCAGGCCGTTTTGGAATCTACTAAAAGTCTACCCTGACACAGCGATCTTCTGTGATTTGAAAAGTGCTAAAGTTTGTGTTATTTGGACATCGCAAATCAGTGCCCCGAGCACTCACGCTAACGGATACGGGATCATTGGTAGAACAGAACGGCTCAACATAAGTTCTGCGATACCACTCCAATTGACACTAAACTGCTATGGGTGAGTAAAACTACTTGTTTTATTGCCGAAAGAAGGCTCAGATTGTAAAAAAACGTAAATTTTCCTTTAACATAGTGGATTGTACTTAAGTAGCTATAGTGCTTTTCTACCTGCAGTGGGAAAACAAAGCGCTTTATACCAAGGAAATCGTAATCAATTTACACACACACCGGGGGCGAGGCAGGTTGAGCGTCTTGCCCAAGTACACAACAACCTGTGGGTCAGTGGATTGGACCAAATTAAAATGTATTATCACTAAAGTATCTATTAGGGATGGTACAAGATGCCGTGCCGCAAGATAAAATTGCTACAAGATTGTGCACACATGAGAAAAATGATCTTGTGAGAATGTTTACATGAGTTATATATTATGTAACAGTACCAAAAAACAGCACTAGAATGGAAACAAATATATTAACTCAAATAAATTAAAAATTGTGAGGCCAAAATTGGAAACAGAATCGTGAAATTTATATACTAGAAATTATGGACTCGTCTCGTCTTGTGGAAATTGAATCATGTCCATCCCTAATATCTATCTATGCAGTATAAGCATAACACATAATAATACATTTGTGGTAGTAGCAATAGCAGTAGTAGTAGTATAACCAAATACAATTAGAAGTTGAATAACAAAAGAATAAAAAAATAAGTAGTAAAACATTTGTTCCAACTCAGCAGGGCTAAAATTTTATATGAAGACTTGAGTACAGATTATTATTACTTTTCTATAGCTTCAGGACATGATCATAAAAACTGCCATCAGTACACGTAAAGCCCAGCAGTACCTTTGTAGTGAAATTGGAAATGTTTTCATCAGAAGGGGTCCCATTTGAGAAGTAAAGAAAAAAGCTTCACAAAACATCTGGCCAGTGATGGATGGATGGAGCAAGTTTTTGGAGTGCGTTAACAAGACCAAATGTTTTCAGTTACTGCAAAAAAACTCCATACTCATCTCATTGTTCCCATCTGGCCCTAATACGCCGGCTGAGACTCGCTTGGAAATGGAAGCGGTGTGTGCGCAATGTAACCGTGAATCCAAAGGCAAAATTAGTTGTTATAAATAGTCAAGGTACCCACAAAATCTTTCACTTTTCGTTTGGAAATCTCCTAGCATTCCTCAGGTGGTGTGACTGGGAGATGCTGCAGTTTCAATCTGATGACCTCCAGAAAGCAGGCATTCAGAAGTTAACACGCCAGTAAGGAAAAAGGAAGTAGCTTCATATACTCCAGAGGCCAAGGCAAGAAACTCCAGACAGGCCCAGTGTTAGAAAGTCGTACGAGAATATAATAACTCAACATGATATGAAAAGCTAGTGCCAGTTGTTGAAGCTTAGACCAAAATCAGATCCAAAAATGAATTTGCTATAATTTATAAAACAAAATTTGGCTGTGTGTCCTTTGAGATAGTCCGTCATCTAGTGGTGGTGAATGACACTTTAACGAAACCTGACTTGGCATGTGTTTTTGTTGCACTTTCGCAATCTCATTTTCAAGTTAACATGAGGAATTAATGAATAAACCAGCCCGGTCTCACTCGTCCAGATCTTGTGAAACTTAATAGTGTTGTTTTGCTTTTCAATCACTTAATGTAGAGCTCTCATAACATGCTGGGACTGAACGCTCAAAGCTAGTACTGCCAGTAATCGGCATAGCTTTTTGGATTCATGTTTCCTTAATGTGTTTGCAAAAGACCGTGTTATTCAAGCCTTAGCATCACAATGCATAATGAGTTTTAGGGGATTTGTGCTGCTTTGAAATGGTAATTCTTTTAATATGCCACATGCAACATTTATTTTTATTAAAGGGTAATTCACTACAAATTAGATTCACTTTATGTGGGAGAGTTGCAGACATCAGTTTGAGACATTCATGTCCATTTTTTAAAATCTTTTATTATTACAAGGTCCATTAAAGGTGCATAATGTAACTTTTCTGGTGGAGGGTCCGTCAAATGCTTTTTCTCCATGGAGATGTTATGTTATATGTTATGTTATGTTATGGTATTAAATCTTTCTATCATCACAAAGACCAAACCAGGACAAGTTACAGGACAGATCTGTGGAGATTGCACAATCAGAATGCCCCTTTTTCTAGGTATTTTTAAACTATAAATCCACCTGTAATTGAATAAATGTAAGGTAGAGCTGTTTAATGTTTGGTCCGCCATCAGCTTGTTTCTATGCCGATGTTATTGTGTTGCCTTGAATGTTCCACAGAACGGAATAGACTTATGTAGCTTTTATTTATACAATTATGGGTGTGTTTGTGCTTAAAAATCATGTATTCTTACTGTGAGTGGGGTTGCCTCTCCCCAGATCTAACCTGTAACTTTGCCTGGTAGTGTCATCTGCTTGTCAAGTTTAATGCCATACTGTAGAACTTTCAAGACAAAGCAATAACACCTCCATGAGAACAAGCAGTTTGCAGACATTCCACTACAAAAGTTAAGCAATGTACCTTTAAATAGACTAAATTAATTATAGAAGACTACATTTAGTTTGTCAGCATAAAGGGACAGGGACAGGGGCTAATTCATTGCAATGATCTAAAACCCAACCAAAATATCTCCCATTCAACTCTTAAGACAGCAGTACACTTTGGAATTTTAACTATTTGAACAGCAATGTCAGAAATGTGACTGTAACAACAGGTAGGCACTAGACAATCTACTGGTTGTATCTTTTCTGATCCTGGATGAATTTAGATTAAAGCCACCCTTGTATTAAAGATGTAACTTTTCTGGTAGGGGGACCATTACCAACTTGTCTGTTGTGATGTAACTGCTTTGCCAGGGATGTTCCACAGTACGGCATTCAAATTCTCCATCTTACATTTATTCAATTACAGGTGTCTTATGGCTGCAAACATCCATTCTGAGTGTCAGCTGGAATGCCCCTCCACAGATCTGACTTCTTGTCCTCAGAGATATAGCAGTTTAATGCCTATGCTGTGGAACATTCAAGACATAGCAAAAGAATCTCCACAGAGACAAAAAAAAAAGTGGCGGTTATGTAGTGCACCTTTAATTTTATACCAAATTCATCCAGAACGTAGAAGACATGTAAACACTGATCAAGAAAACTTGCCATTGTACGCTTTATTTACTTAGAAATTTAATCTGGGTGTGAATTACTGTTTAATTTTGTAGTTATAGCACGGATGAAAACAACCAGTAGATGGCAACATTTCAGCAGATGCAGTATTCTACAGTCTAATTGATCTGTTCTTGCTTGATATCTCCCAGGTCCCTAATATCTGATCATTTGTGATTTTTCAGGTGGCCACTTTCCCCCCTTAAATCCCTTTTTATTATTTCCTGTTTGTTCTCATAAGACCATATTTATTCCTTCATCACACAGTTTATTTGTCACTGGCGAGCTTGAAAGCCTCTGGCATCCTGTCCCCATCAGCGTGATTGAGCGCTGCTGTTTTATCCCGTTGTGTGTTCCAGAGCCTTTGCCTGCACATCATCTGGCCTCCACATTTCTCACACAAATGAATTCAAAAATGCTCAGACTAAAGCCATGCAGTCGCCGCTTCGGCTTAGGGTGGTGTATCCCGGTTATCTTGGCCTGGCCTTGAAAGGGTCTGGTTTAAGAATAGTGGCCAGTTGTTTTGGTAGGAACAACAGGGAGCACTCTGGTCCCATTGGTTCTTGTTAATTAAAGGGCGAGCAGAAGGAGCTGTTTGCCCTTGCCAGATTTTGGGAGCGAGAACAGTAGGAAGTGTGATTACTGCACTTTAAACAAAAGTTTGGAAACAAAATCGGTACATGAAGGTCATTATGTGGGGCAGGAAAAGATTGTACTAGTGCTAGTACACAGTGTTGATGCACAACTTGTATCAATAAAATTGTTATCTCAAAAAAGTATCCATCAAGCTGTATAAAATTCCTTTTTGTTTCTTTTTTTCTTAATATAATATGATGTCAGACTGAGTTTAACTTGACTCCTAGTGATGTTTACGATAATAATAATAACTGATGTCACTCTTGTATGTACTGGTACATTCATACTGTTGTCTGTATCTCCGGAGAGCAATCGATGACTCCCTTACAGTGGACCTTTCTCTTTATCATCAAACAGGATCCTGATCAGGAGCACCCTGAGAATCCCTCCAGATTAGATGGGAATGCTGTGACACTAGAGTACACTCCGCCATCTGCAAATAGCTGCATAGAGATGCATAAGAGCTATAAGATAACTTTGATGTGGCTAGAATAATTAATGCCAGTGTTATTCAGAGTCACACATTAAACTAATAAATACAAGAAAGACATTCATCAAATGTAGAAAAACCTCACCATGGCTGCTGATGGAGAGATAATGCTACATTCACATATACAAAGGGAAAATTTATTGTGTGGTACAGACATGGATTTAACTTAACCAGAAATTAAGTGGACGCAGACTGAAACAGGGGCGTCATGGATGGAAGCAGTATTGATGGGGTGAGAGAGGAACAGTTACATGAAGCATGCTCCCAAACCAAAAGGTCAAGCTCCAGATATGCAGAGGAAAACCATCAGTGAGAAATAAAGCATCCTCTACAAGTTTTCTTGGAAAAACTCAAAGAAGATTCAAAGACCAGTAATGGCTATCTCTGACCCTGGGCTTGGGAAACTGTAATAGATTTCTATAGTGTATATAATATAGAGTAGCTAAAGCCTGCACGTAACGCTCTACAGCCCAGACCAACGTTCTGTTTCGAGTTCTGAGATGAGTCGCGCACTGCAGCACTGCATTTTCTCACTCTGACAGCTCGCCCCAACAACACTGGAAGAATGGGCCCAAATAAAGACAGTAGCTGGTGAAAATCAACTATACTCTATATAGTCAATCACTGCTTTTAACTGATAACAGGACAATTTGTGCAGGACAATACAATGCTTATATTCACAAATTCTACAGTATTGATGAAAAATGAATAAATGTGCATATAGGTCTGCACAATTTATGAATTTTCAATTGCAATTATGATTATTATTATTGCACATTTTTGTAATCAGTTAGAGCAGTAATCAAGACTAAGATTAATGCATTCAGTGTGCATGCATAGGTAACTGGAAGTTTCTCAAGTGTATTTCTGTGACATCACATACCCTCTTCCATCTGTTTGTTCTCATCATTTTATTCTGTGTTGAGCAAATAATTTTATGTGAAGCGTGAAAAGTCCCTCAGTCGTCCAGGTAGAATCCATGATAAAAGGAGAAATTCAATTTGTCAACTGGACAAAGTTTGTTTGCTTTTTGATTCACACCACCCACTGCAGCACAAACTGGGTGTTATTCGGACATTACAACACAGGGCCCAAGTGGTTCCCACAAGCACAGAGGGTAAGGAGAAAGAAGAACAACATGTGCAGGAAGCCCTCTCTGTTTGTGGATATCCTAAATGGGTTGTCAACAAAACTAAGAGAGACAAGAACAAGAAACAAGACAACAGAGAATCAGAACCCAGGAGGAAAGGGGTAGTGATTCCTTACCTGGCCAGCGTTTAGGAAAAACTACAGAGGATTTTCAGACAATATGAAATCCCAGTTTATTTCCAACCCACAAACACTTTAAGACAAAAACTCGTCCACCCAAAGGAAAAACACAGAGCCACAAACAAAGCAATGTGGTCTACTCCATTCAGTGTAGTGAAGACAGCAGTGAGCGCTACACTGGAGAAACAAAACAGCCACTTCAGAAGAGGATGTACCAACACAGGCGGGCGTGCCAGAGTGGGCCGTCATCTGCCGTACATCTTCACCTAGAAGCCACGGGCCATTCATTTGAGGACAGTGAGGTTCAGATCTTAGCCAGGGAAAAGAACTGGTTTGAGAGGGGAGTTAAAGAGGCAATTTTTGTCAAAAAAGGGAATCCTTCTTTAAACAGAAATGGGGGAGTCAGACATAACTTGTCTCCCATTTATAATTCCATTCTCAAACCAAGTCATAACAGACAAAAGAAACAATAGGGCAGACAAGTCAGAGGCAGAGGTGTGGAGACAGTCATTAGGGTGAATAGGTATGCTAAACTAGACGCCAGAGAAATTCGAAAAACAAAAGAAACAAATTAGTTGAGATAGTTTCAGAATGCGTGAAGAGTCCCTCAGTCGTCCAGGTAGAATCCATGATCGAAAACGGTTTGCCGCTCTTCCGAGAGGCTTCTTCAGTTCTGGTAAGCAGTCTCGAACCAGCACTAGAACCAGAACTGACGAAGCCTCTCGGATGAACGGCAAAACGTTTTCGACCAAACAAACTTTGTCCAGTTGACAAATTGAATTTCTCCTTTTATCAAATAATTTTATAATCACAAGTTAAATGATGACTTAAATAATTGTGATAATTATTCTTTCCTTTATCAAGCAGCCCCACACAGAGATAGCACAGATTTCTGAATGCACTGAATGCAATATGCACTGTTTAAAATGTAAAATTCTGATAACAAATGTTGTAATAAGTGAAGAAGCCAAAATTGCCAAAATGTTTTAATCAAGATGTTGCTCAAATACAGCAGAGTGTAACTCATCATTACCCTGTGCTTAACCATAGACAGCAGACTGTGTAGAAGGACAGAGTGTGGCTGCATGTAGCAGGGGTCTGGCAGGGTCTCCACGCCTGGCTGCAGGGGCTGTTTGTAGAGCTAACGATGCTCCCTGGGGTGCTCACATCTGCTTCCCTCGTGGTCACATGTCTCAAGCCACGGCTAAACAGACCAACGCAGGCCAACAAAAGAGGAGAGGTTTGGATTAGACCAGACCTTCTCAGCCATTAGTTTGGCTAATGTGGTGGAGGTTCTTAAGCGTGTCATGAAAACTGATTATCTGGCCTAGTCCAGTTGAAACTGATTTTCCAAAATGCATGTAAACAAGGGAACTACGATTGAAGTGTTGTGGTTCGAATCTCCTTCATGCCAATGACACATCTGGAGAAGTCCGTACATACTTGGATTCCTGCTGCGTGTAACAGTGCAGTCCACTCACACAAGAGCAGACAAGAGAGGCATTCAACTGCAATGTAACTAAAAAGTAGAGAGATATTAGACATGCGTTTGAACGTGTAGTCATTCATTTTAGATCAGCGGTGATGACAAACTACGGTCTCTCCACCATGGATTACTTTGTGTTGATTCATAGTTTTGGTTCTCTATGTTAAGAGAAAGTACTGGAGCTTCTATATGTTTATTTGTGCTGTAGAGAGCAGATAAGCTGCCAAATAGAATCAGTTGCTTCGTGCACTCTGGGCCTTTCTTATCAAGTGCATTTCTCACAGAGATACCAAAGCAGATGCAGCTCAGTTTTGCTCCTATGAGGAAATGCAGATGCAACACAGGGTGTTTTTTGCCAACATGCACAAAATCTGAAGCAGAGGAAATCCACATGAAGTTGTTTAGCAGATGCTGCCAGATTTATTACAACTATGAGAGCAAAATGATATGATAGTACGAAGGGGAGACAGGTGCAGACATTTTAAAATGGATAGCTGCTGCAGTTTGTGCAACGATAGCGCATTTGATATTGATTTTAAATGCTTAAAAAACACAAGTACAGATAAGACAATAACATGTTTCTTTTTTCAAACAGTGTTAATAAAATATAAACTCTTTACACTTTGGCTCTGACTCCCACAATCCTCCACTGAACCGGAGCGTTCCACAGCAGCTTTCCATCAAATTGGACTTTCACCTGTCTGCCCCATGTCCTAAAGTGGAGACTTCATGGTCCAGTCAGCACGTATCATGCAGAGATCCTGGATGAAGCCTAATGTGCCTCCCTGCATCGCTCTAATGCCGCAGGTTTGCTCGTGTTCTTGCACATGTGACCAGCCACGGAAAAAAACAGTTACAAGTCGTCCCGGAGGCGTTTTGAGTTATTCACAGATGCTGAAAGTGTAGATTCTAAGCTTTCCAACAATGCCTTACACATGGAAATCTGAGAACATTTGAAGAATTTGTGGCCATTTGAAAGCAGCACATCTGTAAACAGCGAGCTGAGAAAAGCCGCGTTAAAGATTTTCTATGTCCAGGCCTTCAGAACTCATTTGCATGACATTAAGGTAAGCTCTCCCCCTGTAGATCATCTATCACTGCGGTGTGGTGTTTCAAGGCAGGTCAGAATTATTGTGGATTAAGCAGGTTGATTTGCAGTCCCCATCCCTATCAGATGCTCTTTAATCCAAACACTATTTGAAAATGTTCAGAAGTAAGGGTAACCGTTAATTTGCAACAAAACTTAAACATTTTCATGGCCCAGAGAGCAGCAGAGGCACACAGACTTTAGTACTCGCTGAATACTGTCATTTACATCTCAGTTTTGTGACAAAAATAATACGTAATTATTTTTGTGTTTACAGTTTAGTGCATGCATAGATAACTGGCCCTCTGAGTTCTATGTGTGTGTAAATTTAGTGACTCGGTATACATTTTTTTTGAATAACAAATATTGTAAGAAACAGTAATGAGTGATTTCTTAAATTAACTAAATATCTCTCCAGGTAACATGTGAGGTAACTACAGTCTATTGATTTGTCTGTGCAATGTAAAACTCAAAGCCAAAATTTGATCTGCTTTCCTATTTCCCAGGCAGCAGCTCTCTGGATTTAGCCCTGGCCCATGCATTAAAACTGTGAGTTGTGACACTGGGACTACCATAGGAGACATGTGTGGTCTGGATTACATTATGTGAAATACTGTATGTGCAGGACCTTTTATAGGAGATTTATGATGACTTGGTAAGAAACAGTTTTTTTTTTGTTTTTTTTTGTAAAATAGATTGAATTGCCTGATCTGCAACACAGTGAATGCATTATACATACTTTTATCTATTAAAAACGTTTCTTTAATCATTGTGGTATCAAAATATGTATCAGAGTATCAGACGTTATACTTCTTAGATTTAAAATTTAGGATTTAGATGCAACTATTTTTATACATTTTCCAAAAGGGCGCCTTGACTTTTATTTTAATGCAATTCCAAATCTTGGTCAGTTATTTATTTATTTATTTGAGACGGCGCATGTTAATGGACAAACATAACACAACATGAATGTAAACATTCCAGTTTGTAGACTAAAGCTAATTTCCATTTGTTGTCCCAAATGGTTGGGGTCACAGGGGGACAAACTATAAACTATAGTTAAGTTACAGTAAAAATAGTTATTTGAAATCTATAACACTGTAATATTACACTTACCTAAAACCTAAACCAGTCCCACATACTGAGTCCGTTAGTTCACCAAGGTATGTTCTGTCCCGGTAAGGTCAAAGTTCATCTGGTCTTGCTCCCATTGATCATGCTTTTACCTGTTCCAGGCTTGAGACAGATTAAAATAGTCATGATTTGCCCATATACTAATGCAACAAGTCACCTGTCTCCTTTGTTCTGTTAAATTATATCTTCAAAGCTTCAGACAAAACTGAGCCTTTTCTTGTGGCAGGTGTGAACTTTTAGTGAACCTGCCTCTCAACTCCAAATGACCCTTTTGGATTTTTATGTTCCTGAGCTTTCTTGTCCTTTTGCATGTCGCGCAATGATCGATATTCTTATAAATACAATATAATTACCTGTATGGGGAAAAAATGCATCCTGTGGTTTGTGTTTTTTTTGGGCTCACTGAAACCACCCTGTTGTATTTGAAGTCCCGCTGTGGAATTTGTTTCAGCATACCTTCGCCTGGTGACATCATCTGCTCCAGCTTTGATGTGATTGGCTGATGAGCCCCTGTCTCTCGCATGCTGGGTTTAGCTTGTTCCAATCTGTCGTCCCGCTGGTATGAATCCTCTCAACGCCTTCCCCCTCCCCCGCAACCTCCTTCTTTCTCTCCTTGATGACAGGTATGCAGCTCCATGACTATTTGGCAAGTATGACCTGGAAAAGTGCACATTTGACATTGAGTGTGTCACTTTGTCTTCACTGGTTGGTTGCTTTTAAAATAAGAAACTTTTTGTGTTATCTGCAGCTAAAATGGATTTGGCCCATTGTCGGAATAGTTGGGATTGTGGTGACCAGGTGGCCTAAAAAGCCACCTATGATATAACTGATATTATTCATTGTGCTGTATACGGGTGTCATTTAAGATCAGTGGTGACAGACAGACAGATAAGAAAGATAAGACTTTATGGATTGGAAATTCTTAAGTTTCATTGTTGTACTTTTATTTTGCTTTCAGCTCGGACTGTAACGATATCCAAAAAAACAAAACAAAACAAAACAAAAAAAACTGAATTATTCATGGATTAGATTAAACGTTTCAAAAAGCATATAAATGAAATAGTTGGACAATTTTTAACATATTTTCTATGAGCATTTTGTCAGTGTAAGAAGTATTCATATTTTCATTCATATAGAATTGATCCAACTTGATAAATTAGTTCCTTTAATCAAAATTCCATTTTGTTTACATCTTGATTGGCCGCTAAGAACCGCTGCGTTGGTTGAGTAAACAGCATTTTGCATCTGTGGAATGTGTGAGAGGCAAACATAAACCACGTAATCCCAGTGCGCCGGCAAATCAGTTATGCTGGAAGCGTAGGGAGTTTGATTGACAACCCAACAGCCAATAGATAATGAGGTAGCCTCATTATCTATTGGCTAATGTTTATCTGGCCCCACCAGGTCCACAGTTGATGGAGTTTCATTCTTTTTTTTGGTCATCATAATTACAAGGCTGCTGCATCATTGACAATTTGAAACAAAACGAAAAAAAAATCCTCCATACAACCTTTAAGGGCTGGTATAAGTTACATCTCTGTGGTTCCAAAAATTAGGTCTACTATTAGAACAAAAATATTAAATAAATAAAAATAACACATAAGGCCAAAACTACAAATGGGATCACAACTATTTTGCGACAAATCATTGCAAAATCTTGGTTCTTAAAAATCATAATATGCTGCTGAATGTCATGTGCAATTTTTTGATCAATTTTTTGATGTATGTATTGCCATATTGTGATAATATTGGACCCAGTGATTCCCAGCCCTAGTTCTGATTCCTGTTGCAACCTACTGTTCTCCGAGTCTATTAACTTTGCTAAGTTATGCGTTCCATAACCATCCTCAGAACAGTATCTTCTGTATCCTAACTTACCCTGCGTGGGTTGCCTTCCTTCAAGACACACAATAGCTTTTTGAATTGAATTTAAATTGCCCTGAGCCGTTATTGTGAACTTGACTGATTGACACGAAGTACAAATGCAGCACCCTCGCCCAGAGAATAAGCGCCTTAATGTGCTCTGAGTGAACGCATCAACAGCAGTGGAACCGCGGACAGACAAGCGTCAAATTTGAGATCATAGCTGACTCTTGATTGGCAGCAGGCAGGAGCAGGAATGTGGCGTTTTGTGGGACAGGTACCAACCACTCCATCAGTAATCATTACGGGCAAATCATTACACGATGGAGAGGCAACCAGCAGCGTGCCAAGTATGCAGCACCCGCGAGGATATTTTGGTGTGTGTGGGAAGGAGGAAGTGAGTGCAGACCATAAACACTGGGTGAATTTATTATAGACAGGTCATGAGGTTTAGCTGGGGAGAACGGAGAATGCACTTTCATCATTGATATAAACAACAGACAAAACATGCAGCTATTAACTATGTGTTGGTTGAGTTATTTATGCGTTTGACATCTAATAATAATATGTTTTTTTTTCTTTGGAGTACCCACAAATTACTCAGCTGATTAAAGGCCCTATATTTAATCAAAAATGGCTCTTGTAAGTAGGGGTGTGCAAAATAATCGTCATGACAATGCATCGCGATACTAACTTTCACAATATACTGCATCGATTCTTGATGCCAAAAATCAATTATTATTAATTAATAATTTATTAATTATTAATACTTTTTTTTTTTTTTTAAATAAATCCTATGCACTATTTTTCTTTGTGAAAGGGTATTGTTTGTTATGATGGTAGCTACCTCCAAAATGGCAAATGTTTGAACATCATTTTTTGTTTTAGAAAAAATCCTATGCACTTTTTTTGTTATTGGTTTGGTTTATTTGCTTTTGTTATTCAATAAATTCAGTTATGAATTGAGTTGCTCATAGTTATGTATCAGTTGAAGACACTACCCAGATACACAGCCACTGATATTTAAGTTATCCTCTTTTTTTGGGGTACATTTTCACTGAAGTATGTCGAATATATTGCAATGCATCGCAATAATTCAAGTATCATGATGCATCGTGATAGTATCACATCGCGGCATATGAATCGTGATTCGAATTGAATCGTGACTTCTTTGCCAATACCCACCCCTACTTGTAAGGGTTAAGCTTAGAATGTTGTTACCAAAAACATACCTGGAGTTGTGTTTTGTTTCATTCACACATGCTTGAGTATTTCTTTATTATTAGTCTGTCTACATCTCCGAAGCTCAACATGCTCTGTTCCACATTATGATGTCATGTAGTGGTAGTTTTCAAGAAATAGCTACCTTTAGATTTGCCTGGTTTACACCAGACCATATCACAAGTGATATATGGTCTGAGAGCCACCTACTAAATATCTCTGGCGGAGGTGTGGTTTACGATTGCCAACGGCCGTTTATTGGGCCTTACAAATGTCAATCATTTAGCGTATACGTAGCCCATAGCCAATCATGTCAGTTGTCAGTTCAAACTACAAGTTTCCGATTGTCGCGTAGTACGCGTCACCGTCTTTCCAACCCTCCCCGGTCTCTGATTGGCTCCCAAAATCAGGAGAGCACGCTTAGCCTAGTTGCCAGGCTGTCTTTCAGATCGGAACGAACGAAAGCAGCCTGGGATTTCCCAGATTACCTTTAGTTCTGTAGAAATAGGAAATTCCATGGCTGAAATTATTCAGACGATTGTAGTGAAGGTGTATGTATGTGAAGGTGTATGTTTAAAAACACAGTGGAGCACTTCCTGTATTACCACATGACATCACAAAGTGGAACAGAATGTAACAAAATACAACTCCAGGTATGTTTTTGTGCAATATACCCATATTACACTATTTTCTGATCTGTTATGTTGTTTCCTCTTTAAATTGTCTCTGCTTAAGTTTCAACCATGAAAAATTGTTTCCTATATAAAGTGTGCAGATACGCTTTTCAATTTTCATTATTTAGCATAGTAAAATGTAGTAGCCAAGCATATCTACGATAATTTAACGTGTAAAGTTAAAGGGACAGTGTGTAAGATTTTTACCTGTTAATTACATAAATTGAAGATACCCATTCAAAAATACATTGTTTTCCAAGCCTTTTCACTTCCATCATGAAATCAAAGTATTCTTTTGGACTTAGATATAGTCACATAAAAGGGGGATCTTCCCCATATAGAGGCAGCCATTTTGAATACGAGAGCCGCAGAAGGACATTTGGGCTCATCCTTCGCCGAGGCTCCTGCTAGCGCCTGCTTAGCCGCGCTGCATTTGGGAGCGGAGGAGCGAAGGAGAGAAGGGGAAGGGGAGGGGGGAAGGGGGAGCCTCGTGTAAAGAAGCATGCTGCTGTATCACACTTGTAATGGATCTAAGACGTATTTTGGACTAAATTGTTTTACTGGATTTTATTCGCTGGATCCTTATGGACAGATTGAGGCCAAGTTTATGGTGAAATACAGAGTTTGACCTGTGCAGAGCCTTCAAAGGTAAGCTAACCTCGTTTTGTGCTTTTCTGTATAAAAGCCCAATGTGCTCGGGGAGTGATTGTTTTGCAGGGAAATGAATTGCATAGTCAAAAAGAGGAGACTGTAAGGTTTCATTTGATGTGTAGATTGTCATGAATCATGATCGGGATTGTGTGTTTTCATGCGAAAAAAAAAAAAAAAAGTGAACGGGGAACCGTATATACGTGTATACAGCGGCGCGCGATTCGTGCGCGGGCACGCGAGCTTTCGGCGCTACAACGCGCCCGGGTGACCCTCGAGGTCTGCCGTAGCCAAAAGAGGAAGTGCATGGTACCTACACCACCTATGCGCCACGAATCCTACACACTGTCCCTTTAAGTAGTTGGCAAGCTGTGAAAAGCTGGTTACGGTCACTTTTTCTCTCTGACATTTCCACATGCCTTCATTGTAGAGGCTTATCAATGTGAATAGCTTAACAAACCAATAGGCTACATTACAGAAACAAAACCCCATTCATTTGAAGCTCTGTGGAGTTGTTCCCATTTTAACGTTGTCCAAGTATAATTGAGCCTGATCTATTGCCTTGTTAGTGTTTTGGTAGCCATTACAAAGACTCCACTTAGCTCTGTGGACTGGAGAGAGACGAATGGGGCTATGTATCCTGAAGAGGTGACATACTAAAACTCGAACTAATCCAAACTGGACAAAGGACTGGAAAAATGTACTTCAGCACGGGCACTTGCGTTTCCCCTAGCTCACAGCAAATTAATCAAGATGCCATATTTGCGACAGTTGTTCTATCAATCAGTTGGCCATTTTGTCCAACTGTATTATAGTTACACCTAAATAATGAAAGAGCAGGGAGTTTTTCCTCATAATAGCTTAGGAATTTATTGCATTTTTCTGTCAGCTAAAACATGCCAGAATCACCTCATTTCAATGGTGTTAATATTACAAAGTGTTACAGTAATTGCAGTAGTGGCTAATCTACGTTGACAACAAATATTTTCGCTGCAGAATATTTTCCTGACTGAGCTTGCAGACCGCTAATTTATGAAGCAGATGTGGACTTGGGCAGCGCTAGTATAACATTTAGCTACATAGATGGGCGTAATACTGAAAGAGTGCTGTGCAAATTCAGTATGAGACAACATTAGTGCTCTCCAAGATTTGTACTGGTCTGCAAACAATACAATTGAAAATAATCTATTCAGTATTAACCAGGCCCTCAGTAAGAACATAACCACCATTAACGTAGCAGCCCCTGTTGTAGTAATTGCCATAAGCAACTTTCTTTTTTGTCATTGGATGGATGTGTAGCAGTGAATACAGCGTTTGCCAACCAACCCAGAAGCCTTAAAGGTCCTATATTATGCAAAATTGACTCTTGTGAGCTTTAAGTCGTGTTAGAATGTTGTTACCTCCTCAGAAACATACCTGGAGTTGTGTTTGATAATAAAAGATTACTCAAACATGTGTGAATTAGTCTGTCTACATCTCCAAAGCTCAAAATGCTCTGTTCCACCTGGTGATGTCATAAAGCAGTAGATTTCAAGTTAACAGCTACCTCTTACCTTTTATTCCAGGCATGTCCAAACTATGGCCCGTGGGCCAACTGTGGCCCTCAGACAAATGTTTCTTGGCCCTCAGGCTTCCAGGTGAATTGGCCCAAATTACATTGAGCAGAACTGTTGACTGCAAATTTTTTGAAAATCTACCTTGATATGACAATATTTAATATTTATTGTGTGATTTTGAGGATCTGAGCATGAATAAAGGACTGTTAGTTCATTCTAACGTGTTAAACATGCATATATTTCAATTATTGACTGTACTGAGAACCAGTCTATGGCCCTCCATCGGCCCTCTGCTTCGTCTGTGTTTAGATATGTGGCCCTTGATGAAAAAAGTTTGGGCACCCCTGTTTTATTCAGTAGAGACTGGCAATTATGCAGGGTTTGTGTGTTAAATGTGTCTAAAGAAACAAAATACAACACCAATTTTCCTCTTTTTGATGAGAAAACATCATTATAATTAGAATCAGAAAATTGTGTAATATGGGCGCTTTAGGTTGATATTTTGTTTTAGTTGAGCCTAAAAATGCCAATAAAACTTTTAGTGCAAATCAACAACTGCTGAAACTGATTACACTCTCTTATGGGTTTTTGGTGAAAAAAGGGTGAGTTTTTACTAAATGTAAATTACATGATAAAAAAAAAAAAATCAGCTCTACATATTGGCCCCAAAATATCGGCAGCGTTTATCAGGCATCGGTTCTCATTATTACCATCGGCCATGAAAAAAATAGCGATCGATCTCTACTGTTCATGTGTCCTTAGGCAAGAACAGAGGTCTGCAACCTACTACCAAAGAGCCATTTGGACCCGCTTCACACCGTAAAGGAAACACTGGAAGCCGCAAAACCCTTTTGAAATTTAAAATGAAATAACACTGCATGTAACGGCTTTTTTTTTGCCTTTGTGCCATAGAATTACATTTTGAAAATGAGCAAACTAAAATAAAATACATTTTAATTAAATGCAGTGGTCCCTCGCTATATCTCGGGTCACTTTTCGAGGCCTTGCTGTTTCGCAGATTTTTTTATTCCTATTTTATAGTGTATCAGCGAGCATTGTGCTCTGCGTCCTGATTGGCTAAGGGACTGTAGATCTTTGCCAATTTGTCGGTCGTTCTCCTCCGTGCCGTGTCTCCTGTACAGTACAGAATGTGTTCAGCTTTGCCAAATTTATATAAATGTTCAATCGCGAACAGTGTGACTCTGAAGTGCTGTATGTTTGCAAGTTTTCTCCCCGACAAAACACACGACAGCGGAGTGGCGCCAGGACGAAGAGGCTCGCTCAGAGAAACTGTGAAATACACATAATATGTTTAGGGCCTGAAAACAGGTTTGGATCTTTGGTTTCATTCTGTAATACTGTGCTTTTTTTGTTGAAAATGTACGAAGATTTGAGTGTTTAAAAAAGAGAGAAATGTGAGAAAATGTTAATGCCAGTCTGAGAAATGCCAGTCTGAGAAAAGTGTAGAATGTGTGTTCTTTTGTGAATTTTTAGAATGTAACCACCGCGATAAACGAGAGACCTCTGTACTGAGCCGCATCAGAGGGATCAAAGAGCTGCATGCGGCTCCGGAGCCACAGGTTGCCGACCCCTGGCCAAGACACTTCAACTACTTTACGAATGGCGTGTAAACGTGATTGTACAATGGGTATAGGTGGGAGGGGCTAATAGAGCAGATTGGCAGTCAGTCTACCCTAGAGAAGCTACAGATGGATTTCCAGCTGGTGTGAAATCAATAACCACTATACACATCAAATGAGAGTGTTTATTTTAATCTATATAAGAACTTCTTATTTGAGTACCACTTCCACCCCCGCGCTAAGTAACAGCTGTGAAACAACCAGATCTGTTGTATCATGCAGGTGTATTAGCCCCTCATTCTAAGCCCAGAAGCAGAGGAGGATGTAGCTTCATGTTCAGCAAGATGTGCCAGAGTGACTTACCTTGTCTCCAGTAATTTTTCCCCTGAGTGCAAGCATGCATGTGTGTCTGAAATACAACCTGAGGAGATGCACGCTCCAACCTGCACTTATCTCTTAGTCCTTTCTCAAAGTGTAGCCTTACATAACTATCTTTAATCCACTCCAATGTATTTGATTTCTGCCTGTCTATGAAAAGACTGTATCAAAATTAGTGCACAGAGCCACCCTGGCGTCAATCATTTTTAGATTGTTGTTGTGGTGATAGTGGGAGATGAGTATTGGGATGACATTCTATTTTAAAGCTGAACTGTGTAACTTTGTAGCCAAAAATATGACTAAAATATAAGCATGTTTTTTGTTTTGGATGTTTTTAATGTACAGTAGAAAGACATTCAACTTTAATGTGAGTGGGCTTTTATCTCCACAAACCTGTCTTGTCTCCAGGTAAATGTTGTTCCTTTGGCTATAATATGCCACAGTATAGCATGAAATTCATCTGTCTCCATAAAGAATGTGAAAGTGTGGTTTCACTTTTTGAACTTTCTATTTCCATAAAATCAGCGACACAGTACTAAATACGATGATAGAGGACTGTTAAAAGTGCACTGTGTAAATTTTCTAGTGGAGAGTCTGCCAGCTGCTTGTCTCCATGGAGATATTACTGCCTTGATTATTCCACAGTCTGGAATAAACTTGATAATGACAATGGAGACAAGTTAATGGTCAGACCTATGGAGAAACAAGTGTCTATGGAGATGCAAGCCTGCACATGGTAAGAGTTTTAGCTGTAAAACACCTGTAAGTGAATAAATGCAAGGCAGATATATTTAATGCCCTACTATGGAACATTCCATGTAAAGAGAAAACCTCTCCAGAGGCAAGCAAGTACTGAGCCCTTGACCTTAGAAGCTACATAGCACCCTTAAAGTGTACAGAGTTTTTTTGAAAATGGTAGGCTATTAAAAATATCAGTTATTGTTGTTTGCTTGAATGAAGCATTCTCAGCATTCCTTTAACATATGATAGTTCTGCTGTAAGTTTTGAATTTAGTATGAGCTGACATAAAATACATTTGGGATTGGGCTAAACTTCCAGTCATTGCTCCTGAGGTTTCTACTGAGTTTTCTGAATGCTGCAGCACCTAACATTGACACTATAAATCACCTTATTTTTTTTCTTAATAAATTTTATCCTCTGTACTTAACACTTCATCAGCTAACTCACTCCTCCTGGTCCCTGGGTCTTGGTGCGTTCACAGCCGCTCCCATTTCCTGTCTCCATAGCACTTCCGCTCTTGCACTTCCTGCTCATCACAGGTCAAAGCCCGAAGGTCAAACAGACAGTTCAGCAGGGATGAAAGTGGGTCTAAGGGAACACACCCTTTTGGTTCTCTTCTTCTTCTGCACTGATATGGTTGCAGTTTACCAATATAACGTTATTAAGACAGTATAATAGTCACTTGCAAGTAAGTCTGGGGGATAGGGCCAAAATAATTGTATTTTGTCTTAAGCACATCAAATACAATTGCTTTCTATTTCAATTCCATGAACATAAACCAGGCAAATGCCTAATTAGTGACATTTAACAGAAAAATTTGTCAACTTTATTCCTTGAAAATCTTATCTCTGCCCCAAACAAGATGTAGTCCTCCTGATTAAATAGCTAAGATGATTCATGGCAAATCTTGGACCTTTATTAGATTACAATTAGACTAATTGCACAGCCCAGCTTTCCAATTAACAAAGTCCAATTAGCATTCAGATTAAAAAGTATACCTTAGAGAAATCAATACAGACAATTATACTTTTTGTGGCTTGAATCATTTTGCCTGAAATACACTAAAGCACTTGATCAACTTCAGGATTGCAAGATTTTTTATTTTGTTTTAATGTTTTAAATTTGTTTGTTTTAGTTTATTTTGTTTAAGATAGTCAGTAAATCAGCGCGTATTTTAGCTGTAGTATACTTGGTGGATGGAGAGGTGCATGCAGGAAGGGCATCTGGCTTAAAATATATAGCGACTGCAGATGACTTCACACTTGGAGGCGGTGTAGCCATGTCCTCATTCATGAACAGAAACGCCAAAAAGAAAGTAGCGTTAGCAATCAGTATGCAGTAACTGTGTTTGAGTTATAGTACATCCAACTTCTTTGTGAAAATCTGATTGGACCATACGGCATCGGTGATGAAACATTGACATTGTTTCCAAATGTTCAAATGAATATATGTGTAGATTGAGGGAGTGTTTTTCTTTCCTCTGCGCTAATCCAGATCATTGCCTTAACTTGGCCTGAGTTCTCGCCTGCTCGCTAATGCAAACGAACTTGCCAATCACGTATATGCAAAGACTCCAGTGTAGGTAGGAATCTGAAACTGTCTGTCAGTGTTTAGCATGTCAAAATGTATTACTAAGTTATGTTAATCATTATTGTTGGTGTTTTAGATTGGTTACATTCATTTAAAGGTGCATCAAAGGTCCATCAAATACTTTTCTCCATGGAGATGTTCTTCTTGATGTTCAACTTGAACTTTTACTGTATGGTATTAAACATTTATATCTTGATGGAGACCAAACCAGACTATTTTACAGGCCAGATCTGTGGAGAGGCAACCCCGCTCACAGTCAGAATGCCTGTTTTTCTAGGTATTTTTGAGCTATAAAACCATCGGTACAGCTGTTTAATGTCATACTGTGGAACATTCCAGGCAAAGCACTGACATATCCATAGAAACAAGCAGGTGACATATCTTTTACATTAATACAAGTCGCACAGTTTTTGCTTACTTAAGGGCAAATCCCTTTACATCTTCAATTATGCTTGTTTTAATAGCGTTATTTGACCTGCCCTTTTATGGCCATAGACATAGACATACTGTACATTGGGCAGTGTTTCCTTAAAATAAAATTGGACCTTTCCCAAATCATTTCCTTATAACTCACCTGGCAATATTAAATAATCTTATTTTATCTTGGCAAATTACATTGTATTGTCTAAAATGTTTGTTTTTTTAATTATTATTATTGTGGATTGAAATTGGATTTGAAATTTAGTATCGTGACAACACTGCTTTCAAGCCATTTTGCAGTAAACAAATTAGTTCCATAATGAAACTTAAACACAGCCTAACAATCTTTATTTGGCCATTGTACAGTAATTGCCAATACTTCAAAGAGTGTTTTCTTTCTTCGTTCCCACAGTTAAATAACTTGGAAATCACATTTGAAACTGTTCATTTTTCACCATCATAGCTACAAAGTAATAAGCATTGTAACTCTTTGTTCCCCTGTCATCACATTTCTAAAGCTGTCAGCATCGCCAGTGCCAGCACACCCTCCCTCCTTTCGCCCGCTTGTCTAACTTTCTCTGTCCTCTCCGTGACCTATAATTCCCTTCTTCCTGACCACCTAACTCTTAAAGATTAACAGAGCCCACACTACCTGTCCACCACCTGCTGGAGGCATCAGATTTACGGGCACAGGGCTAATCTCTGGGGTCCCGTTGGTCCTTGTGGTCTTTGGAAATGGAAACGTAGTACATGGCCAAGGGCAGGCTGTTCAGCTTCCAGAGGGATCCGCTATTGGGACGCCTATTGTTCAGCTTGGGAGGCCACCTGTATCAATATCAAGGCATTTTATGTGCCAGATGCAATGCAGATGAATATCAGGTTTTCTTGGTATTTTCGTGAAGTTATATTGTCCTGGTTGTTGATTTGAGGGTAAGATGGTTACTTCCAGGATATAGAGTTTTCAGTCAGATAAGTAGATGTTTAATAATGTTTTAATCCCCTATGTGTAAATGAGTACTGGGTTTGATAAGAGTTCATATAGGCAGTTATGTTGTCTGCGGATGGCCATAAGCTATTTCTCCTTGCGATTGTTCCAATATCTTTGACTTGTCTTACTATTGGGCCGATTACCATTTCCTTAAAGGTGCACTGTGTAATTCTTCTGGTAAAGTGTCTGCCACCTATTTGTCTCCATGAGATATTGCTGTTTTGCCTTGATTATTCCATAGTATGGAAATAAACTTGCTAATCACAATGGAGACAAATGATCAGATCTAGACAAAGCAAACCTGCACATGTTACAAATTAATGTTTTGTAAGTTACTTCTGAGCTTTAAAACATCTGTAATTGAACAAATGTAAAGAAGAAGTTACTATATACCATTGCGAGCCTCTACTGGCCAATACCACTGTAGTACCACTGTAGTAATTTTACCAGGTAATAGCAGTAATCGTGTATGAACATGCCTTCCAACGCACATTTAGTGGTGTTACTTGAACTTGACCTGACTGCAGACAGAGCCCCAGGATCGTAGTGTCACTGTGTTATCTCTGACACTTTAAAAGCTGCAGAATTTGACCCTGTCTCCATCCTGCACGCCAGCCACAATGGAGGTCTGCCGCCGCCATCTGCACGAGCAATTTCGAGCCTATCAGATTGAAACTTAAGATGTCAGAAAGAGTCAGTTCTGTTTGGGATTTAAGTGTTTTTTCTAAATAGATGTGAAAAAGCCTGGGGTCAAATGGGTTTCTATGACAATGGAGATGAAGATGGCACAGGTGACTTAAATGTCCTTCATTATATTTGAATAATGCCTTTTAAACAAAGCTGCTTAGATACTTAGGTGGTCTCAAAGAGCACATTATTTTCATAAAGAGATAACCTTCATCCATGTGGTGTAATGAAACACCATTCATCTTGGCCAGGGGTGGGCAATTATTTTCCCCCAGGGGCCAAATGAGAAACTATTGAGAAAATATTGTGGAGTGCTGGGCCAAAAGTTTGAAGTCTACTCTGGTTATTAATTTTATTTCTACGTTGAAATCAGTAAATGGCATTGTTTACAGAAACTGGTAAGCTATGTGTTATTATTAAGTAATGAGAGAGTGAGATTTTACAAAGACTGAATTTATTCCGTAAAATATTTCAAAACAATGGTAAACGTGAAACATTTGTAACTCTTTTTCAGTCACATTAACCCCACAATGCTTTCTGAGTTTAACTTTCTTAACTTTCTATTAAGACACCACAATGTCTTTTTATGCCAAATAATATAATACAAGATATGTCACAATTTTTTTTGTCCAACTGCCAAACTGTGTAGAAAAAAAGTTAGCATGTTTTTTTTTATTTTTTTCTTGATCAGTGAGAGAAATCTCGCCTCTGTTGAGCTTTAACAAGTGCATCAAAGTCACGTTGCATGTTTGAGGTGGAGATGTGAAGCACGTCCGACAGATGATCATCAGTACAAATGCATCAGTTCAAATTAGGGATGTCAGCAATTAATCGATTAACGATTAATTGTCGATTAAGACGTTGGTCGAACAAAATGCATTAACTGTAATTAATCGCTAATCGCGGACACGCGCACCCGCGTGGTCACGAAACAAGGCAACCGCGCTGCGTCAAGCTCGACTTACAGCCGGCCGCAGGCGCCAACGGCACTGCTCAGCAGCCCCGGTGTAAGCGCGAGGCGAGATCGAACCGCGGCGCCCAGGAATGCGTAGTAGTCTCAACCCGAGCCACAAACAAGCCACACGAAACCAGCAGCGGCACATGGTGGTTTAATCCTGGTTTAGTCCAGGTCCAGTCCAGGTTTAGATCTGGTCTAGACCTGGTTTAGTTCTGGTTTAGTCCACGTTTAGTCATGTCTAGTCTCTTAGCCAAACAGGACAGAACACAATGTTACACTATTAAAAAAAAAAGTTACACTATAAAAATTTTTTTGAAAAAAAATAAAAAAATCTGCGAACTGCGATAGAGCGAGGGATTACTGTATTTTGTTATTCAGCATCAATACATTTGTCTGCTTTTTACTAAGGAATAATTAATTGAGGAATATACAATATAATAATACTATGATATATTTATGACTCAGTGTTATGTATACTATAGCTTATATTCTTAAAGACCCTATTGAAACACTAAAATTCAGGTGAAAAACGCCGCTTATCAGTTAATCGTTAATCGATCGATAAGGTCAATCAACTATCAATTAATGAATTAATCGATAATTTGCATCCCTAGTACAAATACATTATGTACATTTTTGAAAGTAGGTTTAATTTTCTTAATTCCAAAGAACCTTTCGCGGGCCGGTCAGAGTCGGCTTGAAATGCCAGGGTCTGATTTTGGCTCTTAATGCCTGCTTTGTGCATGAACATAATTAAACATTCTTAGAAAAAATAAAAAAAATAAGTAACTATAACATTTCTGGTGGAGGGCCTGCCCCCTGCTTGTCTCCATGGGGATTTTATTGATTTGCCTAGAATGTATATCAGTATGGCATTAAACTTATTTCAATGCAAACAATCAGGTAACACCACCAGGCAAAGTTAGATCAGTCGAGAGACAATCACCGCTCTCTGAAAGAATGCATGTTTTCTAGTAATAAAAAATTAAAACGGAGCGATAGTAGCTCAGTTGGTAGTGTGAGCGAATCCCCCTCTCAACATAAACATCTTTGGTTGAGAGGTCACATCCACTGATCCACAGGTTGGTGGTGTGATTCCAGCTCCCACAGATGAATGCTGTTGTTGTGTCCTTGGGCAAGAGTGCCTGCTTACACTGTTGTATGAATGTGTGTAAATGAATAAGTGGTTCCTTCATGTAAAAGCTCATTGAAGGTGGAAAAGCACTATATAAAAATGTGACCATTAAAGCAAGATAAATACTGCTGGAAAAAAAATGCTGGAACATTTCAGGCAAAGCAATAACATCTCCATGGAAATAAGTAGGTGATACTCCCCTCCAGTAAAGTTGCATAGTGCAGCGTTAGGTTAGGTTACATTTCTTTATTAGTCTCCACCAGGGAGAAATTTGTCTTGGAGGTAAGGGAAGGTTGCAGTACAGACAGAAATATACATACATACATACAGACATACAATATACATACACGGCATTAGATAAAAGATAACAGTGTTGGCACAGACATAGACGTATTGGATGTTCCCACCCCCGCCTCCAACCCTACCCCCAAACCATCACCCGCTCAAGTTTTTAAGGTCTGGTAACACTTCTGCAACTCCAAAATGTATTCACCGAGCACCACATTTACCCGGTTTCCCATTCTTCGGACTCCCAAGTCATTATGACTTATGTGACACACTCTTGTGTTTTGTGTGTTACCGTTGTAAGTCAAGCATGATAAATCTCTCCAAAAGTTGTTGGCGGTACAGGTTGCATGTGTGTGAAATCGCTTCGTACCTGTTCCTCTTCTTGACAGTAAAGCTGAAATCAATGCCTGGACTTGAGTTCTGGATTTCATCCAAACATTCGATATGCCAAACTACGCAGTTGATCTAATTTCATGCCATTGGGGGTTTGACTGAAAAAAAAAAAAGACTGCAGCTATTAATTTAAAGGTGCACTGTGTAACTTTTTGGTTGGGGGATCGTCACCTTCTTGTTTCTATGGACATGTCATTGCTCTGCTTAGAATGTTCCACAATATGATATCAAACAGACCCACTTTATTTAATTGCACATGGTTTTATTGCTCATAAATATCTACACCAGGGGTCGGCAACCTTTACCACTCAAAGAGCCATTTGGACCCATTTCACACAGTAAAGAAAACACTGGGAGCCACAAAACCCTTTTGAAATTTAAAATGAAATAACACTGCATATAATGTCTTTTTTTGCCTTTGTGCCATAGAATTACATTTTGAAAATGAATGAACTAAAATAAAATACATTTTAATTAAATACAGTGGTCCCTCGCTATATCGTGGTTCACTTTTCGTGGCCTCGCTGTTTCGCAGATTTTTTTTATTCCAATTTTTTTTATAGTGTATCAACGTGCATTTCTGCGTCCTGATTGGCTAAGGGACTGTAGACCATTGCCGATTCGTCCGTCAGTCTCCTCCGTGCTCCTGTACAGAATGCGTTCAGTTTGCCAGATTTATATAAATGTTCGATCGCAGTGTGACTCTGAAGTGCTGTATGTTTGCAAGTTTTCTCCCCGACAAAACCCGCCACAGCGAAGCGGTCATAAGAACTGTGAAATACACACGAAATACACTTTGGTTTCGTTCTCTAATACTGTGCTTTTTTGTTGAAAATCTACGAACGTTTGAGTGTTTAAACAAGAGAGAAATGTGAGAAAACGTTAATTCCAGTCTGAGAAAAGTGTAGAATGTGTGTGGTGAGGCATTTACAGCCTTAAAACATGGAGAATAATTGTAAAATATAAAGCTGACGACTTTGCGGATTTCGCTTATCATGGGTTATTTTTAGAACCACCACGATAAACGAGGGACCGCTGTACTGAGCCGCATCAGAGGGATCAAAGAGCCACATGTGGCTCCGGAGCTGCAGGTTGCCGACCCCTGATCTACACACACAGGCATTCTGGCTCAGAATGGGGTTGCCTCTCCACAGATCTAACCTGTAACTGGTCAGGTTTGCTCTCCACGAAGATAGAAAGATAGAAAGGTTTAATGCCATACTGTGAAACATTCCATACAAAGCAATAACCTCTCCATGAAGAAAAGCATTTGATGGACTCTCCACCAGAAAAGTTACACAATGCACATTTGAAAAACGTGTGCAAGGGCATTTTAGTGAGGTGAGAAATGCTTCACTAATATTTGTAAGTTATTAAAACAAGCCCGGCAAAATGTGTATGTTTTTGCACAGTTTTCCTAAAAAAGTTTGCCAAAATTAGCTGTCAAGATTGTCCTGTTTTAGAGTTTGGAGAAGACACTACACCATGGGAGCCATTATCATAGCTCATAGACAGCCATTGTTAAGGGTTTAAGAACACATTTTTGGCTCGAGTTGAGATGATGATTACAAGATGACTGCGAGACTTATGTGAATTTGTATTGCCTCTGTAAGAAGCGAAGTACAAGAAGAGGTGAGTCTCCGGTAGCGCAGCAGGATTAATCGTAACTGAATCAAAATTTGAACGTACGTAATTGTCAGATCGAAAACACTGCTATATTTGAAGTAGCACGATTTCCTCCACAAATAAGAAAATGTCCTCTCTTATTCTGCATAGAGCTAGGAATCCACCAACTCCACCCTTTTCAGTTCCAATACCGATTCCAATACTATGACTTAAAGTTTGTGCCAACATCTGATCAACTGATAATAGTGCAGAGACTGAAAACAGCATTTATTTCCTTAAAACAAAAATAAAATAAGACAAAACTGGTCAAACTGTGTTATGTTGTTGTTATTTATTACTTGAGTAACTACAGAACAACTTTGTGTAAAGAAAAGTTGAAATGCGTGAAAAGACCCTCAGTCGTCCAGGTAGAATCCATGATAAAAGGAAAAATTCAATTTGTCAACTGGACAAAGTGAATTTCTCCTTTTATCACGAAAAGTTGAAATGTTATGAGAGTTTCTTTGCCAGGAAATATTAAAATACATCAATTTATATGTCCTAACACTGGCTGAACAATATTTGGAAACCGATATCTGATCCAGCTAATTTTTCAGTAATAGCGCCGATATCCAATACCGGTATCCCTGGATAAAACTGCTAACCATGTAGTTTAGATCTGTATAAACATGCTCTGAAATCTTTTGTCAGTTCTTCTGGACATGTTTACAATGGGAACTTTTGTACACACAGAATTAAAACATGAATTGTAAATCCAACCTCAATCACAATACTTGTCAGAAAAATCAAATATACAAATATATTTTTCCAATCACTTGGTCCCAGTCTCTGGTAAAGCTGTGCCCATTTGTGCTGAACCCATGCTCCCCGCTGAGCTAACTCTGGGCACTCCTCCCAGCTGTGCAAACTTTTGCATTTCTGAGCTTTTACTAATATCAAACCAAGCCAAATCCAACCATTTTCTTCACATTTTATTCCAATTCCAGTCGTGCATGTTCGCCCAGTTCATTCTTTACATGCATACTACTGTGCCATTCCTTCACTGGCCCAACTACAATGACAGCGGGTATCTATTTAGTTTTAGCTAGGACCACCAAAATCAACAGTCCCTCCCATGTTTTTGGCCTGGCAACATCTAAAGTTAGCACATTTTCCAGTGGCGTGTCCCCTGTATGAACCTCTTACCTCCCATGACCATTGCATGTGAGGTCATCCTAAAAGATTTACAGCTTAAATGTTTTTTTTTTTTTACTACTCTACTCTGTGAATGTAGTGACAGTTCATAAAGTCATCTGACAGTACTCATGTTCGGAAAGGCTGTAAAATGGACCATCACTTATTATGGAGAGTGTTACTTTGAAGTTTTAGACAAAAGACACCCACAAAGAACACTATCGAGTTGCTACGAGTGCTAAGAGTAGAAGCTGACAGCTGACAACTTAATGACTGTTATCAAAATGTTAATATTGCCTTTTTTTTTTTTTTTCTCTTTAGTGTTTAGGAATAAGAAATTGACTGTCATTGATTACCTGCTTATACTTTACTTTTGCTAGCAGCCAGGGTCTCCAAGCCCTACTCAAATAGATATTTCTATATTGACCTAGTTGCTGAAATTGCCACAGGGGCCTACATTATCATTCTGGTTTCCTGATTTTGTATAGGGCTGCCGATTTAAACAGCAAATCCATTTTCAAGCTGTTGAGCTCTGTCCAGAGAGGATGCTTGAGTTGTTGAGTTGTTGATGCACATGAACATTTTACACAAACCTACTTTATACAACATTTTGGGACTGAGATAAATGAAGACTTGTTCTTTATCTGTATGAACTGTATTCCTCTGATTTTGACTGATTTTTCACAACAGAAGTGTTGTGTCAGAAATAAATGTTGTTTCACCACTGATATTTTTTCATGTTTTGCAAGTTTTGTTTCTTTCTATGGAAGTCTCCTGGGGGTTTGGGGCTGCATATTACTTGTGTTTTTCTGTAAATGAGACTTTTACAATTTAACTAGTGCTATAAAGTGAGTCTCCCTGAAAATAAAAATAAGCTGCTGTCTACTTGCAAAATACACAATCACAATAATGATACCTAGATACAAATGAACGCTAAATAAAAACTAGAAACTCATTTGAAGAAGTACAAATACTGAAATAACAGCATAAAAAAGACAGCACTTGATCTTTTCTGAGGGCCTATGTTATGCTATTTTCTGATCTATGTTATAACGTTTCCTTATCACAAACATACCTGGAGTTGTGTTGTGTTTTGTCTCATTCACAGACATTTAACACACAAGCTCTGCATATTTAGGCTGAGTTCTTCTTTCAAACAGAAAACACTCTGTTCCACCTTATGATGTCATGTGGTAATACAAGAAGTGTTTTTAAACGCCATACACCTTCACTAGAATCATTTGGATGATTTCAGCTCTGTAATGACCAGTCTTTACTGAACTAAATGTAAAAGGTAGCTGTTAACTTAAAAAAATTACCGCTTCATGACATCATAAGTTGTAACTGAGCGTTTTGAGCTTTGGAGATGTAGACAGACTAATAAAATAATAAATGATTACTCAAATATATCTGGATGAAACAAACAAAACACCACTCCAGGTATGTTTTTGCAGAGAAAACATTACTCTCACTCTTACCCCTTCGTCTTACCCCTACCCCTTGGTTTTGCGCTTTCATGTGAGGGCAAGGGGTGTCCCGATTCTAAATTTGATCAAGGGCTAGGGCCACGACCGGGGGCTACATACCCCTTGAAACTAAGTAAGCTCTCGACAAGACTTGAAACGAAGGGGTACGCCTACAAGCTCAGGCAGGTTTTGGGATCAGGATGGTAGCGTCCCATCGACCAACCAAGGAGTCTCATAAATGTAATTTCAGCAGTTGTAATTATCAATTAACAGTTTAGCAGGTTTACAATTATGACGCTTATGTTCTACGTTACTTTTAGTGAACTGTTGTTGCAGTGTCTGTTTAGCCGACGTTATCGTTTTCATCTAACTTTTATGTATAAACCAGCTAGTTTTTGTTGAGCTGAGGTACCCGATAATCCTTGACATGGCAAAGGATGATGACGCAAACGGTAATCGAGTGGTGTCCCATTTCTTAGGGGAACATTCATACCCCGAGCCCTCTCAGCTCGACAAAGACGTAGATAAAGCGGTAGGGGAAGGGGTAAGACATTAATGGAACGCAGCCTAAAACATGGGCTAAAGCTCACACGATTCTATTTTGTGTAATATAGGACCTTTAATAATAATACTCTCCATTTTATTATGATATCGAAATTGGTATTAGGTATTGAAATCTAAGTTGAAATTGCTGTATTGTGACTCTACACCGTTATCAAACAATCCACCATACACTGTAGAGTTGGGCGGTATCCAAATTTTGATACCGTTAAACCGTGTCCACATTTTCCCGGGGTATACGGTATTACCGTTGCTAAGGCTAAAAAAAAAAAAAAACACTTGGTAGCACTACAGTGCACTTGGTAGCACTACAGCTGCAGAGTTTTCAGATGCTAGGCTAGCGCAAGTCAACGGTAAATGGTAGCCGGATTTAAATAAGGCTTACCCACTCCATAGTGCACCCAAAACAAGTCAATTATAAAGGCAGACTGTCGATGTAAATGTATGTTGATTGAGTAATTTTTGAAATCAAACTGAGTGCGAATAGCATGAATCATTCCATATCTGAGGGACTAGCTTCGCAGCAGCAGCGGAATTTTACTTTACTCTAGTTGGTTGTGAAGTGACCAATCACGTAAACAGAGAAGCGAGAAAAGACGTAGTAAGGAAGACCACAGAGTGAAGAGGTGAATTTTAAAAGAACTACCGGGCAAAATGGTTTTTCAGTGTGCATTTCGAAAATGTACAAATAAAGCCCGCAGGTGGGCACCACAAAGTTTTCACAGCTTTCCCGTGCACGATCGAGAAATGACGCGACTGTGGCTTGTAGCTGCTGGCTTAGACATCAACACACCGGTGGAGACGCTACATAAACAGAAGATTTGCAGTGATCATTTCGGACCAGACTACTACACCAAATCCCTTGGAAAGCCTAGTCTGACAACCACTGCAGTACCATCTGTCTTTCCAAGCGCAAGATCCCGTGATGAAGAACAGGTTTATACCTTTTTTACCCAAGCTTGCTCCTGTCGTTGCGTTAGCCTACTGGTCAAAAGGCATGCACGCTCATAAAGTTGTTGCTAGCCCGTGAACATTCATGTTGAGCACGGAACTGAAAAGACAGCCCCGCATTGATCGTTCATTCCAACAAACAATGCAACAACCCGGTTTTCTGTAGCTGTAGCGGGGGCTAACTCACCGACACTCTCTCGCGTTCTGCCCTTTTAACATCCATCTCTCTCAACTCTTCGTCTGTATATTCCAAGCATCGGGGAGACCTCCAAACGTGGCCATGTCTGGATTGTAGAACAGGGCAGGCTACTGTACTCTACGGCTAACGATGACAGCTGAAGGTAAACAAATATCAGCTGGAAACCTAACTGCAAGGTGATATCACTCCGCCCATGCCTAGCTAGATCGGGGGAAAAACGCGCTGTTGCATAAGGACATAAATCCTTTAAATTACAAGGTTGATTATATTTCTAAAATTGTTCCATCAACACAGACATTTGCATCGACAGTCTGCCGTTATAGTTGACTTGTTTTGGGTGCACTATGGAGTGGGTAAGCCTGATTAAAATCAGGCTAATCAGGCTTTACCATTGACTTGCGCTAGCCTAGCATCTGAAAACTCTGCAGCTGGAAGGACTGCATGAAATTCGCTAAAAAGTGTCTCCACATCTCTGCAGCACTCTGGCTAACTCGGAAATGAGCCCCCATGTCAAAAATCCTGGAATATCCCTTTAAATTAATTATAGTTAATATTATATTAGGGCAAGATTTTTTTTTTAATGACGGTAATGAATCTGATACCGTTGCTATTTTTAGATACCGCAGTATACCGTATTACCGTATTACCGCCCAACCCTACCATACACTATCCTTTCTGGACATGGTGAATGGTGCATGTAGCTATAATCTCACATTGAACCTCTGCTGTAGAAACTGTAAGTGAAGCCAAACACACATGGGCTTAGTGAGTGTTGTACTCTGAGGGAGCAGCACTTACTTGAAGAATGCTGAGTAATTCTTCCCACTTATTTGGAAACTGCTGCTTCTGAGCTGCACTGTTGAAACAAGAAAACTGTGATCTTTACTGGCAATGTTTTGTTTGGGGAAGAAATTCTGTAGTATTTTTAGTACATAAGTCCATTCATTATTAACTCTCTATTTCAGAAAACAGCATTCCTTTTTAATATAGACAATTCATGGTAACGTTAGTCAGCCTGGTAGAGATTAAGATGAAGAGCAGGGAAAGCCAGGAGCTAATTTTGTCTTTAGCAGTGAAATGATTTTCTTGAGATAACGGAGTACTTGTCAGCTGGGGCCCCCTAGGAGCTGTAATGCAAAAATAAACATACCTAGCATACGCTGTCTCTCACTTTCGCCCGGCCTATATGGGAATGAATGGACATGGTTAGCATACACTGAGCAAATAAACAGAAATGTCAGGAATTTGCGCATATTCACATGCGAGCTGCAAACAAAACACATAGGCCTCACGGGGAAGGTGACATACACTGTAAAACCCCACAAGCCAATTCAATTAGATTAAAAGGCCCATATTACGCTATTGATCTCATCTACTGATGTTATAATGTTGTTTTCTCTTCAAAAACATACTTGAAGTTGTGTTTTGTTTCATTCACACATGTTAACACACAAACCCTGCAGGGTGAGTTCTTCTCTTAAACTGAAAACTCTGTTCCACCTTGTTATGTCTTGTGGTAAATGCAGTTTTTTTTTAAATTCCATACACCTTCACTAGAATAATTTGGATGATTTCAAACCTGGAATAGCCAATCTCTCCTCAACTAATAGTAAAAGGTAACTGTTATCCTGACTAACTACCACTACATCACATCATAAGAGCATTTTAAGCGTTGAAGATGTAGACAGTCTGAAATAAAAGATTGCTCAAACGTGTGAGTGAAACAAAACACAAGTTCAGGTATGGTTTTGAGGAGGTAACAACATTTTAACATGGTTAAAGCTCACAGGAATCAATTTTTTTGTAATACAGGACCTTTAAACAGGGAAACCACAAAGCCAATATACTTACAAAATACTTAATTAGCCTAATCAAATGCTGTTCATTTTCTCAGAATGGTGGCATGTTATCTAATTTATACGAAACTTGGCACTATAAGAATACAGTGGTACCTCACCTTACGAATGACCCAACAAACGAAAATTTCAAGTTACGAAACGCCTTCACTGTAAATTTTGGTCTCTAGATACGAAAGAAAATTCAAGTTACAAAAATCTCAGAAATTCAAATAATCGGACGCCCGCTCAGTTGCGCGCTCATTTGCGCGCTCGGCTTGACAGCCGCCTGAATCCCCTGAAACGTAAATACTTGTAGCATTCTGTATTTTGTTCATCTCCATGATGCTTTTCGTGTGCCTCTGACCCTCGTTCATCACGGAGTTCTAACACGCGTAAAGGACAGAGTTACTGCAACTTTATTATTCATCATGTCCCCCAAGAAAGTGATTCCCGGGGTGAGTGAAAAGAAGAAGCGGGCTCTGTTATCAATACAGGTAAAACAGGAGATGATAAAAAAAATATGAAAGTGGCATGCGGTTGTGTGATATCGCAAAGGAATATGGACGAAACCCGTCTACCATCGGTACGGTATTGAAGCAGAAGGAGGCCTTAAAAGCGACCACCCCTTCCAAAGGCCTCTCTGTGATATCAAAAAAGAGGTTGCCATTACACGACAAGATGGAGACACTGTTACTCCTTTGGATAAAGGAGAAAGAAATTGCAGGAGATACATTGACGGAGGCAATTATTTCTGAAAAAGCAACTGCCATATTTACTGACCTTGTAAAGGAGGATGGGGGTGAGGGTTCTTCGGAAGAGCAAGCACCCCCGGAATTTAAAGCATTGCGTGGGTGGTTCGAGAAATTTAAGAAAAGGACCGGGATCCACTCTGTCGTACGGCATGGCGAGGCATCTAGTTCAGACCAGAAGGTGGCAGAAGAATTTATAAAAAAAATTCGAACAACTTGTCGTGGAAGAAGGGTACATTCCACAGCAAGTTTTTAATTGTGACGAGACTGGACTATTCTGGAAGAAGATGCCTCACTGCACCTTCATCACAGCTGAGGAGAAGAAAATGCCAGGACACAAGCCCATGAAGGACCGCCTTACGCTTGCTCTCTGCTGTAATGCCAGTGGAGAGTGCAAGATTAAGCCCCTGCTAGTGTACCACTCGGAAAATCCCCGAGCCTTCAAAGCTCACAAAATCCTGAAGGAGAAACTTAACGTCATGTGGAGAGCCAATGCCAAGGCCTGGGTCACCCGACAATTTTTTGTTGGATGGGTGAACTTGGTGTTTGGTCCTGCCGTGAAGAAATTCCTCGAAGAGAACAACCTCCCCCTCAAGTCTCTGCTGATTCTTGACAATGCCCCCGCCCACCCACCCGGCCTCGAAGATGATATCCTGGAGGAGTTCTCCTTCATCAAGGTGCTGTACCTTCCTCCAAACACCACCCCTCTCCTCCAGCCCATGGACCAGCAAGTCATTTCAAATTTTAAAAAACTTTACACGAAATTTCTTTTCAAGACGTGTTTTGACATCACGGAAAATACCCAGTTTACCCTTTGTGAATTTTGGAAGCATCACTTCGACATCGTTGTGTGCTTGAAGTTAATTGACATGGCTTGGCAGGAGGTGACCAGACGTACCCTTAATGCTGCTTGGAGGAAGCTGTGGCCGCACGCCGTTGCTCCGAGAGACTCCAGGCCTCAACCTGAACCTCATGAAGTGGACGAAATTGTGTCGCTGGGAAAGGCCATGGGGCTGGAGGTCAATGAGGAGGACATTGACGAGTTGGTCGAGGAGCACCAAGAAGAACTCTCAACGGAGGAGCTGATGGAGCTAGAGGTGATGCAACGCTCGGCAATGCACGAGGAATTCAGCAAAGAGGAGGCCGATGAGGAGGCAGCTATCATTCCGTCAGCCGAATAAAAGGAATGCTGGTGAAATTTCACGAACTTTCCGAATTCGTGGAAAAAAAACATCCCGAAAAAGTGTTCACGAGTCGTGCTATCGCCCACTTTGACAACGTATGCCTTGGGCATTTTAGGAAAATTATGAAAAGTCGTCAAAGGCAATCATCGTTGGATCGATATTTCACCAAATGTCCGTCAACAAGCACTGCCGAAACAGGCAAAAAGCAGTGACAATAATTAAAACAAGTGAAAAATTAAATGTGAAAAAATATCATAAAACAGAAAAATGTAAAAAAAAAAAAAAAAAGGTAAAAAGTTTAATTTTAATTTAATGTTAAGTTCTTTTGAATTCATAATTTTAAGTTGAATGGAATAATTTCAGTGGAATTAAGTTGTGTGAAATTTATGTTAAGTTCTTTTGAATTCATAATTTTAAGTTAAATTTAATAATTTCAGTGGAATTAAGTTGTGTGAAATTTATTTCAATGGTAAATGATTTGCATGTCTTATTTTAATGGTTTAATAAACACTCAAACACTCAAACTTTCATAGATTTTCAACAAAATTTATTAATAGTGAAGCGCGAGTCACTGTATCCGCAGGAATCACCCAACGGCACTTCGCATCAACCCCTTGGAGAAGTGCACCCCTAGTCCTGGTCTGCACGACCGGCGCGCGCTTACACCGGGTCTGCGAGCACGGAACAGAACCGCAGCGCCTGGACCGCGTCCTCTGGAGCCTGAGCCACAAACCAGCCGCACGAAACCAGCAGAGCGGCACGTGGTGGTTTAATCCTGATTTAGTCCAGGTCTAGACCTGGTCCAGTCCTGGTTTAGTCCAGGGCCAGTCCAGGTCTAGACCTGGTTTAGTCCACGTTTACTCCTGGGTTTACAGTCTCTTAGCCAATCAGGATGCAGAACATAATGTTACACTATTAAAAAAAAAAGTTACACTATAAAAAAAACAACCTTGGAACGAATCAGGCGTTTTCCATTGAAATAGCGACTCAACTTACGAAAAATTCACGTTACGAAACCACTCCTGGAACAAATTAATTTCGTAAGGTGAGGTACCACTGTATTAACTTAATTCTTTGGCTGTCTAATTTTATGATAATTCATATTATCAAACTGACATGGCACTAATTAAGAATAAATTATAAACTTGAATAAGAATTGCATAAAAATAAAAAATAAAAGTAGAATACAAATTTAACTTTCAAGAACCTAATATTTTCAGGATTTAGTGTGGGTTGACTCTGATATTTGGGTAGATATCATTAATCATACAACTCAACTTTTTCAGCTGGATGAAGTTCAGCTTTTTACAGTGCACTGGGGCAAACTACAAGTATGACAGAGACAAAATAAACATAGATAATTTACACAGGGCACTCGGGGAGACGTGCACCAGTACATAAAGTTACACAAACACAGTGGGACACACACGAGGTGCCATGTAAATCTCCCTTTGACGTGTTTAGGAGCTGGACCGGCGCCTCTGATCTGGTTCTTTAATACAGCGGGAATGCACAAGACCCGATGAGCCAAGATCTGCCCCGGACGCCATTTTGGCTCAATTCCAGGTGTCAGGCGTGTCATTCATCACCACATTCCCTCTCTTGAAAGCAATTACACAAGTATGGCAGGGATGTTGAGTTCCTTTTTACGTTGGCACCATTGTCATACCATTGTCAAGTCAAGGCAATAACTGCACATTAACCTATCACTCAGATGACTGTTGACTTAATATTCTCCTTTAGGCATTAGGTCACTTTTTTGTTCTTATCTAAACGTTTGGAGACTGTGTAATCTTATCTTGACAGTGTACCTTTTTAAAAACTACTGAGTACACATTTTTATGAAGGTTTTTTTTGCCTTTACATGTATTTTTGTGTATGGAGTAAAAGAGAGACATTGAAATACAATAAATTATAAACATAAAAATTATGCTCAGTAAACAAGGAAAGTGAAATTGTGTAATAAATTTGAATTTACACTGTTTTGCCCTTCGTCACATTTGGTTCATTCATACATAGGCAAAGTGACTGAAGTGTCTTACTAATAGACACAACAATAGTATACACTGGCCAAAGTTAAGGTGAAACTGAACCTTTCTAAAAGTTAGCAGTGCATTTAACTAGGACAATGTATTTAGGCTACGTTTATATGATGACGGTCTGAACAGAAGACGCAAAAGTGGTGTCGCGTCTTCACTTTTTATTCCACGTTTAGATGAGCGTTTTTGGGAGGAAATCTGCGTGCATACAGTGACGCAAAAGTGTGTGGAATTCGATTGGGTATGCATGCCAGGCGGCTAGGTGGTGCTGTGATACATTATCACTATGTCCGCACACATGCGTAGAATCTTCCTTCTTCTCATCTGCGCCACGAAAAGGAAAACAAAACATGGCTACCGGTAGCAAAAAACAATTTGTGTGGTCAGATGAAGAAGTTCAACTATTGCTTCAGACCACGTTAGACTACAAAGCAACGAAGGAGCAACAAGGTGTGGACTGGGAGTCCTGCCAAACAAAGTACACTGATATATGGACCGATGTGACGTAAACGCGTACACGACGTCAGCAGATTTGACCAAAGTTTTGCGTCTTGAGCAATGTAGATGAAAACGCTACGGCGAAGCATATTCAAGTTTTCCACTTTTTTCCACTTTTTTTTGCGTTTTTAAGCCCCCAAAACGACATTACCGTCTAAACAAAAGGCACTTTCGATAAAATATTTTGTTGTTTTTACCCGTAAGCGTTCTTGTGTAAACAGACCCTTAATCACATTGAAATTAAATAAAGATTTAGTCCATTCTAATTATCACTGAGAGTGAATTTTTGACCATGTCTGTGTAAATGGGTCTTTCTCATGCACTAAGTGTTGATTTTGAAGAAGGATTCATTTACAGTATTAGGGAACCATTAAGGAGCCATATAAAAGCATCAAGAAGTACCATGTCATGGGACCTTTAAATGGTTTCCAGCCAATCCTCAATGCTGCTGGCTCGGAGAAGAATTCAGACTCGCGTAGCATGATTCTGATGCAGCGGTTAAGACAAAGTAAAAATTAATGGAAAATCAAGATCGATCAATATGAGGAAAAAAATTCTGATTTGATCTGATTTTCAGATTTGTATTTTTTTTGTCATATTACTTAGCTCTCTCCTTAACTGGCTCATTGTTGTACCAAACCAATAAAGGGCCTACATGCTATAACTAATTGTAATCCACAACAGAAATAAATGGAATACAAATTTTAATATTATGACAAGTTATTATCAGTTGTTTTTTTTAGCCTTGTTTCTCCTCATGGGTACGGCCACATCTGCTCCTAATATCCTGTCTTTTGCGTGACACTGTTTCCCAATTTGCATGTCTGACTGAACAATAATAACTTAATAATTGCTATGGCAGGATGACAACATTGTCTAAAAGAAACCAAAACTCATTGTCAGCAGTTTTTATGTAACAGCAGCAACATATGGTAAGCAGCACTGTCAAAATGTGATGTCATTTTTAATATATTTTAATCAGAACACATGGTTGCAAAATGAAGCAGACATCCAACCACACTGTTGTGCTGTATTCAGGGCAGAGAACTTTATTGACTGGCACAAAACAGACAAATTCTTTCCATTATTTGTCCAGTTTGCAGTGACCATTCAATCACAGATAATGAGGCAAAGAGGACCCTATAAAGACGCCATAATACATCGTGCCAACTACATGAGGTCATTATTTTAATGGAATATGGAAATTAAGATTATTTTCTGGGCAGCTCCACAAATGAGAGGCTTAATTTGGGCGAAGGAATGCCACAAGAATTCCCAGTAAATGTTGAATGTGTTTTGGACATGTAACTTTGGGCAAAGACAGATTAGGAAACTATAAGTAGAGATTGGAACATTGCTTTTCGACATGGATGGCAGTTTCTTTGTGATTATTTTCAGTGTTTTTATGCCCTACTATGGTCTTGTAAGTACACCAGTGATGGAAAAGTTGCCGCATTTAGAGCTTTTCAGGGAGGTCTGATACATTTTAAATCAGTGTTTGCCAGTTCATTATAAAGACCTATAATTTAAAATAGAGAATTAACTGCTGTGATAAGTCTGTCTTTTTGCAGACGGTAATAAAATGCAATGCAAAAGCCTACAATTTTTATTCAAGATAACAAATTTCCAATGTTTTCCCTTAATTAAAGCTTCCAGATCAGCCCGAACCGCTACATCAAATATAATTGACAAGAATAAGCCTCCTCCTTTATTTCTTGGACGATGCACAAGGCAATTTTTATCTACTGTGCAGACATTTCGTTATCTAGACCCAGAGTGAGATAAAAGTTCATCAATCTTTTCAGTTTTCACTCATTTGCCTATCCACAAGTCTTTTTATCTAATTATTTATAGCTCAAATCGTGGATGCTTTTGAGATCTTTATGAAGAGCGCGTTTCTCAGTTTGACCCACTGCTAACAGGGCCGACCCACATTACAGCAACCCTCAAATTTCCGCAATATTGTCAAACTGCTTTCTCACTCACAAAATGCAATATGCTCTAAGTTATAGTTAAGCTCACCGGAATTGGCTCTAACTGCAAAAAATAATAAAATACTAGACATGTATTTGAAGAATAACTGACACCAGATTTAAATTTGAGGGGTTTTCCAGTGATTTGAAATTGCCATATGACCTGCAGACATAATATTGTCACATGCAACATTGAACAGTTTGAGATTCATTAATTCATTAAATGGTACAGAGCATTGGTAAAAAATATTATTGGTAAAAAAATATTATTAATGTGTGGCCATCAGGTTCCCACATAATGTTATCTTGACGGTACAAGTTTTTTTTAGTTTTTTTTTAGTTAAACATCATGTGTGTTTGTGAAAATATATGTATACAAATTATTGGTTATTTTTGACAGGCAGGTACAGCAGGTGACCTGTACAGTTGCAAGAGAAGCGAAACCCTTGCATACAATGGATCGGGATGTTCGGGACTCCCAAATCATGCATTTCTTTATGCTGGGGATGAGCTACAATGACATATTAACAGCATTTGCCTTGAACTGTAATATTTTGAGCAAAATACAAGACTCTACTGTTGTCAATATGGTAACTTTGAGCTAGTTTTTGGCTTCATACTTGGTCAAATGGAAGGGCCAGGGAGACTCATTGATTATCGCTGGATGTATGCCAAGTGTTTGGAACATCCATTTCTGTCCAAGAAAGAAAATGAAAGAGAATCCTTCCTTGAACAGAAATGGAGGTCTCAGACATCATTTGTGACCGACCGCGGGATTTCGTTTTGAGTTATTCACAGATTCTGAAAGTATAGATTCTAAGATAAAAGGAGAAATTCAATTTGTCAACTGGACAAAGTTTATTTGGTCGAAAACGTTTCGCCGTTTTGTAACGGGTCAAACTGAATAAAAATAAAGTATTACTCTACCGCTATAGCCTATGGCAAAACGTTCGGCTTTTATATAACAAAAATGGAGTGGAAATTAACCTAAAGAGACTCTTCTTGTTCGCGCTGATCGCATTGTTTCAAGGCTAGCGTTAGCATTAGCTTAGCAGCATTGTGAATGAAGATCCGCTGCGGTCTCGCACAAAGCACAGTGCACAGAGCACACACGAAAACTGAATTAGTATTTAAACATGTCCTAAAGTCTATGAAGTCCATTTGATGCAGAAATATGATCATAATTATGACTCACCCCGTGTTACAGCGTTTTCAGCGTATCTCCACGTGTAAACGCGTATCGTGTGTTTCGGAGGTAAATCACACTCTTTACACGAGCTCCGGAGAAATGGACCTGTCCCGAAGGTCTCCCGAACGTGTCATGTGTCCAAGTAGAAGTTAAAAGTCCATTTTCATGTCCTTTATTGTCCTGCAGTGCCACTTACATATGCACAAGCTCTTCACAGCTGATTGGCTTACAGGGGAATCCCCCCTCTGCGCTCCTTGCAACGGGATTGAAAATTATGTTGATTTATACACGCCCTGTTTCTTTCCCAAAAACAAGCCTGTTTGAAATTAAAAATGTATGTTTTTAACGTCACTAATGCTGTTATCTGAAACATGGAGAGGCTTCTTCATGATCTCAACTAGCACATTATGCAAAAAAACAAAAATCACTAATTTTGAAAAAAATAAAAATAAAAAAATAATAATAATCGCATTTTTTCAGGATCTGTAATGCCGACATGATGGCTTGAAGTCCGTGGTGCGTCACATTTGTCTCCCATCTATAACTCTATCCTCAAACTTAAAGGTCCCATGGCATGAAATTTTCACTTTCTGAGGTTTTTGAACGTTAATGTGAGCTCCCCTACCCTGTTTAGGCCCCCCCCCAATGGCTAAAAGTTGCAAAATGTCTAAACTGAACATTTGCGATCCTTTTCTGTGTTTGAAAAAAACACAGCTCAAATGGGTGATTTTGGACAAGGCACCTTATTGACGTCAGATCGAAAAAAGAAATGCAAATGCAGTTCCACCATCGTCTGGATCTCCACCCCCTGTCTCTGGAAATCACGCCCAGAGAATTTGGACTGCGGAGGAGCTACGCAATGCGAAATGCGTTTTTTTATTTGCCTGGAGGCACATGCGAGTGTTTCTAGACTCGGAAGTCCTTTACCCAACCCTCTGGACCTCTGAAACAGCAGTGGTTTAATTTTATTTTCTGTGAAAATGTGTTTTTTTTTCATTGAAAAGGCTCTCCTTTCCTTCTTCGCTCTTACACACGCGGAAGTGGGGCCAGGCACAGCGCACCGCTAAAACAAGGAACCAGCGGCGCATTTGCCCCCCACCCGCTCCTCTAACCAATCTGTGTCCTTCTCATTTGCATTCAAGCAACAAGGCCCATAATGAGGTGTTCAGAGAGTTATTTTTTGACTCTGTACATGTGTCTTTCTCATGCACTAAGTGTTGATTTTGAAGAAGGATTCATTTACAGTATTAGGGAACCATTAAGGCACCATATAAAAGCATCAAGAACTACCATGTCATGGGATCTTTAAATCAAAACAAACAAAGAAAACAATAGGGCAGCCTGGTCAGGTCCAGAGGTGTGAAAACACCCATTATGGCCGTAAATGGTTCTGCTAACAAGCCACCACACTCCCACTGCATATCTAATAGGCCCACCTAACTAACAGAGACTGTAAACAAGTAGGTGGAGTAGTTTCAAAGTAATTTCATTGTAGTTAGCTCCTCCCTTTAGGTATAGGGCAGTGTCCACCAGCATCTGACCAGAACTGAAGAAGCAGCTTGGAAACGTATTCGACCAAATAAACTAGGCCAGTTGACAAATTGAATTTCTCCTTTTGCCATAAAATAAGTAATACAAAATTCCATTTATTGATCAAAGTATTTGAATTTTAGTGTAGGACAAGATACAAATAATCACAAAAGAGAATACAAAATACAATATTGCATCTACACAAACAAAATGAGACAATCTTTTGTACATCATTTCTATTTTTGCACATATACAGTATACAGTTACCGCACTCCTCCAAAGCACCTAATACTTAAAGGTGCAATATGTAATGTTTCAGCTGGAGGGAGCACCACATGCTTATCCCCATTGATATATTATTGCTTTATCTGAAAAGTTCCACAGTATGGTATTAAAGTAATCTATTTCCATGCAGGTAAAGCATGCGTGTTTTTCAAGGTATTTCTTTAGCTATTAAAACACCTCCTATTGAATACATACAAGATAGACATGCTTAAAGGTACACATTTTATCTGCTTAGAATGTTCCACGGTATGACATTAAACAGGTCTAGCTAACATTTATTCAATTGCAAGTGTTTCTATTGCTCAAAAATACATCGAAAAACAGGCATTCTGACTGTGGGTGGATTTGCCACTTCACAGATCTGACCTGTAACTTGATCTGGTTTGGTCTTAAGAAGTTCAAAGTTCAAAGTTCAAAGTCAGCTTTATTGTCAATTCTGCCATATGTGTTCAACATACAGTGAATCGAAATTTTGTTTCTCTCTGGCCAGGTAGTGCAAAAGACAGTGTACAAAATACAATATGAAGACAAAACACAACAAAAAACTATCTAAGACAGAGATCTAAAGTTAAAACTAAAGTCTACGATCTAAAATCTTAAAACAGTGCAACATAATAAATAAACTATACTATATACAGATTTCCAAAGTGTGCAGTGTGCATCAAAATGTGCAATGGAGATACAGCAGTGACTTGGTCATGTGCAGTAGAAGAAGAAGAATAAAGAAGATAAAAAGGTTTAATTCCATTGCTTGTAACATTCTAATCAAAGCAAGAACATCTCCATGAAGAAAAGCATTTGACGGACCCTCTATTAGAAAAATTAAAAGATGCACCTTTAATCCCATAGAGTGGAACATTCAAGGGAAAGCAATAATATTTCTAAAGAAAAGCTACCTGCTATATATTTGCTGCAGCCTGGTGGGAAGAAGAACAGTTTGTTACCTTTTTGTTTAGCAACTAAGATGAAACGCTGCTAAGGATTTTTCAGCTTGCTACTACAAAAGCCCATATTAAGTGTTCTCATCCATCATCCAGTCACTTGTGTGTGAAATCAGCCTGTGTTTTGGATCAGTTGCAGCAGCAGCAGATGTAGCCATAGTCCACTCTGAACTCACTGGCCTGTCGGGGTGTAATTGTCTCTACCCAGCTGTCCATAGGAATCCTTCTGTGGGTTGACAAGATGAAGGCAGACATACAGTATGTTGTTTACATTGCACTGTCTGATTGTAGCCCCTGCTTTAAACATGCTTTCTTGGTATTTAATTACATATCACTACACACTAATTGGTATCTTTCATAGTGTTTCATAGTGTTTCATGTGTTAATATATGACATTTCGTACCTTGTGTGAATCATCTGTGTAGGCGGCAGTCTTTCAGTTTGTGCACTTGTCCAAAGGTCAGCCGTTTGAATCCTGCTCCAGGCATTAATGAAGTTGGTAAAGATGATGAGATGCCATTAATTTGTCCTTGAGCAAGTCCCCACTCCCTTCTTTAAATGTCTGTGTATGCCGGTGTATGAATATAGTATACTATGTGTGAATGGGCGAGTGGTTTCTTGATGTACAACACTAGAGGTAGAAAAGCACCATATAACTGTTAACATTTACTGTTTATTACATTACAGTTATTATAAAAGTATTACTAATTCTTATTCAGTTATGTGTGTTGGAACGTATGCAAAAATAAATCAATTCTAACGCTATTTCTAGTGGTAGTACATGGTAAATGGACACATTTTTAACTCTTTCACTGCCAGCCTGTTTTCAAAATCTAAGCCTGTAGAGTGCCAGAGATTCAGAGAATTTTCACTGATTTTACAAGACTCACAGAATACTGAGTTCTTTGACTATATAAACATGGCACACATCAAAATAAAGCCTAGACTCTCTTCTTTCACCTGGAAAAAAATTATGTTTCTAACCTTTTCGGTTCTCAAATAACTGATAGTAGAACATAGGGAAGTTTCAGCAAAAACACTGGTTTTTGAGCAAGAAATGGAGAAAACGAGCGTTGAGTTCAGAGAAGGATTTCGAGCAGATCAGTGACTTTGACATCAATATTTATTGATTTAGTGACACCTCAAACATCTAAAATAACAGAGAAAGAGATTTTTGATGACAAAGTACATTTTTTATTTACAAATATAAGAATATAAGGCTCTGTGAATAGTGCCAAGAGATGTTTACAGGATATAATAATATCTTTTCATATAAAATAGAACTTTGTTGAGGCTTTGTCTGAGGCCCAGAGTACAGACCTATAATAAAAACTAATACACACACACACACACACACACACACCTACACACACACACACACACACACATATATATATATATGTACATACACACAAGCCCATGCATAAACCTTTACACACACAGCTACACACGCACGCGCGCACGCACGCACACGCGCACGCACGCACGCACGCACACACACACACACACACACACACACACACACACAACTTCATTCATTACAATTACCATACAGCACCATTACTGCTCCAAGTCAGTAAACGTCTTCTTTGGAGCTGTCGTAGTTCTGAGGAGACTCCCTGGTCCGTGCAGCGCACAGAGGACACGCCCCCTCCTCGGGCACAGCAGATCTCTGCTCAGACCTCGCTGCTTGATCCGGCTTGTCTCTGCGATCCTCTGATCCAGGATCCTGGGTCCCAAGAGCGATCTGACCGCTCCATAGGCGCTGATCAACAGTTATCTGCTTTTCCGGGTTCGCTGGCCTCGCCATCTTACTACTCTGGCCAATACACCATACACACGCTGCACTCCTCCTTTCTTCCCCGGCTCTGATCGGCAAATAATGATACAAGATCGCCATCTACAGGTTGAGAGATGTGAATTACACCTCAAAAGTTGCTCCAGGCTGTAACCTAGCAACCCCCGCTGAAAAACGTGTTGAACGTCTATAGACGTTCTGGCAATCAACGGTTGGGTTCGCCCGAACGTCTATAGACGTCTCCGGCAGCCAATGAGTTAAATAGCTTTTACCACTTTTTCCACTCAAAGAGGACTCAAGGAACTCACCTCATTCACACGCACACTCATACACCAGTGTTCGTGGTGAGGTGGGTTGTCTTGTGTCTTGCCCAAGGACACAACAACAGCATTTATCTGTGGGAACTGGAATCGCACAACCAACCTGTGGGTCAGTAGATCTGACCCTGCTCAATCAATGATGTTTATGTCGAGAGTGGAATTTGAACCGCCACCCTTCGGCTCAGTGGACAAACACTACCATCTGAGCTACTGTAACCAATTCTACCACGACTACTCCTATGACCAGGTCCTTTACTGTATTTGCTGTATTCTAAATACTATTTCACTACCTAGAGATTACAAAATACTATCCAGATTTATTCTAACTAATGTACTTAAGCAAATATTGTAAAAGTATCTTGTTTCTTTCCTCCTGATTAATTTCAAATAATGTCCCCATTGAACAGTTATTTCTTATTCTATATAAAAAGTAGGTCTGCCTCGTGTCTGTATGCACAATAGGAGACAGTTGCCAGAACAAATGCATTAGACCCAAAAATGTGCTAAAACAACATATAGCGTCCATTCAACTACAGCCAGTGATGTGTTTTCTCTTCACAATTTACTGCTTGAATGCTCTCACTTCTACCTGCCCTTTTCACAGACATGCAGCAGTGATGTCTCTCAGTTGGTGTTACATGGTGGAATGGCCATTATACATAGTGCTGTGTAATCTATCATAGGCAGAGGCTGCTCTCGCATAGACGAATTATGTTTTTGTATCTACAATGGGCGCGAGAGGAGACAGAAAGGTTACTAGAAGAATGACTCCCAGTTCAAACCCTACAGAGCACATTTTTCATTTTTTGTTCTATAAGGCTAGGAATTATAAGGCAAGGAATTATAACTTGTATTCATTCAGAAGTCACAATGAAAATATTTTAAGGCTGAAAGAAGCCTGCAGTATGTATTCAGTTGTTATATAGAAGTTCAAGAAAATAAGTTAACATGCTTTGATTACATTATAGGCTGCATGTTGTTTACTCCTGTTACTGCACTAGAATTACTACTGTTGCACATTTATTTTTATTTTATCTTAATGCACATTCTACTGCACATGACCAAGTCACTGCTGTATCTTCCATTGCACATTTTGATGCACACTGCACACTTTGGAAATCTGTATATAGTATAGTTTATTTATTATGTTGCACTGTTTTAAGATTTTAGATCGTAGACTTTAGTTTTAACTTTAGATCTCTGTCTTAGATAGTTTTTTGTTGTGTTTTGTCTTCATATTGTATTTTGTACACTGTCTTTTGCACTACCTGACCAGAGAGAAACGAAATTTCGATTCACTGTATGTTGAACACATATGGCAGAATTGACAATAAAGCTGACTTTGAACTTTGATCCCATTACTCTGTCTTACCGTTTCCCCTTCCCCTACCCCATTATCTATGTCTTGCCCCTCAATAACGAGCTGAGAGGGCTAGGGGTACGAATGTTCCCCTAAGAAATGGGACGCCAGTCGAATACCATTTGCATCATCATCCCTTGCCTCTACCTGCTTGCTACGTCTACAGAGACAACAACAATTGACGCAAACAAATGTAAGACAGAGGAATGGGATGCAGCCATAGTCTAGATCTATACCAAAATTAAAACTATTCAGATGCAAGTGCAGTATTGTTATACAATATAATTATTTAGTATTGATAACTGATACTAGTTTAAGATGCGTGAAAAGTCCCTCAGTCGTCCAGGTAGAATCCATGATAAAAGGAGAAGTTCAATTTGTCAACTGGACAAAGTATGTTTGGTTGAAAACGTTTCGCCACTCATCCGAGAGAGCTGACGAAGCCTCTCGGATGAGTGGCGAAACGTTTTCAACCAAACATACTTTGTCCAGTTGACAAATTGAACTTCTCCTTTTATCATGGATACTAGTTTAAGTTTTGATCAGTATCTGCCTTATTAACACTTGAAATACTTGCAAAAGAATGATTGGACTAAACCTGGAACTAAATCTGGACTAGCTCAGGACTAAACCAAGTCTCCATTAGAACGAAAGCAGGCTCATACCAGGGCATTAGAATGCCCTGGTATTCTATATGTCTTTAATTTAATGCTTAAATTAAAGGCATATACCGGTATCTAAGTAATAAACTGTATAGGTTTCAGCTGCCCTTACCTAAGTTAAAGGTCCTATATTGACCCTTATGAGTTTTGAGCCATGTTAGAATGCTGATACCTCATCAAAAAACATACCTGGAATTGTGTTTTGTTTCATTCACATATGCTTGAGTAACCCTTTATTATTAGTCTGTCTACATCTCCAAAACTCAGAATGCTCTGTTCTGAGTTTTCAAGCTAACAACTACCTTTAATCTTTTGTTCAGACATAAATGGCAATTCCAGGTCTGCAATAATCCAAATTATTCTAGTGAAGGTGTACGGAGTTTAAAAACACAGTGCATCACTTCCTGTATTAGCACATGACATCAGAGTGTTTTCTGTTTGAGTGAAGTCAGCCTAAATACGCAGGATTGTGCGTTAAACATGTGTGAATGAAACAAAACACAACTCCACGTGTGTTGGTGAAGAGGAAACAACATTATAACGTAAATAAGAAAATAATGTAATATGGACCCTTTAAATAAGATAAAGAAGATAAATAAATGAATGAAAGTAGGTTTTAAGATATTTCTTGATCCATACTAGGGATGTCAACAATTAATCGATTAACGATTAATTGTCGATTAAGACGTTGGTCGAACAAAATGCATTAATTGTAATTAATCGCTAATCGCGGACACCGCACCCGCGTGGTCACGAAACAAGGCAACTGCGCACCGTGTTGCGCCAAGCTCGACTCACAGCCGGCCGCAGGCGCCAACGGCACTGCTCAGCAGCCCCGAGTGTACGCACGAGGCGAGATCGAATCGCGGCACCCAGGAATGCGCCGCAACGTGCCGCTGCTGGTCCCGCGCGGCTGGCCTGCGGCCCGGGCCCCGAGCCACAAACCAGCCGCACGAAACCAGCAGCGGCACGCAGCGGCCCAATCCTGGTTCAGTCCAGGTCCAGAGCCGGTCGAGTCCCGGTCCAGTCCAGGTCCAGTCCAGGTCCAGACCTGGTCCAGACCTGGTCCAGACCTGGTCCAGACCTGGTCCAGACCTGGTTTATTCTGGTCTAGACCTGGTCCAGTCCATGTTTAGTCCTGGTCTAGTCTCTTAGCCAATCAGGACAGAACACAATGTTACACTATAAAAAAAAAACGTTACACTAAAAAAAAAAAAAAAAAAAAAAATCCGCGAACCGCGATAGAGCGAGGGATTACTGTATTTTGTTATTCAGCATCAATACATTCGTCTTTTTACTAAGGAATAATTAATTGAGGAATATACAATATAATACAATATACTATGATATATTTATGACTCAGTGTTATGTTACTATAGCTTATATTCTTAAAGACCCTATTGAAACACTAAAATTCAGGTGAAAAACGCCGCTTATCAGTTAATCGTTAATCGATCGATAAGGTCAATCAACTATCAATGAATTAATCGATAATTTGCATCCCTAATCCATACTAATCCAACTATTTTTGACTACAACCTCAGCGTAACATACCACTAATCTGCCTCTGCTCTGTCTCTTGTCAGCGTTGAATCTGGATAAAGCCTGTTTAATCCATGATTCAAATGCGCAGCGTTCTTTGTGCTTTCAGTTCAAAAAGTCTCCTCAGGAAGAACTGGCATGTTTCAGGAAATGACAACTGATGTGTCTGGACATGGTATGTCTCCTTACTCCATGCTTTTACAGAGAGTAGTGGCTGAATTTATTGGACTGGGCAAAGCAGAGGGTTTGGCAGCTTTAAATAAGAATTTTGTTTGAAATTTTACCGTAAACCCAAAATATACCCAAACAGTTTTAGACACTTTTATTCTAAATTGTAGATTGTAGATTGTATTTCACTTTAGGCCTGTCATGATCAGTGGTGGAACATAACAAAGTAAAAGTCAATACTTTTACTTCACTACATTTGAGAGCAAGTATCTGTACTTTCTATTCCACTACATTTTTGAACTGGGCTAAAAAGTAAAAGTATTTTTTATTATATTTTAAGACCTGCTGAAAAGGATGAGGCTTTATTTTTAACAAGTTCAGAATTTGAGCAAACAGAAATATACATATAAAAACAAATAGATTCAGCTGTTTATAAGATAAGATAAGATAAGATAAGATATGCCTTTATTAGTCCCACAGTGGGGAAATTCCAGTGTTGCAACGCACAGATCAAGAACAGCAGGAAAAAGTAGCATGCAATAAAACAAGATAATAAATAATGGCGTAGAATAATTTAAAAATAGACTTAAAAATAGATTCTAGAGTACAGGGGGTCCTCGGGTTACGACGTTGATCCGTTCTTAAGACGCGTCGTAACCCGAATTTCGTCGTAAGTCGGATTTTGCCTTTGATCTTCCAACCAAAGCACCAATAACCTTTCCATCTCAATAATTAGACCACTATGCTGCTTGGTTATCACTGCCGCTTTCATAGGAGCAGATCAGAGCCCACATCAGGTACTTCCGCCCACATTGGGCACGCACACGAGGCTGTCTTCTCCCTACAACCACAACAAAGCGTATTCTTCCGCCGTGCGCCGCGCGCCGTTCGCGTTTGTTTACATCTCTTACCACGCTAAACCGCGTAAGACGGAATGACGCGTAATATATTTATATATATTTTTTTATGGGGGCGCGTTCGTAACCACGAAACGTCGTAAACCGAGACCGCCGTAACACGAGGACCCCCTGTATAGTTGAATATTGTAGTGCAGATAAAGTTGAATAACATGTTAACAGTGTTCGTTGTACAGTCTGACAGCAGCAGGAAGGAAAGACCTGTGAAACCTCTCCTTCACACAGCGAGGGTGAATCAGTCTGTCACTCTGTATCAGTCTGTATGTTGATCAGTCTGTATGTTGAACAAAATTCAGCACAAATCATTATCAAAATCACTACAACTGAAGCCTTTGAAGTAATAAAATCGAGTACTTCTTTCACCACCGTTCATGATAAATACTATATCGACTTACGTATCATTATCGACTTACATAATATATGTTGGACGGAACATTAATTTCTGGGGGTCAGTATTTATCGTGAGCACATTTTGGGGGGATCTTTTTGTTGTTTTTATTTTTCTACGATAAGATTTGAGCTGTAGAGAGTTGAATGAATAATGTCTCTGACTCATTACAAATACAAAACAACTACTAAAGTGTTTAATTTTTCTGTTTATTTATTGCAGTTTGTGTTTTTTTACAACTATATGGTACATTAATAGTTTTTTTGGGATAAACCTGCTTTTTACTTATTGTGCATTGTAGTTGTTGTTTCATTATTAGTGTAGTTGTAGTTTCAGTATTATCCTTTATCAAATATATATTTTCTTCAGCAATATATCATAGTTCAAAATTTGTTATCCTGGCAGACCTATTTGACTGAAATTTTATAGATCAGTTGCCTGGAAGAATCCATGACTCATCGCTGTACCAGCGAGTGAGTCTGGTAACGCTTGATCCACAGAATGCGCTGCGGTTGCGCGTAGACAGACAGCTAAGTGAACCAATCAGAGATTGCGCCATCTTGATTCAAAACTGAGGCGGAACTTCCGCTGCCTAAGAGTGACTTTGCGGGCAAAGGCGGGTGCACTGACGTCACCATCTTTGAACGAATCAGAATCGCGGAGTCGGTTTGGAACCGGAGGAGCGAGAGTGGATGGAGAGTGTCCAAATGGTATCGCGGTGTATAGGAAATACAGAGAGATATCATTTGGCTGGCCAGGTAAATAGATCAGTAGTTCTGGAAGTGGGGGTTGCAGACCATGTGTTTGAAAATAATTCAAATGAAAATTATAAAACAATTTTTAAATGTTTTTTTTCCCAGTTGAGTTTGAAAATATAGTTTTTCAAAACTCTAAACAACATGATAAGAGAGAGAGCAAGCATAATCATGTATCATAGGATCTTTGTTTAGTAATGTCATGAAATTGAAAACCCCTTTGCACAATATATTTCAATGCTCTGTATTTGTCCCATCTATAGCCACATATTTGCTGAGCAGGTGGGCTGTCTATGTAACAGGAAATAAAGTACTTTGCCAACATGGTAGCTTAGACTGGTCAAGTTGCAGTCACCCAGTGGTCACTGTGATCTATTGAGAGGGCACAGACAGGAGGAACATTGCAGTATCTGGTATCTGTTTGCATTGGATGAAATTTTGTGGTTTATTTTA